>CM032485.1:6965853-8165853 GCA_019059595.1 Marasmia exigua
TACGATTTTTACACAAAAATAGGAAAATATGGGTGGTCACCACACTTACAAATGAAAGTCAATTTTTTTTTTCATCAAACCCATACGTTAAGTTTTAAAAATGACGTTGAGGTTTCGAACATATTTTATTTCTAAACTTAATACTTTGCGCAAGAAACGCTCTCAAAGTGGTATTATATGTGTCCCCACACTCTAACTTCTGTAATAAAATAATTATTAACTAAAAAAATATATGATATACATTACCATGAAAACTAACAACGAAAATTGGTTTGAACTATATTTAGTAAGTAGTTTTTTAATACGTTATAAACCGTAAACCGCAATTTACCTTCCATTTAGTCAACTCAATTGTTTTAGAATTAAGTAACATCTGACTTGCTGCTACGGAACCCTTCATGGGCGATTCCTGACTCGCACTTGGCCGGTTTTTACTTAAGACGACACAGCGACGATACTAGCGCCGCCAAGTGGGAATAAGAGACATTTTTTTATTATTTAAATCTATCAATTAAGCTCTACAGAAAATCGGCGTGAAGCAGCACTGTGTTGCGTTTCGCTGCGTCATGGGGAAAGCGGTACCGGTGGCCCAATCCGGAGAATAGGGGGGTTTAGAGGTTAACAGCGCACTTGTGAGTCCACTGGTGTTGCGGGTATCCATGGGCGGCAGCGATCACTTACCATAGGTGATCCGTCGGCTCGTCTGTCATCTATCACATAAAAAAGAATCCCCAAATACTGAATCATGGTCCAAGTGTACCCCGGGCTCCAAAGCGACAACTTTGGACGCAACCGGGTATTATAAGCCAATTAGAGCAGAAGTGTGTCCCATTTAAAGTGTTCTTAAATATTTTTCGATACTTCACAATAAGAGTCATTTGAATCACTCACGCGATTATTCGTAGTTTTCGAGTAACAAATTATGTGTAAGTATGGGATTGCCATTTTTTTAGACACAACAACACTTATAATTCCTATAAAATCCCAAAAAGTTACTATGCATTTTATTTTGATTAAGACCATATTTCTAATGTGTGTAATGTTCAGATCAGATAAAATTGTTTTCTTGATGCAGAAAAAAATATTTACGGTTTGACGAGATTAATAGGTACAACCTGTGCGGATAAAGAATGGGATCAGAAATGGCGGCGCATATATTCACTTATCGCTCGCACACTATTTGCGTCTATACACGAGTGCGAGTATAGACGCAAATAGTGAGCGAGCGAGAAGTGAATAGATGCGCCGCCATTTCTGATCCCATTCTTTATCCGCACAAGTTGTAAGTTTTTTTTTATTCGCTTATTCTAAATATTATTGGGTTATATATGCTCATGAAAAGCATAAAAAAATTATCTTGTCTTGCCGCAAATTTTCATACAACGTAAAATAGTTTTTTCTCGTAAACTACAAAAAATAGCGGAACCCACTCGGGAGTATATGATGCGCCTCCGATGAGCCTCCTTGTAAGGCAATAAAAAAAATCGGACGACTGCAAATGGTATGTATTATAATACCACCCTGTATTATAATAAGAGTGATAGTAGCTCAGAGGAAAGTGTGAATGTTTCGATCTGATAGACGTGTGTGTGTGTGTGTGTCGAGCACTAACGCACAACTCGTAGACGCAGAAATTCGGCTCCAGCTGACCTTAATTTCGAAGAGTTCGTTATAGTTCATCGAGTCACTGGCAAGCGATTGTCATTCCATCCCCATCATCTCGATAGATGGCGGTCTAATACTCTGCGTTTTTTGCGGAACTTTCTACCACGTACCTAACGTTCCGCTGTGGAACGGTTTGCCTGCGGGAGTATTTCCTGACGGCTACGACTTGGGACCTTCAAGAGAAGAGCGTACTCCTTTTTAATAAGACCGGCAACTACATAGCGATCTCTCTGATTTCGTGGATGTTTATGGGCGGCGAAGATTACTTTCCATCAGGTGACTCGCTTGCTCGTTTGTTGCCTCTAGCATAAAAAAAGTTACAACCTGTGCGGATAAAGAATGGGATCAGAAATGACGGCGCATCTATTCACTTCTCGCTCGCATATAGACGCAAATAGTGTGCGAGCGAGAAGTGAATAGATGCGCCGCCATTTCTGATCCCATTCTTTATCCGCACAGGATAACATGTATAGTTGTATATCGTATCGTGTCTATCCCGAAAGTCTGTCTCTGTCATTCACGCTGAAACACTCCGAGCTCACTGGACGCATGTATGTCTGCGTGCCCGCCTAGGTCACTAAGTAGGGACTGATTATTTTGTGACGTTGAAAAAAACCGTGATTTCATTTCAGCATCATATTACATCAATAGAATTATTAAATTGATTCTATGATTAAATCTTTTGGCTGTAAGGACATCATTATTAACTGGTCCAAGTGCCTAAAAAATTTGCTGTGTTCTGTAAGTGAATAAAAAATTTGCTGTGTTCTGCAGAACTTGTCCCATCATCATCATCATCAGCCCATTTAAGTCCCCACTGCTGGGGCACGGGCCTCCCTCAATCACATGAGGGGTAATTGCCATACTCACCACGATTGGCAGACGGGTTGGCGAGGGTTTTGATATAAATGCAGAGTTTTCCTTCTCTGGGTGCTGATGATCATGCCAGCAGCTTTACCTTAGTCGCCTTTTACGACACCTCGGTAAGAGTGAGGGTGGCCTATTCTACTCTGCTGGGGACCACACGGCCTTATTTATTACTATGGCTTCAAAGCTATAGGGTCACTGTCATTGGTTTTATTTTAGTTCAAAGATCAGAATCATCATACATATTCAGTGAGTTAACTAACAAAAACATTTTTTTTTTGTTCCGCCAAACTTGACATTTGAACATCAGGGAGACAAGTCCTAACAGAATGCAGTAATATTTTTTTGATCGGCACTTTCACATCTTTTGTTAGGGTTCCGTAGCCAAATGGCAAAAAACGGAACCCTTATAGATTCGTCATGTCTGTCCGTCCGTCCGTATGTCACAGCCACTTTTCTCCGAAACCATAAGAACTATACTATTGAAACTTAGTAAATAGTTGTTAACCGCATTACGATTTTTACACAAAAATTGGAAAAAATTAGGAGGGTCTCCATACTTGAAACTGTTTTTTTTTTCATCAAACCTATACGTGTGGGGTATCTATGAATAGGTCTTTAAAAATGATGTAGAGGTTTAAAACATATTTTTTCTCTAAACACAATACTTTGCGCAAGAGACGCTCCCAAAGTGGTAAATTGTGTATCTCTTACTGTTATAATGAATCAATTATGAAACGAAAAAAATATATGATGTACATAATCATGAAAACTAACAACGAAAATTGGTTTGAACTATATTTAGTAAGTAGTTTTTTAATACGTCATAAACCGTAAACCGCAATTTACCTTCCATATATCTTACTTGTTCCTACGGAACCCTTCATAGGCGAGTCCGACTCGCACTTGGCCGGTTTTTTATTGCTTAAAATAGGCGAATAAGCTTGCCAAAAATTAACTGGACTAAAAATATAGGTAAGTCCACGGATTTCCTTTGTACGTTTTTTAATCTGATAACCAAAACACTAAAAATAAACTCAAGATTGCTGTTCAAAATTTCAGACTTCATAAGATTAGGAATTCATTTGTAGGAATGTGTATTAAAATATACAATTTAACAAATTACCACCAAAGCCTACGCCTAAGCCTATTATACAGTCAGCGAGTAATCAAATTACAAGAATTTGAGGAAATTATATACTGGCGTCTACACCTACGAGAAAAATGTTAATAAATGTACCTATTATTTTTTTATTTGTAAGATCTGCAAAAGAATTTATGTATTTAAATAAATTTTTCATAAACCACTTCTGATTTAATACCTCATACGACCTGGTGATCTTCAAGAAAAGTGCTTATTCCTTAGATCCGGCAAGGCATCTGCGATGTCTCATGTGTTGCAGATATCCATGGACGGCGGCCAATCACTTGACATCAGATAATCCGTCTGCTCGTTGATCCGCCTTAACTTAATACCAAATATAAAACATCAGTATGAGCAAAGATTTGTCCTATTTTCAGTTTGAATCAAGCAAGCATTTGTTTATGCTCGAAGTTTCTCCGGCGGATAAAATTCGTAACGAAGTTATTCGTCATAGAACTAAAGTCATTAGACATTGCACCCAGGATCAGCACGCTGAAGTGGAGATGGGCCGGTCATATCTCTAGACGTTCTGATGAAAGATGGAGTTGATACGTTCTGGAGTGAAGCGGTCGCCACGTGGGGAAACGCAGTGTTAGACGCCCTGCGGCGTGATGGACTGATGATTTGAGAAAGATGGCTGGTGTGAGCTGGATGCAGGCTGCTCAGGACCGGGTTGGTTAGCGCCCTTTGGGGGAGGCCTACGTTCAGCAGTGGACGGCGATAGGCTGATCGATGAAACATTTGTTTATGGTGCGAGAAAGCAAAACTCAATAGAACGATCTAATTCCAATCTATAAATTGCAAAAATCAAAAACTCCTTGCGCCCAAACCAAATTCTACTTCAACTAAGTTACAAAAGAAAAAAGAGAATATCATTTTAAAATTATCATTGATGTAAAACGATAAAGTACCTAATATTCCAGCAAAAAGTTTACAAAGAAATATCTTTTGTGCAAATTAAAATCCACTCAAAGACGTTTCAAAAGTTTGTTGTTTGTCTAATCGCCAACAATTTGTTACACTTTACACAGATATTGTTAACAAGATAATATAAAGTGAAGTGAAACAAAGTTATAGAATATCAAGTTTCGTTAAGCGAGTTATATATTAAACTTGGGCGATAAGTACAGTGCGGTACAACTTGTCTGCTCGGTAGATCGTTGCAGTGTTTTAGACGTCTGCCCACCTTTCAATAAAAGTTACCATAATTATCTTTAAGAATAAGAATAAGAAAAGAATTATTGACCACAACACATTATACGAATAAAACAAAAAAGCATTACAGATCGCTGTAATGCTTTTTGTTAATGTCCCCCAAAGAGCGCCAATCAACCCGGTATTGAGCAGTCTGCATCCAGCTCACACCAGCCATCTTTCTCAAAACGTCAGTCCTTCGCGCCGCAGGGCATCCTACACTGCGTTTCCCCACGTGGCGACTACTCCTTTCCAGTACGTATCATCTCCATCTTTCATCAGAACGTCTAGAGACATGACCGGCCCATCTCCACTTCAGCGTGCTGATCACACTGTCGCATCGGCGACAGCGTGCTGATCACACTGTGGCATCGGCGACAGTGTGATGTTGCTCAGCAATTGGATCTGGGCCGTTTTGCGGTTCGAAGAGTGTACCAGAGGTTTCTGAAGATCGGTGGCTACGTCGGAAGTCAAGGTTCTGATAAACGAATAGTCTTTCAAAAAATTTTTTTAAAGGTGCGATTTTTTTGACGCCGTGTGTATGTATATACCTACCGCTATGTTTCAATCTGTAGTCTGACTGCCTCGTTGGCGCAGTGGGTAGTTCGTCGCACTTTAAAGCGACGGCTGCGCTTGGGATCCCGGGTTCGATCCCCGGGTTGAGCCAAAATTCGTATCTGATATTTTCGGTTACAAAATTCTTAGTGTCAGCCCGGAGTCTGCAGTTGGCGGTCTTCTACCCCCGTGTCTCGGAAAGCACGTTAAGCCGTTGGTCCTGCGCCCGATCCCTCTCTGGTCGTGTCATACTGGTGTCCCATCGGAATATAAGGGCAAGGGAATAGAGAGTGTACTTGCGTTTGCACACACACTTGAGCACTATAATATATCCTGCGTAAGTGGCTGATCGTAGAGATTGGCCGCTTTACCCGAACTAGGTTGGTCCTCCAACCTAGTTCGGGTAAAGCGGCCAATAATGTAGGGTAATGTAGGGTTGCATTGAAATATTACATTGTAACATAATAATATCCTTATTATTATGTTACAATGTAATATTTCAATGCAACCCTACACTTGAAATCAAACCTACCTACGGTCTACATATTTATTCATTATAATATATTGCATAACAAGTTCCTACTTCATCCGCGACTGACGTCAGCCCAAATAATTTATCACACCTACACTCCCTTTTCGAGTCGATCTCGGAGAATATTGGAAAGAATATTAAACAACATATTTCATAACACAAAACTTGGGTGGTGTCGTAAATCACAATCATTCCTAGAGGGCAATGAACCCGCTTCTCTTTTCCTCATCTCTTAGCCTGTAATTCCCGTTTGCGTCCTAAGCCGTCGCTCTTGAGTCCGGGGTACGCTTAAACCATGATTCAGGATTTGAGGAATCTGGTAATTTATGCATTACACACACATACATACACATACACACTACACACACGCACATACACACTATACACACATACATTACCCACTCATATAGGTACATTCGCACACACATACACAAACATAAGTCTAATTTGTTTTTGGTTGTTTTTTGATTTATTATAAATACCTATCTAGACGACCCGTTTGGAACAGTGCATGCTGCCTCTGGTGCAATGGTTGCGGGTTCGATCCCCGCACAGTACAAACATTTGTGTGCATGAACATATCTGTTTGTATTGGTCTGGGCGTTATCTATATATTATAAGTATGTATTTACAAAAGAAAAGTATTATATGTATATATTTGTAATCCCACTGTTGATTCTGATATCCGTAACACAGCTGCTTGAGCTACCTATCTCGGAGTCAGATAAATGTATGTGATGTTGTGAAATATTTATTTATATTAAATTATTGTTACCTACATTATTAACCTAATTAATAAGTATAATCATGATTGTAAATAATGTTTGAAACGCTTGTCAAATATGAGGTGGGCGCTAATAACTGCGACACAGTCTCTGACTACTGCAGCTATTGTACGTGTAAAATGTTTTTGTAAAATTCATCGTCATCATCGTCAGCTCATTTAAGTCCCCACTGCTGGGGCACCGGCCTACCTCAATCACATGAGGGGTAATTGCCATACTCACGAGGATTTTGATATAAATGCAGAGTTTTCCTTCTCTGGGTGCTGATGATCATGCCAGCAGCTTTACCTTAGTCGCCTTTTACGACACCTCGGTAAGAGTGAGGGTGGCCTATTCTATTCTGCCGGGGACCACACGGCTAAAATTGTTATGTTTCAAATAAAAATTTTGTTTATTTATGTTTATTTAATTTCAATAAAGCGACAGCCGTCTGATCTTCGCAACACTGGTTACACGACACGTATCAGATTCTATCCGAAAGTTTAGTATTAGTTTTCCTCACGATGTTTTGCATCACTGCCGAGGTAATGGTAGGCATAGGCAATATATTTGAAAAATCAAGAGGTGCATGCTCGGATTCCGAACAGTGACTCCTCGCACGGAAGGCGCATTAATATCCATTGAGCTACCCTCATTTATAGGGGTCATTGCACCCGGTGCCAATAAGAGTAGCCGGTGCAGAGCCATATGGCGCCTACTTGAATCACAGATCTAATGCTCTGTGATATTGGGCGATCTTTCCTTGACAAGGAATATGTAGATGCAGAAAAGCTAACTAAAGCTGCTATTAATAGTAGATTCTGTCGAGAGTCGGAAGTGTGAGACAGAATAAATAATACACCCAGGTTTCAGGAAAAAGGCTTCTTATAGAAGCCTGTTTCATGTGTAGATACTCTGTCTTGTCGTAATTCATTAGAAGCCCGACATTGCTCGCCTCTTCTTCTAGTATTATGATAGATTGGATAACCTCTTCCCTATCTGCGCTTAGCAGAGCAAGATCGTCAGCAGACCCTATCACCGTAAACTGTCTATCCAGTCGCAGTTCCGTATCTTGTGCCAAAACTCTTTTAAAACATTTTCCAGGACCAACTTGAAGAGCGTTGGGGACAAGGTATCACCTGTTAAAGTCTTGTGGATACCGCAATTTCAGCTGCAGTCGTCGAGACTGATCAATAACTAGCAAAAAGTAGCGCAAGATTGAGCGAAGTGCACCTTCTGTAAATACATTTCACTTCCATGGGCTTACAATTAAATGCAACAGACGAGAATTATTTAGACCCCGCAGAATGGGGCTAGGGAGATGTAATGTGATTTTGCGGTGCATAACTTATGCCATGGTTTTGTGATATCGATGGGGTGGACTGTGAGTTGCCCGCATGATTTGATCTGGGGTTGCCAGCTGCAAATATTTTTCTGTTAAAGTTCGTGTGGGAAAACTGATCCGGAAAACTTATTAAAATAACTAGCAGCACCCCGCGTGGGCAATATAATATATATTTACAAATAATAAATAAATATTTTAAAAAATATTTCACAACATCGCATACATTGATCTGATCCAAGATAGGTAGCTCAAGATCCTGTGTTACGGATGTCAGAACCAACAGCGAAGTTACAAATATGCACAATTAATTCTTTTCTTTTTTAAATACAAACTTATAATACATGAAAAAAAATCCTGACTAATGCAAACATATATCTCATCATCTGATGATGATGGACATATATGTTTGCATTAGACTTAAATGGGCTAATGCCCATTTAAGTCCCCACTGCTGGGGCACGAGCCTCCCTCAATCACATGAGGGGTAATTGCCATACTCACCACGCTTGGCAGACGGGTTGGCGAGGGTTTTGATATAAATGCAGAGTATTCCTTCTCTGAGTGCTGATGATCATGCCAGCAGCTTTACCTTAGTCGCCTTTTACGACACCTCGGTAAGAGTGAGGGTGGCCGATTCTAATCTGCCGGGATATATGTTCATGCACACAAATATTTGTAGTCTGCTGGACCGAACCGGCAATCCTGTACCACAGAGAGCGTTCACTACCACTGATTCAAACGATCGTCTATAATTGTAGCCAATTATAATTGCAGCTAAGTATTACTCCTCGCACGGAAGGCGCATTAATATCCATTGAGCTACCCTCATTTATAGGGGTCATTGCACCCGGTGCCAATAAGAGTAGCCGGTGCAGAGCCATATGGCGCCTACTTGAATCACAGATCTAATGCTCTGTGATATTGGGCGATCTTTCCTTGACAAGGAATATGTAGATGCAGAAAAGCCAACTAAAGCTGCTATTAATATTAGATTCTGTCGAGAGTCGGAAGTGTGAGACAGAATAAATAATACACCCAGAATCAGGAAAAGGCTTCTTATAGAAGCCTGTTTCATGTGTAGATACTCTGTCTTGTCGTAATTCATTAGAAGCCCGACATTGCTCGCCTCTTCTTCTAGTATTATGATAGATTGGATAACCTCTTCCCTATCTGCGCTTAGCAGAGCAAGATCGTCAGCAGACCCTATCACCGTACACTGTCTATCCAGTCGCAGTTACGTGTCTTGTGCCAAAACCTTTTTAAAACATTTTCCAGGACCAACTTGAAGAGCGTTGGTGACAAGGTATCACCTGTTAAAGTCTTGTAGATACCGCAATTTCAGCTGCAGTCGTCGTGACTGATCAATAACTAGCAAAAAGTAGCGCAGGATCGACCGAAGTGCACTTTCTGTGAATACATTTCACTTCCATGGGCTTACAATTAAATGCAACAGACGAGAATTATTTAGACCCCGCAGAATGGGGCTAGGGAGATGTAATGTGATTTTGCGGTGCATAACTTATGCCATGGTTTTGTGATATCGATGGGGTGGACTGTGAGTTGCCCGCATGATTTGATCTTGGGTTGCCAGCTGCTAATATTTTTCTGTTAAAGTTCGTGTGGAAAAACTGATCCGGAAAACTTATTAAAATAACTAGCAGCACCCCGCGTGGACCATATAATATATATTTACAAATAATAAATAAATATTTTAAAAAATATTTCACAACATCGCATACATTGATCTGATCCAAGATAGGTAGCTCAAGATCCTGTGTTACGGATGTCAGAACCAACAGCGAAGTTACAAATATGCACAATTAATTCTTTTCTTTTTTTAAATACAAACTTATAATACATGAAAAAAATCCTGACTAATGCAAACTATATGCTCATCATTCTGATGATGATGGACATATATGTTTGCATTAGACTTAAATGGGCAATGCCCATTTAAGTCCCCTCTGCTGGGCACGAGCCTCCCTCAATCACATAAGGGGTAATTGCCATACTCATCACGCTTGGCAGACGGGTTGACGAGGTTTTTGATATAAATGCAGAGTATTCCTTTCTGAGTGCTGATGATCATGCCAGCAGCTCTACCTTAGCCCTTGTTACGACACCTCGGTAAGAGTGAGGGTGGCCTATTCTACTCTGCGGGATATATGTTCATGCACACAAATATTTGTAGTCTGCGGGGACCGAACCGGCAATCCATGTACCAGAGGCAGCGTTCACTACCACTGATTCAAACGAGTCGTCTATAATTGTAGCCAATGTATAATTGCAGCCAAGTATTATTCCGATAAGTACTATAAAATTGTGAAAAAGCAACAAACATCTTTACACACAGTACATACAATTAACATGCAACTCGGTTTTTTTGTCCGTATCTTTAAATTTTATGTCAATATCATGCTGTAATATTTATATGTACAATGGCCAATACGACAAGAAGAAAGCATTTTATACGCTTTTCGAATAAAGAATAAGAAAAAAAGATGACCCATATTTATTAGCTATCATTAAATGTATATGTATTTTTAATTATTAATTAATATGCCGGAAGTGACATTAGTTCTAAAGCTCAAACATATTGTGATATCGGTGCTTTATATTCAATAAAAAAAGTTTAGGTTTAGTTACAGTCACTGTCATTATTTTGTCTTGTCATTTTATGATCAGATTTAGCTTTTTGTTTATAGCAGCCAAAATGGAAAAAAAACTTTTTTTTAAATAACGTGAACAAAAGCGTTTTTAATTTGTCATGCCGAGTGATGACGTCACATGAGGATTATTACATTTTATTTTTCTCCATAAATAGGTATCTGTTTAAAGGATCTTAAATTATTTTTCTTGAATTCCCACGAGTCTAATAGTATTTTCCATTTCGGAAAATGATTTTTTGTCGTATTGTTCAATAAACTATTTACTTACTTATCTACTTGATAATAATAATGACCTCCAGTTCAGATGGCACACATTCTTATCCTCAGAGCTACATTCACTCACTTTATTGTGATATGTGGCAGACAAGCAAACGGATTAGGTACCTAGCAAGCCATAGTCGCCGCTTATAGACAGGTGTCTATGGGCGGCGTCATACCAATGGAGTCACAAATCAACTGCCATGTATTGTACTCACTCGACGAAGCAGGCCGTGGTATCAGTCCAGCCAAGCCGGCCCATTACTAAGACTGATTTTCCCACGGTAAACAATCTAGTAGGAATTAGTGTACTGTAATAATGTGCCTTTCAGATACCAAAATCTGCAGGTTCTGTCGCGAGGACGAGGAAACGATTATCCACGTCCTCGGCGAGTGCATAGCGCTGCACCGCTGCAGAAGCCGGCACCTGGGAGCACACATGATCTCAGCTGACGAGATCAAGAGCTCCCCCATCAGTTCCATTCTCGGGTTTATCCTGGAACTGGAGCTACATGAGGTGCTGTAATAGGTTACGGGGCTGCCAAAATAGATCATCTACTGATCGCAGTGGCAATGAGACGCAGGGCTCACCCCATTTCTATCAAATGAAAAACTGTAATAATAATAAACAAATTCTTCTAACGTCAACATTACAACAACCCATTTGTTACAGATTAGCTGAATAACAGTAACCATTGCCGAACGGCCACGCAACGGTCCGCGACGGCATTCTGTGAGAATTAATGTTGCATGCCGGATCTCACTGGTACAAAAATCACAGGCAAAAACTTTAGAATTGTCACAATAAAAGTGTATTTCTGCTAGAAATGTGATATAAAAAATATTTCACAACATCACATCATTTTAGCTGCCCCGAGGTATCAGAACCAACAGCGGGATTACAAAATATACATGTAATACTTTTCTTTTGACAATTTAACACGGGAGGTGGCGTGTGGACGCGTTTCCCTCTGCCAAAATACATGTACAAACGCTTGTGTACTTTAAAATAATTATTTATTAATCATTTCATACTTTTAGAATGGACTTGCTCATAAATCTTTGGATGACCATAAAACCGACTAGACGTTATATTTTTAATTAAGACTTTTTGCTACCACACCATGCCACACCCACAGCCTATACGAGGAGTTGATCGGGTCTCTGGCTGGGCAGGGGGTCACCCAGACTCACAGCTTAAGTCTGAGAAATGATAGGGTAGAAATAAATAGTAAAAATAAATTAAAAAAATATGTTAAAATAAACAAAAAATTCCAGCAAAAGAATCTACAATTACGAAAACAGCGTGTAGATTTAGTTGATAGCCTAGAAGTGTATAGTAAAAAGTTAGATGAGAGTAGGTATAAGTATGAAACTGAAACACAGGAGCTACAGGCGGAAATCTCGCGGCTACACCGCGAACATATGACCGGCAATTACAACTCTGCCCAGGCTCAAATAAGCGAACACATCCTTGCTACAAACAAATATATAGACCAGTGTAGCTGTCACTTGGTGGTGGACCACTCTGACCAGCACCAGGAAGGGAACGAGCCGCAGCTTCTAGAAGAGACTAAAGAAGATATATCGCAATTGCCATCAACAACATTATTTACCAATGATATAATACTATTTTCAGATAAAATTGGAGTTGGTTATGGTCCTCTTTTACATAAAAACTGTAATTGTAATGTGACAAATTATTGTATGCCTGATGCCTCCTTAGAGCAAATAATAGACAGGGCCAAAAGCTGTAACTTAAGTAAGGAGACAATAATCATATTAATGATTGGAAATGCCTTAAATATGAATAAAAGAAATATTATTCAGGGGTTCACAACCCTTTCAAGGCTTAATGTGAAAAAAATTATCTTGTGTGCCTTTCCCTTTTCTAGGTACTACACACCTAGCCAAAATAACAGTATTCATTTGTTGAATACATTATTATATAACTTGACATATAGTCATAGTGACAAATTTGTGTTTTTTGACACAAATAAATTTATTGATAATAAATTTATTCTAACTGGCAAAACTTTTTATTTGACAAATAAAATTAAAAATGACTTAGCTACTCTGTTAGCGTTTAATATTAATAACCTGGTTACTCAGAGTTTGGAAGTGATTCCAAGTAATTTAAATTACAATATGAGACAATAGAGGAGTCCTCTAGCAATTCAATAACAAAAGGAAACCCTAGTCATCTGAACCTTATACATCAGAATATCCAGGGTTTGTCCGGCAAAGAACTAGAATTAGAGTTATTTTTAAATGAAATGAATATCCATATTTTATGTATTACAGAATACTGGTTAAGACAGCATGAATTAATTGTCAATATAGATAACTATAGCGTCAGTAGTTCGTTCACGAGAAAGTTGGCAATCAGAGGCGGGTCAATTATTTTATTGAATAATACAGTTAAATTTAAAGAACGTAAAGATATTGTCTCACTCTCAGTTGAGCGAACTATTGAGTTAGCGTGTGCAGAGCTGGAGCGGCATGTCATTGTATGTGTGTATAGGCCCCCAAATGGGAATTTTACCATGTTTGAATCCATTATGGAAGAAGTTTTGAGCAAAATATGTTCATCTAATAAAAAAGTAGTTGTTTGTGGAGATTTTAATATCAACATTTTAGATAACTCACAGAACTCTGTTAGGTTTCTGAATCTCTTTAAATCATTTAATTTACATCATCTTTTCAACGAACCAACGCGAGTCACACCTACCTCAGCTACTTGTTTAGATAACATATTTTGTAACTGTGAAGTTATGGACAAGTCCATAATAAATTTTATCAATTCTGACCATAGTGGTCAAATGACTGTGTTTGAGCACCGTCATGCCCCTTCTTCGTATAGTTTTGTATGTAGACCAATCACTGAAAACCGTATAAATAAATTTAAAGAAACTATCTCACAAAAGTTGTCTACATTGTCCTATAATGAAGGAAATGTAAACCAACATTATGATAAATTATTTAATGTCGTTGAAAAAGAATTTAATGGTATCTTTACCAAAAGAACCATTAAAACAAATACCTCTAAAACCAAATTCAGTGACTGGGCCAATACAGGTATTTATAAAAGTAGAAAGAGGTTATTTGAATTGTATGATATTAAGGCCAACTCTAATGACCCAACGACAAGATAGGTAGCTCAAGATCCTGTGTTACGGATGTCAGAACCAACAGCGAAGTAACAAATATGCACAATTAATTCTTTTCTTTTTTAAATACAAACTTATAATACATGAAAAAAAATCCTGACTAATGCAAACATATATGCTCATCATCTGATGATGATGGACATATATGTTTGCATTAGACTTAAATGGGCTAATGCCCATTTAAGTCCCCTCTGCTGGGGCACGAGCCTCCCTCAATCACATAAGGGGTAATTGCCATACTCATCACGCTTGGCAGACGGGTTGACGAGGGTTTTGATATAAATGCAGAGTATTCCTTTTCTGAGTGCTGATGATCATGCCAGCAGCTTTACCTTAGCCTTTTACGACACCTCGGTAAGAGTGAGGGTGGCCTATTCTACTCTGCCGGGGATATATGTTCATGCACACAAATATTTGTAGTCTGCGGGGACCGAACCGGCAATCCATGTACCAGAGGCAGCGTTCACTACCACTGATTCAAACGAGTCGTCTATAATTGTAGCCAATGTATAATTGCAGCCAAGTATTATTCCCTCACTCTTACCGAGGTGTCGTAAAAGGCGACTAAGGTAAAGCTGCTGGCATGATCATCAGCACCCAGAGAAGGAAAACTCTGCATTTATATCAAAACCCTCGCCAACCCGTCTGCCAAGCGTGGTGAGTATGGCAATTACCCCTCATGTGATTGAGGGAGGCCCGTGCCCCAGCAGTGGGGACTTAAATGGGCTGACGATGATGATTATTCCGATAAGTACTATAAATTTGTGAAAGAGCAACAAACATCTTTACGCACAGTACATACAATTAACATGCAACTCGGTTTTTTTTGTCCGTATCTTTAAATTTTATGTCAATATCATGCTGTAATATTTATATGTACAATGGCCAATACGACAAAAAAAAAGGATTTTATACACTTTTCGAATAAAGAATAAGAAAAAAAAGATGACCCATATTTTTAGCTATCATTAAATGTAAGTATATGTATTTTTAATTATTAATTAATATGCCGAAAGTGACATAGTTCTAAAGCTCAAACATATTGTGATATCGGTGCTTTATATTCAATAAAAAAAGTTTAGGTTTAGTTACTGTCATTGTCATAATTTTGTCTTGTCATTTTATGATCAGATTTAACTTTTTTTACAGCAGCCACAATGGAAAAAAAAACTTTTTTTTTAAATAACGTGAGCAAAAGCGTTTTCAATTTGTCATGCCGAGTGATGACGTTACATGAGGATTTTTACATTTTATTTTTCTCCATAAATATGTATCTGTTTAAAAGATCTTAAATTATTTTTTTTGAATTCCCACGAGTCTAATAGTATTTTCCATTTTGGAAAATGATTTTTGTCGTATTGTTCAATAAACTATTTACTTACTTATCTATTTAATAATAATAATGACCTTTAGTTCAGATGGCACACATTCTTGTCCTCAGAGCTACATTCACTCACTTTATTGTGATATGTGGCAGACAAGCAAACGGATTAGGTACCTGGCAAGCCATAGTCGCCGCTTATAGACAGGTGTCTATGGGCGGCGTCATACCAATGGAGTCACAAATCAACTGCCATGTATTGTACTCACTCGACGAAGCAGGCCGTGGTATCAGTCCAGCCAAGCCGGCCCATTACTAAGACTGATTTTCCCACGGTAAACAATCTAGTAGGAATTAGTGTACTGTAATAATGTGCCTTTCAGATACCAAAATCTGCAGGTTCTGTCGCGAGGACGAGGAAACGATTATCCACGTCCTCGGCGAGTGCATAGCGCTGCACCGCTGCAGAAGCCGGCACCTGGGAGCACACATGATCTCAGCTGACGAGATCAAGAGCTCCCCCATCAGTTCCATTCTCGGGTTTATCCTGGAACTGGAGCTACATGAGGTGCTGTAATAGGTTACGGGGCTGCCAAAATAGATCATCTACTGATCGCAGTGGCAATGAGACGCAGGGCTCACCCCATTTCTATCAAATGAAAAACTGTAATAATAATAAACAAATTCTTCTAACGTCAACATTACAACAACCCATTTGTTACAGATTAGCTGAATAACAGTAACCATTGCCGAACGGCCACGCAACGGTCCGCGACGGCATTCTGTGAGAATTAATGTTGCATGCCGGATCTCACTGGTACAAAAATCACAGGCAAAAACTTTAGAATTGTCACAATAAAAGTGTATTTCTGCTAGAAATGTGATATAAAAAATATTTCACAACATCACATCATTTTAGCTGCCCCCGAGGTATCAGAACCAACAGCGGGATTACAAAATATTCATGTAATACTTTTCTTTTGACAATTTAACACGGGAGGTGGCGTGTGGACGCGTTTCCCTCTGCCAAAATACATGTACAAACGCTTGTGTACTTTAAAATAATTATTTATTAATCATTTCATACTTTTAGAATGGACTTGCTCATAAATCTTTGGATGACCATAAAACCGACTAGACGTTATATTTTTAATTAAGACTTTTTGCTACCACACCATGCCACACCCACAGCCTATACGAGGAGTTGATCGGGTCTCCGGCTGGGCAGGGGGTCACCCAGACTCACAGCTTAAGTCTGAGAAATGATAGGGTAGAAATAAATAGTAAAAATAAATTAAAAAAATATGTTAAAATAAACAAAAAATTCCAGCAAAAGAATCTACAATTACGAAAACAGCGTGTAGATTTAGTTGATAGCCTAGAAGTGTATAGTAAAAAGTTAGATGAGAGTAGGTATAAGTATGAAACTGAAACACAGGAGCTACAGGCGGAAATCTCGCGGCTACACCGCGAACATATGACCGGCAATTACAACTCTGCCCAGGCTCAAATAAGCGAACACATCCTTGCTACAAACAAATATATAGACCAGTGTAGCTGTCACTTGGTGGTGGACCACTCTGACCAGCACCAGGAAGGGAACGAGCCGCAGCTTCTAGAAGAGACTAAAGAAGATATATCGCAATTGCCATCAACAACATTATTTACCAATGATATAATACTATTTTCAGATAAAATTGGAGTTGGTTATGGTCCTCTTTTACATAAAAACTGTAATTGTAATGTGACAAATTATTGTATGCCTGATGCCTCCTTAGAGCAAATAATAGACAGGGCCAAAAGCTGTAACTTAAGTAAGGAGACAATAATCATATTAATGATTGGAAATGCCTTAAATATGAATAAAAGAAATATTATTCAGGGGTTCACAACCCTTTCAAGGCTTAATGTGAAAAAAATTATCTTGTGTGCCTTTCCCTTTTCTAGGTACTACACACCTAGCCAAAATAACAGTATTCATTTGTTGAATACATTATTATATAACTTGACATATAGTCATAGTGACAAATTTGTGTTTTTTGACACAAATAAATTTATTGATAATAAATTTATTCTAACTGGCAAAACTTTTTATTTGACAAATAAAATTAAAAATGACTTAGCTACTCTGTTAGCGTTTAATATTAATAACCTGGTTACTCAGAGTTTGGAAGTGATTCCAAGTAATTTAAATTACAATATGAGACAATAGAGGAGTCCTCTAGCAATTCAATAACAAAAGGAAACCCTAGTCATCTGAACCTTATACATCAGAATATCCAGGGTTTGTCCGGCAAAGAACTAGAATTAGAGTTATTTTTAAATGAAATGAATATCCATATTTTATGTATTACAGAATACTGGTTAAGACAGCATGAATTAATTGTCAATATAGATAACTATAGCGTCAGTAGTTCGTTCACGAGAAAGTTGGCAATCAGAGGCGGGTCAATTATTTTATTGAATAATACAGTTAAATTTAAAGAACGTAAAGATATTGTCTCACTCTCAGTTGAGCGAACTATTGAGTTAGCGTGTGCAGAGCTGGAGCGGCATGTCATTGTATGTGTGTATAGGCCCCCAAATGGGAATTTTACCATGTTTGAATCCATTATGGAAGAAGTTTTGAGCAAAATATGTTCATCTAATAAAAAAGTAGTTGTTTGTGGAGATTTTAATATCAACATTTTAGTTAACTCACAGAACTCTGTTAGGTTTCTGAATCTCTTTAAATCATTTAATTTACATCATCTTTTCAACGAACCAACGCGAGTCACACCTACCTCAGCTACTTGTTTAGATAACATATTTTGTAACTGTGAAGTTATGGACAAGTCCATAATAAATTTTATCAATTCTGACCATAGTGGTCAAATGACTGTGTTTGAGCACCGTCATGCCCCTTCTTCGTATAGTTTTGTATGTAGACCAATCACTGAAAACCGTATAAATAAATTTAAAGAAACTATCTCACAAAAGTTGTCTACATTGTCCTATAATGAAGGAAATGTAAACCAACATTATGATAAATTATTTAATGTCGTTGAAAAAGAATTTAATGGTATCTTTACCAAAAGAACCATTAAAACAAATACCTCTAAAACCAAATTCAGTGACTGGGCCAATACAGGTATTTATAAAAGTAGAAAGAGGTTATTTGAATTGTATGATATTAAGGCCAACTCTAATGACCCAACGACATTAGAATATGTTAAGAAATATTCAAAGATATTTAAAAAAGTATGCGCAGAGGCCAAATCAAATTACTTTAAAAATAAGATAATGAAAGCTAGTAATAAAAGTAAAGTTACATGGAAAATTATAAATAAAGAGACTTGCAAAAACAAAACACAACACAGCAAGGTCTCTCTTAAAATTGATGGCAAATCTATTGATACAGACTCGGAAGTGGCAAACACATTTGAGTCATTCTTTTCAAACATCCCAGTCACTACCACTAAAACATTAAATTCGAGTCCGTATCTCGCTGCTTCTCTCATCAAGTCGCATGTAGATGAGTGCACCACATCTTTTAGATTTAGTCATGTAAACTCAGAGATTATTCTTAAAACATTTAAAGATTTAAATATTAAAAAGACTGAAGACGCATGGGGAATTTCGATAGATATAATAAAAAATATAATACACTCTATCGCACCCCACTTAGCTATAATATTTAACGAATGTGTTGACGAGGGTCAATTTCCAAATAAGATGAAAATTAGTAAAATCATACCTTTATTCAAATCTGGAGAAAGGAGTGACCCGTCTAACTTTAGGCCAATATCCATATCGCCAGCACTCAGTAAAATATTCGAAAAAATTATATTTACTCAACTTTTGTGTCATTTTAATATTAATAAATTACTGCATGAAAAACAGTTTGGATTTACTAAAGGAAAATCCACTACTGATGCAGGAGTGGCTCTTATCAAACATGTTTTTGATGCGTGGGAGAAAAAGCAGGGTGCAATAGGTGTTTTCTGTGATTTGACGAAAGCATTTGATTGCGTTAATCATGAAACACTATTGATGAAGTTACGGCATTACGGTGTATTGAATAACGCACTTGATATGATTCAATCTTATTTGTCTGATAGAATTCAAAGGGTTAATGTTAATGGAATCGACTCTTCTGGCGCTCCTCTATTAATGGGTGTGCCCCAAGGCTCAATATTGGGGCCTTTGTTGTTCTTAATATACGTAAATGACCTTCCATACTTTACGAAAGATCTATGTGAGATAGTGTTATTTGCTGACGACACTTCCTTGATTTTTAAGGTTGATAGATATAAAGAATCAATTGACGACGTAAATGATACTCTCTCGCAGGTATTGCACTGGTTTACGACTAACAATTTACTGCTTAACTCAAAGAAAACTAAATGTGTAAAATTCACCATGCCAAATGTAAGGCAGGTCGATACTAGTATTAAGATGAACAATGAATCTATTCAAATCATTAATTCCACAGTTTTTCTCGGTATAACTATAGATGCGAAATTGCAGTGGAGTCCCCATATTGCTGCCTTGGCAGGAAGACTAAGTTCCGCTGCATATGCAGTAAGAAAAATTAGGCGTCTGACTGATATCGAGACGGCAAGGCTGGTATATTTCAGCTATTTCCACAGTGTGATGTCATATGGTCTATTGTTGTGGGGGTCTGCTGCTGACATACAAACTATTTTTGTATTACAGAAAAGGGCCATCCGCGCTATATACAGCCTTAGATCACGTGACTCACTTAGAGAAATATTTAAAGAAATTAATATTTTAACCGTGGCTTCCCAATTTATCCTTGACTGCATTATGTATGTACGTAAGAACTTGCACACTTTTCCAAAAAAGTCCGATAGTCATAGTCTTAACACTAGAAATAAACATAGGCTTGCCGTCCCGGTTCTCAGACTACATAAAATCGGTAATTCATTTGTTGGCTTAAGTATTAAGATATTTAATAAGATACCACAAAATGTCATTAACCTATCACTGGATAAGTTTAAGTCTCATATCAAAACCTGCCTAATGAAGAAAGGTTACTATAGTGTACAAGACTATTTAAATGATTAGGATTCTTGGTCATGTTAATTGATTAATATTTTGAGTTCTTATTCATAGTAGTCTATTAACCTTCATTATTGTATTTTTTTCTCTTCTCAATTGAAAATCTGTAACAAAATCAATATTTGAAAAGAGTAACTACTGAGTTTCTTGCTGGTGTCTTCTCAGTAGAAATCGACATTCCGAACCAGCGGTAGATATTATGTACCTATTTTGACATTCATAAGTGTTCTGTGTGGACCTAAATTGAATAAAGATTTTTTTATTTTATTTATTTATTTTGCTATTGGCACATATTTACCTATATTTTAATAAAATATTTTTATTTTGTAAAATCTTGACTTACTCATATAGGGGTTAAATAAAAAAATATGAAAGTCCTTAACTTACATAAATGTTCATGATTTCCTAGCCCACGGGCTAGGAAGACAAATTACAATTAAATCAAATCAAATTACAATTTATTTTTCAGGAAATCAAATCAAATTACAATTTATTTTTCAGGTGGAATCACGATTCCACCGGCAAAATAAATTGTAATTTGACAATGTTTTTATCATTTAAAATGCAACAATGTAAGCTATTCTCTGTAAAAAGATATTATTATTTATCAAGAATGTGTTAACTTACAAAACCAACATTTGACTATAGATTTTGTATTTCTTTTTATCGATTCGATACATCAAAACTGTACATTGATGTCTTTCGATGTATTGGATGAAAACATTGAGTACTTTTTCTAATGTATATTGCAAAGCTAAAGTCATGTCAAAAAAAGCGTGTCAGAACAGGTCATCATTTCAAACTGAAAATGTTTGTATTTGAAGGTTATGAAAAAAGCTAAATCCAGTATCTTATTACAGTTTAGATTTTAATTTTTCATAAAATAATAGATCTAACTTCCTTAAATTAAATCAAATCAAATTACAATTTATTTTTCAGGTGGAATCACGATTCCACCGGCAAAATAAATTGTAATTTGACAATGTTTTTATCATTTAAAATGCAACAATGTAAGCTATTCGCTGTAAAAAGATATTATTATTTATCAAGAATGTGTTAACTTAGAAAACCAACATTTGACTAAACATTTTGTACTTCTATTTATCAACTGTAACGGAACATCTTAATTAACCAACAAAAAACATTGTTTATTTCCACAACAACGGCACAATCCTAGGAAAACCAAAGCATGCGATTACTATTTTTACTACAATAATGATTCACATACAAATGTCCCGTTATAGCTGCAAAAATAAATCAGCGAAACAGAGCACAGTGCTGTTTCACGTCTGTTTTCTGTGAGGCCGTTTTATCACTCCGGTCTAGCTGGTCCATTTATAAAGAATAACTCACCAATATGTAGAAATTATAGTTTAATCACATGTATAATATAATCACAATTTAATTTTCAACTGGACATAAACTAATTTAGGCACTATGAATTCAAACCTAGAACAATTAATTTAACTGTCAGAATGACGGCGTATTAGAACTTGATCTTAACTCCTCGACGACTGCAGCAAAAGTGAGCTGCCACTTCGTTAGCTCACGCTCAATGACTTTTTGGCGGCAACTCGACGCGCTCACCCGTCGACCAATCAGAGCGCTCACTCGCCGGCCAATCAGAAAAATGTACGTAGACTTCCGCTTCACCAGAAATAAATAAATAAATAATATTTCACAACATCACATACATTGATCTGACTCCGAGTAAGGTAGCTCAAGTACCTGTGTTACGGATATCAGAATCAACAGTGGGATTACAAATATATACATATAATACTTTTCTTTTGTAAATACATACTTATAATACATAGCATACACCCAGACCAATACAAACAAACGTGTTCATGCACACAAATGTTTGTACTGTGCGGGGATCGAACCCGCAACCCTTGTATCAGATGCAGCGTTCACTACCACTGTTCCAATCAGGTCGTCAAATCAAAATCAATTTAATGTTTGCATGGCGACAACACATTCATGCCGTGACCATTAATGTCTCAACTTACTAACTTTTACTATCTTAATCTATGACTTACTGTCACAAAGTAGGATGCAACCAAAACTAGATGAAATGATGTAACAGAAACCTTGTATGACTTGTTAGACCAAAAACCTTCACTACGCGACTCTATCTCCGTTATACAGTACATTAAATAACTTGAACTAAGTCGGTAAATCTTAAGTAGCTTTCAAGTAGCGTCGCGTTGGCGAACTTAGCAACACGAGCATCCACCCAACTGTGGTTAGTTTGAACTTTGCTTCGCTTTATACATTTCAACAGTGGGGGAGCCACGCTTCGGCATGAATGGGCCGGCTCCAACCGGGAGTAATACCACGTCCTCACAGAAAACGTGAGTGAGTGATTATTATCTGTCTATATCAGGGATCATAATTTGTTAGGTGTCCACTGAACACAGCATCGAGATGCACTGTGTCCCGACAGATAGCTGATCGGGAACCTTTTTGGCCGTGTGGTTCCCGGCAGAGTAGAATAGGCCACCCTCACTCTTACCGAGGTGTCGTAAGAGGCGACTAAGGTAAAGCTGCTGGCATGATCATCAGCACCCAGAGAAGGAAAACTCTGCATTTATATCAAACCCCTCGCCAACCCGTCTGCCAAGCGTGGTGAGTATGGCAATTACCCCTCATGTGATTGAGGGAGGCCCGTGCCCCAGCAGTGGGGACTTAAATGGGCTGATGATGATGACGATGATGAACCTTTTTGGCACCTCTTACATTTTTTCGTTAAATATGAAACAGTAGGTATTATTAAAATCTACTTTAAAAATTAAAAAAAAATATATGGAAAACCGTATATGGGCCGTGTGGTCCCCGGCAGAGTAGAATAGGCCACCCTCACTCTTACCGAGGTGTCGTAAAAGGCGACTAAGGTAAAGCTGCTGGCATGATCAACAGCACTCAGAGAAGGAAAACTCTGCATTTATATCAAAACCCTCGCCAACCCGTCTGCCAAGCGTGGTGAGTATGGCAATTACTCCTCATGTGATTGAGGGAGGCCCGTGCCCCAGCAGTGGGGACTTAAATGGGCTGATGATGATGATGATGATGATGATATGGAAAACACAGCTTTTCAAAAATTCAACTTTCAAATCAGCAATTTATTACGGAGAATTTTTTCTTTTGTTCCCACAGAAAACCGGTATGATTCAGGATTCTAGTAACTATGAAGGCATCATAAATATCCGATTCGGAACTCCGATTTTAAATTTTTTAAATTTTTTTTTTGTAATCGGTGCAGACGAGTAGACGGACCACCTGATGGTAAGCTATTGCCGCTTTATACCCCCTTTCCCCCGGATTGGGTCTACAGTACCCGTGCTGCTTCACGCCGGTTTTTCTGTGAGGCCGTGGTATCACTCCGGTCCAGCTGGCCTATTCATGCTGAAGCGTGGCTCTCGCACGGCTATAAAAGAAAGCCACGTTTTCATTACACCTCATTTCGCCGGGAAAATTTCAAAAGGTTTAATAACATCGCGATACACAATCAGAGTTTATCAGCGCCATCTGTTGTTAAAGCTAACATTACCGAGTTATATAACAGATGCCGCCACTGCACGAGTTTACAGAGTCCAGAGCGCGGCATTAACGAGTATTATGCTAGTGTACAATGCCGATAGCATTTAAAAGCTTAGTACGCATCACGTCGTTAGAACATAGTCATTTGGAGTCAGAATATCCCGGAGCCGTGCAAACGAGCCTTGAAACTAGCAATATAGTGTTAGGCTTTCCACCAGAGTTGTGCTAAGCTGTGAAAATAAAGATAAGACGTGTGTAACACTTTACTGAAACGACTCAGTGATCCGACTCAGCCAAATGATTCACAGTTCCGAATCTTTAATGTTCGCTCCGAATGGTTCTTTCGGCTTGAATGGATCTCGAGTACGAGTGAACCGAATGATCCGATTGAGCTGAATGATCCGATGAGTCGAATGATGATTAGCGATCTCTCTGATTTCGCGGATGTTCATGGGTGGCGTTGATTAGTTTAAATCTTGAGACTCGCTTGCTCGTTTGTCCGCCTGTAGCATGAAAATAAAATGAGCTGAATGATCCGAGTGAGCCGAATGTTCCGAATGAGCTGAATGATCTAAATGAGCAGAATAATCCGAATGAGCGGAATGAATCACGGATCTATCTGAGAGTCGATGTTCCAAATGAAGCGTTTCACTGTTCCGCATCTCTGCACTGATCCAGATGCATATGTTCCAATCTTTTGAAAGATACGTTTTTGCCAGGTCTAATAAAGATAAAAGGGGACCTGTAACACGTCTTACCCAATATTATATTATTTTCTTTTTCTTTAACTCGATGACGTTAGTGGACTTGTAGTGGCCGCCCAGACTACTAGATTAATCAATAATTGGAAAGTTTTTGCTACTACTTGTTGAATCATATGCATAAGTTTAACCACAAACTCACACAGGTAGCTTAGTGGATAAGATCGTGCGTCTTCTTAAGGTGACGGGTTGCAGAGAGGTTGTAACCCCGAAATTGTTTAAAATAGATCCGGTTTAGTAGCTAAACATTTAAATCGATTGGCGTCGCTAGTGTGCCCCACCCGTCACCTTAACGGTAGGTCGTAGAGTGGTCTATCTATCGGTTTTTATAGGATTCATTCTGGAGAGTGTTCGAATGAGCTTCACGACCTGATACCACCTTCTCCTTTCTACCACCGGACATTATGGAAGACGACAGGAATCCACCCTTACACTGTGGAAGTTCCACCAGCTCGTACTAAGCGTTTCGCTGGAATGGAACAACTTGCCGTCTTCTGTATTCCCAGAGAGCTACAATTTGGGTGTCTTTAAGTCAAGAGTGAATAGGCTTCTTCTGGGTAAGCATGCTACATCTTAGACCTTATTGACACTTTCCATCAGGTGAAATGAGGTCAAGTGCAAACCCATTTATTAAAAAAAGAGATCGTAGGTTCGAATAGGCATGCATCTCCGGATATTTCAAATCTATGTGCATAATTTCTACCATTTACTCGACGCTACGGCGACTGATATAAAGATAGATTGCACTGTGCTGTGTTTCCCTGCGTGAGGGAGGGTACCGGAGGCCCAATGCGAGGAAGGGGTTAAAACTTGGCAGCGCACTTATGACTCCACTGATTTCGCGGGTGTCCATGGGTGGTGGCAATCGTTTACCATCAGGTGATCCATCTACTCGTCTGCTACTTATTACATAAAAAAAACAAAATATCGAGCGCTGGTACCACTCTGACTTTAGCAAATCTGATGCTATTATGTTTATACTTTGTTAATTTTATCGAACTCACAAAAAAAAACAGGGGAAGAGACGTGTATAAAATAATTTACAAAATTGTAGGTTCTCCAATTATTTAGGTACTCATTAGAATAGTTTGTAAATGTATCTGTTCTCTCCCAACTTGGCATAAGAACCCGACTGTCGAGCGTATGCCTACAACGCATACTCTCTTATTTCGGCCACATAATGCAAAGAGGGGAAGAGGGGAACTTGAGCACCTGGTCATTGTTGGCAACACTGAAGGCCGAAGATCACGTGGCCGATCACCAACGCGATGGTCTCACCAAATAAAAGGAGCTAGGTACATCCCTACCAAGCCGTGTGGTCCCCGGCAGAGTAGAATAGGCCACCCTCACTCTTACCGAGGTGTCGTAAAAGGCGACTAAGGTAAAGCTGCTGGCATGATCATCAGCACCAGAGAAGGAAAACTCTGCATTTATATCAAAACCCTCGCCAACCCGTCTGCCAAGCGTGGTGAGTATGGCAATTACTCCTCATGTGATTGAGGGAGGCCCGTGCCCCAGCAGTGGGGACTTAAATGGGCTGATGATGATGATGATGATGATGATATGGAAAACACAGCTTTTCAAAAATTCAACTTTCAAATCAGCAATTTATTACGGAGAATTTTTTCTTTTGTTCCCACAGAAAACCGGTATGATTCAGGATTCTAGTAACTATGAAGGCATCATAAATATCCGATTCGGAACTCCGATTTTAAATTTTTTAAATTTTTTTTTTGTAATCGGTGCAGACGAGTACGGACCACCTGATGGTAAGCTATTGCCGCTCATGAACACCCGTGACACCAATGGAGTCACAGGTGCGATGCCAATCTTTATACCCCCTTTCCCCCGGATTGGGTCTACAGTACCCGTGCTGCTTCACGCCGGTTTTTCTGTGAGGCCGTGGTATCACTCCGGTCCAGCTGGCCTATTCATGCTGAAGCGTGGCTCTCGCACGGCTATAAAAGAAAGCCACGTTTTCATTACACCTCATTTCGCCGGGAAAATTTCAAAAGGTTTAATAACATGGCGATACACAATCAGAGTTTATCAGCGCCATCTGTTTTTAAAGCTAACATTACCGAGTTATATAACAGATGCCGCCACTGCACGAGTTTACTGAGTACTGTCCACAGCGCGGCATTAACGAGTATTATGCTAGTGTACAATGCCGATAGCATTTAAAAGCTTAGTACGCATCACGTCGTTAGAACATAGTCATTTGGAGTCAGAATATCCCGGAGCCGTGCAAACGAGCCTTGAAACTAGCAATATAGTGTTAGGCTTTCCACCAGAGTTGTGCTAAGCTGTGAAGATAAAGATAAGACGTGTGTAACACTTTACTGAAACGACTCAGTGATCCGACTCAGCCAAATGATTCACAGTTCCGAATCTTTAATGTTCGCTCCGAATGTATCTTTCGACTTAAATGGATCTCGAGTCCGAGTGAACCGAATGAGCTGAATGATCCGATGAGTCGAATGATGATTAGCGATCTCTCTGATTTCGCGGATGTTAATGGGCGGCGTTGATTAGTTTACATCATGTGACTCGCTTGTTCGTTTGTCCGCCTGTAGCATGAAAAAAAAATGACCTGAATGATCCGACTGAGCCGAATGTTCCGAATGAGCTGAATGATCTAAGTGAGCAGAATGATCCGAAAGAGCGAAATGAATCACGGATCTATCTGAGAGTCGATGTTCGAAATGAAGCGTTTCATTGTTCCGCATCTCTGCACTGATCCAGATGCAAATGTTCCAATCTTTTGAAAGATACGTGTTTGCTAGGTCTAATAAAGATAAAAGGGGACCTGTAACACGTCTTACCCAATATTATATTATTTTCTTTTTTCTTTAACTCGATGACGTAAGTGGACTTGTAGTGGCCGCCCAGACTACTAGATTAATTAATAATTGGAAAGTTTTTGCTACTACTTGTTGAATCATATGCGTAAGTTTAACCACAAACTCACACTGGTAGCTTAGTGGGTAAGATCGTGCGTCTTCTTAAGGTGACTGTTCTGAAGGTGAGGTGGTAGGGTTGCCGAGGGGTTTTAACCCCGCTTTAGTAGCTAAACATTTAAGTCGATTGGCGTCGCTAGTGTGCCCCACCCGTCACCTTAACGGTAGGTCGTAGAGTGGCCTGTCTATCGGTTTTTTATAGGATACATTTTGGAGAGTGTTCGAATGAGCTTCACGACCTGATACCACCTTCTCCTTTCTACCACCGGACATTATGGAAGACGACAGGAATCCACCCTTACACTGTGGATGTCCCACCAGCTCGTACTAAACGTTTCGCTTCTTCTTTCTTGGTACGAACTGCTAAGGAATGGAACAACTTGCCGCCTTCTGTATTCCCAGAGAGCTACAATTTGGGTGTCTTTAAGTCAAGAGTGTATAGGCTTCTTCTGGGTAAGCATGCTACATCTTAGACCTTATTGACACTTTCCATCAGGTGAAATGAGGTCAAGTGCAAACCCATTTATTAAAAAAAGAGATCGTAGGTTCGAATAGGCATGCATCTCCGGATACTTCAAATCTATGTGCATAATTTCTACCATTCACTCGACGCTGTGGCGACTTTTATAAAGATAGATTGCACTGTGCTGTGTTTCCCTGCGTGAGGGAGGGTACCGGAGGCCCAATACCGAGGAAGGGGTTTAAAACTTGGCAGCGCACTTATGACTCCACTGATTTCGCGGGTGTCCATGGGTGGTGGCAATCGTTTACCATCAGGTGATCCATCTTCTCGTCTGCTACTTATTACATAAAAAATAACAAAATATCGACCGCTGGTACCACTCTGACTTTAGCAAACCTGATGCTATTATGTTTATACTTTGTTATTTTTATCAAACTCACAAAAAAAAAACAGGGGAAGACGTGTATAAAATTATAGGTTCTCCAATTATTTAGGTACTCATTAGAATAGTTTGTAAATGTATCTGTTCTCTCCCAACTTGGCATAAGAACCCGACTGTCGAGCGTATGCCTACAACGCATACTCTCTTATTTCGGCCACATAATGCAAAGAGGGGAAGAGGGGAACTTGAGCACCTGGTCATTGTTGGCAACACTGAAGGCCGAAGATCACGTGGCCGATCACCAACGCGATGGTCTCACCAAATAAAAGGAGCTAGGTACATCCCTACCAAGCCGTGTGGTCCCCGGCAGAGTAGAATAGGCCACCCTCACTCTTACCGAGGTGTCGTAAAAGGCGACTAAGGTAAAGCTGCTGGCATGATCATCAGCACCCAGAGAAGGATAACTCTGCATTTATATCAAAACCCTCGCCAACCCGTCTGCCAAGCGTGGTGAGTATGGCAATTACCCCTCATGTGATTGAGGGAGGCCCGTGCCCCAGCAGTGGGGACTTAAATGGGCTGATGATGATGACATCCCTACCAAAGTTCTACGAGTGGTGAAGGCTACTTCCATTCGGAACCAATGGACAACCAATCGGGACATCATTCCATTACAAACTATTGTAATGTAAGTGCCCGGTGACCAAAGCAGCTATCTGAGCCTGGAGTACGCTTGGACCATGATTGCCAGGATTCGGGAAGTCTGGTAATAAAATTAAGCGACTACCGTTTGACCTTTGCAACCCTTAGATGGGTTACCAGACCAATGACCGTGATCCACACGGTAAACTTTCAGAATCACAGACGTGCAGGTTGACTTACGATGTGATAGATAATAGACGAGATGTTTTTATTTTGATTGTTTCTTTTTTAATCCCCAACGCAAAAACGACGGGATGTTATAAGTTTGACGTGTCTTGTGTGTGTGTGTCTGTGTGTCTATCCATGACATCGTATCTCCCGAACAAATGAACCGATTTTGGTTTTGTTTTTTTTTTTGTTTGAAAGAGGAATACCGAGGGAGTGTTCTTAGCTGTGTTGGATAAAAATTGATTCAAGATGGCCGCCGTCACAAACATATGGATTGTATGTTTTAACACAACTCCCACAATATGGGTATCATATAAAAGGTCTTGAGTAGTCGAATATATTTATTGTGACAAATTTTAAATCCAAGATGACCGCCGTCAGAAAATGACGAATAACCTTTTTGTTTTTGTTGGGGGTTTTTAGATTGTAAGTAAGTAATATGGGTTCAAATTTAAAAGTAATACACCAATTAAGTATTCTTGTACGCTACAGTAGTGTTACCATAAAATCTTTCTCCTGCATATATTCTCATGTCATAGGTATTTTTTTTGTCATAGGTGGCAGATGAGACGGATCACCTGATGGTGAGCGATCGCCGCCGCCCATAGACACCCGTGACATCAGTGGAGTCACAGGTGCCCTCCGAGTACTCTACCATGAGTTTTAATTTAAATGTAAGATAACATGAAAGTTAAAAAAAAGAACATTATATACTCACGTAGTGGAAAACAGGCTTAGTCCATTGCTGGACAATGCGTTGAATTTTATTGTGTACAGATTATGGGAGTTACGATGTTGGTGCATCATAATACTGAACGCGAAACAGTGTTCACAAAGTTCTATATTCGCTAATGGTTAAATGGCGCCCAAAATGGATAATACTAGCAAAGTGTAACCACGGCCCAACAGATTTGTCCTCAAGGGTCTTTTGTATCCGATGTGTTTGTTTTACAATAGTTGTGGTATTCAGAACCTGCGATTTGTTACAGGTCTTGCCAAGGGTAAGCGCAAATGAATATCGGTGAGTACTAATAGTAAAATATCAGGCATTATTTTTTTATCGTTTACATCCCGCCGCTTTTCTCTTTTTCTGACTTGCACTGCCTTACCCCTTTTCTTAATTCGCTATACTTTTCTTCTACCCTGAGGTTGTCTGGAAGAGATCGCTATTAGCGATAAGACCGCCTACATTGTTTTAGTATTATAACTTAGGCTAAGATTTGTAAATTTTGTGCAATAAAGTGTATCTATCTATCTATCTATCTATCCCGAAAACCTCGAAATAGGTATCGTGAATAAAGTCCATTTAGCATGTTACAAATACAAATACAAATTCTTTATTTGCAAAATATGGGTAAGTATAAAAGCTGTTAAGTTTTGTACAATGGTTCGCCATATTTGGCCAAAGACGGCATGCAAAATTGGGCCAGTGTTTATTATTAGGAATTATACATTAAATTGAATTGATTACGTTACATTATATGGGATACATTCAGCAGATTACAAATAGGTCACAATATAACTCAAATTAAATTAAATTATATTTCTTAATGCTACCATATTTTAAGAAATGAATATAATTTTATTTTATTTCATTTTCATTTCAAATTACATTGGGATAAATTAAATTAGATCATTATTTTAATGTCACAATATTAAATTATATAACGTTTTATCAGATAAGTAGTCTTTAACACTGTAGTAGCTCTTTTCTAGTAGGATCCTTTTAACCTTTAGTTAAAAAATGTTAGATCAACAATATAAGCGAAAAAAAGTCAGCTGTTCCATACATTATCGCCGGGTGGATATTATATTTTGTATCGATAGAATTGATACTATTGATTTTACTTTTACTATCAATATACTATCGATGAGCAACACTAGCTTCCATCCAAAAATGTAATTTTTGCCATTGTTTTACGGCCGCTATCGCTTTTTATATACAATTATGTCTTATGTTGTGGTGTGTGTATGTTGCTGTAACCAAAAAACGTTTTATCTATTAAATCGGGCAGAAGGGGGGTTTGAAGGTTGGCAGCGCACCTGTGACTCCATTGGTGTCGATGACCAACAGGTGATCAGTCTGCTCGTCTACCACCTATCACATAAAAAAAATACCCCGTGCTTCAAACCGACAGATTTTCGGTATCTTAACAATTCATTATCGTACCACATGCAGTGCCAATGCTACTTAGCGGTCATACTAATGTACAGTGCTGCATAATCATTTTCAAACGAAAATCGCTTGCACGCAGTACACAAAAATAGTGTCAATTCAAACAAAAGACTATGCAAGCTGCAAGCGATTTTTGCTCTTCAGGTTGTTATTCGGCAAATTTCCCGACCGTAACTATCTGATCTGATATTGAAAATAACAGATGTCATTTCAAAACAATGTTATCAAATTTGTCTCAGCTACACTTGCGTTCAAGATGTTTATAATCTTCGATCTCAAGTTCACGTGCCACGATTCTTATCTGAAGTAGGTACTTTGGAGGAAATTGACTGTTTATTTGTCCTCACAATGTCTTTTTTTTAAATACCTAAATAGATTTACTGTCATCACAGGGCGTTGACCTTAGCCTACCCTGCTCTGGCCTGCTCCGGATAGCACCGCTGCTTCCTGCGTCGCTTTTTTTCTGTGAATTTGTGTACTAGGTACTAATGTTTTTTACCGCCTCGTTGGCGCAATGGATACTGCGTCGCACATTAAGGCGACGGGTGGCCCTAACTAGCGACGCTAATCGATTTAAATTTTAATAATTTCGAAGTTCAAGCCTCTCGGAAAAAATATTAAATAAATAGTATATAAGTATATACTATTTATTTAATATTTATAATTAACTTTTTGGTCTGTTTTTGCACTCAAAATTTTGATTAACGTCATAAGTGGCCGTATTTGCGGTAATTCATATTTGACTGACCGGATGGCGCAATTGGTAGTGACCCTGCCTCTTACGCCAAAGGTCGTGGGTTCGATCCCCACCCTGGACAAACATTCGTGCGATGAACACTTGTGTTTGTTCAGTGTCTGGGTGTAATATATGTATTTAAGTATATATTTGTGTTCCTCTGTTGTCTGATATCTGTAACACAAGTGCTTAAGCTACTTAGTACGGAATCAGGTCAACCTATGAGATGTAGGTGAGAATTATTATTAATATTATTAAATAAGGAAAGAAAATACATTTATTGGCCACAAACAATATACAAATAATACAGAATGACATAACATATGAATAGATATTTCGAGTAGGAAGCCGACAAAAAAGTTAACTATAAGTATTAAATAAATAGTATATATTCTTTCCGAGAGGCTCGAATTTCGAAATTGTTAAAAAGATATCCGGATTAGTTGCTAATAATTTAAATCAAATGGTGGCGTATCTAGTGTGCCCTACCCGTCACCTTAAAGCGACGACTACGCTTGGAGTCCTGGGTTCGATCCCTGGGTCGGGCCAAAATTTGTACCTGAGTTTTTCTGTCAAAAAATTCTCAGTGTCAGCCCGGAATCTGGAAGTTAGTGGTCTTGTACCCCCGTGCCTCGGAAAGCTCGTGAAGCCGTTATTCCTGCGCCCGATCCCTCTCCGGTCGTGTCACACTGGAGTCCTTAAATCGGTTGGAAAATATTATTGTTTCGTATAAAGCGCCCTCTGGGTTGTGGTTTTGCTTCCTGCGGGCAACACTAGCGCCACGTCGTGTTATACGTCACTACTGTCATGGCAAGCGGGCTCGCTTTTCGTCTCGTTTTATCACGCATCTATAATATCAGTAAAATATAGTGTTTTGAGATCTGGGACCTATTGTTTAGCATATTGAATTGGTAAATTATAGATGAGTGATTTTCCACGATTTTCGGGAGACACCATGTAATCGAGCTCGATTTACCTATGTGAGCGGGATTCATATTTTGTTTCTTTGTGATTTCGTTTATTACGTAATATCGAGAGGTGAAAAGTGAACTTGGTGCTGAAACCCCAGTTACTGCGCAACTACCAGCAGAACGGGACATCTTGGATGGATGGAGGATGATCAGGGCTTAGGGAATCTTGAGCAAGTTGGGGGCTTCGTCTGAGAGTATCCATTCGTACTATTCATGTCATATCCGGACTGGAGGTAAGCAAATTTTTTTTATACATCTAATATATATAAATGAAGTACAAATCTTCCACTTGCGCATACTTAATAATAATTTGCGAAATATTTGGGTGACAAAAGTTGAAAATCCCAAACAATTACTATTAATGTTTTTTTATTATTTTTGACAGCAACGTTACATAATCCTGGTGGCACAGCCCGACTTGTACATTCCACAGCCGTTCGGGTAGGTACAATGGCGGCTGCGCCACTCCTATTTGTCCGTGCCACCAAATAAGTCCCGTGAAAAGCACGTCTTAGTTGCCATCAACATTCTTTGAGGTTTTGAAATGTTTATTTGTGTCTGGTTTGATGGCAGTCAATGTTTGTGTCATTATTTTCTTTAAAATGAAACTTTATGTTCATAGACACAAGTCACCTTATTATAAATCGCGAAATAAAGTTATTACCGTACTAAAACGTATGTCATCCCGTTGCAACACGAAATATTAAACGGGCTGACACTGGTTTTGTTCAAAATTCAAAAGTTCTTTATTTGCATAGGCTTATATACAGCTCTTACAAATCGTCATACATGAAAAAAATATAAATTATAGCTATGTATATTATACATGTAATTAAACATATATGTCGATACAAAAAATATACTAAGATATTAATAAATATAATGTGATTCTACCACCGGAATCGGAAAGTTGATTCTGACGAGAAGATCCGGCAAGAAACTCCCCAGTTACTCTTTTTAATCACCAAATTTTTTTAAGTACAGTATCATGGGTGTAGGCGAACAGTTTATCATTTCCACAAATTCTTTTCATTTAAGTAATCATTAACTGTATAATAGGCTTTTGCCATTAAATAATTTTTAACATGTGTTTTAAATTTAGGCATTGGTAAATCGACAAGCTTTTGTGGTAACTTATTAAATATTTTAATACTCATTCCTACGAATGAATTACCAATCTTATGAAGTCTGAGATGTGGAACAGCAAGCTTGTGTTTATTTCTAGTATTTAGGTTATGGTTGTCGGATTTTCGAGGGTAGTTAGTAAAGATAGTCCTGGACTATCCTTAGTTCGCGGCGCCAGCGTGAAGCAGCACTCTGTGTTTCGCTGCGCGGGTACCGGAGGCCCAACCCCCGGATTAACATTTGAGAAAAAGTTATCATTCAGTACACGTTTCAATTTCGAAACTGAAGTGCGAGTGTCCGTCCGCTCATCTGCCACCTATCACATAAAAAAACTTGGATTATATATCTTGACGGATTCCATTAAATTTGCCAATGAAATAAAGTTAAGATTCGGCGGGTAGGGCTAAAACAAGCCGCGTGGGCTAATGCAATTCAAAGGTTTGAAATTAGTGTCTAGTGGTTTTTAGTGTACAAATTTGGTGTTTTTTTGTGCCGCAAAGTGATCCTAATAATAAGAATCGTTGGATTGTATCGTTTTAACACTGCTAAGTATTATGTGTCGAGTGAGTTGTCTCGTGACAGTTGTCACAAGCAAGCAAGCAAGTTTGCTTGGACCTAATAGAATCTTAAAACCCGCGATTGCTTTTAGAGTGATATCCGCTGAATCCGTAGGTCGATAAAACGTAAAACATCGGCGTTTTATTGAGTGAATGTGTCTTTGACTGACTTCGACTTTTGACTACCTACTTATTATCAATAAGTTACTTGACATTGGCAAATTATCTTCAAGTAAAGCCATATTAAAAAAAAAATATGATGAAGTGAAAAAATCCTCACAATGTCATGTTCGTAGGTGAAGGTTTTAATAGAATTCATACAGAATTCTGTCAGTTGGAGTCAAACACTCCGTGTGGGCTGATGCAGTTCAAAGGTTTCAAATTAGTATCTTGTGGTTTTTAGTGTACTTACAAAATGGTTTTTTTTGGGTACAGTGAGACCTCTATTCATTTATTTTATTTATTTAACTATGCAGTGTGGTCCCCGGCAGAGTAGAATAGGCCACCCTCACTCATACCGAGGTGTCGTAAAAGGCGACTAAGGTAAATCTGCTGGCATGATCATCAGCAACCTGTGTGTTTGTTTGTCCGCCTTTTACGGCAAAACTGTAGATAAAACCCGCTTTTAGTCTGACACTGGCAAATTTATTGACACTGATTTAAATACGTTTTTTGTGTGTGCTTTGTTTATATGTCAGTTTAAGTGTACCTATATAAAATCATCAAGTATAGTTCTCATACTAAATATATACATAGGATATAATGTTCAACAAAAGAACAACTTATATAACGGATGCTGGTCTGAGTTCTCCTTATCAGATAGTTGTGCAAGATGGCATTATTGTAATTAGAGTCCTAAAATCACAAAGCAAAGTCATTTCGGCAGTCTCAAGCGATTAGTTAGTTTTTTTGTGTTTTTATAGTTGATTTATTTTCTTTTAATTATGTTAAATGTTTTCAATGCATTCACTTAATAGTGATTATCTTATCTGATTATGCAGAGTTAAAATGCAAAACTATGTTTTAATTATTAATGCATAGGTATTTCATCATAAGGAAACGAAACAATTGAATGTCTATAATTTAATTTAAAAAGGAAGTGTTGTCATTGCCCATATTATCAATAAAACATTATTTTACCAAGAATTAAAATAAACTTACTAAAGGTAAAATTATGCTGAGAATGTTGCCGAGAAAGTTCCCCAGAATTTTCTCTTGAATGTTTGATAACACTGAGGATATATTATTATACGGCATATAAAGTTGATTGTTTTATAGTCAAATATCTACAGACTTTATTTGATACTGTTTATCCTAAGTTAGGTATTTCCATATTATAATGACAATTCTCAACTGTTCTCGCTCTGGAGAATGTTGCTGAGAACGCTGCCGGGAATATTCTCAGGTGGGAGAACGTTCTCGGGAACGGTACATCACTAGTCTGGAGGTAATGAACACCGATTGGTTAGAAGTTTATTGTTCTGAGCACTGTGTCGATACTAATGAACCCTAAAATTGCTACTCAAAAATCGAGATAGAAAATTGAACCGTCATTGTTATGGGTGATAATGTCATTGATTTGCTCTTAAATAAATACATACATCTCAGGTCCAATCCAGTAGCATCAAGATAGTATAACATGAAGGTGTTTTCGTTTATGGTTTTGGCTTTATCAATTGTAGCGCACGCGCAAGATAATGCTAGGATTGTGAATATAAAACAAGGTCCTGTGAAAGGTTATAAAGAGTCTGGTTATGATGTGTTTACATTTCACGGAATCCCCTACGCTACTGCTCCTAAAGGAAAGGATAGGTTCAAGGTAAGCTCAATGCGTTTCTAAACCATCCAAAAAAAAACAAATAGGTACGTAACATCTTTCTACTGTCAAAAATTTTCCATACAAAAATGATCAGCTGAGTGATGCAATTTGCATGGGAAGGCAAATTTATTTTTTTGAGTTTAGACCCTACGCTCGCTAGAAAACAATGTTTCTTTTCATCACCATGTGCCCAAGAAGTTTCTAATAGACGGTTAAAAAACGCGGTTGTAACCGGCGTCTGCTCCTCGGCATAATTGAGACTTTATTTTTCGTTTCTTCTTTCTCAAGGCGCCTGCAGGATGTTAAATGATAACAGACTTTCAGTTATACTTTTACTTTCAAATTAACAACAAAAGAAAAGACAATCTTTCTTTTATATTAATTATTATTAAGCCGTGTGGTCCCCGGCAGAGTAGAATAGGCCACCCTCACTCTTACCGAGGTGTCGTAAAAGGCGACTAAGGTAAAGCTGCTGGCATAATCATCAGCACCCAGAGAAGGAAAACTCTGCATTTATATCAAAACCCTCGCCAACCCGTCTGCCAAGCGTGGTGAGTATGGCAACTACCCCTTATGTGATTGAGGGAGGCCCGTGCCCCAGCAGTGGGGACTTAAATGGGCTGACGATCGATGACGATGATTATCGTGGATTCTTATCGCTAACGTAAACCATAGCGTAAAAGCGTCTCGGCGCGCGAACAGCGCGGCGCGATCGTTGCGCCACAGGGTGGCCGTACGTGGCAAGTTGGCCTGAGGGGCTTACTGCGCGCTAAACGGTGTATATTATCATTGCGACAATCAAAAGTCAATTATAACATACCTTAATAACAAACCATTATTATACGAGTTATATTGTTCTCAGGGTTCGTTGCCTGCACCTACTTGGACTGAAACCTTTGAAGCAATAGAAAGCAAAATAGCTTGCCCTCAGTATGGTCAAGATAATAACTTGAATGGACTGAAATTCCAAGAAGACTGCCTTGTAGCCAGTGTGTATGTACCAAACACAAACGCTACTAACATACCCGTCGTGTTCCATGTTCATGGAGGAGCATTCCAGATTGGGTCTTCAAACAAATACACACCTTTTCAATTCATAGATTACCAAAAGAACCTGATTTTTGTAACTTTCAACTACCGTCTTGGACCTCATGGTTTTCTATGCTTAGGCACTCCAGATGTCCCCGGAAATGCTGGCATGAAAGACCAAGTAGCTGCGCTCAGATGGGTTCGAGAAAACATCGCCTCATTTGGGGGCAACCCTGATGATATCACCCTTGCTGGATGCAGCGCCGGAGGGGCGTCCGTTGATCTTCTAATACTATCCAAAATGACTGAAGGCATGTATAAGAAGGTTATCGGACAGAGTGGAGCCAACATCGGCGCATTTGCTGTTCAATTTGACCCGACCGAAAATGCTAGAGGTCACGCCAGGAAGATAGGCTACGAAGGCCCTGATAATCTTGCTGACATTGAAGAATTTTATAAAACCATCTCATATGAACAACTACTCTCGTTCGATTACAGATCAGCTAATAAGGATGTGGCCGTCGTTTTCTCAGCTTGCGTTGAACGTGATTTAGGCAATGAAAGATTCTTAGATGACACGCCAATTAACATTATAAAGAAAGGAAATTACGTACGTAGTCCAATGCTATACGGATGGGCCAAAATGGAAGGTATAATGCAATTGCTCAATTTCCAAACTTGGATGAACCAAATGAACGACAATTTCTCAGAATTCCTTCCAGCTGATCTTACATTTGACAGCATTGAACAGAAAAAAGAGGTAGCTCAGCAAATTAAAGAGTTCTACTTTGGCGACGCTCCTGTGAGTGAGGCTAAAATTTTGAGTTATATAGACTACTTTTCAGATGTTATGTTCATTGTTTCTATGCAACGTGCTGCTACTATGCAAGTGGAAGCTGGTAATAATGATATATATCTGTCTGTGTTCTCCCACGTGACTAATGAGACAGTGGCAATCCCATATACGGATGATGTGAAAGGGGCTTCACATTGCACACAATTCATTTCTGTGCTGTATCCTGAATATAGTTTAGTACCAGAAGATGTGAACATGAGACAAACCATGACGGAATTGTGGCTTAACTTTATTACCACTGGGTAAGTTGTTATGTTGTTTATTTTAGTGGTCGGTCTACCTTGTGGGAAGATAGCCACGGCTGCGACTGTACGTTCGAGGACCTGGCCGCCCTAACGGCCGTCTGTTCTCCTCGTTTGAGGCATGCAATCCTTTAGGCTATGTCTGTGACCTAAGTTCTTCTGCGGATCTCATAGTTGCTGATACGATCACGCAAGAAGATTCCGAACATAGCCCTATCCGTGCTATGTCTATTTGTGCTATATTTATTTATTTATTGCAGAGAACCGACTCCAGACGGAAGAATACCAGCTTCAATGCCCAAATGGCTTCCAGCGCAAGCTGACAGGACACCCTGTATGGATCTTAGAAATCCCATCCAAGTTGTATCGGATCCATACAATGCAGAAAAAATGAAATTTTGGGACGATATCTATGACAAGTACCAGCGCCAACCTGTAGCACCTTACGATTTTGATAATAATAATAACCTGTAAAAAGAATATAGTAAAATCTTACATTTGTCTTCGTAATATTTTTTTTATGTGATAGGTGGCAGACGAGCAGACGGATCACCTGAGGAGAAGCGAGTGTGATAACTCTACACATACTTAAAAATGATTATCTAGTAAGTGTTATGCCTAGTCGTAAGTATGTGCAAGAGTATCTAATGGTATATATTAGGGTTCTGTACAAAAGGTAAAAAAGTGACCCTATTACTAAGACTTCGCTGTCTGGGGGAGACACCCCTTTATTACAAATGGCGAAAGAAGGATAGTCCCGGGACAACATTCATGTCAGCCCCTTTTAATTTTTTTTTAATAATTATTATATAATCACAAATTATTTTAGACAACTTTAACTTCAAGATGGAATCTAACAAGGAGACTGGCATCGAACCATTCATCACATCCATCCATCAAAACCATACACTACAATAGACCTGATATCACACTTCATGATAAAATTAACAAAAAAGTTTACCTCATTGATATTGCCGTACCCAACGCCACCATTGCTCGCCATTGAACTTAAAACTCAATGGCGAGTACACTTCATCAAAACCTGTCAAAACAGTCCCAATCATTATCTCATCATTCTCATCTACAGGGCTGATCCCAAAAACGCTGCATGACAGTTTAAAGACTCTGAAAATACATCCTCTTACTTTTCTTCTGCTCCAAATAGCTACAATCTTAAATACCTGCCAATTGTCCGTAAATTTATGAATTTCGATTAAATTCTACTTAAATAAAATAATCATTTTTCATTTTGGCCACAAGCCCGCAAAAATATAAATTCCTTAATATTGGGAGAAATTAAACATAAAAAAGATCAAAATCAAAAATCAAAATCAAAAATGTCTTTATTCAATTTAAGTCCATACAGAACATTTATGAATGTCAAATATTATGTAATCTACCGCTGATTCGGAATGTCAATTTCTACCGAGAAGAACCAGCAAGAAACTCAGTAGTTACTCTTTTCAAATAATATGGTAATTACAATATTCATTCTTACACAAATTATGATTACAGTGACAGTATGATATACAATTTAAATTTTAAGAAATTTAGATTTTTTTTTTAAATTTTAATGCTTATAATCAATATCGTTTAGATAAATCGTCAAAGAAAAATTATTAAATATATTATACATTAGAGGACAGGCGAAGAGATCAACATGTCCAAAATTCCTTATCATTCAAATAATCATCTACTTTATAGTAGCCTTTCTGCATTAGGCAGTTTTTTACATGCAACTTAAACTTATGTACAGGTAAATCAATGATATTTTGAGGTAACTTATTAAACATTCTAATGCTCAATTCGTACAAATGAATTTCCAAATTAAATAATAATAAATAAATCATTTATTATTCTCTTCACAATATGAGCTTGTAGATGTTTTAGCTAATGTTAGGGTCAAACCGCCGTAACATTGTGAGTAGGCTGGTGCTTAATGCAGGTTCAGAGCCTGTGTTAAAGCATTGCGAGTTGGAACGGGATGATATGAGCTTTAGTACGGTAATAACTTTAGATTACGATTTATTATAAAGTGCCTTGTCTCGAGGCTCTATCTTAAGAACCGTGAAGCAGCAGTTTTTTTTTTATATGAGAGGTGGCAGACGAGCAGACGGATCACCTGATGGTAAGCAATTCCGCCGCCCATGGACACCCGCAACACCAGTGGAGTCACAAGTGCGCTGCCAACTTTGGCCCCTTCCCCCCCATTGGGCCTCCGGTAACCTCACTCACACGCCGAAACACAGCGCAGGCGCTGCTTCACGCCGGTCTTCTGTGAGGCAGTGGTATCACTCCGGTCGAGCCGGCCCATTCATGCCTAAGCGTGCTGTGCTGTGTACTGTGCTGTATTTCGCTACGTGAAGTGCGTGTTTCGGATAGTTTCTGAAACGAGTAACCATGTTTCAGTTGGTCTGCTAAACCTGTTAAAGGGCTGCGAAGTTCAGGCGGCAGTCGCTTCATTGTAATTACCAGACTCCCCAAATCCTGAATCATGGTCTAAGCGTACCCTGGACGCAAACACGCTAACATCAAGAAGAAGAACAGATGCGGATCAGCTTCGAAAGTTGTTACGTTTCATTGTTGGTGTGCTCTCAGGTATATCTCGGGCTTTGTGTCCGGGCGTAAATTACCCGGACGTGCGGCTGATCCGGCCCGGGTCCGGGCACCGGTGACGGACGACTTCCGGACACGTCATATTTAATTGTTCCGGTTCTTTTGTCGTAGGCCTCCACCTCTGCCTGACGCCATCTCTATGCCGTCACGATTTTTGGTGACGTAAAGAGTTAAAAAAGTAAACTTTAGTGGATCAATGTCTAAGTATATGACCCTCTCATACGCCGGTTGTGAGTTCGAATCCCACTTGGACAAACATTCGTGAAATAAACTCTCAAGCTTGTTCAATGTCTGGTTGTTATAATTTGTATTAAAGTGCATAACTATTGTATACATTGTTCTTTTGTTGAAAATTTTTTTATGACATAGGTGGCAGACGAGCAGACGGATCACCTGATGGTAAGCAATTTTTTTTGGTCACCCAGGAGAAGGTCGGACTATATGTCGGGTATACCGACTAAAACTCCTGGGACTCTCCCTCATCGTCCTTAAGTGGGCGAGTGTCCCCCGGTGCCCGCCTTACACGGCGGGCTGGGCACTTCTCCCTCCGGGGTCGGGGGGAGGGATGGGGACAGCCAGGAGAGCCGTGCCGTCCCCACCAGGCGTAGGAGGGCGTCAGTGCAATGCCCGCTTTGGCGCGTGTAACGGGGGTTACCGTTACACGCGCTAAAGCGGACTCCCTCCTCGGAGAGAAAGGAGCCGCACATATTGGCGTCATCTCCTCCCCCTCCGAGCCTTGCTGATTGCAGGGGCGAGAGGGTCAGCCTCTCGCTGCCATCACGTGCTCGCAGTATGCAGCAAAGGCCTTCCAGGCGGTGACATGGATATCCATTACAAAAGTATTCAACGACCCGTTTGGATCAGTTGTAGTGATCGTTGCCTCTGGTTCAAGGGTTGTGGGTTCGATCTCCGCACAGTACAAAAAATTGTCTGCATTAATATGTCTGTTTGTGTTGGTCTGGGTTATTTCTATGTATTATAAGAACGTATTGACAAAAAAAGGAAGTATTAAGTGTATATATTTGTAATCACGTTTTTTGTTGTGACATCCGTAACACAGGTGTTTGAGCTACTTATCTCGGAGTCAGATCAAGGATGTATTTTCAGACTCTTTAAACTGTCATGCAGTGTTTTTGGGATCAGCCCTGTAGATGAGTGAGATAATTGATTGGGACTGTTTTGACAGGTTTTGACTATGTGTACTCGCCATTGAGTCTTAAGTTCAATGGCGAGGTACGAGTATTTACTCATCTTTTCAGTTTGTGGTGGTGTGAGGTTGTGTGTGTTGGGTACGGCAATATCAATGAGGTACACTTTTTTGTTAATTTTATCATGAAGTGTGATATCAGGTCTATTGTAGTGTATGGTTTTGATGGATGGATGTGATGAATGGTTCGATGCCAGTCTCCTTGTTAGATTCCATCTTGAAGTTAAAGTTGTCTTAAATAATTTGTGATTATATAATTATTATTAAAAAAAAATAAAAGGGGCTGACATGAATGTTGTCCCGGGACTATCCTTCTTTCGCCATTTGTAATAATGGGGTGTCTCCCCCAGACAGCGAAGTCTTAGTAATAGGGTCACCTTTTTACCTTTTGTACAGAACCCTAATATATACCATTAGATACTCTTGCACATACTTACGACTAGGCATAACATTTACTAGATAATCATTTTTAAGTATGTGTAGAGTTATCACACTCGCTTCTCCTCAGGTGATCCGTCTGCTCGTCTGCCACCTATCACATAAAAAAAATATTATGAAGACAAATGTAAGATTTTACTATATTCTTTTTACAGGTTATTATTATTATCAAAATCGTAAGGTGCTACAGGTTGGCGCTGGTACTTGTCATAGATATCGTCCCAAAATTTCATTTTTTCTGCATTGTATGGATCCGATACAACTTGGATGGGATTTCTAAGATCCATACAGGGTGTCCTGTCAGCTTGCGCTGGAAGCCATTTGGGCATTGAAGCTGGTATTCTTCCGTCTGGAGTCGGTTCTCTGCAATAAATAAATAAATATAGCACAAATAGACATAGCATGGATAGGGCTATGTTCGGAATCTTCTTGCGTGATCGTATCAGCAACTATGAGATCCGCAGGAGAACTTAGGTCACAGACATAGCCTAAAGGATTGCATGCCTCAAACTAGGAGACCAGACGGCCTTTAGGGCGGCCAGCTCCTCGAACGTACAGTTGCAGCCGTGGCTAGCTTCACACAAGGTAGACCGACCACTAAAATAAACAACATAACAACTTACCCAGTGGTAATAAAGTTAAGCCACAATTCCGTCATGGTTTGTCTCATGTTCACATCTTCTGGTACTAAACTATATTCAGGATACAGCACAGAAATGAATTGTGTGCAATGTGAAGCCCCTTTCACATCATCCGTATATGGGATTGCCACTGTCTCATTAGTCACGTGGGAGAACACAGACAGATATATATCATTATTACCAGCTTCCACTTGCATAGTAGCAGCACGTTGCATAGAAACAATGAACATAACATCTGAAAAGTAGTCTATATAACTCAAAATTTTAGCCTCACTCACAGGAGCGTCGCCAAAGTAGAACTCTTTAATTTGCTGAGCTACCTCTTTTTTCTGTTCAATGCTGTCAAATCTAAGATCAGCTGGAAGGAATTCTGAGAAATTGTCGTTCATTTGGTTCATCCAAGTTTGGAAATTGAGCAATTGCATTATACCTTCCATTTTGGCCCATCCGTATAGCATTGGACTACGTACGTAATTTCCTTTCTTTATAATGTTAATTGGCGTGTCATCTAAGAATCTTTCATTGCCTAAATCACGTTCAACGCAAGCTGAGAAAACGACGGCCACATCCTTATTAGCTGAAATGTAATCGAACGAGAGTAGTTGTTCATATGAGATGGTTTTATAAAATTCATCAATGTCAGCAAGATTATCAGGGCCTTCGTAGCCTATCTTTCTGGCGTGACCTCTAGCATTTTCGATCGGGTCAAATTGAACAGCAAATGCGCCGATGTTGGCTCCACTCTGTCCGATAACCTTTTTATACATGCCTTCAGTCATTTTGGATAGTATTAGAAGATCAACGGACGCCCCTCCGGCGCTGCATCCAGCAAGGGTGATATCATCAGGGTTGCCCCCAAATGAGGCGATGTTTTCTCGAACCCATCTGAGCGCAGCTACTTGGTCTTTCATGCCAGCATTGCCGGGGACATCTGGAGTGCCTAAGCATAGAAAACCATGAGGTCCAAGACGGTAGTTAAAAGTTACAAAAATCAGGTTCTTTTGGTAATCTATGAATTGAAAAGGTGTGTATTCGTTAGAAGACCCAATCTGAAAAGCTCCTCCATGAACATGGAACACGACGGGTATGTTAGTAGCGTTTGTGTTTGGTACATAGCACACTGGCTACAAGGCAGTCTTCTTGGAATTTCAGTCCCTTCCAGTTATTATCTTGACCATACTGAGGGCAAGCTATATTGCTTTCTATTGCTTCGAAGGTTTCAGTCCAAGTAGGTGCAGGCAACGAATCCTGAGAACAATATAACTCGTATAATAATGGTTTGTTATTAAGGTATGTTATAATTGACTTTTGATTGTCTCAATGATAATATACACCGCTTAGCGCGCAGTAAGCCCCTCAGGCCAACTTGCCACGTACGGCCACCCTGTGGCGCAACGATCGCGCCGCGCTGTTCGCGCGCCGAGACGCTTTTACGCTATGGTTTACGTTAGCGATAAGAATCCACGATAATAATTAATATAAAAGAAAGATTGTCTTTTCTATTATTGTACATTTGAAAGTAAAAGTATTACTGGAAGTCTGGAGTTATTATTTAACACCCCACAGTCGCCCTGAGAAAGAAGAAACGAAAAATAGAGTCTCAACTATGCCGAGGAGCAAACGCCGGTTACAACCGCGTTTTTTAACCGTCTATTAGAAACTTCTTGGGCACATGGTGATGAAAAGAAACATTGTTTTCTAGCGAGCGTAGGGTCTAAACTCAAAAAACTAAATTTGCCTCCCATGCAAGTTGCATCAATCAGCTGATCATATTTGTATGGAATTTTTTTGACAGTAGAAAGATGTTACGTACCTATTTGTTTTATTAGATGGTTTAGAAACGCATTGAGCTTACCTTGAACCTATCCTTTCCTTGAGGAGCAGTAGCGTAGGGGATTCCGTGAAATGTAAACACATCATAACCAGGCTCTTTATAGCCTTTCACAGGACCTTGTTTTATATTCACAATCCTAGCATTATCTTGCGCGTGCGCTACAATTGCTAAAGCCAAAACCATAAACGAAAACACCTTCATGTTATACTATCTTGATGCTACTGGATTGGATCTGAGATGTATGCATTTATTTAAGAGCAAATCAATGGCATTATCATTCATAACAATGACGGTTCAATTTTTTATCTCGATTTTTGAGTGGCAATTTTAGGGTTCATCAGTATCGACACAGTGCTCAGAACAATAAACTACTTAGCAATAGGTGTTTATTACCTCCAGACTAGTAATGTACCGTTCCTGAGAACGTTCTCCCACCTGAGAATATTCCCGGCAGCGTTCTCAGCAACATTCTCCAGAGCGAGAACAGTTGAGAATTATCATTATAATATGGAAATGCCAATTCTCAGGAACTTTCTCGGGAACATTCTCAGCATAACTTTACCTTTAGTAGGTTTATTTTAATTCTTCGTAAAATAATGTTTTATTGATAATATGGTCAATGACAACACTTCCTTTTTAAATTAAAGTATAGACATTCAATTGTTTCGTTTCCTTATAATGAAATACCTATGCATTAATAATTAAAACATAGTTTTGCAATTTAACTCTGCATAATAAGATAAGATAATCACTATTAAGTGAATGCATTGAAAACATTTAACATAATTGTACAAGTTCAACAGTCACCGCTCAACAAAAGCAAAACAAATGCACTAAAAATTAGGGTAAGTACATTTTAGTCTCAAGATTGCTCAACAGATGGCGCTGTGCAAAATTGAATCGCACAAGCGTTTCGTTTTTTCTCACATACATATATCCTGTGAATGCTTAACCCACCCAGTGGCAGATACACGGACGACATCCCGGTGGCAGGCGGGGCCACGCTGGCGCTCTACGCTGACGACGCCGCCTTTATCACCTCGTCTCTCACGACGGAGCACGCTGCAGTTAAGATGCAGCGCGCTCTCGACGCCCTCCCCAAGTGGTTAAAGGATTGGAGGCTGTCGGTCAACGTGGTGAAAACCCAGGCGATAGCCATTGGTGGGAAGAGGATTCCGCCTCCACTCACCATGCTCGGCAGCAATATCGCCTGGTCCCCACAGGTCAAGTACCTCGGGGTCACCATCGACCGGCATCTAAAAATGGCTGCCCACGTTGGCAACACCGTGGCGCTATGCCGTGCTGCTCGATCTCTCCTGAGTCCCGTCTTGTCGTCCAATATCCCGCTACGTGCGAAATTGGGAGTTTACAAGACGTACATTCGCACCAGACTTACCTACGCCGCCCCGGCCTGGTATGCTCTGACTGCGGAGACTGAACGCAAGCGATTGCGAGCACAGCAATCGCTTGCGTTGCGCTCTATCGTAAAGGCCCCTCGCTACGTGAGGAATTCGACGATAACTCGGGACACCCGGATGGAGAGCCTCGATGACTTCATCGGCCATTTGAGCGCCAGGATGTTTGCCCGCGCGGGGCAGTCGTCCTTTGCCCACTTGCGCGAGATTGCGCCGTACCACCGACGCCCCCCCGACAGACCGTATCCGCGGGACCTAGTCCCAGCGGATACATAGACGGACATCGACACCAAGCCCCCCGCTGGCTCGAGACCGCTCACCGGACGTTCCATCCCTCGCGGGTTGGGATTATGCCGGTGGGGCCCGGACTCGTCAGCGGGGCGAAGCCCACCACCGGATTTGACTACCCGGACCCGACACCCAGGCCTAAAACTAGGCCGCACCAACGCCCCGCGCATCTCAATGCGCGGCGAACGCCCCTACTGATATGGGTAACTACCCCAGACCAGTTTCTCCCGACCCCTTGCGGGGCCGTGAGCATACCTCCGACCCACCCAGTTACTTACATCATTGCTAGACACCTAAATATATGATTTATTTATGAATTAAGCCTTGTTTTTCCTGAAACCTTGCCACCCACCTTTCTATAGGGTTGTACAATAATTAAAAGAAAATAAATTAATTATAGAAACAAAACAACTATGTATGTAACTTATCAACAAAATAATATCAAAATTAACAATATTTAACAGCATTGAGATGTCAGGAACAATTTTTTGAGATCTGATTTGACAATGTTAGCACGATAAAACATTTTTATACACTCCTTTACAAAATAAACGGGACCTAAGCAAATAATCAATTTTGTTATCATTACGTTGTTTCGTGATTTTAGGTAGGTACCTTTATGGTTCCGTAAATTAATCACCTAGGAATAGTATTGTGGAATCAATCGTAACTTTTTGACTGTATTGGTAAGGAAAATTTAAAAAATCAAAGCAGGAGTAGTTCACCTGCTCTGTAAGTAAAAAACCGGCCAAGTGCGAGTCTAACTCGCGGACCGAGGGTTCCGCCGTACAAACGCAGCGGTTTACAATTTATGACGTATTAAATCAAATTACCTCTCTATCAACTGGGTATTATGCAAATAAATAATGTTTCTGTTTCAGTTAGTTCGCATTTAGGTTATATACAGAATTACATTCACCAAAATATTTAGATTGAATGACGATTGTGGTGGTCTTTGTTTTGGTTTAACTAGTTATTGTGCCTAGAATTTTTTAAAAGGTTTCGGGTTTTTCTGTTAGGTTGTTTTAAATCAAAATTCGAGATTCAATGTCAGCGGGAAGTAGTCTTTAAGTTTTGATTCCGTTGCGAGTAGTGGCTTGGATTGGTGGATCGCTGCGAGGGAGGAAGAGGCAGCTCGCGCGGAGTTCGCGCTAGCCGTGGCGGAGGCCGAGGAGCGAGGATCGCGAAGGTCGCGATCTCGCCGCTTCGAGCCGCAGTTTGACCGCCGAGTGGGTGGATCAACAAAATATGGTTGGTCCACAAAATGAAGTACCAAATCCTGTTATAAGTCTTTCAGCGGATGTAGGGCCTGTTACTGCGCCAGTAACTGAAAAGCCACCTCACTCTGAAAAGCCACCTCTTGTTGATAAGCCGGTCAGAGGGGAGTCTCAGCCGCGAACTGTGACACTAGAGGTGTCACAGTTATTATCGTTGGTATCTCTGAGACACGGAGCCTCTGTTCCGCTACCCCTATTTAGCGGCAATATCAGTGAGAGTTGCTTTTTAAAAAGGCGTACAGCGACAGTAAGCCATCGTATAACGCCCCAGAAAATTTGGCGAGGCTTAGAGTTGCTCTCCAGGGACAGGCTCGTCATATTGTAGGGTCTTTGCTGCTTGTTTGCGACGAACCCGACGACATAGTACGGGCCCTCGAACTCTAATATTAAAAATGATTATTTGTTCTCGCCTGAATTGTTTAATACAATTTATTATAAATTAACACCGTTGTTACAGGACAAGTGGTTGGATTTCGCTCATTTTCATGATTCCAGCCGTCCTAAGCTCGTCCTTATGGTTGAGTTCCTGGAGGGTGAGGCGAGCAAGAGAATACGTTTTGCACCGTACGATGATCCTCTCGCTGCCACGGCGCCTCCTGTGGAGAAGCCTGCGAACTCAGAATTTCGTCCGGTTACTCGCAATCCTTTTCTTCCTGTAGCTGCGCGAACGACACTTCATACAAATAAAGCAGCATACAATGCGGCGAGGTGCGCTACTTCTCAGGTCGGTTCATGTTTATATTGTGTAGAGTCGGGCCATAGTGTGCGAAAGTGTCCAAAATTTGCAGCTCTGAGTAACGAGGAGCGCTTGTTGTGGGTTCGTAGTACTAAGGTGTGCGAGAGATGTCTAAAAAACAGCCGTCACAATTGGCGATTGTGCACGTCTAAATGCGATAAGTGCGGAGCCCCTCATAACGGACTTTTACACAAGTCATTCTTGGCCACCGTATCAGTTCCAAATTCTAGTGTTATCGAGCCAATTTTGTGGAAAGTCCGTGACAGTGACATGTGACAGTGATAAGCAAAATCAAATAGAAAAAATAAATACATCGGATTCAAATGAGTTTGACCTTGTAAAAAATAATTCGATTTATTCAGATTCCAAAGAGCAAAGAGACCAATTTTTGTTGAAAATCGTACCTGTGATTGTTTCGGGGCCAAACTGCGATCGTAAAACCTTCGCTCAATGATGGATCGACAGTTTCGATGATCGATTTCGAGTTAGCTGACGAGATTGAGTCTGTCAGGTGATGAAGACCGTATTCACATCGAAAGCGTGACAGGTTCCCGGGGGGTGTTCGGTCAAAATTTGTTAGTTTCGGTATTCGGGGCAAAAATTGTTCTGATATTTTCAAAATTACAAACGCTCGAGCAATTCCAAACTTATCACTGTCGCCTCAATCGGTTTCTTCTCAAGACCTCCGAGGTTTTGAACATTTAAATAATATCGCAGAGCAGCTCACTTATGTCAATGGGTCTCCCAAGATTTTGATTGGCATAAGTGATTGGCACATGTTGATGCCACTGGAGAACCGGATTGGTAGGCCGGCGGAACCAGCAGCGGTGCGAACTGTTCTCGGATGGGCAATTTTCGGAGTAATGAATAGATTTTTTGCTCCATTTATAACCATCAATCATTGCATGGTTTTGTCTAAGGATCAGGAACTTGATGTTTTAATAAAGGATCATTATCGTTTAGAAAATATAGGTGTAAAACTTCAAGAGCCATTTAGTGCGTCCGAGAGGCGTGCGTTAAATATTCTTGGGGTTGGTTTACCATGGCGGGAGGATACTCCATCCGTACCAGACAGTTATAACATCGCCATGACTCGCCTCAAGAATCTAGGTAATCGATTTTTCAAGAATCAAAAATACTTGGACCTTTATAAATTACATATTGAAGCTTACCTGGAGAGAGATTACGCGGAAAAGTGTATTGATTCTCATCAGCATCCAAGAATCAGGCGCGACCCGCGAGATTTTAAAACTTTTGTTGGAAATCGACTGGGCGAGATTTCCGAACTTACCTCGCAGAGTGATTGGCGTTGTGTTCCGACAGCTCTGAATGTAGCAGATGACGCCACTCGCTCTTCGGTCAAAAACTTCGACATTTTAGACAGGTGGCTTCATGGGCCTCCTTTTTTGAAACTAACTGAGTCCGAATGGCCTATGGAGGATTCCAATGAATTTGAATTGGTAGAGGCACTGGAACTGAAGAGCAATGAAATTGTAGTCTCGCGCGAGAGCGCTTCAGTCCCGGACGTTAACCGGTTCAGTTCGTGGATTCGTCTCCTTCGAACCACAGCCAGGTTATATCAGTTTATAAGACTCCTCAAAGAATGTCGTCAATTTCAGACGCGGCAGCAGCGGCCACATCCGCTACTCGCCCGTGACATCAGGATGGCTGAAAAACATCTACTGAGGACGAGCCAGTCTAGTTGCTTTACTGAGGAGCTGCTGGCGGTTAAGGATGGAAAATCACTTCCAAAAAACTCGCGTCTGAGAAATTTGAAGGCAACGATTAGTGAGCGAGGTTTCCTGGTACTTGACAGCCGTATCAAGGCATGTCAGGAGGTTCCCGAGGCGGGTATGAGGGCCCCTTTTATTCTAGATGGGCGCTGTCACACCGTCAGGCTGTTGTTTCACCTTTATCATGAGTGGGCCGGACATGGTCATAATGAAACCATCGTCAATGAGTTGAGACAGCGTTTTTATATATTGCGACTGAAACCGACTGTCCGAACTGTTGCTTCTTCTTGCTTGAAGTGCCGCATCAAAAAAGTTGCGCCTGTATCTCCCCCAACCGGTGATTTACCAGATTTTCGGCTACAAGATCATCAGCGCCCTTTTACCTTTTGCGGCCTAGATTACTTCTGTCCCTTTGATGTTACCGTGGGCAGAAGGTGGGAAAAGCGCTACGTCGGCTTGTTCACATGTTTGGCAATATATTCCGATAGCAGAACTGCCTTTGTTGGGGCTAGCAGGGAGGTGAATCGACTTTGGCAGCCTGTCGCAGATTTCGCTGTCACCAAGAAAATAGAATAGCACTTTCTGCCCCCAGCAGCACCATTCATGGCAGGAGTTTGGGAGCGTCTTGTCGGCACCGTGAAGCGAACCCTGGCAGCTATTTTATCAAAGCGAAGCCTTATGGAAGAGACTCTCGTTACGTTGTTGGCGGAAGTGGAGAGCATGGTCAATTCAAGGCCCTTAACACATGTGCCAGTTGCTGCCGAAGAGGAGCCGGCTCTCTCACCCAACCATTTTCTTTTGGGATCCTCTTCGTCTCTGGCCCTTACCAGTGAACCTTTGACGAACAACGTGCTGTTGGCGAGGTCCGCCTGGAAGAAAGCAATGAGGCTAGCAGATCATTTTTGGACCAGGTGGGTCCGAGAGTATCTGCCAACTTTGGCACCTCGGCGGCGCCCTAATTGCCCTCGGGAGAATTTGAAGGTGGGTGACATCGTTATTTTTGGTGATAGTGGCTCTCCAAGAGGAGTTTGGCCGAAGGGCAGAATCACGGCGGTATATCCAGGCAGAGATGACACGGTGCGGTTGGCGGATGTCGCCACTGCGGCTGGAACGTTCAGGCGACCAGTTCGCAAACTAGTGAAGATTTGCGGTAGTGCTTAGTTGGTAAAAATATATATATATATATTAGCTTTAGTTTTTTTATGGCATGGATATTTTTACGTTTTATATATTTCAAGGCTCTTTAGTTTGTTTTGAGCCTGGTCAGCCTGTAGTCTGCTTCTCCAGTAAGGCTGAGCCTCACGGGCGGGAGTATGTCGACTACAGGCTGGCTAGGAAGCCTTTTGTATGAGAAACATTTTCTGTTCTTCTTTGTCTCTGGCTCTGTCTGTTGTTGTGTGTCTGTTTGCTGTCAGGTCTTAGCGGTGGTTATAATTTGTTCATTTTATTAATATATTTTATTTACCTATTTAAATCACTCTTTCATTCATACAGTCCATTCCTATAGCTCACAATACCTTTATTCGTTCGTGAGAAATAAGGTAGAAGTAAGTTTCATTTTATTATAATATATAACTAAAAAATGTGATTTTCGCAATTTTTCCTACATTTGCATTATATGACAATGCTTGGTGCCAAATTTCAAGATTCTGAGTTTACGGAAAGTACTGTGTAGGTTTTGATTCCTTCGCGAGTGTCGAAAATTTGTTGAAAATATCGACATAATCGGCTGTATCTTTTGATTGGCTTGGCTTGGAAGATTGATGTTTTCACAGCGTAAAGGGACAATAGACCTGAGTATTTCATGTGAATTTCAGCTTGATACGTCTACGCGTTCTTGAGATAAAGGGCCTTCACAGACAGACAGACGGACAACAAAGTGAAGGGGTGAAAGGGTTCCGTTTTATCCTTTTGAGGTTATAAACGAATTTTAATTGTAAAAAGACAAATTACTTCAAAACATTGAATAGGCAAATATGGTATGCGACCCCCTCATGCTGAAATCGCAGCTTGCATTCGCCTGGGCATGCTGGCCAGTATACCCCTTATGGTTTCCTGCGGAATACGTTCCCACTCCGCCTTGATCACATTATTTAGCTCTGTTATGGTTTGCGGAGCCGGCTAGACTGATCTCACTCGTCGCTTCAGAAGGTCCCAAACATGCTCAATAGGATTGATGTCGGGACTTCGAGTTGGCCAATCCAAACGATGGATTCCGACCTCCATCATGTAAGCGCCTACATCGCCTGATCAGTGGGCACGGGCGTTATCATCCATAAAAATCGAATTTTCGCCTAGAAAGGCTAATCTGGGTCGTTGTACATAAGGTGAAAGAATTTTAGTCACGTAGCGATGTGCACTTAATGTGCGGTTTTGGATTAAGACTAACTCTACGATACGTACGTACGATCTAAAGAGTTTATTCCAGCCAAAACATAACAGAACCCCCACCTTAAGGCGTTATTTCTTCAAAGCAGACCTCTGCATAACGCTCCCTGGTCTTCGCAGCACTCGCCGACGTCAATCTTCACCATAAAGTAAAATCCTGGCTTTATCAGAGAACAATCCCCTATCCCAATCCTTTTGAGTCCATGATACACAATTTTAAGCAAAGTGAAGTTGGGCAACACGGTGCTCACGGAGTTATTGGGGACCGCGCGCGTGGCGACGACTGCGTAAGTTGGCAGCGAGAAGCCGTCCTCCTGACCGTCCAAAGACTAACTTGCACATTTCTTACGTCTTCAAGGTTATTCTTGAGGTCCACATACGGCACATTTACGACCGGCCAGCAATATAATAAGAAGACTTAAACCCTTTTTTGTACCATATTGTTTTTAAGAAAGAAAAAATCAAAACTGACCGTTTGTTTTGCAAAAGAGTATAAGAAACACTACCTTACCCTTTTTACATTAAAGATGCAAAAGTAACTGTCTGTCTTACTGTCTGTTACGTAAACTGTTAACTTATTTAATTTATTTGTTGAGAATATTCCCGGCAACGTTCTTGGTTCCTGAGAATATTCTCACTGAGAATATTGCCGGGAACGTGAACGTTCTCGGCGGCACATCAGTACTCCAGGCTGGCTTGATCACTACGTCCGTGTCAGGTCTTTTTTGAATTCTGGCCTCGACTACTTTTTTATGTGATAGGTGGCAGACGAGCAGATGGCTCACCTGATAGTAAGCGACTTTGGACTATTGCTCTCACCGTCACGTCTGTAATAACACTTAATAAAGCCTCTTCGCTTTCCCCAAAATATAGTCTTTAACTGGTGTACCTACTTCTTTCTTTTGCCCATCGCTATCTTTGAGATTATCCGATGAATAAGCCGGTGTATCGATTGGCAAAAATATAAAAAATATGAAAATGCCGCCAGCTCAGAGGGAGCCGACGTTGCACCTTATGACGTTTGCGACGTTGCGCCGCCTTATGCACACCCGGCCGCTAGGAAGTCGGCCGGGTAGTGTGTGGTCCTCTCCCCTGGGGTACTCAGGACCGTACCTTTACTATTGAACTAAAAACTCCGAAGCTTTTTCCATTACCCGGAAAATTCGAAACAGAACATGGGGCCCTCGAGGTCATACCTCGAGGGATCCCTCCGCGAACCGTTCAGGGCAAAGACGCACACCGGTCCAAAGGGCCCAGGGCCTCTCCCACGCCTAATTCTCGAAAAAATATGGCGGATGTTTCATACGACATCTACCATATTTTTTTATTAATTAACCATATTAATTAACCATCAACCATACAAAAAACTATGTTTATGCGATAATTATAATATCGTATGATGACAAAATATCAGAACACGAGAATTGGGCTCCAATTGACAGACTTTGCGAAGATATCACCATTTATATTATAAAAACATATTTTTATCTTCAATGTTTTATTATTTATCTTACGACAGCTAAGAAATCTACTTTTTCATTTAAGTACCCAAAAAACGTGTCAAATTACCTCACAAGGCCGATCTAGTGGCAAAAACATTTACAAAGATTTGAAAAATCTTAGGGATCGGTTTCGCGCTTGAAAAGCTTACGTTTGTATCCATTAAGATATCATCGCTCTAAATATTTTCCTTTATTTTTTTAACATCATCATAATTTTAGCCAATAAGCTTCCTCTTCTGGACATAGGCCTCTCCCAATGATCTCCACACAGATCGGTCCTATACCGCCCGCATCCAAGGGATTCCCGCGACGTTCACCAGAACGGCGGTCCATCTTGTGGGGGGCCTGCCACCTCCTATACTCGGCGTCCACTCGAAGACCTTTCTGCCCCATCGGTTGTAATTTTTTTCCCAAAAAGGGTAGTTTGCTACCTTGCTGTTGGTATAAAATAAGATCCCGATGAAATGGGAACCTCCTTCTTTTTTTGAAGTCGGTTAAAAAAGATTTCGAAATTATTGAAGAAGAAGAAGACGAATTATTTATATTTATATACAATAAGCAAGTTACTTGTATCAAGCAAGTTAATTATAAAAAAGTAAAATCGTACAGGACGGGATCGCACCAACAATCATTGGTGCATAAAGCAGAGTCCCTGCCAATTGCGCCATCCGGCCAGTCAGCCCAAAAAGGTTCATGCTATTAACATTTTCAAATTCATATGAATAAAGCCAAAACAGCTAATAAAATTACTGTACAAAGGACGGCAAATACACGAGCAGACCCATTTGACCGGAAGTCATAAGGAGGGATAGGCTGCAGGTGGAATCTGTCGTAAAGGTCATCCCAAAATGCCTGTCTTTCCTTAGTGTATGGTTCTGGTAGCACTTGTATTGTGTGGCCTAGTTCCATGCAAGGAGTTTTGTCAGCTTTAGCCGGGTTCCATTTAGGCATGGAAGCTGGAATTTTTCCATCAGGCGTTGGATCTCTGAAAACGAAAGTAATTTTAAACATATATGCTTCAAAAATATTAATAATAATATCCACCAACCGATTTCATACGATACGATCAGCCACAGGATTCAACATATATGCTTCAAAAATATTAATAATAATATCCACCAACCGATTTCATACGATACGATCAGCCACAGGATATATTATAGTGCTCAAGTGCATTATATCCTTTGCCCTCATATTCTCATGGTACACCAGTGTAACACGATCGTAGAGGGATCGGGTGCAGGACCAACGGGTAACGTTCTTTCTGAGGCACGGGGGTACAATACCGCCAACTTCCAGACTCCGGGCTGACATTGAAAATTTCTTAACAGAAAAGCTCAGGTACTTTTAACCCGGATTGAACCCGTCCCGGCTTTAAAGTGCTACACACTACCCACTGAGCCAACGAGGCAGTCACCTCAACCCCATAGATAAGGAAACCAAGAAAAAGATGTGGAAGGAATTTGTAAACAACCCACTTTAAACGAAACCATGAAATATTTTTTAAAAATTTAGTTGACTGTAATCTATAGGTTCTTGTGTCTCATTAATTTCTATAAATGAACTACATAGTGTAATTAGATACTCAAAATTGAAAATTCCGATTTAAACTTTTGATGAACTAAGACTTTAACTTACCCAAAGTAAATAAAGTTAAGCCACAAGTCCCTCATCGTCCGTTGCATTTCGAGGTCTGCTGGTGTCATCAGGTCTATAAAGCTTTTTTCTTGATCTAGCACTATGTCGCACTGGACACAATGGTCAACGCCCCTTACATTGGTGTGCGGGATCGGCGCTGTGCCATTTTGTACATAAGAGAATACAGCATGGTATAATGCGGTATTGCCAGCTTCAACCTGCATAGTCACCGCTCGCTGCATAGCTACCACAAACATGACATCCGAATTGTAGTCTATAAAACTTAATACATTCTCGTCACTTACAGGGACATCCCCAAAATAAACCTCCTTAACTTTCTGAGCCATCTCTTTCTTTTGCTCATCGCTCTCAAATTTTAGATCTAATGGTAAAAAATTTGAAAAATCTTCGTTCATTTTCACCTTCCATTCGTCGAATAACATTATCCTGTACAACCCTTCCATATTAGCCCAACCGTAAAGCGTGGGATAACGTACATAATTGCCTGCCTTTATGATATTGACAGGAGTGTCTTCTAAATACCTTTCGTAGCCTAAATCACGCTCCAAACAAGGTGCCATACGGACATTAACATCAACATTTTCACCTAAATTGTAGGAAACTAGCCGTTCATATGAAATGGTTTTATAAAACTCTTCAATAGCGTCAATATCATCAGCTCCATCGTAGTTGATGTTCTTTGCATATTCCCTAGCATTTTCTGTTGGGTCTATTTGGAGAGCAAATGCGCCAATATTTGCCCCGCTTTGTGTGATGACCCTTTTGTACATCCCTTCAGTGAGTTTCGAAAGCGTATGAAGGTCTACGGAAGCTCCTCCAGCGCTGCATCCAGCAATCGTAATCTCATCAGGATTACCGCCAAAAACTCCAATATTATCGCGAACCCATTTGAGTGCTGCTATTTGGTCCCTGATACCAGCATTTCCTGGGATATCTGGGGTACCTAAGCACATGAAACCGTGAGGCCCAAGTCTGTAGTTGAAGGTGACAGCTATGACATTTTTCTTGTAATCGACAAACCCAATAGGTACGTCCCAGTTTCCGTGGCCGGCTAGGAATCCTCCACCGTGAATATAGAACATGACTGGTAAGTTAGTTGTTTCTGTGTCTGGTACAAACACGTTGACTGTGAGACAGTCTTCTGTGTATTCCAAGTCAAACTCGTACCCATACTGATGGCAGCCTATTCTACTATTTACTGCTTCGAAGGTTTCGGTCCAGTTTGGTGCAGGTAACGGGGCCTAGAAAAGATAACATTATAAGGTTAAACTATTTTCCTCTCTATCAATGTACACCACTAAAAACAAGTTGTCCAGCAAATTCTTAATCTCAGGAATCAAATGTATGATAAAACCAACAACCAATTTTGTACGGGTAAGAAATTTTTGAATAGACAATTTAAAGTTGTTCGTTTTTATACTAGAGGCGACAATCGAGCAAGCGGGTCGTCTGATGGTAAGTGATCAATGCCGATCGGCGAGGTCAGAGGAGTCGTTGATGCGTTGCAGCCTTTTAGAAAGGAGTACGGTGGCTTCTTGAAGATTCCTAAGTCATAATCGATAGAAAATACTGCAGCAGCCAAACCATTCCACAAAACTGAGGTATTTAGTTAAAAATATAGAAGATTTTATATAGTAAAAAATACTGATTATAGTCTTTATTGCACAGAAACAAAAATGCAGGTAGGTATTAGTGTTGCGGAACAATCGATAGTATTGCTATTGGTCATAGATTGTTTAATGCCCAATATTATCGATAATATTGTGTTTCCTAACAGAATTAACTATCTACTACTACTACTATCGATAGTCAGCTATGTTTCGATAGTATTGCTGCCTGATTAAATGTGTCCGATACTATCGATAGTATTAGCGTTATCAATAGTGTTGATCTAATTTGCCTCTTACGCCAAAGGTCGTGGGTTCGATCCCCACCCTGGACAAAAATTCGTGCGATGAACACTTGTGTTTGTTCAGTGTCTGGGTGTAATATATATATTTAAGTATATATTTGTGTTCCTCTGTTGTCTGATATCTGTAACACAAGTGCTTAAGCTACTTAGTACGGAATCAGGTCAACGTATGAGATGTTGGGAGAATTATTATTATTATTATTATTAGCCAGGCTGCTCACCATCTCCTGTAGGTCTTGTAGGGTTTCCGCCAAGATGACGATGTCGTCTGCGAATCGTAGGTGTGACATGTACTCGCCATTAATATTGATTCCGCGCTCCTTCCAGTTTAGCGTTCCAAACATGTCCTGCAGCGCAGCGGAGAAAAGTTTCGGAGATATAACATCTCCTTGTCTCACACCACGTCGCAGCAGGACAGGCTCAGTTTGGCCATTTTGGATTACTACGGACATATTAGCAGCGTCATACAGACACCTCAACACCTCGATATATCGCCAATCGACTTGGCACCTTTGCAAGGCCTCTAGAACAGCCCAGGTCTCGACGGAGTCAAAAGCTTTTTCATAGTCCACAAACGCCATGCACAGGGGCTGGTTATACTCTTTGGTCTTCTGAATAACCTGCCTCACTGAGTGAATATGGTCTATGGTGCTATAACTCCGTCGGAATCCGGCCTGCTCTGCAGGTTGAGCTTCGTCAAGTCTTCGTGTAAGGCGATTCGAAATGACTCTTGAGAACAGCTTATAGACGTGACTCAGGAGAGAAATTGGTCGATAGTTCTTCAGTAAAGTTTTGTCGCCTTTCTTGAAGAACAATACGACCAAGCTCCGCTGCCACGCCCTAGGAGTTCTCCCGGAGAAAAGAACTGAGTTAAATATACGCCGAAGTTCCTTCAGCACCGGCTTGCCGGCTGCTTTCAGAAGCTCGGTTGTAACTCCGTCTTCTCCCGGGGCTTTTCCATTTTTAAGTTGCCCAAGAGTTGCTTCGATCTCCTCCAGGCTGATGTCGGGAAGATCCTCCGTCGCAAGGCGGGTTAATGTGGCTCTTAAATCCTTCTCATCCGGAGTAGGGTGAGGTGAGTGCGACGCGTATAACTGGCTGTAGAAGGTGTAAACTTCCGAAAGAATCTCAGGCTTTGACGTAACGACTTCTCCGTTTGTTTTGGTCACCTTCGACAGGTGGCTCCTTCCAAGCTGTTGTACGAAGACTTTGGACCCCCGGTCCTGCTCAATTGCTGCCTGGCTGAATCTTCCAAACACATCGGTCTTCGGATGAACTTGGATAAAACCAAGGTCATGTTCAACAAGCTCGTTGATCCGGGACCGGTCGCTGTTAATAGAGTACCTCTCGAAGTTGTTCAGGAATATGTCTATCTAGGACAAGCGCTCCAATTAGGCAGAAACAACTTCGAGAGAGAAGCCAATAGAAGAATTCGGCTAGGCTGGGCAGCATTTGGTAAACTTCGTCAAGTCTTCTCGTCACCCATCCCTCAAAGTCTTAAGTCGAAAGTCTTCGACCAGTGCTGGACTAGTCCACCGGTTCAAAGTCGCTCAAAGAGCTATGGAAAGGGCTATGCTCGGAGTATCTCTGAAGGACCGCATCAGAAATGATGTAATCCGACAGAGATCCAGAGTTACCGACATAGCCCACCGAATTAGCAAACTGAAGTGGCAGTGGGCTGGTCATATTAGCCGCAGAACTGACAGCCGTTGGAGCCGTAAAGTCCTTGAGTGGAGACCGCGACTCGGTAAGCGTAGTGTAGGACGCCCTGCGACAAGATGGGATGATGACATTCGAAGGCTGGCTGGTGTGGGCTGGATGGGAGTGGCCGAAAAGCGAGAGCAGTGGCGTGCATTAGGGGAGACCTATGTCCAGCAGTGGACGAGTGTGGGTTGCTGATGATGATGATGATGATGATTATTATTATTAATTTTACCATCGATACTATCAATAGTACTGATACTATTGACAACCAGATAGACTATCGATACTATTGATTTTAGTTTTACCATCGATAGTTGGACTATCGATAAGCAACACTAGTACGTATACAGGATTTCTTCCGGAAAACCAGAATGTTTTGTGAGAGACACTGTACTGCACCGCCATCCAACTTTTTTTTTATATGAGAGGTGGCAGACGAGCAGACGGATCACCTGATGGTAAGCAATTCCACCACCCATGGACACCCACAACACCAGTGGAATCACAAGTGCGCTGCCAACCTTTTCCCCTTCTCCCCATTGGGCCTCCGGTAACCTCACTCACACGGCGAAAGACAGCGCAAGCGCTGCTTCACGCCGGTCTTCTGTGAGACAGTAGTATCTCTCCGGTCGAGCCGGCCCATTCATGCCTAAGCGTGGCTCTCCCACATTAACTAAACCCAACTAAACCATGAGGATGATAATGATCTTAGATATTCGTAATTCAAAATGGTCTCCAGAGAGATGGTATTTTTTTACTCACCTTAAACTTATCCGCGCCTTTAGGTGCAGTAGCATAAGGGACTCCGTAAAAAGCAAACACTCCAGTATTGGGGAGTACATAGCCTTTCACGGGCCCTTGATCTATATCTACAACCTTAGAACCTTGGGCCCTCACTGCAACCACAAAAGTCAATACAGCAATCTGAATCCATATTATGATCATTTTATTTTTCTCTGACTGATAGATTGAGCGGAGATTTTGCAATTTATACCACAAAAATTATCTGCTTATCTTCAATCTCAGATTTGCTATCTTCGATGGCGCATATCTACGTGTACAATAAATATTTAGCGGAAAATCGTACTAGAGATAGGTATAATATCACAGCGATAGCTGAGCGGAGGCCTATTTAGTTACATAATTATTATAGTCAAGTTAGTCATAGTATAGTTCGTAAGCAAATTTTGTAATGTGCCAAATAAACTTTAGTTGATATTTTTTAAAGCAATCTTTTGCGATTTCATCACCATCGTCAGCCCATTTAAGTCCCCACTGCTGGGGCACGGGCCTCCCTCAATCACATGAGGGGTAATTGCCATACTCACCACGCTTGGCAGACGGGTTGGCGAGGGTTTTGGTGTAAATGCAGAGTTTTCCTTCTCTGGGTGCTGATGATCATGCCAGCAACTTTATCTTAGTTGCCTTTTACGACACCTCGGTAAGAGTGAGGGTGGCCTATTCTACTCTGCCGGGGACCACACGGCTCTCATTTATTACCTGTCACATAAAAATATGATAAGGATCATCCTCCCTGTCTGCCTCCACTCTCTCTTTTGACGTGTGACGTAAATAACGGGTAAAATAGACTATCTATAACAGAGGTAGACTGTCTATCATCCGGCTTAACATAGGCATTTCTCTGATGCGATTATGACCTCATATGCTTCTTTAAATCCTGCTTACTCTTTAAAGTCCATGTTGTAAGCTTCACACTTATGATCTTTATTTTGCGATTTATTCTTAAGTAAATAACACACTTAAAAATGTCTTCCCGTGTTCAGGCGGGACTCGAACCCACACTTTCCACAATCCGGGTGGATGTTCTACCAATTAGACCACAGAGCGCGTTACTAAGCTGACGGAATTTGTAAGTGCTTGATTCGACATGAGCTGTCGATAGTCTCATCAATATTGTAGATATACTCGTATTAACAATATCCTGTGGAAATATTATTACAAATCGTTTGTTGAAATTGGGGATTGTGGTTGGTTAGTGATACTTTGCAGCCCGGGGTAGGATTGAATCCAGGATTTTGTGAAAATGACAGCCGTCTGTCCTTCGCAACTCTTAGACAGGGAAAGCAGACAGCTCAATAATAGTTGATATATTTCACATAGCAATCTTTTGCAATTTATTCTTAAGTAAATAATCATTCTCACAACATCTCATACGTTGACCTGATTCCGTACTAAGTAGCTTTAGCACTTGTGTTACAGGTATCAGACAACAGAGGAACAGAAATATATACTTAAATACTTATATTACACCCAGACACCGAACAAACACAAGTGTTCATCGCAAGAATGTTTGTCCAGGGTGGGGATCGAACCCACGACCTTTGGCGTAAGAGGCAGTGTCACTACCAATTGCGCCATCCGGTCAGTCAACTATAACACACTCAACAATTTCATTCTTTCGGATTGTGGAAGATGTGGGTTCGAGTCCCGACTAATGAAATTTTTAAGTGTTATTGACTTAACAAATAAACTTTATTCTATTCTCTTCTACTTGCAAAACCACTCGTCCTAATCGGATTTCATTCGCGCAGTGGGTGTTTGCGACAGCTGCGCTTGGGCTCCCGGATTCGAACTCCGAGTGTCGGGCCAATGTACCTGGAGCCCAATTCTCGAGATTTTTAAAATAAACTATGTGTTTGCGATGTAAATAGTATGATGACAAAATTTCACGCCACGAGAATTAGGCTCCTGAGATTTTCGGAGGATAAATTCTGAGTTTCAGCCCTAAGTCTGGAAGTTGTAATTTACCAGACTCCCCAAATCCTAGATAATGGTTAAGCGTACCCTAGGTTCTGAAGCGACAGCTTTGGATGCAACTTAAAACTACACGCTAAGATGAAGAGACATAAATGAATATGAAATAGGTTTTAACAATAGAGATTCATTAGGTAATAAAATTCTTATCGTCAGATGAATCGCGGACCAAACGTAACGAGACTCGTAGCCGTCTTTACATCTTAATTTAATCAATTTATCCAGGTCAGATTGGATCAATGTGCTTCACTAGGGATGTGACAATTTCGAATATTGTAATTAAGGTGACGCATCGACGAAATTAGGGCCGCCAATAGATTTGTACTAATGAGCAGATTTCCAGTAGGTATTTATTAACTTTGATGTTAATCGCTAGATGGTGTTAGCAGTATCTATATATTTCAGGTGTTGGATGATATATCCTATGCTTCCTAATTTATGGGAAAATTTCCCTGAGCTAGGTTTTTCACGTTTACCTAATATTTCAAAGAAACCATACGGTTAGTTACATGGAAAATAACACTTTATAACAACCTCAAGTAGACCTAAAATAAGATGTAAAAAATGTCTGCCATGGCGTTTGGAGATGTTTTTGATTGCTGCCTATTTGAAATTAGAATAGTATTTACAAGGAGTTCACTGTTGTTGTTGTTGATTATTTAAAATAAAATATATTTTTGAATAAAACCTCTTTAATTCATTCATGAGTAAATGAAAATGAAATATGGCATCACTTTAAACGCCACGACCAAAACGCTGTCATTTTTATACAGGTGCGGGTAGCGCCATCTGTTATCACTTTAGAGAAACCAACTGACTAATGTCATTGGAAAACTCCTCATTGATTATGAGACATTTTTTAAAAAAGTACAACGGAAAATACAACGGAAAATGAATCCACAAAGGAAAATATCAAGAATTGTTTGAGTAAACATTATGTCATAATTTCTTCCTACAAGTAACCATAATTTTAGTAATTGCTAAATGTGGCCAGTAATAAGAATTATGGTAACTTGTAAAAAGATAATATTACAAAAGTACATCTCGAAAAATTCGATAGTAATACTTTCCTTTATGGATTCACCATTGTAGGTACTTACTTTTACCATTGTACTTACGTATAAGGTAAGAGTGAAGTTTTACGCGTATCATCCTAGACCTCATCGGATTTTTTTCCCGACTACGACAACGCAACCCGACTAATACAAATCTACTAAAGACGCTAAAGCGTCACCACAAAAATTTCCCCTTGACGTTGGGTGGGGCTCGAACACGAACTTTTTGAAAACCGAGCGAAATATTGTAAGCCCACTGAGATACAGACTACCGCCGATTTTCATAAGTGTTTGTTTTCTCTGTGAGCCCCGCAATAGCCTTATCAAGATTGGTCCGGAGAAATCTATTCCATTCTATATCTTTACAATTTAAAAAGAGGTAAATTACGTAGAGTTTTTATACATAAACGTTCAATAAACCTTTGATAGCAAAAACAGTGTTATAGGTCTATAACTGGTCAGTTATGACGTTTGGAACAAAAAAAAATCACACGATTTTTTTTAAAAAAGAATGAAAAATGCTTTAAACAACACCGTTTTAGTTATACTTTTATAAATACCGTTAGTATCTTCTACTTAGTTTGTGGCTAAATTCTAAAGACATCTTGCTTAGTTAAAGCGAAAAATCGAAACACTAGCTATTGACTGACCGGATGGCGTAATTGGTACCCTGCCTCTTACGCCAAAGGTCGTGGGTTCGATCCCGACTCTGGACAAACATTCGTGCGATGAACACTTGTGTTTGTTCAGTGTCTGGGTGTAATATATGTATTTAAGTATATATTTGTGTTCCTCTGTTGTCTGATATCTGTAACACAAGTGCTTAAGCTACTTAATACGGAATCAGGTCAACGTATGAGATGTTGTGAGAATTATTATTATTACTAGCATGATGTAATTCATCCCAGTGCCATCTATTGGTGAACCTTGTAACTAATGTACCGAAACGAAGTGAGGGTGGGCTCATTGTTTTTTTTTTTGCTAGAGGTGTTAAACGAGCAAACGGGTCACGTTTGGGAATAAAGAAGTAAATTCTTCAGAAAACGATTAGACGTAAGTAATTCGAAAAGATGAAACACTTGCGCAATGTAATCGTCACTCAGCGCCATCTATTGCTAAAGCTTGGAACTAAAAGAAAAATTAGGCCCGATATGAAGGCCGTGTGTTTCCCGGCAGAGTAGAATAGGCCACCCTCACTCTTACCGAGGTGTCGTAAAAGGCGACTAAGGTAAAGCTGCTGTCATGATCATTAGCACCCAGAGAAGGAAAACTCTGCATTTATATCAAAACCCTCGTCAACCCGTCTGCCAAGCGTGGTGAGTATGGCAAATACCCCTCATGTGATTGAGGGAGGCCCGTGCCCCAGCAGTGGGGACTTAAAAGGGCTGATGATGATGATGATGAAGTGAGACCCCTTGTTATTTAATACTGAGCACTTGTGACTCCGGTGTTGCAGGTGTCCATCGCTTACCATCAGGTGAGCCTCACGCTTGTTTACCATCGTCAAATAATAATAGATCAAATGCGGAGTCACAAGTGCGCAGTATAAGTATTATCACACTTGATCTTAAGTAAATGTTTTGTATAAAAAAGAAATACTTGCAGTTATCTATGAGATTTTTGAGATGATTTTTATGAGATTAGATTTGATTTTCCCCCACAGGTGGACCGAAGATCTGGTGAAGGTCGCGGGAATCCATTGGATGCGGGCGGCCGGCACCGGCGGCAGGACCGATCTGTGTGGAGATCATTGGGGGAGGCCTATGTACAGCAGTGGACGTCTATTGGCTGAAATGATGATGATGATGATTTTTCTACAAAGCTCTTTTATACTGTGTTTCTATCATGTCTCTTATTTTGAGTTTCTGATATTTCTATGATAATGATGATGTTACTCCTGGACCATGGCGCTTGCAACAGCGCCGAAATATCGGACACTCAAAAGCAAAGTAGATAGTAGATATATCTTCTTAGTGAGCATGAAAGTTGAAAACAAAATTAAAAAATCTTCTCAGTCGTACACTCCTGACGGAGTGGTCGTGAATATGGATTATCCGTATGTTGAGTAGCGGCTTTTGCGAGACATCTCCATCTTTCTCTGTTTGTGGCACTGCGTGTACATTCAGTCAAGGAACACCTTGTAGCAGACTTGATACTCACTATCCACCTTGTAGGTGATCTGCCTCAGGAACGTTCTGGTGACCTTCCACTCTTCCACTATTAAACATTTCAAGAAGCTCTCGTTTCGGATGATATGTCCAAACATGGCGAGTAATCGCACTTGCACATTCGATTAAAGTCTTTGTTTGATTCGAAGCTCCTTCAGGATAGAAACGTTAGTGCAGTGAGCAGTCCACTGCACTCGGCGATCTTTTTACGACGTTTTTGGTTAGTTGTCCATGTTCCAGCTCCGTAAAGAAAGATAAGAAAATTAAGCATCTCACAAAACGATCCTGCCCTGTTAACGCCATCTTAGTCTAGTGGTTTAAGTACCGGGCCGTGATCTCGGAGTCCTGGGTTCGATTCCCGGGTCGAGCGAAAGGTATGCTTAGAATTTTTCGGACATAGCTCGGGCTTGTGATCACCAATCCGCAGTTTGGCAAGCGTGGTGATTAAGAGTAAACCCATCATAGTAGCGATAACTTGATTTCTATGATGGAGGCCTTTGCTCTGCAATGAGACAGTTTATATAGACTTATACTTTATACTATACTAAGATGAACCTTGATGTTTTTGGTTACGCGTTTATCTTTCCATATCTTCGTTAGTTTCTCTACAGCTGATCGAGTCAAAGCACACCTTATATTAAGAATATGATATACCCGGCATATTAATCGACACTAAAAATGTCCCTCGTCCCTACACGTCAAGTAAATACTTTTTCTTCCAGATTCCCTTTCTTAAATAACCTGATTGTTATCAATGAACCGATCGGTGTCATTGTCACTCCAATTGTAAAGGGACGCTTGGGAATCCGAGCTTCTTCATATTAAACCCTCTTTCAAATTCTTTAACTGGCGTTTGATTTTAATGATTCAGATGATCCATCATCGTATTTTTACGATATTTTGTTGGCCATTCGACAAGAGATTGTCGTATTAATGACAAAATCAATTTCAATACTTTCAGAGACTACAAAGTGACGCATTGATGTAACAATCGCCAGTAGATTTGTATTAATTGTAGCGATTATGAGTCATTAGTTGATATTTGTTTATAGCAATCTTCTGCAATTTATTCTTAAGTAAATAACACACTTAAAATTTCATCTCGTGTTCAGGCGGGACTCGAACCCACACTTTCTACAATCCGGGTGAATGTTCAACCAATTAGACCACTGAACGCGTTAATGTGCCGACGAAATTTGTAAGTGCTTGATTCAACATGAGCTGTCGATGTCTCATCAATATTGTAGGTATATTTAGAATATCCAGTGTAAATATTATTACAAATATTTGAACACCAGTTAAGATGAGACTGCTAAATCAATAGTTGATATGATTATGATTAACACCAGAAATAAACATAGGCTTGCCGTCCCGGTTCTCAGACTTCATAAAATCGGTTATTGATTTGTTGGCTTAAGTATTAAGATATTTCACAAGCTACCACAAAATGTCATTAATCTATCACTGGATAAGTTTAAATCTCATATTAAAACCTGCCTAATGGAAAAAGGTTACTATAGTGTACAAGACTATTTAAATGACTAAGGATTCTTGGTCATGTTACAATTAACATGACCAAGAATCCTTATCATTTAAAACTCAAAAGATTAATCAATATTAATCTTTTGAGTTGTTATTCATAGTAGTCTATTAACTTTCATAATTGTATTTTCTTTTCTCTTCTCAATTGAAACTCTGTAACATCATCAATATTTGAAAAGAGTAACTACTGAGTTTCTTGCTGGTGTCTTCTCAGTAGAAATCGACATTCCGAACCAGCGGTAGATATTATGTACTTATTTTGACATTCATAAGTGTTCTGTGTGGACCTAAATTGAATAAAGAATTTTTTATCTTTATTATGAGTCATTTTTAAAAAAAAGTAATTCCATAAAGGAAATCATTAACAATTTTATGAGATGTACTTGTGTAATATTATCTTCGTACAAGTAAATATAATTCTAATCATCGTCTAAATTGGGCCACTTTTAGCAATAACAAAAATTATGGTTACTTGTAGGAAAAAAATATGATATAATTTTGTCAAAAAAATTCTCTATCTTTTCATCTATGGCTTCACCGTTGTGCATTTTGCAAAAACAAAAATGCGTCATACTCGCCACAGTTAATACAAATCTATTGGTGGCGCTAGTTTCGTCGATGCGTCACATCTTAAGAAAAAAAATCCACTTTTTTCAATACATACGCATGCAAACAAAAATGCGTCATACTCTGTGATTTTAAAAAATGACAGATATTTTTGGCAGGTTTGAAAGCTAAGATCATTTTGATACTGTCTGTAGGTACTTAAATGGTTGTGCGACTAAGAATCTAGAAATAGACCAATCGTCATGGACCCTTCATAGTTAGCCTTATTGAAAATTAGACGTGTGTAACTCTATATTTATTTATTTAATTACACAGGTCCTTGAACCAAATTATGTAATTAAAGACGGTAACAAAAGTAAAATAATAAAACAATAACAAAAAACAGACTCTTTACTGAAACGACTCACTGATACGACTCACTGATCCGACTCAGCCAAATGATACACTGTTCCGAATCTCAAATGTTCACTCCGAATGTATCATTCGACTCAAATGGATCTCGACTACGAATGAACCGAATAAGCTGAATGATCTGATGAGTCGAATGATCCGAATGAGCTGAAAGATCCGAGTGAGCCGAATGATCCGAATGAGCGAAATGATCCGATGAGCCGAATGATCCAAATGAGTTGAATGATCCGAGTGAGTCGAATGAGCGGAATGAATCACGAATCTATCTGAGAGTCCATGTTCCAAATGAAACGTTTCACTGTTCCGCATCTCTGCACTGATCCAGATGCAAATGTTCCGATCTTTTGAAAGATACGTTTTTGCCAGATCTATTGAAAATGCCTTTTCGCAAACCTCGTCAAAAGTTCTCAAACGATATACCGAATAACTAAACTGGCACATCTTTGACTTTCAAAGCAATCTGATTGGTTCTCCCATGTTGAAACCCTGACTTTGATAACATACCCTTTTCAAACTCACCAAAATGCACTTTCAGTGAAACTAAATAGGGTTAAAATTGGTCTGGCCAGCGCGGGACAAGATTGCCTTAAAATCTTTTTTATGTAGGAATCAAAGAAATCACATTACCTATGTGTCCCTGACTATTGGATCAAATCAGAACTCAAAAAGTTAGCAAGTTACAGAATCTTTCGTTAAGGACACTGCATTTGACGCGTTCATCGACCGGAGTGATACTGAGTCACAGAAAACCGACGTTAAACAGCACTCTGCTGTGTTTCGCTGCGTGCGTGAGGGTACTGGAGGCCCAATCCGCTTGAAAGAGGGGTTTAAATATTGGCAGCAGTGGTGTCACGGGTGTCCATGGGCGATGACAATCGCTTACCATCAGCTGATCCGTCTACTCGTCTGCCACCTATATCACATCCTGGAGGAGGATACTGGGAGCTGTATAAACACTGGATGGTGCCTGGAGGAGGCTCAAAAACTGAGAGCTGGACAACCAGGTTGGCGAGCCTAACATCATTGGCGAAACTAAAGCGCATCGACTCCGCTAGCTCGGCCACCTCGAATATGCGGGGAAGAACGTGCAGTAAAGAGAGCGTAGGTACCTGAGACGTCCTAATGGGCGAAGGTCAGGTGGCTGTCCAAGATACCGCTGGAAAGATGAAGTCGATAAGGATCTGCGCGGACCTTTTTTTTATGTGATAGATGGCAGACGAGCAGACGGATCATCTGATGGCGATTGCCGCCGCCCATGGACTCCCGCGAGACCAGTGGAGTCACAAGTGCACTGCTAACCCTTGATAAACCCCCCTTCCCCTGGATTGGGCCTCCAGTACCCTCACTCACGCAGCGAAACACAGTACAGTGCTACTTCACGCTGGTTTTCTGTGAGGCCGTGGTATCACTCCGGTCGAGCCGGCCCATTCATGCCAAAGCGGTCGGACTCTGGGTGGACGACTGGCAGGAAGTGGCACAAAACCGAGATGGAGGCTCTTATTATCGGAGGCCAAGACTCACTATGGGTCGCTGCGCCAACCTTGTTTGATAGTTAATACCTCTTCACTTTTACTTAGTTCTCAATGCTCTATTCTTACCGAGAGTACACAAAACTCCAGGGGCACACCCGCGCGTCACGTCCCAGTACGTGGCGAGAAACTCCCGATCGCCCCGAAATCTTATTCATATCGTCAGATTCGCGCGACCTCGTTAAAACTTCCTGGGACTGTTTAATTGTTTTCTGGTTGTTTGTTAATCTTTGTCTATTAATTCAGTTGAGAGAGTTGTTTTAAGATGAACGTTCAAATTGTTGTCTTTGCCCGAGTTTTGATGGTAACGATGGAAAGAATTAAGTTTTATTGGGGTTTAAATCTCTTTTGTAATGTCTTAGGGTAACTCAAAGAATTAATTAAGGAATCACACGAATGTTCGTCCAGTGGTAATCGAAACCAAGACCTATGAATCATAGGTTATTACTAGCCTAATGAGCCATTGGGCTAGTCTATATACGGTGCATTAAAATAGGACGAAAAACATTATTGAGTTTCTTTGACAAGTATCACGTCACAGGAATATAATATTCTAAAGTTCATAATTTGAATCAATCAATATTATCAAGAGTACAATACATTAAGGTGTTACAAATATTGGTGTGCTAGTAATCTGCCTGCAATGCAGACGCGCAAATGTTTGTTAGTAAGCTAGTTCATAAAGAAACTAGTGGCCCACCCACGCTTCGTTTCGGGACATTAGTTTACAGTTTATACCAATAGATGGCGCTAGGTGTCGATTACATCGCGCATGCGTTTCGTGTTTTTGAATTAGCTATAAGCGTTCGCGAGTAACTTAAGTATGCTAGGATTTACCTATATATAACAGTATACAGGGTGTATCTGTGAACATTTACATCCTTTTAACCACTTGTAAACGTCTTCTACCAACCATTCTGGACAACATTTGTTCAACGACTTTTCGAAATTAATCGAAAAAATTGTCGACTGCCCGTACAAAATGACCAACTCACGTAACCAACTTTGTATGAAAAGTTGAATTTTTTTCATGCGAATTTCCTTCCAAAAGTTAAAGAACAAATGTTATTCATGATGGTTAATAGAATACGTGGTTAAAGAGATGTAAATGTTCACAGATACACCCTGTAGATGTATAAATATAGTCAATGTCGAAATAGATTTTAAATAAATGTCAAATTCTGAATCAGAATTTAATAATTAAATAGAATTCTATTTGATCCTTAATCAGAATTTCTGATTAAGGGTCAAATAGAATATTAGGTACGTGCGGCATCTCGACTTGCTACAAGGTGAGACGATGGTGTCGTTACATCCTATTTGTGTTAGCAAAATCAAGGAATAAAAGAAAACTAATGTATTCAGTTCTAACGGCGTCATTTAAGCTAATGTTCATTAACTTTAGTATCGGTAGTCTTTATGCTTATCAAAATAAGTGTCAATATTTTTTTCTTAAGTAGCCAATTAAGTTCATTAACGACTCTTTACACAATGATTACATTTCTTGCAACATTCAATAAATTTCTTAATATTATAAAAACAGTTACATAGGAGCCAGTCACACAATTTCATTCTAAATATATTTCCTTCCAGTATTTTAACATATTAGTAAATGTGTATTGCCATGTTGTAAGAGTTTTTTTTTTTGTAATATTCCTTACTTCTAGGGGGTTGATACAATAGGATTTCCAACTTTTGTCTCTTTTGCCTCTTATAGACCTCGGCGTGTCTTGTAAAATGGTATGGATTTTTGACAAAAAGACACAGATCTCTATAAAGATGCAAGGTAGGGGAAGAATTTTACATGCTTGAAAGAGCAGAGAAAACCACCTACCTACATAGTTAAAAATCCTGGGCGATTTATTTTCCCGTTGCAATCATCATCATCATCATCAGCCCATTTAAGTCCCCACTGCTCGGGCACGGGCCTCCCTCAATGACATGAGGGGTAATTGCCATACTCACCACGCTTGGCAGACGGGTTGGCGAGGGTTTTGATATAAATGCAGAGTTTTCCTTCTCTGGGTGCTGATGATCATGCCAGCAGCTTTACCTTAGTCGCCTTTTACGACACCTCGGTAAGAGTGAGGGTGGCCTATTCTACTCTGCCGGGGACCACACGGCCTCCCGTTGCAATATTGTCGACTAATTACGTGGGGTACCAATAAAAAGTCAACGAGACGTTGCGAGTAGCTCCGAATAAGCACGATGCAGAACGAATTTAATAGGTCAAACATAGTTGAATTTTGTGATACCACGGCTCACAGAAAACCTGCGTGAACCAGCACTGTGCTGTGTTTCGCGCTGCCTGAGTGATTGTACCGGAGGCCCAATCCGGGGATAAGGGAGGTTTAAAGGTTGGCAGCGCAACTGTGACTCCACTGGTGTCGCGGGTGGCCATGGGCGGCGGCAATCGCTTATTACCAGGATCACCTGACAGACGAGCAGACGGATCACCGTTTGCTCGTCTGCCACTTATCACAAAAAAGTGGACCAGGATAATACAAATACAAGATACAAATACAATACAAATTACAATTAACTTTATTGCTTATAATGATACATATTACATGAATTTAGGTGCCAGAGAGTAATAGACTTAAATTTTATAGGTGTTACAATAAGCAAATGGAAGGCTCCGCTTCGTGCTGCCGACGGAAAGATACAATCCTGCAGCGCTGATTTTCAGCCAATCCATCTCTCTGAGGTGGAAGTCCGAGAATGGGTGGGTTATGAGGGCCTTAAAGTTAAAACTATGATCGTTTTTAAAAAAACAAGAAGAGATAAAAATTTTTAATTAGGTACATAGAGATGTCGAAGGTTCGAATAATTTAGGTGTCGGTGTAGTGTTTCTTTAAAGATCTTGTTTTTTTATGCTAGAGGCGACAATGATCAATTGCGCTAAAGATCCCTATACCTTCCTAAAGGCCGGCCAACGCATCTCCACTCCCTCTGGTGTGGCTGATGTCCATGGGCGGCGGTGGTCGCTCACCATCAGGTGACTCGCTTGCTCGTTTGCCTCCCTTTCTCATAAAAAGAAAGAAAAAAAAGCGGCTCACCTGCTGGTAAGTAATCAACGCCGCCTATGACCATCTGCAAAATAAGAGAGATTGCTAATGCGTTGCCGGCCTTTTAAAAAGGAGTACGCTCTTCTCTCTGTTTTTTAATATCATTCCCGATTCTGGATCACACTGTACATCAAAAATTGACAAAGTGGTTTAGTTTATCTAGATAACTATAGTATCTAGGCAACCTAATGTAGGCTTTTAAATACTATTAAGGCGACGGGTAGACTTACTAGCGACACCAATCGATTTAATTTGTAAGGTACTAAACCGGATCTATTTTTTTAAACAATTTCGGAGCGGGAGTCTCTAAGCAAATATTTATACTTTTTATTTAATTTGGATTAACGCCATAAGTGGTCATTTTTAGCGGTAATTCAAATTTTGAGTACAAAAGCTGACCCAAAAGTTAAGTATACGTATTAAGGTGACGGGTAAGGCACACTAGCAACGCCAATCGATTTTAATTAAGCTACTAAACCGGATACACCCTCTCGGCAAACCCTTATTCTATTTATTAAATGACCATGCACAAATGCGGACCCAAAATTTGTACGCGAAAAATTTATTCACGCTAAAAGCGGCCACTTTTAGCGGTAATCCGAAATTCGAGTGCAAAAGCAGACCAAATAGTTAACTATAAGTATTAAATAAATAGTATAAGTGTTTGCCGAGAGGTTGTAATTCCGAAATTGTTAAAAAAAGATCCAGTTTAATAGCTAACAATTAAAAACGAATGGTGTCGCTAGTTAGGGCTACCCGTCGCCTTAAATGAATAGTATGTGTTTTCCCGAGAAGCTGGAGCTTCGAAATTGTCAAAGATATCCGGTTTAGTTGCTAAGAATTAAAATCAATTGACATCGCTAGGGGGGCACCCTAGCGACACCCTACCCGTCACCTTAAATCAAATAATGTGTCTATAAATGTTTTTATAAATAAATAAATAAATGTATCGGGCCGTGATCTCCCGTAACGAACGAGAATATACCTGTCGCATCCAAACAAAGGAGACACACAGCGCGTGTGAAAGAGAGAAACTCCGATTCGGTCGTAACGTCTGCTTTAAATTAGGCCCTCAGGGTTCAACTCCCGGATCAAGAAAAAAGAATGTTTCGTATTTGGTTCAGTTGTATTTAGCTCAGGTTTGTGATCTCGAATCTACATTAGACAAGCATGGTGATTAAGCCTAATCCCATCATAGTAGCGATGACTTGATTTTTGAGGCCTTTGCCCTGCAGTGGTACAGTTTAAAGGCTGATACTTTACTTTACATCATAGTACCGGACCGGAGTGATACCACAGCCTCACAGAAAACCGGCCTGATGCAGCACTGTGCTGTTTTTCGCTGCGTGAGTGAGGGTACCGGAGGTCCAATCCGGGGGAAAGGGGGGTTTAAAGGTTGACAGCGCACTTGTGACGCGGGTGTCTATGGGCGGCGGCAATCGCTAACCATCAGGCGATCCGTGTGCTCGTCTGCCACCTATCACATAAAAAAAGTGGACCATGATAATTTAAGTACCTGTGTAGTGTATCTATAGAAAACCGGCGTGAAGCAGTGCATGCACAGGGCCTCCGGTATCCTCACTCACGCTGTTTCGCTGCGTGAGTGAGGGTACCGGAGGCTCAATCAGGGGAAAGGGGTATTAAAAGGTCAGCAGCGCACTAGTCACACCACTGGTGTTGCAGGTTTCCATGGGCGGCGGTAATCGCTTACCATCAGGTGATCCGTCGGCTCGTCTACCACCTATATCTTTAAAAAAAATCTACATTAAACAAGCGTGATGATTAGCCAAATCACATCATAGTAGCGATTGACTTACTTGATTTCTGTAATGGAGACCCTTGCCCTGCAGAGGGACAGTATAGGCAGTAGGATACTTTCTCGCAGTCACAGTTAAATGTCTTTGTCAGTTAGCAGTTCCATTTTACCAACGTAAGTGCGAACATAAAAACTACATAAATCTACTCCATTTTCACTTACTATCAAATGAAATGTGATTTATAACACCCGAAGGAGAAACCAAACGTACAGCCTGGAAGCTTGTAAGATTGATTGGTCCCATTCTGGAGTCTACGATATTTCATACAGTAGGTACCATCGATCATATCGATATGAGCGTGAAATATCGATTCAAATCGAGTTTCAGGACTAGAGAGACAGAAATGAGTTAAGGTGACGGGTAGGGCACACTAGCGACGCCAATTGATTTTAATTTTTAGCTACTAAACCGGATCTATTTTAAACAATTTCCGGGTTACAACCTCTCGGCAAACACTTATACTATTGATTACATCATCGTCATCATCGTCAGCCCATTTAAGTCCTGCTGGGGCACGGGCCATCCTCAATCACATGAGGGGTGATTGCCATACTCACCACGCTTGGCAGACGGGTTGGCGAGGGTTTTGATATAAATGCAAAGTTTTCCTTCTCTGGGTGCTGATGATCATGCCAGCAAGTTTACCTTAGTCGCCTTTTACGACACCTCGGTAAGAGTGAGGGTGGCCTATTCTACTCTGCCGGGGACCACACGGCAAGTTCTTGTACCTCCAAGTTTATTACATAACCATGCACAAATGTTGGGTCCATTTTTGTACGCGAAAAACTGGTTACCATCGAAATTGTTTAAAATTGTTCCGGTTTAGTAGCTAAGAATTAAAATCGATTGGCGTCGCTAGTGTGCCCTACCTGTCACCTTAAGTACAACCTGTGCGGATAAAGAATGGGATCAGAAATGGCGGCGCATCTATTCGCTTCTCGCTCGCTTCTTGCTTCTATACTCGCACTCGTGGGGTGCGGGTATAGACGTAAAAAGTATGCGAGCGAGAAGCGAATAGATGCGCCGCCATTTCTGATCCCATTCTTTATCCGCACATGTTGTATTTAGATACGGAATACGGAGGATAGTGAGCCGGACCGCCGACATAGCCCGCCAACACAGCCCGGCGGCCTATAATAATAATAATATCCTCCAACCGATTACGGCTACGGGGACCAATCACGATTTATATTTGTATTCTTATTGTTTTTATATAATTATCCTTCCCATAATTATCTTCCTTTGTGTGATATCTGTTGTGTCAATAAATGTCTCATTCATTTATTTATTCAATCTCAATGATCAGGCAGGATATATTATAGTGCTCAAGTGTGTGCGCAAACACAAGTGCACTATCTATTCCCTTGCCGTTATGGTGGGCGTCGTGTGCCGTAGTATGGCGGGTAGTCATATGAAAGAAATTACTCTATGTACAACTGTTTATTTACAATTCGACCAAACAATATTTACACCACACATATAATGAAGAAAGAAGGAGAACATAAAAGCAGGAAAATTAAGTAAAGATAATAAGAACGGCTAGATTAATTTGTACAATAAATTATTCACAGTTAAATCAGTCTCTTGAAATTTCAATGAGGTTTTTTTTATTGTCAACCGACGGACAAACAGTATGACCGGAGCATGTGCGCGCCACTGACCCGTCATGCGCGCTGCGTGAAATACACCTCAAACTATATACATATAAAAGGGTCATACTGTCCGTGCGTTGGTTGATGCATAAAATATATACAAAATATTTACACATTAATTATATTTACAAAAGCGTGGCGCATCGCCACACCGTCATATTCCAATGGGACACCAGTGTGTCACGACCGGAGATGGATCGGGCGCAGGACCAACGTCCAAGACACGGAGGTACAAGACCGCCAACTTCCAGACTCCGGGCTGACACTGAAAAGTCTTAACAGAAAAACTCAGGTACAAATTTTGACCTGACCCGAGGATCGAACCCGGGACTCCAAGTATGTGCGCAAACACAAGTGTGCTCTCTATTGCCTTACCCTCATATTCCGATGGGACACCAGCGGGACACGACCGGAGAGGGATTGGGCGCAGGACCAACGGGTTAACGTGCTTTCCGAGGCACGGGGGTACATGACCGCTGACTTCCAGGCTCCGGGCCGGACCTCTTTGGCATCCGTTTCTGTAAAGTGCGACCCACTATAACTGCGTCACCGGCGGCCTGTATGAAAATAATAATCATGTCGGACTTTCCCATCCTGAGAAAACTGCACGTCTCGGATAGTTTCTTAAAATTGTGGAAACGTACAATAATATTCTACATTATGATTCTGGACATTGACCTACCCGACCGATATCTAGTTGATTAGGTTCCCAGGCCAGACGAAAGTCACTTCATTGTAAGCTTTGGGAAACTGTAAGCCAGTATGTGACTAATATTGATAGATAATAAAATTAAATTTCTGTCACTTTGTATTACGGGATTATCCGAACCTATTAAGGTACCTTAAGGTGCCCTGCCAATATTACTCTTGAATAGACAATAATTTTTTTAAAAAGTCAACGACTTTCACACCCACTAAGAAGTAGCGACAGATCGCGACTTTAAATTATCCGTTGGAAGTTGTGTCCTTTTTGGACGCTTCAATCAAGCGTAATATAGTCGATGGAGGAGACGGAATCTAATATTCCGTACCATAACGTAATAAACGGCTCCAAAGGACCCGGAGGACTGTCGGGGCTCCCGGTCTTGTGTGCGGATTAGACACTTGATTGATTTCGTCGTCCGACACAGACTAGACGACAAAGGACTCGATTAACCGACTTAGTCCGTCCGACACAGACTTTCGACAGATCGATAAAAACGTCCTATTAGCTGACAAACTCTTCCGACTAACCGACATCGTCCATCGACAAGCTGACGGCGACTTTCGACTAGACGACAATGACTTTCGATTAACCGACTTAGTCCGTCTGACACAGACTTTCGAGGTTGATTCCCGCTGTCCACCATCCACTTGTCCACCCCGGCTGGACAGTGAAACAGTTGTTTAAAAAAATCCCTTTGCCCACCCCCATTTTAACTGAGAAGGGGTGGACAGGGGATTTTTTTAAATAATTGTTTCCATGTCCACCAGGGGTGGACTAGCAGAGGTTGGACAGCGGGAATAAACCACTTTCGACAGGTCGACAAAGACTTCTGACTAACCGGCTTCGTCCGCCGATCAGTTTACACAGTCTTCCGTCTCACCGACTCAGTAAATCGGCCAGCCGACAGAAACTTCCGACAAGCTAACACAGACATCTACAGGCTGTCTATCGTCTTTAAATTGGCTATAGCGTATTGCTCTGTAATTGTAGCGAGGGCACGATACATTAACGTTACGGATTCTTCGAATATTTCTGCTAGTCTGAATCGTACCATCGTATATTGCCATATGCGTCCAAAGCGTTACCCGTACCGTAAGTCCCGTTCCGAACACCAAGACGGTACACCAGTTTCCGCTCCAGAAATCAATTATTACTTTGATATCGTATAAACAATTTACTGCAGGACCTCTCGGCCCTCCGAGATTGCTCCATAGTGTGTGAATGCGATAAAACCAACCGTATAGGCAGCGATATTGAAACCACAGCTTTGATCCGTATGTTGCTGGAATGGTTGGCGGCTATATCTTATGCCACGGTACTGTTACTGCCCTATTTACGATTACTTATCTATAAGTATTAGAGCGATGGCACTTCAGTTGATAAGATTGCATCTTACATACGGGAGGTAAGTTTTTCTACTTCTTCAGCAGCCACTGCAGAGCATATGCCACTCCAATTTCTCCTCACTTTCTTCTGTCCTTGGTTTTTCTGGACCACGCTACTCCAGCTTGAGCCTAGATATCATCGGATCATCTGGCCGTTTGTGCGCCAATACAACTCTTTCCATCTTTTGCTCTCCATTCAAGAACATTCTTGCTCCACCTCTCATTACCCCTTCTGCACACATGACCGGCCCACGCCCATTTGAGTTTTGCGGCTCGGTACCCTACGTCTATCACTTTTGTGCGTTCCCTGATGATGGTGTTGCGCACTTTGTCTCGTAAGGATATACCGAGCATGATACGTTCCATAGCTCTCTGTGCAACTTTAAGGAAGATAAGTAAATAGGTTTGAATCCGAATAGAGACATTTGGGTTTTTCAAATCTATTCACATATTTATCGGCGACCATTGGCTTCGCGGTTGGGGAAAACATCGTGAGGAAACCTGAACGTTTCGGATGGTTTCTCGAAATGGTGGATACCTACAGATGTTGAAATAATGATCCTGAATGTATAACCGTGATCCAGTTGGTTTGGTTTCCCTGTTTTAGAGTTGGGAAGGTCGAAGGACAGTCGCTTCATTGTAATTATTAGACTTTCCGAATCCTGGATCATGGTCCATGGCCTAGGGTACTTTGGGATCCGAAACGACAGCTTTGGGCGCAACCGGGAATTACATGCTAAAATGAGATGAGAGATTTTTTAAAGTCCAATCAAGTTTATTTGGCACGTGGCTATAGTCGCAACTAACGCTATTTCCTTTACAAGTGCCAGTGCTTTGACATTTTCCCATAAAAAAATATTTAAGCGTCCTCATGTCAATACTAATAATAATAATTCTCACAACATCTCATACGTTGACCTGATTCCGTACTAAGTAGCTTAAGCACTTGTGTTACAGATATCAGACAACAGAGGAACACAAATATATACTTAAATACATATATTACACCCAGACACCGAACAAACACAAGTGTTCATCGCACGAATGTTTGTCCAGGGTGGGGATCGAACCCACGACCTTTGGCGCAAGAGGCAGGGTCACTACCAATTGCGCCATCCGGTCAGTCAATGTCACTGAAATGCCTTCTAATCTTAGTTGGTCAATAAGCGAGTTCATATACGCATTTTTTTTATACAATGACTCACCCATTGACCTATCATGCCACCCTGCGGCATAAAGGAGAGGTCATGCGCCATGGCATGGAATCACATCCGGTGGCACTGCCATACAAACCATTATCCCAGTATATCAAGAACAAGCTCTTGTTATTTCCCTATTCAAAGTTATACTGTATCATTATACTGTCTCGATGGCGCAGTGGTTAGTGGGTCGCACTTTAAAGCGACGGCTGTGCAAGAGGTCCCGGGATCGATCCCCGGGACGGGTCATAAATTTGTACTTACCTAAGTTTTCGGTAAGAAATTCTTAGTGTCAGCCCAGAGTCTGGAAGTCGGCGGTAATATACCCACGTGCCTCGGAAAGCACGTTAAATCGTTGGTCCTGCGCCCAATCCTCCCTGGCCGTATCACGCTGGCGTCCCATCGGAATAAGAGTGTAAGGGAATAGAGAATGCACTTGTGTTAGCGCACATTCTTGAGCACTACAATATATCCTGCTTACGTGGCTGATCGTTGAGATTGGCCGCCGTAGCCGTAAACGGTTGGAGGTGGTTGGAGGATTTACTGAATACTCAATTCTTTATTGCTTCCTTCGTGTACATAACAGATGGTAAATTATAACAAAGCAACCACTATAGACCCTGTTAGGACACTGCAATATGAGAGGAAACAGCATTTTATCTAAAACGATTATAGTATAATAATTTATTATTATTATGAATGAAACTGCTTAGACAATTTAACACTTGTCTAAGATGAAACCTTTACCGAAACTCAAGCAACTGTCTGTTTTTTTCTGTGTAAAAACTTCTTTAAGTAGACATCAAAGAAAACCTTACGATGAAAACTGTGTCAAATTTGTCACTTGTGGTTGTCATTTTTTGAGAAGATTGAGAACTATAAGAAGATTTGAGAATGAGATTAAGCTTTCAAGAATATTATAACACAGATTTATGTATTCTTTGTGTTTGTGCTAAGTTTCTACATATTTTTCAATTCTGAGACGTAAGATTTTATATTTTTAATAACCCAACCAAGATTTTTGCCCTAGGAACATTTTTATGGGTATGTCTGTATATCTAAAATCTGAGTAATTGACGAAGTTAACTGTGACTGGTTTCTTTATAAAATCGTTTATTAATGGATGGTTCCAAAACGTACAAAAGGTTTACTTTACTTCGCAACTTTGTATAGTTATATTTGCAGGCTATCTGTCTTACATACAGTAGGCAGAAAATAAACCGTCAAAAAATATTGCCGATTTCATGATCTGTGCCGCATTTAACCATATCGCTAAACTGAAGAATGGGACATTAAAAATTGCCGTAAAATGAATTATACAGAGTCCATCAGTAAAATTACATAGCCACCATTACCATATTCTTGGAAATAAAACATCTTATTTAGAGTCGCAAGTCATTTTCCTCATGCGAATAATTTAATTTCATTTTAATAATTTAATTTTAGCTTAGATTTAATTAAAAAGCGGAAGATATGTGACTCGTCTCTACCGGGTGCACCGCTTAAAGTAGGTCCCCGTTGCCTAATCTCACGTAGTCGGACAGACTAATAAGTGAACAAGTTACAACTTAAACAAATGTGTCATAGATCTGTAAGTGCATTTGCATGGAGTTTTTTTTTCTTGTTCTCCCAGAGGAAATGCATTACGCATACCCGTCCGCCGGGGGACGGACGGATTATGTCGAACGCCCCCCGTATATCGGCAGGGGTCTACCGACTAAAACCCCTGGGCACCCTTTCATCGTCCATAGTGGGGGGTCGTCGTGACGGGCACGAATCCATGTGCATGACGGCGAGCAGGACGCTGCCCTCCCCCGGGCCGGGCCGTTAGGGACAGCCGAGGGTGAGCAGTCATCCCTAACGAGCATTTGAGGTGACCGGTGCAATGCCGGCGCAGGTACCCCCTGGCCACCTCCAAGAAGAGGAAGGAGACACGCATATTGTCGGCGTCTCCGACCCCTCCTCGCTCTTCGGAGCGCGTCGGGGGAAGAATGTTCCTCCCGCGCGCGCTCCGCCGCTCCCTTTCCTGCTATCACCTCCTCACAGAAGATGGCGAAGACTTTCCAGGCCTCCTCCTTTGCCAGTGCATTCCAGTATACCAGACCTACGTGGGGAGCTGCTAAATGGGATTGTGGTTGACGAACCTGGACTAATATGGTGCCCGGACCTTGTGTCCTCGGAGGCGAACTTTGCCAGGCTGCGAGAGTTCGCGCATGGCTGGAACAGACGGAGAAACGACCCGGGCTGCTCGGCGCTAGAGGGCGCCACCTGTGATGTGGCGTCTGCGGCCCCAGAAGGGGGAGAAACGCACAATTAGGGACAAGGATATAGATTAATAACTAGTAGGGAGTCAAGAATTGTGCGCGGTGGAGTGCAAGAGTCCCACGGACACGCAATATCCGCGCACATTTCCCACGATTCGGCCAGTATAACCATAGTGTTGGTATGGCCATGGGAGGTGGTGGGTTGTCCTCCTTTGCCAGTATAGCTTCCACTATACTGCCAAGGGTGACGTCCTGACTGACCTACGCCACCAGTGCCTGGCGCCGCACTCGTGGTAGGAAGAGCTCCCTCTCGGGGCATGTAGTGCATCAAGCCTGTTTTCAGTTGTCTAATTGAAGGGACGTGCCGTATCTTCCGCTATTTTGTATTAATCTAAGATTCGATTGATTTGTTTTCTCTTTCATCACAATCCTTCTTCATCAAAGTCATCGATATTAATTATATTGATTCATATTTCATTAATTTTACAGGTGACTAGAAAAACACAGTATGCATCCCATAGAGAAGTGCAAATCAAAAAATTCTGATCATGAGGATATCTGTAATTATCAGTCTAACACCCTAGTAATTGATATGGAGGTAGCCGTAACAAATGGATCATGAAAATATAAATCCTATAATTGTACCAACTCATAATGCAGAAGGAAAAGATTCTAAAACGGATAGTAAAAAAGCCAAAAAGACTATTCCGCCATATGTGATTTGGGTCCAAAGTAAGTACAACATTATAATGTCTTCATAAAGTCGTGAAAATAATCGTCATCGATCGCATTTTGTATGGAGTCTTGGCTAGAACCTGGTACAATTGTTCAAAAAAAATGGCCAATATACCTACAACACTTTGTCACTATCCCATTTCTTTACAATGGCATCCTTTTTTGGTGCAAAAATAAAAATCACAGAAAATATATACATATTATAATACATATAGATAGAGTACACATAGGAAAGACATATGCTCTACAGTGGGCAAATTCATGCTGCTGAAGAAGAAGAAATGCTCGTAGCAGTACATAAAAAACAAAAATCCATCACGTGGGCGGGAATAACGTTTTGATGATGAACGTCTACCAATTATCAGGTTTGACAATAGACCAGGTACAAACCATGTACAGACATATTGGTTATGTCAAAGTGACAAGTGACATTTGAAAGTGGCTATTATTTTGTAGTCTATCATCATCATCATGTCAGCCAATAGCCGTCCACTGCTAGACATAGGCCTCCCCCAATGTTCTCCACACAGATCGGTCCTCTGCCACCCGCAACCAATGGATTCCCGCAACCTTCACCAGATCGTCGGTCCACCTTGTGAGGGGCGCCAGGCTGCGACTTTTTGTACGTGGCCTCCACTCGAGGACCTTTCCGCCCCAACGGCCGTCTGTTCTCCTCGTTATGTGCCCTGCCCATTGCCACTTGAGACATGCAATCCTTTGGGCTATGTCTGTGACCTTAGTTCTCCTGCGGATCTCATCATTTCTGATACGATCACGCAGGGAGACTCCAAGCATAGCCCTCTCCATTACTCTCTGGGTGACTTTGAGCCTCCTTAATCGGCACATCGTAAGCGGTCAAGTTCGGTTCCGTATATCATCACACGCATTAAAGACTTTGTCTTGAGACACTGCGGTAGATGGGCCGAAAATATGCTGCGCAGCTTCCCGAACGCTGCCCAGCCGACTTGAATTCGTCGATCGACCTCTTTCTCGAAGCTTTGTAGTCTATAGTTCATCATTTTTCTCTCTAACGCCCTATTGTCTACTTTATTAGGAGTAACATTATTAAATTGTTTTCGGATTTTCACCAAATAATTGTATAATTATTTTTTTTTATGTTTTTACAGAAATCAGAATAATTTTCTTATTTTTTTGGAACATTGTACAATAGTTGATATTTTTTGTAGCAATCTTTGGCAATTTATTCTTAAGTAAACAACACATTTAAAAATTTCATCACGTGTTCAGGTGGTACTCGAACCCACATCTTCCACAATCCGGGTGAATGTTCCACCAATTAGATAAAGATAAAGATAAAAAACATTTATTTGTTAAACACACACGACACACATGATTACAAATGAAGAACAAAAAAAAAACAAACAAACTTCTGATATTTATACCAATAAGACAACACGTTAAAACAAATGAAAAATAAACAAAATTAGACCACTGGACGCGTTTCTAAGCCGACGAAATTTGTAAGTGCTTGATTTCGACATGAGCTGTCGATAGTCTCATCAATATTGTAGGTATATTTACAATATCCAGTGGAAATATTATTACAAATATTTGACCACCAGTTAAGATGAGACTGCTAAATCAACATTGTACAATGTTCTATCCAATTGCTGGTCGTGTTCTTAAGCGGGGTTTTTCTTTCTCAGATATGGGTTTTGATGACGGAGCTCCCTTAGATTACTCCCCTGACCGTAATGAGTTCGTCAGATTTGTATTTATGATCGTATTAATAATGTTATTGGCAACTGCTTCAATAACGATCGCCTTTCATACGCTGTAAGTAACCGTCCATTTTAAACCTTCGACCAATCCCACAAAGAGGACCAAAACCTTAGACAAGTCCCTCAACTCAGCGTGTAGTGTTATTAATCGACAATCGATTAATCGATTATTTTCACCCTTAATAATCTAATAATCGATTGTACTATCGATAGTTTTTTAGATTTTCGCCTTGCATTATAACTATAATGTATCAATACGGGGATTAACACGATATTTATTATATGAAACAACATTGTGTACTCACATATTTGGCTCGACGTTTCGGCTACGTTACAGCAGCCGTGGTCACGAGCGGACTGGCGGAGCACGGCATCGTCTGCTGGGGCCGGGCTGTGAATCTTCGGACACCCCGACACGGTAGGAAGGCACACTAGCGACGCCAATCGATTTTAATTTTTAGCTACTAAACGGGATCTATTTTAAACAATTTCGAGGTTACAACCTCTCGGCAAACACTTATACTATTTATTAAACAACCATGTACAAATTTTGGGTCCGTTTTTGTACGCGAAAAATTGATTCACGCCAAAAGTAAGCGCTTTTGGCGCGAATCAACTTTTCGCGAACGCGTTGAACCCGACATTAGTGCATGGTTATTTAATAAATAGTATAAGTGTTTGCCGAGAGGTTATTATCCCGAATTTGTTTAAAATAGATCCGGTTAAGTAGCTAAAAATTAAAATCGATTGGTGTCGCTAGTATGCCCTACCCGTCACCATAAAGGCCGGCAGCGCATTTGTAACTCAACTGGTGTCGCGGGTGGTGGCAACCGCTTACCATCAGGTGATACGTCTTCTCGTCTGCCACCTATCACATAAAACAATCTGTTAAAAGTTATGACAATGTTGATTTTTGAACGCAAATAATGCCAAGGATAATGATCCTAAAGCTTTGGTGCCATAGTAATAAATACTCAGGGGGACAAATCCCACAGAATACAACAAAAACAATTCTAGCCGGCACTGTAACCAAAAAAAGAGGATGCCCTTTGCGGCAATTAGCTAATTTCCTAATTAATTATAACATAACTATGATGTATCAAGACGGGAATTAACACGATATCTACTATATGACACAACATTGTGTACTCACATATTTGGCTCGACGTTTCGGCTACGTTACAGCAGCCGTGGTCACGAGCGGACTGGCGGAGCACGGCGTCGTCAATCATGGCGGAGCATGGAATCCAGCAATTTACAAGTGCAAACCCCGTGCTAGGCCGTTACTAAAGCAAACAAACACCGATACTGTTAGTGTAGTGTGTCGGAGTAGCTTCACTGATAATTCATCTAGTGGCGAATTAATATCAAAAAAATGTAAGGGTGTCCGAAGATTCACAGCCCCGCCCCAGCAGACGACGCCGTGCTCCGCCAGTCCGCTCATGACCACGGCTGCTGTAACGTAGCCGAAACGTCGAGCCAAATATGTGAGTACACAATGTTGTGTCACATAGTAGATATTGTGTTAATTCCCGTCTTGATACATAGTTATAATGCAACGCGAAAATCTAAAAAACTATTAATCATAACATATTTTTCATTACAGGAGCCCTTTGCGGAGTCTTATAAAAGACCCGATAAGTGTTATATGTTTGGGGATTGTTGCATTGTAAGTGCAAATCTTTTCTTTTTAAATTCTTGCAACTCTCTTAAATGTTTATTTATTGAATTGCACATATTATATTTTGCGGTCTGAAAGCTAAATAGCAATAATTTACACTTAGAACTGACTAGCAAATGTATACTTCGTTATTTATTAATGTAAATATTCTTAGTGGTACACACGCAATGAATCACTAATAATGAAATAATTTGCATTTTATTAACCTTCTAACATTAAACGCTGACAAGACCAAATTAATTCACTTCAGTATGCGCAAGCACCATTGTATTAACAACTTACAACTATATGCACATCATCATCATCATCATCATCATCAGCCTATCGCAGTCCACTGCTGGACGTAGGCCTCTCCAATTGTTCGCCACTGTGATCTATCCATGGCTTCTCGCATCCAGCTCTTGCCAGCCATCCTGCGCAGATCGTCCTCCCACCTAGCCAGAGGGCGCCCTACTATATGCACATCATTGCCAAAATACAACACTCAACACATGTACATGTCCTGCACTGCTAAGCACACGTAACTTAAAATATCTTGGGATTGTAATAGACGAATCACTCTCTTTCAGACTGCACATTGAGAACTTGGTCAATAGAGTTCGTAAATTGATATACATTTTTAAAAAACTTCGGTCATTAGCGGATCCAAAATTAATCATGACAATCTATATCACGTCATGGGGAGGTGCACTCAAAACTATAATAATTTCCCTTGAACGAGCTCAAAGAGTAATCTTAAAAGTTGCTAATTCCCTTCCTTTTCAATACCCCACGCACTTGTTATATAAATCTTGCAATGTGTTGACTGTCCGCCAGCTATTCATATCGCGCATAATACTGAAACAACACTCAATAACGCCCTATGACGCTAACATCACTAACAAACGACGGAGAGATATAGTTTGCACTTCCCAATCAACATGCAAATTTATTTTTACAAATAGGTTTTTCACATTTCTTGGACCATACCTTTATAACAAAATAAATAAAGAACTAGAGATTTATAACCTAAATAACCATAAGTGCAAATTAGTAATAAATAAATTCTTAAGAACATTATCGTACGACGATACTGAAAATTTACTTGTAGTTTGTAAATAAAAGTTTAGTTTAGTTTTTACTTCAAAATGTAATTAGTTTTGCTCATAAGACGTTTAAAATTGTTAATTATTAATTGTAAGAAATTAGTAAATCTTTTACCTTTATTTGTATAGCCTGAAGCACAGGTTTTAACCTAGTTTAGGCAATGAATAACCCTGGTATTGTAATTTATTAAGTTTTAATGTATTGTAATGTGCCCTTATTTACTGAATAAACTGAAACTGAATATTCATCTGAAAAATAAGAACTCTCTCTGACGTGTCGATATCACCTTCGTCACCAAGAGAATTTACCAGTTCTTGGTCCCTAATGCAATCCATGCGGACATATTTTGCACGAGTAAATAATCGCGATTCGATGGTAATATAGCTGCCATACCGATTATCGATTAATTGTGATTGTTTGTGTCAATCCCTATGAGCAATAATTCCGATTAGCGCATTATACAATTCATAAGATATTTTTTACAAATTTTATTGGTAATAATTATTTTAAGTGCTTCTTCAGATTAATTGAGCAAGATTAATACTTGTTATTTTGGAAGAATGAGAACACAAAAAGTTAATGATTTGTACAACTTAATAAATTTATTTGTAGAAAGTTGGATGCATATTACGACGAAACGTTTTAACTGTACTATTCACCTTCAGATACTGAATGGACTATAGCAAATGTATATTTATTTTTTAATCGTTTACATCCCAAAAACCACATAATAGGTATCGCGAACTATGGTACTATGGTTTATGTTTTACTTTTAAACATAGTGATGTGCAGTACTGATCATTCGAGAATGAAAATGAATCTGGCGGCAATGGGGCTACTTATAGCTGAAATAACTTGGTTGCAATCTACAATAAAACGTAATAAAAGTAAAGTCATTTTGCATAATAAAAAAATAAATTAACTTGACCTGAACATTGAACTTGATGACTTAAAAGGGCAGGTTCCAGAGATATAAGCAAAAACAAAATTGGAATTTTGCATGTCTAAAAGTGTTTTTTCGACAATTTCTATTAACCTTTTGTTAAAAATTCGATTAAAATTGGTTTCAAATCGAGAAGTAATGCCACTGAATATCGATTTTTAAGGGTACTTTCCTAGTAAATCCAAATTTGTGCTTCAAATTTGAGGTGACAGCAGTAAGGAAACTATCCTTCTAGTCTTGTTATTATTCTAAGGTAACAACACGTTCATCATTTATCTGTTTATTAAGCTGACATGAAGCTAACTCAAATATACTATTTCTATAACTTGATATGTAGGTAGGTATGTACTCACATTTAATTATGTTTTGTAGGGAGTTGGTGTCACAGACGTTTGTCTTATGATCAGAGCTCTTATTAAAAAGCTTTTCCCGTTCGTTCTAAACTCTTCCATTTCTCTCACATGCTGTGCTAATACTAATTTTTTCCCTTTTTGCTCAGTTTGAGGTTGGAAATGTATTTTATGCTTAATCGATTCAAATCCCGTACGTATTATAATATCCATATTTTTCACGAGGAAGCAAATCGCTAGGTATAATATACATACTCACTTTTTACATTATTTTTTTAAATTTCGTTGAAAAACTAGTCGAAAATCAATATCACAAAGATATCTTATCATCTAGTTCACATGATTTGACAGATGACCAGTCCTGAATAGTTGCGGCCACTAGGGGCGCTGTCATGGCGCACACAACGAATATTGCGCGCGAGCCTCGTGAGTCGCGACACATGAATGAAGTTTTCATACATAATTTTTTGCCAATTTTTTTTTATTCATGTGGCTCGCGATTTACTGTTGTGGGGCGCCGTGCAAGATGCTTGCGCACGCGGCGCGACACTTGCGCGGAGAGTGCGCGCATAACATAAAATGCAAGCGCGCATTATAAACTGTATTGAACGTAGGTGAATTCCGGGGGAATGGGGGGTTTAAAGGTTGGCAGCTCACTTGTGACTGCAATGGTGTCACGGTGGCGGCAGTCGCTTTCCATCAGGTGATAAGTCTGCTCATCTGCCACCAATGAAATAAACGAAAAAAAATACAGCAATGCGCTAAAGATACGTCAGATGTGAACGATGGTATTGATATTAGGTATGTTTTGTTGGCATATATTTTAGATAAACTTTTTTTTTAGGTTCTGTATATTAACATCTTCGTACGCCATATCTTTATCACAATGTGCTGGAAAAGCTCCAATGAGTTACATTTTTCTTATTATGTTGGTAAGAGTGTTTTTTTATTATAGAAGTCTATAACTACAGAATCCATGCATCTTAGCGTTTTGTCCCCGGTGCGACTCAAGCGGTCGCTTCGGAACCCAGGGTCCGCTTATAGGTCCGCTTATTTATAAGAACTAGATCACAATAGGCTATTTGATAGTATGAAAAATAGAGATATCATTATAGTCCTCCGCGTAGTTCATAGCTTTAAAAAGGAATTAAGACACATTATTATTATTATTATTACAATTTGAATGAAATGGTGTGAGCATTGCATCTTATAGCCACTGCGACCAGTAGAAGATCTATTGTGGCAGCCCCAGAAGTCATTACAGCACCTCATGTAGCTCCAGCTCCAGGATAAACCCGAGGATGGAGCTGATCTGCCGAGATAATATGTGCTCCCAGGTGCCGGCTTCTGCAGTGGTGCAGCGCTATGCACTCGCCGAGGACGTGGATAATCGTTTCCTCGTCCTCGCGACAGAACCTGCAGATTTTGGTGTCTGAAAGGCCCATGTTGTGCAGGTGCTTGTTTAATTTGCAGTGCCCGGTCAGGGTCCGAGTGAGTGCCCTAAAATGTCCTCTGCTCAGTTTTATTATTTCTAAAGCTCGTTTCGGGTCGAACGCCTGTATTAACGCCTAGGACTGTTCTAGTCGAAGTAGTCTTCCAAAATTCAGTGCTTTGCTTATGGTCACATTCTTTTAACTCGAACCTGACCATGCAGGCTGTAGTGGGCCGAGTAGTGGGCTCTGCCCCAGCCTGTGCTAGCACGTCAATTAAGACACATAAAAAATATTGAATATTTTCACCGAAAAATCCAAAATAAAATTAATTTGTTTTATGCGTGGAACCACGTGACTATAAACGGTTTTGGTTGGCTTTCTTTACTGTGACGTCAGCTTTTTGTAAGCAAAACAAGTGGCAGACTCGACGCCATTGTGTTCTATCTATGCGGGACGCTAATCATCTTTCAAATCTAAGGTGTGCTATCGAATTTCCTATTCGCTTTCAAAAGGTTGACGTCATAAATTCGACGCCATATTGCTGAATGAAGCGTTTTTGACAAATTAAAGAATCCTTATATTTTATAATAAATGAAAATAAATATTATTTTAGGGTTCCTATAAACCAATAAATAATATGAGAAGGTTTTTCAAAACAAGTCAAATAGCCTATAGGGCGGGAGTCTTCCAATATACCTAAATCCGAGATATCATGACTTTTTTATTTGATGTGCTGTATAAAATTGTCTCAATTACGTAAATATTATGACTGATACAGCATGATGACTGATTTTGACTAAACTAAAAACGTTCTTACGTCGGATTTAGGTCGTAGGCTCGAATCCGAGCAGGCACATCTATAGACCATTCATACTGACTAAGATGATTTGGACAATTCTATTTTAACATTAAAAGTTCAAAAGAAGCGTCTCACGCTTCTTTGAATCTAGCCAATATTTTTAAGAATCGAGAATATTTTCTTTAGAAATCTAATGGACTTTTTATTTGTTTGTTTTTTGTCTTAATCAGCATTTTATCTACGAATTTAAACTATCTGGATATTATGGAATACAATATAAAAATATTCTTAGTGGTAAACACGCAATAACTGACAAATAATTAAATAATTATGGAAAAATAACAACTCTCGCCTGACGTGGCGAAAACTTTTCTTTCTTTTTTTTATTATTGCCCTATTCTTTTGGGAGAGTGCCGCTATTTTTCCCAGCACATGGCGATCCAGGATCTTAGAGACTAAAAATATTCTTTTATAACAGTTTGCATGAAGCAAAAAATAACAAAAGGAAAGGGAATTTTGAAAACGGGGAAGGGAAAAGAATCGGAGAAGAGGAGAAATTTTATTTTGGGATATATTAAGATTTTACGGGGATTCACAAGTTTTTTTGGGATAGGGGTGTTTGGATCACTTAAGTTGTAAGAGAAAAGGTAGATGGGGTTCTTATTTGGGGCGAAAAGGGGTTTTGGGATTTCGGGGGGTTCTACATACATAGTACCAGAGTCTGCTTTGGTTATCGCTTTTCTGACTAAGGGACACCTTTCGCGATCTGTGGGCGAATGATGTGTCGGAACCTGCGGCGTCCTCGCAGTTGATACTGAAGAGGTATTCTGGTTCCGGCTCATCTTTGTGTGGGCAATTTTTGTAATGGTGGTCGAAATTTGCGCAGTAACTGCAGGGTCGCCGGTCTGGTTTTGTGTATTTTTACCGTGTGTGGCCGAAGCCCAGGCATGCATAGCATTGGACGAACCTGAGACATGGACTGAACCATGTCCCAGACTTAGGTGCCCGCCTCGTCCAATTATATGCTTCCTGATTTTCGGAATCACCTATATTACGGCATTGTAAAGGCCAGGCTTCTTATTGGCCGTCAGGTAGCACAGGCGCACTCCCTCGATGGGATTTTGGCCCTCAAGGTGGCCCACGAGGTCCCTCTCGGAAATCTCGTCTGGGATACCCTTGAGGATCATGAGGGGTTTTTTGCACCTGAATGGAGTGGCTACAAATTTAGCCTTTTCATTTGTGCACTTCGCCGTTTTTTCCACCATTTCATGGTTGGAGAACTCGACCCTAAAGCGATTTTGGGCCAGAGGTACAATTCGCTCCGGGGCAAACCGGAGCGTCTAAAAGATATCAAAGATTCCATTTCTGGATGGCTATTTTGGGGTCAAAGATGGGGTCTTTAGGGGTGGTGACAGAGACGCATAGGGCCGGGCGGGCGAGTTTCGGCGGAATGTGAGGCACCAAAGGCGACGGAGCAGCGGTGTAACGGATAGGTGGTGGGGGAATTTTTAGTGACTTGGATACTTGAAACCTGTCCTAGCCCCACTCTATTGGCTTTGAGGCCACTCTAGAGTGTAGCCGAGACGAATTCATCCTGGTTTAGGCGCTTCTCTGCGAGAACCGTCTTGAGAAGGTCTTGGACATCTTCGCGGAGTATCTGTAGTTCGGGGTGAAGCACAGTTCTTACGGTCATCTTCAGGTCCGCGGCTGTTCGGGGCTGGGCATCGAAAGTTCCCTTTATGGCGGCAAGGAACGGTTGCAACTCGGCTTGAACCGTCTGGGCAACCATCCTCTTTACCGCTTCAAGGGTTGGAGGTTCAGGGGCTAGTGACATCCCGGCAAAAGTGTCCCCATCCGCCTCCTCTATTAGCCTCTTGGCCTCATTTTCGGCCTCAATTACCAACCGTCTCATGCTAGTGATGGCCTCTTTTATCTCGAGTTTACCCTCACGGGTGAGAGACAGTAGGGCTAGGTTTTGAGGGTTTTGGGGGGGGTTCGGGACGGGTTTTTGATGCAGATATTGTATGAGGTTGGGAAGAGGAAGTTACTCCCCTCCAATTTTAGATTTGGGGGTAGGATGTATTCTCGCGGCGGGCTGTGAGGTGGTCTTTGGAGAACCACTACCCGCGCTCCCGCCTGATCGACGCTTGCTCATTTTGGGTAATTATAAAGACAAAACTTTGGACATACAAACAGACGACGACTTTCCTATGTTAGCACCGAGCAGGGGGAAAAGAACGACGTGATGCGAAAATTCCCTGTTCGGTGCCAAGTAAAGACAACACACAAATTGTTTTCTGACACAAATAAATTTATTGATAATAAGTTTATTCTGACTGGCAAAACTTTTTATTTGCCAAATAAAATTAAAAATGAATTAGCTACTCTGTTAGCGTTTAATATTAAAAACCTGGTTACTCAGAGTTTGGAAGTGATTCCAAGTAATTTAAATTACAATATGAGACAATAGAGGAGTCCTCTAACAAATCAATAACAAAAGGAAACCCTAGTCATCTGAACCTTATACATCAGAATATCCAGGGTTTGTCTGGCAAAGAACTAGAATTAGAGTTATTTTTAAATGAAATGAATATCCATATTTTATGTATTACAGAACACTGGTTAAGACAACATGAATGAATTATCAATATAGATAACTATAGCGTCAGTAGTTCGTTCACGAGAAAGTTGGCAATCAGAGGCGGGTCAATTATTTTATTGAATAATACAATTAAATTTAAAGAACGTAAAGATATTGTCTCACTCTCAGTTGAGCGAACTATTGAGTTAGCGTGTGCAGAGCTGGAGCGGCATGTCATTGTCTGTGTGTATAGGCCCCCAAATGGGAATTTTACCATGTTTGAATCCATTATGGAAGAAGTTTTGAGCAAAATATGTTCATCTAATAAAAAAAGTAGTTGTTTGTGGAGATTTTAATATCAACATTTTAGATAACTCACAGAACTCTGTTAGGTTTCTGAATCTCTTTAAATCATTTAATTTACATCATCTTTTCAACGAACCCACGCGAGTCACACCCACCTCAGCTACTTGTTTAGATAACATATTTTGTAACTGTGAAGTTATGGACAAGTCCATAATAAATTTATCAATTCTGACCATAGTGGTCAAATGACTGTGTTTGAGCACCGTCATGCCCCTTCTTCATATAGTTTTGTATGTAGACCAATCACTGAAAACCGTATAAATAAATTTAAAGAAACTATCTCACAAAAGTTGTCTACATTGTCCTATAATGAAGGAAATGTAAACCAACATTATGATAAATTATTTAATGTCATTGAAAAAGAATTTAGTGGTATCTTTACCAAAAGAACCATTAAAACAAATACCTCTAAAACCAAATTCAGTGACTGGGCCACTACAGGTATTTATAAAAGTAGAAAGAGGTTATTTGAATTGTATGATATTAAGGCCAACTCTAATGACCCAACGACATTAGAATATGTTAAGAAATATTCAAAGCTATTTAAAAAAGTATGCGCAGTGGCCAAATCAAATTACTTTAAAAATAAGATAATGAAAGCTAGTAATAAAAGTAAAGTTACATGGAAAATTATAAATAAAGAGACTTGCAAAAACAAAACACAACACAGCAAGCTCTCTCTTAAAATTGATGGTAAATCTATTGATACAGACTCGGAAGTGGCAAACACATTTGAGTCATTCTTTTCAAACATTCCAGTCACTACCACTAAAACATTAAATTCGAGCCCGCATCTCGCTGCTTCTCTCATCAAGTCGCATGTAGATGAGTGCACCACATCTTTTAGATTTAGTCATGTAAACTCAGAGATTATTCTCAAAACATTAAAAGATTTAAATTTTAAAAAGACTGAGGATGCATGGGGAATTTCGATAGATATAATAAAAAATATAATACACTCTATCGCACCCCACTTAGCTATAATATTTAACGAATGTGTTGACGAGGGTCAATTTCCAAATAAGATGAAAATTAGTAAAATCATACCTTTATTCAAATCTGGAGAAAGGAGTGACCCGTCTAACTTTAGGCCAATATCCATATTGCCAGCATTCAGTAAAATATTCGAAAAAATTATATTTACTCAACTTTTATCTCATTTTAATATTAATAAATTACTGCATGAAAAACAGTTTGGATTTACTAAAGGAAAATCCACTACTGATGCAGGAGTGGCACTTAGTAAACATGTTTTTGATGCGTGGGAGAAAAAGCAGGATGCAATAGGTGTTTTCTGTGATTTGTCGAAAGCATTTGATTGCGTTAATCATGAGACACTATTGATGAAGTTACGGCATTACGGTGTATTGAATAACGCACTTGATATGATTCAATCTTATTTGTCTGATAGGATTCAAAGGGTTAATGTTAATGGAATCAACTCTTCTGGCGCTCCTCTATTAATGGGAGTGCCCCAAGGCTTAATATTGGGGCCTTTGTTGTTTTTAATATACGTAAATGACCTTCCATACTTTACGAAAGATCTATGTGAGATAGTGTTATTTGCTGACGACACTTCCTTGATTTTTAAGGTTGATAGATATAAAAAATCATTTGACGACGTAAATGATACTCTCTCACAGGTATTGCACTGGTTTACGACCAACTTCTTTTAGAAATTTTCCAATTTTAAGGGTTGGAGGTAAAATTTGGGGGGATGAAAAATTTTCTGCACGAAAACTTTTATTTTAGGCTTCTTAAAAATTGTAGGATTTTTTTGGGTTTTTCAAAATTTTTGTGGATGAAAGGGGTGAGTTTTGTAAGGGATGAAATCGAAAAATTTGAGGAGAGGCAAAAGTAGGACAAGATATGGGAAATTTTAATTTTATGTAAGGGGGGGGGGGATGAACTTTTTAAGGGATGATAGGGTGAAAATAAGGGAGAAATTATTTGGGAACAAAAAGGCCGATATTTGAGAAAACTGTAATTTTTAGGAGATGAAGGGGTGGGTTTTTGGGTCAAAAAGAAGGGGGTTGCGGATCAAATAAAGGAAATTTTTATTTTTTGAAAAAAGTCATGAGATGAATTTTCTATGAATTTTTAAAATTTTGCTACCATAGGCGAAAAAGTCCACCTAAGGTCCGAATTTTTCCTTATGAAAATTTTTGCCAAAATTTTTAGAGTTCTTTATCTTCCAAAATTATAGGGGAAGGGGGATGATTTCCAATAGGGGGGTAGTAACAATGGGGATGAACAATAAACTAAAAGAAATTTTGAAACCGCACTTGAGTCTGAATTTTGGTAAATTTTTAGAAAAAACGGTAAAGTGCGAGAAATTTGCTGATTTTGACGAAGAAATTGCCTAATACAGAAATCAGGCGCATAAGAAACCTTATTATGTGATTCGAAACTTGAAAAAATCGTAAAAAATACGATTTTGGGAAATTGTCCCTGGACTTTTCGGGGGTCGATAGGGATAATTATAGAGGGCTTTGGTTATGAAGCACGTGATCGTAGGTCTCTTTTAAGTTATTACAAAATCGGTTGGCGGAACCACCTTAGTCACCAAATAAATTACCAGTTCTTGTTCTTGGTCCCTAATGCAATCTATGCGGACATATTTTCCACGAGATGGTGGTTCGATGGTAAGATGGCCGCCATACCGATTACTGATTTGTTGCTATTGTTTATGTCAATCCCTGTGAGCAAAAATTCCGATTAGCGCATTATGCAATTCATAAGATGTCTCATAAGATGACGACCCGTTTGGAACAGTGGTAGTGAACGCTGACTTTGGTCCAAGGGTTGCGGGTTCGATCCCCGCACAGTACAAATATTTGTGTGCATGAACATGTCTATCTGTGTTGGTCTGGGTGTTTCTATGTATTATAAGTATATATTTACAAAAGAAAAGTATTATATGTATATATTTGTAATTCCGCTCTTGATTCTGATATCCGTAACACAGGTGCTTGAGCTAACTATCTCGGAGTCAGATCAATGTATGTGATGTTGTGAAATATTTATTTATTTATAAGATATTTCATACATTTTATTCGTAATAACTATTTTAAGATCTTGTTCAGATTACTTAAGAAAGATTAATACTTATAATTTTGGAAGAATAAGAACACAAAAAAGATAAAGATTTTTACAACTTAATATTTTTGTTTGTAGAAAGTAGGATGCATGATACGAAACGGTTTAACTGTCCAGTCCAGGGATATTTGACTAAGCTCGAGATTTTACAAAATATAAATATTTTATCAAAATATAGTTAAATATGTGCAAGAGCAAAAAATCTCAATTAAAAATATACCGTCTAGCCGGTTTTATGGTTATTCAAAGATTCATGGGCAAGTGCTAATAATGGAACCTTTGACATAAACGAAACATTTGATATAGCTACCATACAAAGCTCAAATGAAATGCAAACAAAATACTTAGGTGTGACGTCACCTCTTAGTAGCCATTTGTATGGAGCGTTTTGTGTTTGCCCAAAATAATGTGATTTTAAAGTTGTGATCTCTCAGTAGTTAAAATGAGAATCAAATAATTCTTTCAACGATGTTTGAATCATTGAGAGGTCTTTTGATTCCAATTATAAAAAAAAATCAAATACCGTATTTACCTTCTTACGCTGAATGTTCTATAGTACTTTAAATCTATGATGTGCCTATTTTTACCATCAACTGGGTAGTGAGGGAAAATATCGTGAGGACAATCGGCTAGTGTCTGAAACGAGTGACCATTATTCAGTTCTGATTCCCCTGTTAAAGGGTTGCGAAGGTCAGACGGCACTCGCTTTATTGTAATTACTAGACAACCGAAATCCTGATTCATGGTAGTGTTGCTTATCGATAGTCCACTGTCGATAGTCCACTATCGATAGTAAAATTAAAATCAATAGTAGATACTATAGATAGTATCGATAGTAAAAGTAAATTAATACTATTGATAACGCTAATACTATCGATACTATTGATTGTTTATTGTCTATCTATCGATAATACAAATAAATATATTTCACAACATCACATATCTTGATCTGACTCCGAGTTAGGTAGCTCAAGCACCTGTGTTACGGATATCAGAATCAACAGCTGGATTACAAATATATACTTTAATCATTTTCTTTTATAAATAGATACCTAGAAACACCCAGACCAAAACAAACAGACATGTTCATGCACACAAATGTTTGTACTGTGCTGGGACCGAGCCCGCTACCCTTGTACCAGAGGCAGCATTCACTACCACTGATCCAAACGGGTATCGGACACATTTGATCAGGCAGCAATACTATGAAAATATAGCTGACTTCGATTGATCGCTGATTAATTCGGTTAGAAAACACAATACTATCGATAGTATTGGGAATTAAACAATGGATAGTATCAAAAGTATCGGGATTTAAACAATCAATAGTATCGATAGTATTGGCGGTATCAATAGTATTGATAAAATTTTACTATCGATACAATTTGTAGCTTACTATCGGTAGTATTTATCGATAGTTTTGACCAATAGCAATATTATCGATAGTCTCAATCATTTTCCAGGTCAAGTATCGATATCGATAGTTCCGCAACACTAATTCATGGTCTAAGCGTACCCCGGGCTCCAAAGCGACAGTTTTTAAACAAGGCAATTATTGAACTGGTTAATATCTTATGTTTATGTTTCAGGTAATTGGCTTTGGGATTTTTTGTGTCTTTGCTACGATGAAGGCACCAGCCGCACTCATATTCTTAGCTCTAGGAGTGACAACAGCTGTGGTTATGCTTTGCTTTATCTTAGCTTTTTCTTCGGTAAGGCTACCAGCTAAATGTTTAATTTAAACGATCGACGATCTGATGAAGGTTGCGGGAATCCATTGGATGCGGGTGGCACAAGACCGATCTTTGTGGAGAACATTGGGGGAGGCCTATGTCCAGCAGTAGGCGTCTATTGGCTGAAATAATGAAATGAATAATTTCCCAGGGAATAGTTTGATGCGATGAATGTCAAAAACATCGAAATTACAGGCGGGACACAAACCCACACCTTCCACAATCCGGGTGAATGTTCTATCAATTAGACCACTGAACGCGTTAATAAGTCGACGAAATTTGTAAGTGCTTGATTCGACATGAGCTGTCGATAGTCTCATCAATATATTTACAATATCCAGTGGAAACGCCGTGTGGTTCCCGGCAGAGTAGAATAGGCCACCTTCACTCTTACCGAGGTGTCGTAAAAAGCGACTAAGGTAAAGCTGCTGGCATGATCATCAGCACCCAGAGAAGGAAAACTCTGCATTTATATCAAAACCCTCGCCAACCCGTCTGCCAAGCGTGGTGAGTTTTTTTTTTTTTTGGTCAATAAGCTAACGCTTGACCACAATCGCACCTGATGGAAAGCGACGATGAGGTCTAGAATGATACGCGTTTGCCTAAAAGATGCCTGTTCACTCTTGCCTTAAAGATGCCCAGATTATAGTGGTCAGGAAAAACAGATCTCGGCAGAGAGTTCCATTCCTTAGCCGTCCGCATTATAAATGTGGAAGCAAATTGCTTGGTTTGTGGATAAGGGGTATTTCTACCACATAAGGATGAAAGGACTCGCCGCGCCTTGTCGTCCGATGATTGAATGGGCTGGGGGGGATCAAATTATGTAGAACCTCTGCACACTCCCCGAAATGAATCCGGTAGAAGACCGAGTAGGTGAGTATGGCAATTACCCCTCATGTGATTGAGGGAGGCCCGTGCCCCAGCAGTGGGGACTTAAATGGGCTGATGATGATGATCCAGTGGAAATATTATTACAAATATTTGACTACCAGCTAAGATGAGACTGCAAAATCAATAGTTGAGATTTTTAATAGCAATCTTTTGCAATTTATTCTTAAGTAAATAACACACTTAAAAATTTCATCTCGTGTTCAGGCGGGTCCCGCCGGAACAGGAGAGTGAGTTATTTAATTATTGAAATTACATACAATTTATCTTTTCTTCTTTTTCACAGTTTGATTTCACGAAATACTACTTGTACATAGTAGTTGTCTTATGCGCAGTAATATGCATTTCCATGGGTTGGTCGATTATAAAATTTGTTTTCGGAATCGAAATCAAACCGCTGTCAATATTTATTACTTCCGTCGTCATTTTAGCCTTAGCGGTTGTAAGTATACTTTTCTAAATAATTTTTCCACTGTTTACTTTTTTCACGCCCGTTGTTTTTTAAGTAGCGGGCCCCGATCTCGGGGTCCTGGGTTCGATTCCCGGGTCGAGCTTAAAACATGTTTCGAATTTTTCGAACATTGCTCGGGTTTGTGATCACCAATCCGCATTAGGCAAGCGTGGTGATTGAGCCTTGTCCCATCAAAGTAGCGATAACTTGATTTCTATGATGGAGGCCTTTGCCCTGCAGTGGGATAGTATATAGGCTGATACTTTACTTCCTTTTCTCAAGTTAGTTCATTCACATTTTGTGATGTTGAATGGGTCGGCTCGACTGGAGTGATGCCATGGCTTCAAAGAAAACCTGCGTGAAGCAACACTGTTTCACTGCGTGAGTGAGGGTACCGGAGGTCCAGTCCGGGGGATAGGGGGATTTAAAGATAGGCAGCGCACTTGTGACTTTACTGGTGTCGCGGGTGTTTATTGGCCTATTATAACATGCATTTAACCACAAACGAGCAAGCAAGTCACCTGATTGTTAGTGTCACCGCCGCCAATGGACATCAGCCACACCAGAGGGAGTGGAGATGCGTTGCCGGCCCTTTAGGAAGGTATAGGGTCGTTGCATGAAGATCTCAATATCGTACCAGTTCGGAAATACCGCTGCGGGAAGTTGATTCCACAATGAGGAGGCAAAAATGACTTAATAAAATGATTTAAGGTGACGGGTATGGCACACTAGCGACGCCGATCGATTTTTATTTTTAGCTACTAAACCGAACCTATTTTGAACAATTTCGTGGTTACAACTTGTCGGCAAACATTTATGCTATTTATTAACTAACCATGCACAAATGTCGGGTCCGTTTTTGTACGCGAAAAATTGATTACCGCCAAAAGCGGCCACTTTTAGCGTGAATAAATTTTTCGCGTACAAATGTTGGCTCCGCATTTGTGCATGGTTATTTAATAAATAGTATAAGTGTTTGCCGAGATGTTGTAATCCCAAAATAGTTTAAAATAGATCCGGTTTAGTAGCTAAAAATTAAAATCGATTGACGTCGCTAGTGTGCCCTACCCGTCACCTTAATTCGTTGCACTGTAAAGCGACCGCTGCGCCGCTTGGGGTTCCGGGTTCGATCCTCGGGTCGGGTCAAAAATGTGAACCCGAGTTTTTCTGTTAGAAATTCTCAGTGTCAAGCCCTAAGGCTGGAAGTTAGCGGGCTTGTACCCCCGTGCCTCGAAAAGTTACACTTGCAATCCCTCTTCAGTAAGGGAATAGAGAATGCACTTGCCCATTTGAATAAAAGTGTATTTGGAATTGGTCCTATAATTTATAATAAAATACCCAATTGTATTAAAAACTTGAACTTGCATTTTTTTTATGTAATAGGTAGGCAGACAAATAGACGGATCACCTGATGGTAAGCAATTGCCGCCTCCCATGGGCACCCGCGACACCAGTGGAGTCACAAGTGCGCTGCCAACCTATAACCCCCCTATCCCCCGGATTGGGCCTCCGGTACCCTCACTCACGCAGCGAAACACAGCATAGTGCTGCTTCACGCCGCTTTTTTTTATAATTTAATAATTTAGGTAATTTGTTTAAAAAGAAATTAAAACTGTTACTTACTGACAAATGTTATTATTCAGTTACACAATTTTTAGATGAAAATTGGACTAATATTATTATATGATTTTTATTCTGAAATTATATAATTGTACATATTTTAAAAAGATAATAATATTAAAAAGAAATAATCTTTTCGACCATTTTTCTTAAGTCTACTTTGACATTTGCACTTATGTATCCTTTCAATATAATACATCTAAACCGACTGTAATTTATTATTATAATGTAATGATAGGTAAATACTTTAACTTTTTAACCAAAATCATAATTTCTCTAACAATCTGGAAATTAAGTTACAAAATTATGTCAATAAAAAACTTCATTACAATAAAATATACTTTACAATAAAATAAAAAAAAAGTCTAATAAAACTAAAATAAATTAAAATGATGTCAAATCAAACATGAAATTATATAAATAAAAAGTAATGAAATAAAATAACCAACAAAAATTTAATTTAGACACAACCCCGCAGATGATGTAAATGTAATGTGAATATAATAAATTATAATGTAATGTAAATAATTATTAACCAATTAATGACATTCCTACGCCTAATATGGCAAAATATGCTGATCAATGTCGCATGTCACCATTTCTGTAACACCATATTTTAAAGGCGTAAACTTTATCTTAATCTTTATCTTTATCTTGTGTCTGCGCAAACAATTGTACACTATAATACACCCTGCGAAATATTATGTTTTTGGAGGATATTATTATCTATTTATTTGTATGATTTCAGAACCTAGTCATGGAACTACAGATGATTTTAGGGGGAAAAACAATCGAAATAGAAGAAACGCAGTATGCATTAGCCGCCATGATGCTATATACTAGTGTGGTTATGCTATTTCTCAAAATATTGACTCTGTTACGGCAACTCGATAGCTAATGATCATGACGAAGAAGCGCTTTGATGACGTACCTAATTATGATCATTGGGATGTAAATGATTCAAATACGTGTTGTATTGCACTACGTGTTTTAACAAACATGATGAACAACTTTTGTTCTGCGACTATTCGAAATTCGTTGAACATTTTTTTCTACTCTCCATACAAAATAACAATGTCACGTGACCGACTTTGTATTATAGACGTGCACCCTAAACAGATTGTGCCTTTTCATAGAAAGCCATACCTACTTGAAAAACCGCGCGAATCTGTTAGCACTGCGGTAACGTGGGGCGACGTTCTATCTCTACATAAATATAAATAGTTACATTAATAACTTTGTAAAAAGGAAAAAAATGTACGGCACACAATACAAGATACGCTTTGATTTCGAAGAAGCGCTTTGATTTCGAAGATAAAGAAATAAACTGGCCGCGGATCGATATCTAGGATTGGTATCTACTTTCTTCTTTCTTTTCAATAATTTTGATTCACATTTCTCCAAATAAAAGTACTAATAACTTCTTATCTATTATTATAGTATTCGATTCACGTTTGTTAGAAGTACATATCGATTATTCACTTTAATCGAAGTTTTTTAGTAGGTCACCTCTCTATGAAGTTTTAAATTTAGAAACGTCAAATGTGGCTTATTAGGGTTTTTATTTCTATGAAATGAAACCGGTCAATATTAAAATTGTCGTCTCTCTAAACACTTGACATTGGCGGAATCGCACGTGTGGCCGTCACCGTGTGCGGCCACACTCAGAGTCGTTGATTAACTTAGTTGGCTACTTAAGAAAAAATATTGACACTTATTTTGATACGCATAAAGACTACTGATACTAAAGTTAATGAACATTAGCTTAAATGACGTCTCTGAGTGTGGCCGTTAGTGTGTGTATTTTCAAAAGTCATAATCTATTGCTGTCTGTTAGGGGGAACATGTTGGATCGCAGGTTCTCACGTTGCTCAAGAACAGTAAAGGTAACTCTTTTCAGAGCCTACTGAACTAACTTTTACACGTGCAGCCTGTTGGCCGATTGTTCGCATGCCTCATATCATGCTCCGAGGGTCCAATATAATAATGCGTTCAGGGTGCTGATGGGGTTGCCCAGATACTGCAGCGAATCGGGGATGTTTGCAGAAGCGCGAGTAGACTGCTTCTATGCGAGTATGCGGAAGCGATGCGCCTCCCTGGTGCGCAGGGTGCGGGGCAGCCCCAACAGCACCCTGACTACGATAGCGGGCAAGCTGGACTGCCGCTACGTCAATTACTGGAGCCCAATTCTCGAGCTCGTGACATTTATTTTCATACGACATATATCACTAAAATATAGTTTTTTTGTATGGTTTTCAGGTGATATCCGCCATTTTTTCAAAATATCACGAACCCGAGAATTGGGCTCCTGCTGCACAACCTCTGCGGGAGTTGTGCACAACATTTTTTAAGGCGACGGTAGCCCTAACTAGCGACACCATTCGTTTTTAATTGTTAGCTACTAAACCGGATCTATTTTTAACAATTTCGGGGTCACAACCTCTCGGCAAACACTTTTACTATTTATTAAATAACCATGCACAAATGTTGGGTCCGTTTTTGTACGCGAAAAATTGATTACCGCCAAAAGTGGCCGCTTTTGGCGTGAATCAATTTTTCGCGTACGCAGTTAAACCCAACATTTGTGCATGGTTATTTAATAAATAGTAAAGTGTTTGCCGAGAGGTTGTAGCCCCAATATTGTTTAAATAGATCCGGTTTAGTAGCTTAAAAATTAAAATCGATAGGCGTCGCCAGTGTGCCCTACCCGTCACCTTAATGTTACTTTTTATAAACGTGTACTTACTAATATAGGATAAGTCTTTATAATTAACGAATAATGAGTCATGTTACTTGAATAAATAATAATAATTATTATATAAATTAAATAGAACAAAGGTTGTTCAGAATGGTTGATAATGCATGGATAGAACACGAGGTTGTACTTTGGTGTGGTGATGTGTAACTTTGTCTGTGATGTACTTGTTTTTGATGTATTTTAACGTTTTTTTTTATTGTTTTTACATTACTAAAACTATTCTTCTGTATTCCCAGAGAGCTACAATTTGGGTGTCTTTAATTCTGGGTAAGCACCGCTACATCTTAGACCTTATTGTCACTTTCCATCAGGTGAAATGAGGTCAAGTGCAAACCCATTTAATATATATAAAAAAAAACGAATGGATATTCTGGATGCTTTTATAAATCAAATTATTTGTGGATTTCGAGATGATCTAATGATATGTATTTCTTTATGTATACTTACAAAATAAAATAAATAAAATCTATTTATATCTTCAATGTGTGTTACTAACGCTTCTACACTTGACTTGACTCATACCCATGCTCAGACGTTCATTCGAACTATTTCGATTGTGAAGTTCTGAGAATAGACAATTAAGTTTCCTTCGAAAAAAATTCGATCTTCGAACTTTTTTCGAATGTGAACTTTGTTCGAGTGGCCTGAGAATTTTTGCCCCTGTACAGACCATAGAATTAGAATGCGGCATCCTAAGTCTATGGTACAGACCGACCAAGATCAGAAGGTACTTCAGTGACATTGGCAGGTGGGGCGTTGTAAAACGTTTTTCTTATGCAAAAATATGTCAAAATAGCATTAGTTTGCCACGTGTCAAATAACCGTGATCGGACCACAGACGTGCACTCTAACCAGATTGAGCCTTTTCATAGAAAGGCATACTTATTTGAAAAACCCCGCGAAGCCATCTGTACTGAGATGACGTGCTGGGTGCTTAGATTAAATCAAATAGCGGAAGATAGGTGACTCGTCTATACCGCGTGGACCGCTTAAATTTGGTGCCCGGCGCCTAATTGCACGCAGGCGCAAATGTCAGAGTCAAAGAGAATGTAATAACTACGTTTTAGAGAGTCTGAAAATCTAAAATATTCATTAATTGTTTTAAGTGGGATAAAGGCTATGAAATTGCCCACGTGCGCTTTTACGCGCTGAAGAAATAATTCAAAACGTAAAAATAAATCTCATGGAATCAAATTGCACTCGTAAGTACAAGATATTTTTTAATTTCTTATGATATTTCAATATTTTACAATGTTTTGATCGCCATTTTGCCGAGCGAGATAGAAATATACGATATACCCAGGTGTGACGAGTTAAGTGATATTACGTCACACAGTGATAGTGTCAGCATAAAAATATCAAAAAATATAATTGCAAAATATTTATTGTTAATTTATTCAGAGTAGTAGGTAGTAGTAGTGCAAAATGTGTAATAAAAAAACATATTTATTATTGTTTATATTTAACCGACTTCATAAAAAGGAGGAAGTTACCAATTCTTCGGGATCATTTTTTATGCACGTTCCCCAACTAGGACCTGCTGGAAGATGACTAGATCTTTTTTGTATTTTTTTTAAAAGAGTATGGTTCCCAGGTAATTCCATTCTTCACATGTCATGATCTGATAATGGAATCCCATAATAATCGAGGGCAACACTCAGATTTTATAGACACAAGTGAAACAAACTGTCTCTATTCAAAGAAAAGTCAACGTGTAAGTATAACATTCAATAAGAATTTATAATAGAACCAACAATACATTTATAATAATTTCGACTGTTAAAAAAAAATGATTTAGAATTCTTTTTTTTTTGCTTATAGGTAGTAGGTCGACGAGCTTGCGGCCCATCTGATGGTAAACGGTAACCGCCGCTCATAGACATCAACAATGCCAGAGCACAGTCATGCCGCCGCCTACCGTGAGAGAAGAACTCTTTTCAAACCTCGTTTAAAAAGGACATGTCATAGCGATCAGGGAACACCGCGGCTGGAAGGTCATTGCAGAGTTTGCACGAGCGCGGAAAAAAGGAGCGCTGGAAACGAAGAGTTCTGGAAGGGATTGGTTCCAGGTAGTATTGGTGAAGTTTGCCGCGGCGTCTAGTCGTGCGATTGTAGAATGGTGACTCTGGTATGATATTAAACAGCTCCAAAGAGCACTCTCCATGGAAGAGCCTATAGAAGAGGCAAAGAGAGCCAAAATCTCTTCGCGACTCCAACGACTCCAATTTGTCCGTGAGATCGGGATCCCCGACAATCCGGACAGCTCGTCTCTGCAAGGCGTCAAATGGGTCAAGCTGATATTTAGGGGCGCCTGCCCAAAGATGGAAATTAGTTATTTTTGCTGACCATACTTTCTCCTTTCGACATGACGCGTAGCGCGTTTGATGACTACTCAAAGCCCTCAAAAGTATGTCAAAACGAAATAAGTCCGTTTTCAGTTGTCTAATTGAAGGGACGTGGCGTACCTTCCGCTAAGTATTTTGATTTAATCTAAGGCTGGGTGATGTTCTTTCTCTACCGCACCCGTATAGAGATGCATTAAAGCTGCGTCAGGGCCGGTTATATCTATCTCACACTCTGTGACGTTTACTCCGAAAATGGCACATTCCGTTTAAAGCGCGCGTTTCCCATCGATCCGACTATATGCTAGTGTATGTGCGTAAAATTATGGGTGTAAGAATCAGAACAATACATATACCTTGTATAGCCGCGATTAGTGAGCGGTTATCCAAATTACATTCTGTGCCGGTAAAACTCCTTTTATACAGAAACTATTCAGCCAATAGATGGTTGTTGGATTAAGCCCATAGAGTAGGTAAGATAATAACAGTCTGTTTAAGCCTGTTATAAAACATTAAAACATTACCACAGGCATTACAGACCGACCAAAATCAGAAGGCACTTCAGTGACATTGACAAGAGGGCGTTGTACATCGTTTTTCCTATACGAAAATGTCAAAGCAGCATAAGTTTCGACTCTTGCCACGTGCCAAATAACCGTGATAATACTGTACGTTATTGAAACTCCACCAACTGTCTAGTTTTGCTTGTAAACAAGTTACAATCGACAATTAGTGACAACCGTCAAAGTTGTCAATTTTTCAAGAAGATTTAGCTCACAGATGCTCACAGAACACTATTACCAGCTTGCTACATATATAGTGATCTGTGCACTTTTACTCACAAACTAAGTAGAAGATACTACGTATCTATTACTCCTAATTGAAGCTTCCTTAAGATCTCCAGAAGATTTCCAGATAAAATTACAATATAACATACATATGTTTTCATTGACCAGATGTCTGTTTATTCAGCAGTCTTAGTTTGTACCAGAGAGTATATGTATTCTATGGTTTGTACTGTGTAGAATAGGATAAAAATATTGTTACACGACTTTAAGAGTAACTCGGTTATTTTTGTGATTCAAGACGTAAGTTATTTTATTTTAAAATGTATACTCAATTCTGGAGCAAGTGGAATGCAAAATGTAATTTACATTTTATTTTACAGGCTAAATATAGTCAATATGGATACGCTGGGTCACGAAGAAAAATGCAAAGCAAAACGTCCGAATGACGAGAGTACGACTGGTACCAGTGATTATAGATCAGACCGCGTGGTGGTACTTAATATGGAAACTACTAAAAGTAAAGGATCGGATAAGATTACAAATCCACACATTGTACCAACTGATAAATCAAAAAAAAATTCGAAAGAAAAAGATACTAAAGAAGATAGTAGAAATGACAACAATGCTATTCCACCATACGTGATTTGGGTCCAAAGTAAGTGCAAATTATTAACGTCGGCCTATGTAGCCCACTGTTGGATGTAGGCCTCTTCTAATATCTTCGAAATTGATCGGCTGATCTGCTCGCATTCATTTGAATAGGCCGGATTTTAAAAGTAGTCATTAACATCATCTTAGCGGTTTGTCTCGGTTGCGTCCCAAGCTGTCGCTTCGGAGAAGAGGTCCACTTTCCTATTTCTATACCTCCACTTCGGACGGTCTTGTGTATCCCTAGTGATCAGTAGTTTGACGTTGGTAGCTTTAATTCGAATCTACGACTGCTTCTTGATTCGCTCACGCGATAGATGTTCTTTTTTGCTTCTTCTTCTTCTTCTTAAAGTGCCTTTCTGATTAGCGAAGGTTGGCCGTCAATCTAGCATATCCTTCTCGGTCTCTAGCGAGGCGAAACAGCTCGACGGCGCTCGCGATCCCCAGTCCACTCCCGGATGTTACGCAGCCATGTTTTTTTCCTCCGACCCACACGCCTCTTACCAGCTACTTTCCCCATCATAATAAGTTGCAACAACTCGTATCTATCGTGTCTTCACACATTTCCTAAGTAGGCCATCTTTCTGCATGATGGTCGATAAGAGTGCACGTTTCTGGTGCACTCATCGGAGAACTTCAACAGTTGTCACTTTTTGAGTCCAACTAATGGCAAGTAACCATCGATAAGCCCGCATTTTGAATGCCTCGATACGCTTTCTGATATCTTCCTTGATCGTTCGAACTTCGCATCCGTGTAAAAGAACAGGCCAGAAGAAGCTCAACACTTATCAGGTCGTCAGACCTTGTGGATGGACGTCATACGCTTGCCAATTCATGGCCTCTATTCAAGAACCTTCCTCTACCCCATTGACTAACTTTATCTCATATGAAAGCTGCATAGTGCGCTATAGAGAAAGCTATGCGTTATTTCTTTGCGAAAGAAATGAGAAGGACCATAAACGAATAAAAGTCACGACCATAGCCTTTTTTTTTTTTTTTTTTTTTTTTTTTGTTGGCCCGGTGGAAAATGCCGCCTTAAGCACACCCGACCGCTGGGAGACGGCCGGGTAGTGTGGGGCTCTCCCCTGGGGTGCTCCCAGGGGCCTACCCACTAAAAACCACCGGGGCATTTCCTGCTACGTCCGTGTGGGGTGGGCTACGGTAACGGGTAGAAACCAAGTCCGCGGCCCACCCTCGAAGGACGAGAGGCTCGCCAGCACGGCCTCTTCAAAAACGGGCCTCGCCGTAAAACGAGGCCTAGGGCCACTCCCATGGCCCACCATTCACCCCTCTCCGGAATCGTCCACGTTGCTGGATTGCAACGCAGACGCTCCGGAAGGGACGACTGCAGACCCCTCCCCCAACCCATACCCTGCTGGCTGCAGGGCAGAGAGAGGAGAGAGCACCCACAGACTTTTAAGTTATACCCGAAAACCCTCCCGTTCGAGCATCCCCGCTGGGTTGCGGAGACAATCGACGGGACGGGAAAAGCGGGGGTGGCGAGTCGTAGCTGCATCCCACTGGCTGCGGGACTCAACACAGACCCACCAACAAAGCCCCCACCATAAAGACGGGGAGAGCGCTCCCGAGAATCGGGGCGCAACAGACTGTTGGCAGGAATTCCACCACCGTGGAACTCCCCAACATTCGAACGCGCCCGAAGGCGCGACAGTTCAAGGCCCGAGAACAAAAAGGCCCCATACGGCACCATCACACCAGGAACACCGGCCCACCGCACGCCAAAGCGCCCGACAGTGGGTGCCACCACACCCCAACGCCAACCTACGGCAGAAGGGGGGGCTGGATAAAGAAGGCAGCCTCCGTGCCCGGCCCTATTGTGTTCAGGTCCATAAAGAGAGGCCGGTCCTCTAAGCCCTCAGCAGACAATGAAAGCCCCCGAGTGGTGTGCGCTGCACGCGATCCACTGCATCGGGGCTGGTCCGCCGGAAATTCTGTGCATCCTTTGGCCGTCGGGTAGCAATCCACGAATGAATTACTACCCGCCGTTGCCCGGGGAAAACCGTGCCCCACGGTAACCGTTTCTGCCTAATACCAACCGAAGCTGGAATCAGAACAGAACTGATTACCAGCGGGGCCACTCTAGGAGGTAGATACACCTGAGTCCCCACGACCATAGCCTGGATTAGCGTGCTGAACGTAGTTGGTGGGCCAGATAGCTGAAAGAAAGATTAGATATGAATATAAATTTAGCTAATTTTATTTTAGGACTTTTCTTTTTCAGATATGGATTCCGATGAACCGTCAGAAAGCGATAAACCTTTAGAATACTCTCCTGACCGAAATGCATTCGTAAGAAAAGTATTTCTTATCGTATTTGTAATGCTACTGGCGAATGTTGCGATTGCTGTCACCTTTAATAAAGTGTGAGTACTTTTCCGAGAATTTTTATACGGCGACTTTTGGACCTTCAATAAATCAGCTAATTGCCGCCCACTGTTGAACGTAGGTCCCCGACAATGAGTTCTGCACATTCCGGTCCTGCTTAGACCGTATTCAATTGTAAGTTTGTCGCTCAGCATACAATTCCGTGGGGGACGATTTTCCTGGGTCTTGTGGTAGGTTACGACCTACCACCAAAATTATCCTCAGTCCGTCATCGTCAGTTCCGTCGTCGTCAGTAAAAAGTTAAGTGAATTATATGGTATTTTCGTATAACTGTATATTTTACAAAAAAAAAATAACTGACTGCCTCGGTGGTGGTTAGTAAGTCGCACTTTAAAGCGACGGTTGCGCTTGGGGTCCCGGGTTCGATCCCCGGGTCGGGCCAAAATTTGTACCTGTTAAGAAATTTTCAGTGTTAGCTCGTAGTCTGGAAGTTGGCGTTCTTGTACCCCGACCCTCGAAAGCACGTTAAGCTGTTGGTCCTGCGCCTCTTAATCTCTTTTCGGTCGTGCCACACTAGTGTCCCATCGAAATAAGAGGGTACGGGAATAGAGAATGCACTTGTGTCTGCGCAAATACTTGTGCATTATAATACGTCCTGCGTCGATGGCTGATCGCTGAGATTGGCCGCCATGACCGGTTTGGAGGACATTATATTTTTCAAACGATTTCCTACTGAGTACAAAATAAGATATATAATTGACTTTATACAAAACGTCAGAGCTAAGTTCTAAGAAATGTCAAAAAGGACTTCGTATTTGGAACAGAATATAGAGGTGACTCCTGAACGTGTTTGTGCATGGGTTGCATGACTCGCCTTGTGGATACCACAGTCTGATACGCTCATATATTGGATTACCTGATATGCGGTAAATTGACTGCGTCAGTGGCGCAGTGGTTAGTGAGTCGCACTTTAAAGAGACGGCTGCGCAAAAATTTGTAACTAGGTTTTTCGTAAAGAATCCTTCCCGGATGCCCGGAGTCTGGAAGTTGGTAAATCTGTTGGTCCTGCGCCCGATCCCTTTCTACGGTCGTGTCACAGTAGTGTCCCATGGGAATATGAGGGTAAGGGAATATATAGTGAACTTGGGTTTGTGCTCTCACTTGAGCACTATGATCGGTGTAGGTGAACTAAGATTTTTAATTTGAGTCAGTAAAATTACATTTACAACTGTCAGTTGATAGGGTGACCAGCCAAAATAGTGATGGCTGTGGTGATGCTCTCAATCGATTGTTTACAATCAAAATCAATGTAATTCATAGTTTTTTAGATTTTCGCGTTGCATTATAACTATAATGTATCAATACGGGGATTAACACGATCTTTATTATGTGAAACAACATTGTGTACTCACATATTTGGCTCGACGTTTCGGCTACGTTACAGCAGCCGTGGTCACGAGCGGACTGCTCTGCTGACGGCTGCTGTAACGTAGCCGAAATGTCGAGCCAAATATGTGATTACACAATGTTGTTTCACATAATAAATATCGTGTTAATCCCCGTATTGATACATTATAATATAATTCATAGTAACAAGACTATGGTAGACTGGGTAAACTATTCAGATTAATAATATTCGGTCACATTAATAATAAGTGAGTCCACAATGCTGTCGGCTATATGGTCGAGTTGGCACATTTTTTCTTCTTCTTTAATGGTGTGATCAACACAATCCTTGCATCTTTGAGGTGTCCTTTTTTAATTCCTGCTTCAAATAAACTTTTAACCTCATTTATTTTAAAATTCTTGTTATTCCTGGCGACATACCCTTTTACTCAATCGACAAAAAAATCGACTACATCACTATTTACGGATTACGAAAAACTTGTAATACCTACTGCTAATGTCAATTTACTGACTTGAATTAAAAACCCTAAACTAAGATTTTTGGGTTCATTGACCGCAAACATAGATATGTTAATATGGACATGCCCTGGGATTCTGACTAGGTATGATCCCGGGATTAATATAAATAATTTTTTACTTGAGTAAAAAATATATAAAAGAAAGATCATTTGTATTATATTAGTAAACTTGCGAGTTGGCAAACTTACATTAGCGAGCGATATTGCCATTATTGCAAATAGAGTAAGGGGGCGCGATGTTGCCAAATTTCAATATTTGCCGCACTTTTTCGACGCACAATTCGGCTTTTCGGAACATAAATTAAAAATTTATAAACCCCCGACACAACTAAAGCTCTTTCATTTGATATCTATCGTGAGGCAGTTGGAACAACAAATAGGTTATTCGTCATGGATTTGAATTTTTTCACAATTAATATATTCTGCTACTCAAGCCCATATTGTGGAAGTTGTGTTAAAACATAAAATCCAAATCTTTGTGACGGTGGCCAACTTGGATCGATTTTTATCCAACATAGCTAAGAAACATCCTCCTTATTCATCTTTAAAACAAAAAAAAAATTAAAATCGGTTCATTTGTTCGGGAGCTACGATGCCATAGACAGACACACAGACACACACACACAGACACGTCAAACTTATAACACTTCGTCGTTTTTGCGTCGGGGGTTGAAAAAGAAACAATAGCGGAGACCGCGCGCGAGTTCCGATGAATCTTTAAGGAATTTTAATGTAAAAAGTTAGAGTTGAGATTCAGTCGATATTGTACTACCGACACTAACATATCTTAAGCCTCCGCGCGAGTGTAAATAACAAAATAAATTTGTTTATTATTGTATTTTTAATAAAATAAATTTTATTGCATCATGTATTTAATTTAATGGACTCGTACTTAATTCACAAAATCAACGAGTTTTTTTCCCATTACTTATTGTGACTGCTTCGGCATTATTTCGTGATCCAAATAAATTTGCGGTCACAAAAAAGTTAAGTAATAGTACTTCCGATTTACTGCGCTGCACACACCTGCCTGCTTCCACAACCCCCGATTCCTCGCAGCTCGCGCTCGGACTGTACTAAGCGAAAGTTATTTTTGTTTCTTTTTACAGCATTGAAATTGTCTATCAACAATAACTTCTCGGTAATTCACTATATTACTTCGGTTCATAGAGTGCACTTGCTTGCTTCCCGTGGTGTTTTGAGTGGTCCCTAAACGTTCGATACCACCATGTTTACTTACAGTTTGTTCCTTTCTATCTAACGTACGTATCTTGAATTTCGAAAGAACAAATAGATCCTTTTTTAAATTAATATCACAAAGCATTTATGAATAAGTTCGTAAGGCTGATGTTAATGCGTGTATAAATAAACGAAAATAACTGTTAATAGTTAAAGAAAAATAAAAATCTATTTTAATTTTAATGAATTAAGTTGCAGTTTATTTCAATAACCCCATTCAAAACGTCCTAATTACACGTAGTGGGGGGAGGGGGCGGAATTTGTACTCCCTAAGACCGTGGATCGTCGTCATCGTGACCGTGAACCGTGACCGTTTTTAAGTAAAGTCGAGGAGAACAAGATTGACGCCCTGGTGATGTAGTGCTGGAGAAGATGCTCGGAGTATCTTGGACCGAATTCCGCACAAATGTCTCCATACTCGAAGAACTGGGCGTCAAACAGCGGCTGTCAACTATAGTTGGAACTCGCATAGTCAAATTTTTCGGCCATGTCTCCAGAAGAGGAAATGAGTCCATAGAACGTCTAGTTGTACAGGGCAAAGTAGATCGTCCAGACCACGCGGGAGATCACCTATGCGATGGACCGACCAGATAAAGTCTGCTGTTGGTGGCCATTGCATGACTGAGAGAGAAGAAGAAGAAGAGAAGACCGTGAATCGCTTTTTGTAACATTATTTCCAACATAAATAAAGTATACTTTTGAGTCCCGGGATCCCCGGGATTCCGGGCAGGGCATGTCCATATTATTTGAAAAATCGCAAGTACCAAACATAGCTGTACCTACTCCGATCATTGCTGATCATTGAGATTGGCCACTGTAGCCGCAATAGCTGAACCCTTATAAGATCACTTTGTTGTCCATCCGGTTCGATTCCTGAACTATTTTTAAACACGGTATACGTTCGGAACCATCTGTGGGCTAGCCCGACTCGCACTTGACCAGGTTTTTTTTATTACAGGAGACCCTTGCGGCGTGCTGTCCGCCGCCATTATTTTGGGTTTCTGATTTTAGGAATGTAAGTTTTATTCTTTTTTATTTAAAATTAATCTAACTATGGGTGGTGGCAATCGCTTACCATAGGGTCATGCGAAGCCACACTATGTGGCCCGGCGCTGCACCACGGCAAGTGCAGTGCCGCATCTTCTTAGGCATTGGTGATGGGCGAATGTTAAAGATTTATTCGAATAATCATTCGAATGTATAAGTATTCGAATTATTCGATTGTAGAAGAAAGGCATTCGAATTAATCGAATGAAAAAAATACATTCGAATAATTTATCATCATTCGAATGCAAAATTGTTATTTGGTTAAGAAGCAACTAATTCAACTTCAAATTAAAAAAATATGTAATTAAGTAAATAACGTTACGATACCCTTATTACAAAACAAAACCGTATTAACCGTGGAAGAGCCACGCTTCGGCATGAATGGGCCGGCTCGACCGGAGTGATACCACGACCTTACAGAAAAGGGGAAGACAACAACTAGCAACTTGTTGGAATACACTGATTTTATTTGCAAAATATTTAATAATCGTGGGCAGGTTGACTCTATCTATACTGACTTTCAGAAGGCTTTTGATAGAGTAAATCACAGATTGCTAATGTTTAAATTGGAATCAATGGGCATACACGGTTCTCTCTTGCGTTGGATTAAATCCTACGTCTCTAACCGCAGTCAATTGGTAGCAATAAAAGGTTTCTGCTCTCAAGAAGTATCCATAACGTCAGGCGTCCCACAAGGCTCGCATCTCGGGCCCTTGATGTTTGTAGTATTTATAAATGACCTAATCCCGAGACTCAGCAACATATCATTGCTCTATGCTGATGACTTGAAGATACTCTGTCGGATCGGAACTGTTCGGGATTGCGTTAAGCTGCAAAGTGAACTTGATACACTGCTTGAATGGTGTAGAGCTAATGATATGAGCCTTAGTATTAATAAATGCTTTATAATTACTTTTACGCGTATTAAAAATCCAGTTCTATTTGAATACAAACTCGACGGCATAACTTTGGGCAGGAAAACAGTAATACGCGACTTGGGTGTTCTGTTTGACAGTAGGATGAGCTTGTTATTAGAACTATTTTGTTTAAATCTAAGATGTAATGTTGTCAATTATATCACATGTCTTCGCCCTTGGAAACCCTAAGTTCGAATTTCAAATATGCAAAACTGCTATGACGGAAATAAGTGTATTGGCTATGGCACCACGATTTTCAATAAGTTGCCAACAAATATACAACAGTTAAATAAATCTAAATTTAGAAACGTATTGTAAAAGACATAGGTAAATGTTACTATAAAATTGGTGATTTTATAATGATAATGCTTTATTTAAATTTTTATTAATTTGACATTCTGTAAAACATATAAATTAGAACCATAAATTATGAATAAATCATAATTTATGGTTCTAATTTATATGTTTTTAACTGCCATTTTTCATATACCATGTCTTGATTATACATAGTGGTCTTAATTCTGTATGTGACATCTATTTTATTGATGTGTGTTTACAAATAAATAAATTGATTGATTGACTACTTACAAAATCATTTGAATAATTCGATTGTTAATTTTCGGTACAATCGCCCATCAACTATTGCGCATATGACTGAGTGGTGCCACCCCCGCCTCCTCGCCTCGTCTCGATTCCGGTGAGCGTGCGGTGCAGCGCCGGAGCGCACCGTATGGCCCTGTGTGCCATATACCACACATTTTTATATATACGAATCAATACAATATTTACAGTGCACAGTAGATAAATACGCTAAAGCATTATCGACACTCCGCCATTTTTGACAGAAAGTTACCTACTGTATAGGGTTGTCCTCTTATTTTTGAAAAATATTATTCTTACCTCCCCATACTAACAAGAAATGTAACAAGCCCCACCACCCCAAAATCATCCTGTTCTTCTTCTGGTTTAAGTACCGGGCCGTGATCACGGGGTCCTAGGTGCAACAAGGATCATCCATCTGGTGCGTGTTAGAAATTAGAACTAATGATATTTCTTAAGAAATAAGCAGAATACTAGCATACAAAATTCGTACAAAAGGTACGCAAAAAGCTATGCAAATATACACAAAATTACACATTCTTTTCATAACGTGTTGTTTCGTTACTTGGAAACTACGTTAAGCTATTGGTCATGCACCTGATTGCTATGGCTCTTAGCCATAGCAATAACACAGTGAGGTCCATCCTCCCATACCAAAATCCCCCCTCTCCGACTCCCCAAAATGTAATTGTGATCATAACTTGTAAATTACGACTCAAATAAGAAGTACGCCCCTTAAATACACCACTTACAACTAAACCCCCTCCCCCCCCCCCCCACCACATCACTTTAAAAAATTTTTTTTTTATAACATGCATAATGTATCTACTTACTTATTTTCTTTACCAAGATAAAGTAAGTGATACTCGAGTAAAACCGACAACCCTGAATTTAGTTCCTCCGATTGTACTCCGATGGGACCTTAGAATCCGCAGAGTAAAATCCGTTAGAATCCGTAAAGTGTGCGCCTGTGTGCGTGCGTCATTCGGGCGTTTGTCCGTAGTGTCTATACTGCTTTAGCGTATATATCTACTGTGATAACAGTTTCAATTTATTTTTGGATTTTTAATTATTATTTTTTTAGCCTTTTGTTCATTATACCTGACTACGCCATACAATGTGGTCCACCTTGCTGTAGAAGGTCTCCGGCAAGCTACATAATTCTTGTTTTGTCGGTAAGAATTTGTATTTTTTTCTGAACATATAAATACCATTTTACCTCGCGCCTTTACGCCTCGGCGTGGATGGGCCGTCTCTATCGGAGTGATACTGGTGATTCTTCGAAATTTGAAATCGGAAGCTCATATTTCGGAGAATCACCCATACCACAGCCTCACAGAAAACCGGCGTGAAGCAGCGTCGTAATGGTGTTGCATGGACACCCCATGCAACACCATTAAGTTGGTCTGATATCCATAACATAAGTCCGCGCCATCAAAGAAGGCCCGTCAAAAGCGCGCTTGAGTCGCTATCAACATTCAAATTTGAGCTCTATCATCATCGACACAAGGAATATCAAATTTTAGCTCCGTGTTTTTCCGCGGGACTTCTTTCGTGGCGCGGACTCAGTTAATGTATGAGACGTTGTGTGAATTTAAAAAAATTGTTCCGCAGCAACTTCCAGCGTAGAGATGCTTACTTCAATTAACTTTTCCTTATAATAATAGGTCTTTTCCTATGAAATTGCTGTGTTTTTCCAACAATTATACAGGCTGTATCTGGAACATTTACATCCCTTTAAACACGTGTTCTACCAACCATTCCGAACAACATGTTTTCAACGACTTTTCGAAATTTATCGAAATGAATTTCGACTTCCCATACAAAATGACCAAGTCACGTGACCGACTTTGTATGAAAAGATGAAATTTTTTCATGCGAATTTCCAAAAGTGATAGAACAAAATTAAATGTTGTTCATAATAGTTAGTAGAACACATGGTTAAAGGGATGTAAATTTTCACAGATACACCCTGTATAATTACTTTAATAAAGCAAAAAGTCACTTGTTTTGATTTAAGACTATATTTTAAGGTTTATATAAATAGATATCAGATATTATTGTATTTGTGATGCAAAGAAAATAATCTTGATATTGACCCTGAAATGAAAAAAAGTTCGTATGGAAAATACAAATTCTAAGGAAATTCATAGGTAAAGACCTAATGTTGCAGGCACTTGGTGGTGGGATTCTATGCGCTATTTCTTCAGTAATTGCGCGAAAAGAACTCACATTCTTGGCCCTAGGAGTGACAATATGTGTGGTTATGCTTTGCTTGGCCTTAGCGTATTCTTCGGTAAGGATTCCTAAAGATTTTAAATTTAAATTGTTTTATCTTCACCGGGTTATTTTAATAAAAAATCGGAATTGGTATTGTTATTTGATATAACAAAGTTTTTACAATGGATATTTCCATAGATATGTTATCTCTGGCATTATTATTAACTTATTAATAATAATATCTCTGGCATACAAGAAAATGTAATTTTTCATTAAAATATCTTTATCTACACTCATGTCATAATCTTCAAATTAAGAATTCAAAAATAGAGTTCGCTTCTGTCAGACAACACTCAAAATTGAGTCTAAGGAATTTCAAATTTTAGTTGCGTGTTTTGCCGCGAGACGCACGAACAGGCTTTATAAAAGTAAAAAGTTTGGGTGTTGCATAATTATCATTTTCAATAAAAAAAATTGCCCTCTGTAACAACCAAATTTCTTTAATGACAATACCTATTAGGACAAAGTTATGATTATTTTTTATACTGCCAAAAAAAGTAAGAAATGGACACCCCGAAAACACCCACTTTGCGCGCGCAACAATAGAGTTTATTTGTGGTGGTCACGCACGATTGGTTGATTTCGCGCCATTTCGTTTTGTCATTTATCAATTAAATAGAATTTATCTATTTTTATGTACCTGCAGTTGAGCCAAAATAACAGGCCACATGTGACGTTTCACTCATAGAGAGGTGACCTACTTAAAAACTTCGATTTAAGTGAATTAATCCAAGATGATACTTCAAACAAACGTGAATCTAATAAAATAATAATGGAAAAGAAGTTATTAATACTTTTATTTGGAGAAATGTGAATCGAAATTATTGAAAAGAAAGAAGATAGTAGGTACCGATCCTAGATATTGATCCGCGGCCAGTTTATTTCTTTTTCTTTGAAATCAACGCGCTTATTTGTGTGCCATATATATTTTTTTGTTTACTAAATTATAAATTTATTTATATTTTTAAACAACAGAATAATACGTTTTATTTTCATCGAAATGTATGTTTATAAATAGTTTAACAGAGAAAGTAAATAGTGATTTTTTTTTTGTCGTTATTGCAATAAATAAATGCAAACAATTTTAAAAAGTAAAGAAATTGTGCTATTTTAACATTGAAAGATTGATAAATTCAATGCCCGTCGTAACAAGGTTACGTTGTAGAATTTTGATGGTGTCAAATGTGACTTATTATTTTGGCCCAACTATAGTCTAGCTGCCGCACTCAGAGACGTCAAATTAACTTTAGTTAGTACTTAAGAAAAAATATTGACACTTATTTAAATAAGCATAAAGACTTTCCATAATTAAGCAAGTGAACATTTAGCTTAATTGACGTCTTTGAGTGCGCAGTCTCTGAGGTTAAAGTGAGAAAATGATACAATAGTATTGACAGGATTTGACTTCACTAGATATTTTAAAGCGTCTAAAATTACAAATAGTTTTTTGCTAGGAATATTTACTACATTATCAGGAATATGTATAAAGCTTGTCAACACTCTATTGGTCAAGCGCACACCACCTTCTGCGCATCCCATGGGAAGGTCCATGGGAAGGTCTACTTTGTGGCGATAAAGTTTGATCATAAAAATTCACCTTTGAACTTTAAGGGTGACGAGTAGGGCACACTAGCGACGCCAATCGATTAAAATTTTTTAGCTACTAAACCGGATCTATTTTAAAGAATTTCGGGGTTACAATCTCTCTGCGAACACTTATACTATTTATTAAATAACCAGGTCCGTTTTTGTACGCGAAAAATTGATTCACGCCAAAAGCGGCCACTTTTGGCGGTAATCCAAAATTCGAGTGCAAAAATAGACCAAACAGTTAACTATGAGTATTAAATAAATAGTATAAGTGTTTGCCGAGAGATTCTAACCCCGAAATTGTTTAAAATAAATCCGGTTGTGTAGCTAAATATTAAAATCGATTGGCATCGCTAGTGTGCCCGACCAGTCACCTTAATTAATAGTTTTAGTGCGCCGTCATCATCAACATCATCATCAGCCCATTTAAGTCCCCACTGCTGGGGCACGGGCCTCACTCCATCACATGAGGGGTAATTGCCATACTCACGACGCTTGGCAGACGGGTTCGCGAGGGTTTTGATATAAATGCAGAGTTTTCCTTCTCTGGGTGCTGATGATCATGCCAGCAGCTTTACCTTAGTCGCCTTTTAGGACACCTCGGTAAGAGTGAGGGTGGCCTATTCTACTCTGCCGGGGACCGCACGGCAAAGTGCGCCGTATTGCCCCCATAGTCGCTAATTAAATTTGTTATTTTCCAGTTTGACTTCACTAAGTATTACTTATACATAGTGGTCATTATAAGCGCCATTTTTTTGATCGCCTTAGGATGGGGCATCATTCGATTTTACTTCAAAATCGAGCTTACAATATTATCAATACTTATTACTGCGGCGGTAATATTAGCCTTAATAGTTGTAAGTATACTTTTCTAAATTGTATTTGCTCTTTCCTCCTCGTCTTAGCTTGTAGTAACCGGTCCAAAGCTGTCGCTTCCTAGCCCAGAGTACAACCCACCACCTCCCATGGCCATACCAACGCTATGATTATACTGGCCGAATCGTGGGAGATGTTTTTTAGGGTTCCGTAGCCAAAATGGCAAAAACGGAACCCTTATAGTTTCGTCATGTCCGTCTGTCCGTCTGTCCGTCTGTCCGTCTGTCACAGCCGATTTACTCGGAAACTATAAGTACTACAGTGATGAAATTTGATGGGAATATGTGTTGTATGAACCGCTACAAAAATATGACACTAAATAGTAAAAAAAAGAATTGGGGGTGGGGCCCCCCATACATGTAACTGAGGGATGAAATTTTTTTTTTCGATGTACATACCCGTGTGGGGTATCAATGGAAAGGTCTTTTAAAATGATATAAAGTTTTCTAAAAAACATTTTTCTTAAAGTGAACGGTTTTTGAGATATCAGCTCTCAAAGTCGTAAAAAGTATGTCCCCCCCCCTCTATTTTTATAACTACGGGGTATAAAATTCTAAAAAAAATAGAGGTGATGCATGCTAATTAACTCTTTCAACGATTTTTGGTTTGATCAAAGTATCTCTTATAGTTTTTGAGATAGGTTGATTTAACTGTAATTTTGGACTTTGCTGCTACGGAACCCTTTGTGCGCGAGCCCGACTCGCACTTGGCCGGTTTTTTTTTTTTTTTACATTAAAGCGGACAAACGAGCAGAGGCACATCTGATGGAAAGTGATCACCGCCGCCCATGGACATCTGCTACACCTGAGGTATCACATATGTGCGCGGATATTGCGTGTGCTTGGGACTATTGCACTCCACCGCGCACAATTCTTGACTTCCTACAAGTTATCAATCTATATCCTTGTCCCTAATTGCGCGCCCAGAGTACAGTCAGCGTCAGATCAAGTTACCCCCCCCTTTTTTTTTGACGCTGGGGATTGCCTCCTTATGCATAGGTACCCTCCTGCCGAGGGGCAGGCGGGTTATGTCGGGCTCTCCTCTGGCGGGGACTTTTCCTAGCGAGAAGCCAGCCAGAAGCACACCGATTAAAACACAGCGACGCTCCCTCATGGCCAGAGTGGGGAGGGGACATGAGTACGGGTTACAGAACCGTACTTCACATCCCTCCCCAGGCGGGGGGCCCACTTACACTGCCTCCCCCAGTCAAAAGTTACCCCCCTGCAGTGGAAAAATAGCACTTGTGCGCCAGACATAAGGACGGTCCAAAGGTCAACAAGGGTAACTCGACGTGACGCTATGTACACTTTGTACTAGCTACGTCGCACAGACCAACTCAGCAACGACCTACATGCAGCGCGGCTGACCGATGGACCGTCTTCTTGCACCGTCGGCACTCTACACCGACGGCACACTAGCTAGTACACACTTAGATCATGATTAAGGATTTTGAGGAGTCTGAGTAATTACAATGAAACGACTGCCGTCAGACCTTCGCAACCTTTTAACAGGGGAACCCCAGACCAACTGGATCACGGTTACACGTTCAGGATCATCATATGAACACACAAACATCTTCACGCGTTTGATATTGACGCGAGCGCGGCGGCGCGCGCGCGCCAGTCGCTAGCTTGCCCGGTACTTAGACCACGCGTGCGTTTCGTGTATGAACACTTCAATATTACGCCATATGTTTAATGTAGTAATATTAAAGTGTTCATTTTATGATGGCATGAGCTTTAGTACAGTAATAACTTTAGACCGCGATTAATAATAAGGTGGTGTACTTATGTCTAGCAGTGGGACAATAAATAGGCTGAAACTTTACTTTATGATTTCAGAGTCTCATCCTGGAATTGCAACTGATTTTAGGTGGAAAAACAATCGAACTGGAGGAGACGGAGTACGCATGTGCCGCCAACATGGTTTATTCCAGTATTACTTTTCTTTTCCTAGAAATAACGCGTTTCGCACATGAAATATTTTAACAAATAAAGACAAAATACTTAAGTAAGTTATTTATTTTTAGTACTAGATCTTAAGAACACCCCGTTAGTCTAGTGGTTTTAGTACCGGGCCGTGATCTTAGGGTCCATGGTTCGATTTCCGGATCGAGCAAAGGTATAATAAAATGTATAACATAGCTCGGGTTTGTGATTACCAATCCGCATTAGGCAAGTGTGGTGATTAAGCCTAACCACATCATAGTAGCGATGACTTGATTTCTATGATGGAGGCCTTTGCCCTGCAGTGGGACAGTATATGGCTGATACTTTTACTAAATCTTAAGCAGCCTCTAACTCGAAAACTTGAAACTTTTCAATAAGATTTTACTTAAGGACACGTTCTTGATGTATTTTGATGTGACATATGTATTGATTTCTGAAAACTATGTTTATTTTGCCTCTTGTAGCAGTGTGCCGGTTGACCTAACTATCGCAAGTATTTAGTTTCAATAGTTTAGTTTCAACTGGGCACCGAACTATTGATACCATAGATTTAATAATAGTACGATTAATACCCAATTATAGTCATGTGAATAGGACAGTTCAAACGGTTTGTATCATGCATCCATCTTTCTACAAATAAAAATATTAAGTTATAAAAACGTAACTGATTTGAATTGACTTGACTTGTCTTGGCTGACTGACTGATTTGTTTGTGTTCTTATTCTTCCAAAATAACAAGTAGGTATTAAAATTTCTCAATTAATCTGAACAAGAACTTAAAATAGTTATTGCCAATAAAAATTTTAAAAATATCTATGAATTGCATTATACGCTGCTCGGAATTTTTCCCCACCGGGCCGTGGATAATCTTCGTGATTCTTCCTCTGGGCCAGGTACCTCGGGGTAGATTCTGGTCGATCACTAACACCGGCTCTCCAATTTTGAACGGAGGGTGGGAGGGCCATGGTGTCCTGGGAATCAGGGTTGGCAGGAATTCACGCAGCCAGCGCCCCCAAAACATCTCCGCCAGCCTCAACGCCTTCTTGAAATGCTCCCGGCGGCACAAACTCACGTCGAAGCCCGGTTGCGGGGCCTCAGTCGGAAGTAGAAACTGGAATGGGGTGAGTGCCTGCAGGGTGTTGGGATCGACGGGTTCGTGGGTTCCCCTCCACCTCTGCTTCCAACAGTAGGGTCGCCAGCGCCTCTTCCCGCGGCGCCCTTTCTTGTAGAATGGAGCGGAGGGCAGTCTTTATTGAGCGCACCTAACGCTCCCACGCACCGCCCATAGATGCCGCAGATGGAATGAATGCCCACTTCACATTCTGTGCCGCCAAAAAGTCGAAAACGTCGGGGAGCTGACTGACTGCGCCGACAAACGCTGTCCCAAAAAGAAGAATACTATTTACAAGAGATGATGGATAAGATTAAACATCTGCCCCGCTGCTCATCGTGCCCAGAATGTTGGCGGCGTTACCTCTTTGAATGGCCAACCCAATGCGTTGGCTGAGGTAGCTGCCAGCATTACTGTCACCTGAAATGTCGAGAAGCCGTGCAGCTTCTTGATCTTGCAGAACTTACAATTCTCGGCGAAAGACCCACACTTGGACGTAAACATATAATGTAGTACTTACCTCGCAGGAGGTTAACTACTGTCTCAGTGTTGATGTTGTTCACCAAATTTTGAATGGTAATGGTCGAGGAGCGACCGAACGATTAGAGGATGACGGCCGTCCAACACGACAGGATTAATCTCCTGCGAGACTGTTTCTGAGACTGCTTGGATACGTACATCTAGACGGATTAGATCGTCATCTCCCAACATCAAGGCCATGTTCTTAAGTCTACCCTGACCGGTCGGGGGAAGACGAGCTCTCAGTCTCAGAAATTCCTCCTTGAAAGAGTCTACCTGAGACTTTCAGGTGCCTTTCAGCCTCGCTAGAAGAGGTCTTAAAAGACCACAAGAAGTCTTAGAGGAGGCATGCAATGGTAATTTGGAATTTAGGCATTGGGATCCTAAACGAGATCTAAATGACTTTGCACATGAGTGCGCACGTTAAAAGTGCTAACTTAGGATCAAAGGTACTTTCCCTTCATGTCCCGTAGTCGTAGGACGCCCTGTATACTTACACCGTTATTTTTTATATCACTTAAGCTGTCTACACACCGAACCCGCCGGCCCGGCGGCACGAACCCGGCGGGCAAGGCCAGCGGCCTGATTTTGAAACGACCAAAGCCGCCGGCCCAGCGGCATGCACGCCCGGCGCCCCCGGTTGCCCGCCGACTTTCGAGGAGTAGTGACGTGCGTGACTGTGTTTTTTTATCAACTAAAAAAATATGGAATGGGAAGACGAAAAAGTGATAAAACTAATTGAACTCTATCGTTCAAAACAAATATTGAAAAACGTAGTAATAATTCGAAACACACGCGCAACGTCTCCGAACACTCGGCAATCACTAATTGTGAACGATGCCGCGAATATCATGCCGCCGACCCGGTGGCATGTTCGTGGCTGGTTTGTAGAAGCCGCCGGGTTTACCCGCCGGCATTAACCCGCCGGGTTCGTGCCGCAGGGCCGGCGGGTTCGGTGTGTAGACAGCTTTACATCCCAAAAACCACATAATAGGTATCTTGAACACATTCTATTTACCATGTTAGATCAACAAAATAAACGAAAACAAAATCAGCGGTTCCATACAAAATGGAATGTTGACCCGGCAATAAAGTATGCACTGGGGATTTTTTTAAAATACCTATCTATTAAGAGGTTTTGTGGGATGTTAACTATAAAAAAAAACTGTATGTGTGTATGCCCTGATGTGTTGCTGTCTGTAACACACTTGTTGCACTGTAAGTCTAAGACACGAATGGGCTTCATACTTCCTTTTATTTGTTGTCGTAAATTTCGGTTAATGTTTGAAGAAAAGATTACTTCGATTTATAAAGAGGTAAAGCCTACAGACTGCTGCAATACGCAACGCATGCGCGATGTAATCGACACGGTATAGCGACATCTATTGGTATAAAGTGGAACTAATAGTCCCGAAACGAAGTGAGGGTGGGCCACTAGTTTATTAAGGTGACGAGTAGGGCACACTAACGACGACAATCGATAATTTTTAGCTACTAAACCGGATCTATTTTAAACACAACACTAGTCGAGATAGTGACTTGACTTCCTCGGTCACTTTATAGCCTATAAAGCCAAGGCTGCGCAAGAGTTCCCGGGCTCGATCCCCGGGTAAATTTGAGCCTCAATTTTCGGTAAAAAATTTTTAGTGTCAGCCCGGAGTCTGGAAGTTGGCGGTCTTGTACCCCGAGCTTCGGAAAGCACGTAAAGCTGTTGGTCCTGCGCCCAATCCGTCTCCGGTCGTGTCACGCTGGTGTCACATCGGAATATGAGGGTAAGGAATAGAGAGTGCACTCGTGTTTTCGCACACATTTTAGCACTATAATATATCCTGAGTACGTGGCTGATCGTTGAGATTGGCCACTGTAGATCGGTTGGAGAATATTATTAGTCGAGACAGACACTAATAATAAAACTTTCCTCAATGATATGTGAGGCAGACAGAAAACTGCTCATTTCTGTCACAATAATTGTGGCGGTCTTGGTGTCCGCGCGTTACTAGCGCCGCCAAATGTATTGTGGCGAATACGAGAATTTTTTTTTAAATGGGCAATAAATAGGTACTACAAGTGACTTTATTTTTTGTGACTTTTGAATCGTGATATCTCGGAGAGTTTTCAAGTTCATTCTCTCACCGTTGAGGTCCTTTGATTGCCAATTAGAATAAAAAATGGTACACAAGGTATTAAATAGTAAGTTCGATATGAGAGTGTACCACTCCTGTACCCCACCTCCACACTAAAACAGGCCACCGCCTTTAGCTCGAGTTGCAGCTTTAAACCAGATTGAAGCTATTAAGTCAACGAGAAAAGATAAATTTCAACATTTAATAGTTTTAATTAGTACAGTAGATATGAACTGGGAACTGGCAAAACTCCAAACCATCGCAGGCGACTAAATTATAGTGTAACTTGGTGAAAATGTATGTGTCGCAGCTATCTGGATAAATTAGCCATCCAATCGGACGTCTAGGACACTCATAAAACGACGGCATCCAATCAAATTACTGAAGAAGAACAACTAGCCATGTCGTTGATGGCAACAAGCGTTCAGCCATCGGCTTAAGATGGCTGAACGTCAACTCCATCATCCAATTGGATGCCTATGCCAATAGTTGTTAAACTAAAATCACTCGATAGAAACTTTTTTTAAAAACTTGTGGTCGACGTTACTATTATTTAACTGACTAAAAGACTGACCGCATGGCGCATTGGTAGTGACCCTGCCTCTTACGCCAAAGGTCGTGGGTTCGATCCCCACCCTGGACAAACATGCGTGCGATGAACACTTGTGTTTGTTCGGTGTCTGGGTGTAATATATGTATTTAAGTATATATTTGTGTTCCTCTGTTGTCTGATATCTGTAACACAAGTGCTTAAGCTACTTAGTACGGAATCAGGTCAACGTATGAGATGTTGTGAGAATTTAGATTTAGATTTAGAAACTTTTTTTAAAAACTTGCGGTTGACGTTACTATTATTTAGAAGACTGTTTTGACGATTGCACTTACATTTAGCTTATAATTGCATATAAGAACGAAATCATCGAACTATAACATTCACAGCTGTTTTCGCTGCAGACTCCATCTTCGTTTTTATGATACCTAGCGCTACAGTGGAGAAAAGCAGAAATACATTTGAATCACTTGGCTGAGTTTTGATCAGCTGGGCTTTCGAATGTGCTAACTTTCAATACGCCAAGCTGTTAAGCGTTGAGAGATTCTAGTTCTAACAACTATCGGCTTAGGCATCTTATTGGATGCCGGCGTTTAACGCACGCTCTAGGCGTCCGATTGGATCGCTAATTTAACCAAAAATAAAATATTTATTGCAAATAACTTAAATCTTTTACAAACTTATGGTCACAATCTTACATATCGATGGCTTAGTTCACAATTGTACTAACTACAGATTTGTAAATTTTGCAGGAGAGCATTTTTTAGTTTTTTAAAGTTTGAAAGTGGACAGGTCGAAAGCAAAGTCATATAATATAAAACAATATGAGTCTATTAATTGCAGTGATTCTTTAATTTTAACATACCCCTATATTGTTATATTAATACAAGCAAAATTTACAAATCTGTAGTTAGTACAATTGTGAACTAAGCCATCGATATTATAGTACTTATATTTGACATTTTGCCTGAACTAGGATACCCTGTGTTTCAGGCTAATAAATAGGTCCTAGAAAACTATATTGGTTAAATCAATTAATTACAACTTAAACTTAATATTAGGTTCTCTACGCTACGCTAAAATTTGACCAGATGCCTGCGACATATGCAATGTTTAACCAGATACGACCGAAGGAAGTTTACGTTTTTGGTATGTTTTCACAGACATGTTTTTCTTCCGAGTCGTTCAACTCCTATATTTTCTTTTGTATCTTTCTTCCGATACGATAAAAATAATACGATACGACTGACTTATCAAGGTGCGATTCGCCCAATCTTTATCCAACGATAAACTATGGTATAGCGTAGTCATGACTTACGGTGCCGAGACGTGGACACTCACGGCTGGACTAGTCCACCGGTTCAAAGTCGCTCAAAGAGCTATGGAAAGGGCTATGCTCGGAGTATCTCTGAAGGACCGCATCAGAAATGATGTAATCCGACAGAGAACCAGAGTCACCGACATAGCCCACCGAATTAGCAAACTGAAGTGGCAGTGGGCTGGTCATATTAGCCGCAGAACTGACAGCCGTTGGAGCCGTAAAGTCCTTGAGTGGAGACCGCGACTCGGTAAGCGTAGTGTAGGACGCCCTGCGACAAGATGGGATGATGACATTCGAAGGCTGGCTGGTGTGGGCTGGATGAGAGTGGCCGAAAATCGGGAGAAGTGGCGTGCATTAGGGGAGACCTATGTCCAGCAGTGGACGAGTGTGGGTTGCTGATGATGATGATGATGATGATAGCGTAGTTAAATTGTGGGTGTGTACCTCGACACCTGTGTGGTTTGTTCAAAAACAAACTATATAGAACTAACTTAGGCCGCAGCTCACCCTTGTTGCGCGTGTCTCGTCTGTATAACGATCTTACAAAGAAATTGCCAGAACTTGACATAAACTTTCAGTCTCCCTAAATTCATACATACATAATGACGAACCCGTTTGGAACAGTGGTAGTGAACGCTGCCTTTGGTCCAAGGGTTGCGGGTTCGATCCCCGCACAGTACAAATATTTGTGTGCATGAACATGTCTTTTTGTATTGGTCTGGATGTTTGTATGTATTATAAGTATGTATTTTCAAAAGAAAAGTATTATACGTATATATTTGTAATTCCGCTGTTGATTCTGATATCCGTAACACAGTTGCTCAAACTAAGCTACCTTGGAGTCAGATCAATGTATGTGATGTTGTGAAATATTTATTTATTTATATTTATACATACCTTGAAATTAAACGTAAAATCCATTTATTATTGTATTCAAAATTATTCATTTCTGACATTGTTTTTAATTCCATTAATTTATCATTCTAAATTCATATGACATTATTATATTTCCATTATTTACTTAACTTATGCAAAATGTGGTTATCTCTAATTGTAAGTGCAGTTAAAATTATTAATTATATGACACTGTGATAATAATTATATATTGCTGTATCTTATGTTGATAATCCAATAAATAAATAATATGTTTACACTTTAGGACCTTGTCACAATACTTCATCATCATCATCATCATCAGCAACCCACACTCGTCCACTGCTGGACATAGGTCTCCCCTAATGCACGCCACTTCTCCCGATTTTCCGCCACTCTCATCCAGCCCACACCAGCCAGCCTTCGAATGTCATCATCCCATCTTGTCGCAGGGCGTCCTACACTACGCTTACCGAGTCGCGGTCTCCACTCAAGGACTTTACGGCCCCAACGGCTGTCAGTTCTGCGGCTAATATGACCAGCCCACTGCCACTTCAGTTTGCTAATTCGGTGGGCTATGTCGGTGACTCTGGTTCTCTGTCGGATTACATCATTTCTGATGCGGTCCTTCAGAGATACTCCGAGCATAGCCCTTTCCATAGCTCTTTGAGCGACTTTGAACCGGTGGACTAGTCCAGCCGTGACAAGGAGATGTTATATCTCCGAAACTTTTCTCCGCTGCGCTGCAGGACATGTTTGGAACACTAAACTGGAAGGAGCGCGGAATCAATATTAATGGCGAGTACATGTCACACCTACGATTCGCAGACGACATCGTCATCTTGGCGGAAACCCTACAAGACCTACAGGAGATGGTGAGCAGCCTGGCTGAATCTTCCAAACACATCGGTCTTCGGATGAACTTGGATAAAACCAAGGTCATGTTCAACGAGCTCGTTGATCCGGGACCGGTCGCTGTTAATGGAGTACCTCTCGAAGTTGTTCAGGAATATGTCTATCTAGGACAAGCGCTCCAATTAGGCAGAAACAACTTCGAGAGAGAAGCCAATAGAAGAATTCAGCTAGGCTGGGCAGCATTTGGTAAACTTCGTCAAGTCTTTTCGTCACCCATCTCTCAAAGTCTTAAGTCGAAAGTCTTCGACCAGTGCGTCCTTCCGGTCATGACTTACGGTGCCACAATACTTACCTATAAGAAAGTAGAGGTTTACTTTCTTATATATTGTGACAACGTCCTAAAGTGTATACATATTTTTGGAGTTGACTGTACAGGCCGACCAAGATTGATCAGATCCTTTGTTGCCCATGGTCCTACCGCAGAGTTCTACTAGTCGATGGTCACTTCAGTCACATTGACATGGGGGCGCTGTAGGAGTTTTCAAACAAAAATTCTCATAGCTAGCCTAAGTACCTATTAATATATAATAGGTGTTAAAGTATGAAATTGCCGTTTTTGTTCTAGACACAACAAGATTTCGAGCGTGGCAGAGCCACGCTTCGGCATGAATGGGCCGGCTCGACCGGAGTAATACCACGGCCTCGCAGAAAACGGGCGTGAAGCAGCACTGTACCCTTAACATGAGTTTGAAAAACTGTTATCGCTATCGAAAACTATCGCTTTGTCCCTTTCATTGTGCATGTGAAAGAGACAGAACAATTTGGGTAGCGAGGATAGCATCTCAAACTCATGGTAAGGCCTCTTTAATTTTTCGAAAGAATTTTTCTGTCGAAAAATATCAAACGCACTGGCATTTTTAAAGGAAACGGCATTAGTTTCGACTTTTGGCCACGTGCCAAATAACCGAGATCGGACTTCAAATCGTTAGACCGCCCCAATTTTGACAGAATAGCTATCGTTCTTATTTTCATGAACCACAAAACAATACATATTGTTCTTTGCCAGTTTATAATGTCATTCGTTCTTTCACTCGTGAAATGAGGTATAGTTATACCGGCTTTAGATGTCGGATCAAGAATTAAAAAAAAACACAAAATTCAAAATATCTTAATTTGCATAGGCTTGTATACATACAGCACTTTCAAATCGTCATACATTAGAAGTTATAACTATTTATTTGTAAGTATAATATACATGTAATTACACATATACGTAAAATATACTAAGAAATAAATAAACATATTTAATGTGATTCTACCACCGGAATCGGAAAGTTGATTCTGACGAGAAGATCCGGCAAGAAACTTGCCAGTTACTCTTTTTAATCGCTAACAATTTTAATACAATGTTATTACTATATTGCTTGCATAAATAAGTCGATTTCATGTCCAATAAATATATCCATTACAAAGTCTAGGGTGTAGGCGAACAGTTTATCATTTCCACAAATTCTTGTAATTTAAATAACCATCAACTGTATAATAGGCTTTTGCCGTTAAATAATTTTTAATTTGTGTCTTAAATTTAGGCATTGGTAAGTCAACAAGCTTTTGTGGTAACTAGTTAAATATTTTAATACTCATTCCGAGAAATGAATTACCAACCTTATGAAGTCTGAGATTTGGAACAGCAAGCCTATGTATATTTCTAGTGTTCAGGCTATGTTTATCAGATTTTTTAGAAAAAAATTCCGATTTTTATAAATATACATAATACAGTCAAAGATGTCATCATCAGCAACCCACACTCGTCCACTGCTGGACATAGGTCTCCCCTAATGCACGCCACTGCTCCCGATTTTCGGCCACTCTCATCCAGCCCACACCAGCCAGCCTTCGAATGTCATCATCCCATCTTGTCGCAGGGCGTCCTACACTACGCTTACCGAGTCGCGGTCTCCACTCAAGGACTTTACGGCTCCAACGGCTGTCAGTTATGCGGCTAATATGACCAGCCCACTGCCACTTCAGTTTGCTAATTCGGTGGGCTATGTCGGTGACTCTGGTTCTCTGTCGGATTACATCATTTCTGAAGCGGTCCTTCAGAGATACTCCGTCAAAGATGTACTGTGATGCTAATGTTAAGATGTTAATTTCTTTGAATAAATTTCTAAGTGAGTCCCGTGGCCTGAGTCCGTTTATGGCCCTGACAGCTCGCTTCTGTAGCACGAAGATAGCTTGAATATCAGCTGCAGAGCCCCACAACAGCAGACCATAAGACATAACCCTATGGAAATAACTGAAATACACAAGTCTTGCTGCTTCAATATCGGTCAGATGTCTTATTTTTCGTACTGCATATGCAGCTGAACTAGGTCTGATAAGAATGATGGAAGTAAAGTAGAATTGGGCAGGACACTTGGCTAGGCGCGGTGATGGCAGGTGGAGTAAAATCCTGACTGAATGGTATCCTAGAACCGACAGACGAAATCCGGGCCGTCCAGTGGGTCGATGACATCACTAAAATCGTGGGGACTACATGGATCTGAGCGGCTGAAGACCGGATACATTGGCGTAAAGGAAAGGAGACCTATACTCAGCAGTGGGTACTACCGGGCTGATGATGATGATGATACCGGCTTTGGACGATTACGGAAATAAAGTGACAGAGTCTTAGACATGTTAAATAATTGTGTAGGGGCAGAGTAAACTCGTAAGTTGTAGACGAGTACATCTACCTTGGACAAAAAGTCCAGCTTGGTAAGTCCAACTCCCAGAAATATGTCTATCGACGAATCCAATTTGGCTGGGCAGCGTTCGGGAAGCTACGCAACATATTTTCGGCCCATCTACCGCAATGTCTCAATACGAAAGTCTTCGATGCGTGTGTGTTGCCAGTGATGACGTACGGAACCGAAACGTGGCCGCTTACAAAGTGCCGATTAAGGAGGCTCAAAGTCACCCAGAGAGCAATGGAGAGGGCTATGCTCGGAGTCTCCCTGCGTGATCGTATCAGAAATGATGAGATCCGCAGGAGAACTAAGGTCACAGACATAGCTCAAAGGATTGCATGCCTCAAGTGGCAATGGGCAGGGCACATAGCGAGGAGAACAGACGGCCGTTAGGGCGGAAAGGTCCTCGGGTGGAGGCCACGTACAGGAAGTCGCAGCCGTGGCAGGCCCCCACAAGGTGGACCGACGATCTGGTGAAGATCGCGGAAATCCATTGGATGCGGGCGGCACAGGACCGATCTATGTAGAGAAAATTGGGGGAGGCCTATGTCCAGCAGTGGACGTCTATTGGCTGAAATGATGATAATGATGATGATGATGAGAGTAAATTTTCCCGCGCATAGTTGCAACTTTCCAGTTCTCTTATAAAGGTCATTTTGGTCGAATCCGCCCTTAGGGCCCTTTTACACCACCAACTGATTTTTAGATAGATAGATAGATAAATAAATTATTTGTAACAACATAGACACACATACATGCAATAGCATAAAAATAAACAAATTTAAAGAATACTAAGAAGAAAAAAAAACACATACATTAACACACACAAATTGCGCTTCTTCGGCATGTGTGTCACAGCGATACAAATGGGAAAGAGCTCAGCAATTTTGTTTGCCGAGGGCAAACTGCTGATTTTCAGCTATTCCTTACCGACGAAAATAAAGGCACGCGCAGCAAAGAGTGGATGAAATTGACATATAATTACATGACAGACATACTGTCACGTAACGGAGGGTTACGGAGCTAAAAGGTAGGGGGAAGAAGAAAAGATAAGAATAGAGGGAAGAGGGCTATAATTATAAGAGGTATGTACAATGATGGCTCGTCCAAAAATCTTAAATCTAACTTAAAACTAACTTAAAACTAGCTATTTACACCGGTACACTACACTAAATATATATACAAGGTAAAAGTTCAAAATGGGCAACCGTGGTAGGGCGGTAACACAGGGTGAGCGCAGGCAGCGCGCCGGTAGGATCCAGCGTCGCAAGAGGCGGGCGGTAGGGCTCCGCCGAGCGCAGGAGGCAGCAAATGGGGCGCGCGACGCAGATACGCGCACGCCGCAAGCCGGCCGCGGGTAGGCGCGACGCGGATACGCGCACGAATGAAGGTAGACGCGCGTAGGTGCAGGGAGGCAACACCCTTCGTGCCCCGGCACCGTTACTCTACGGGTAAACGTATACTGGCACTGTTATAGCTTGAGGTTCTGAGCTTCTTCAGAGCTGGTGGTAGACTGGTGGTCCTGCCCATGTGCGTCCTTTTATATTGCCCATGCGCATTCTATTCTACAACATTTAAATTTTAAAATTCATACAATATAGAATATTCTCGAAACATAGATAAACTCCATAGTTAAATTTGAATAGACAATTCGATAGAAAAATAAAAACAGTTAGACAACGTCAGCTGTCGGACAATGTCAGATAGACAATCTAAATATTTACAACAATAACTTTAAATTTATTTACAGATAAAAATGTACAAGGAACATTAAAATAACACATATAAGAGTAATGCTAATACAAGACATAATCACAAAATGATATACAAGCTCTATAGCAAACGGAAACGAAGCTCTATAGTTAACACCAAAGGTAACTTTCTTTATGAGTAGTTATGTAGTATAACGAAGCCCCTGCAGGCTGCGTTACATTTCTCCCACGACCCCAGAAAAATTTTCGACTCAGAGAAAATTTTGATTATAGGGTTAAGAGAATACTATCCTTACTATCAGTCTAACCAGTCAACCTTCACTTAAACATACCATTCCACAATCCAAAAACAATTCAAATCCAGTCACTCTAACAATCACTCTAACATACGAACCAATCACACAGAGGAGTAGGGTTCACTATCAATGACGCAAACTCCATAGGAAGTACCCTATAAGAATGACTTTAGGCTTATTTAGGGAGTTGTCAGCCGCTCCGTTTCTTAAAACCCATTAGTGTCGATGACCATAGCCGACAATCTAGTCTCTCTCAGGTATTTCCTATCAAAAGGACACAAATTTTAAAGGTTGAATTTACCTTTAAAAGAAACGCCTCTGTAGTCAAAGAAGCGCTAAGTAGTAAGTAGATAAGGCAAAAGAGAGCCCTAAAGTTTAGAATTAAAAGGTCAAGAAGCGCCTTTTAAAAGAAAACGTTAAGCAAGTAAGTAGGTACTATAAGAGAGAATCCTATAAGTAAAGAGAGACGAGATTAGTCGCTAAGTATATATAAAAAATATCAGACTGAAGTAGCCAAAAATCAGTCCAATGTGTGTGCAAATAAATACATATAATACTAGTAAAGTCAAACAGTAAGGTAGTCATTTCTTAAAGTCTTTTACATGCCATTTACCGCGGCAACCGTTGCAGTCCTCAAGAATGTATACAAGAGGTGACAATTTCTCAACGACTTTGCATTTAACATATTTAGGTGCTAATTTTGCGCTAAAATATGTACCAGCATTGCTTAAAGAGTAGTCTTTACGCCACACTATATCTCCAACATTGAATTCTTTAAAAGAGTGCCTTAAATTGTAACGGTTAGAATTCTTTACATGAGATATGTGCAGTGCAACCTGAACTCTATCAAAAATTGGCGATAGAAGGCCAATATTTCTAGCATATAAATCACGAGGTAAAAAGGTAATTTCTTCTAAGTCGTAACCCTGAGAATAAATAGAACCACAAGTAATGAGTTCACGACCAAATACTAAAAATGCAGGAGTAAATCCAGTTACTTCATTTACAGAGTTATTCATTGCAAACTGAATCTTAGATAGGTGAAGGTCCCAAGACCTATGGTCTTCACCGACCAGTGAAGCTAGTGCGGTAATAATTGTTTTATTGTAGCGTTCTGTAGTATTGACCTGAGGACAATAGTGAGGAGTGTAAGATATATGCGGAATTCTATAACGTCCAAGGAAATTATGGAATTCATGCGATTGAAATTGTGGACCGTTATCCATAATAATTGTTTGAGGTACTCCATGAACTAAGAACACGGAATTCTCTAAGCAATGTATAATACTAGTAGTTATAGCTCGTTTCAAAGGAAAAATAAGTGTATATTTGGTGAATAGACAATTTACAATGAGAATGTACTGGTTACGTCGCCTAGTCATTGGCAATGGACCTATTAAGTCCAAAGAAATGCATTGAAAAGGTCTAGAACAAATTTTGGGTTTTCCCATAGGACCGTAAGGCGAGTGGTTAGAGTGTTTATAAGCCAAACAAGTTTCGCAATTGGAAATAAATTTAGCTATATCTTTAAACATGCCAGACCAGTAATATAACAATGATATTTTTTTGTATGTTTTAAATACGCCCAAATGCGGATCTGTAGCGGAACCATGAGCATCTCTTATCAAAGATTCTCTCTCAGAAGGGATAGGGACTTCTTTCCAGATGAAATCGTCTGTTAAAGAATAAGGAGTATTAGTGCAACGAAATAGTTTATTATCCTTAATCGTATAGTTAGGATGACTTTGAGGATCAGTTAAACAATTACGAAAGATTTTATTATAGCGCTCTAAGTCTAAAGACGTGGCTTCATTCGAAGATAAAGGAGCGATAATATGACTGTCCTCGCTTTTAGAACGAGAAAGTAGATCAGGGACAATATTATCCTTTCCTCTTTTATGTTTCAGCGTGAAATTAAAGCAAGAAAGGCGAAGTGACCAACGAGCGAGTCTACCAGAAGGATTTGTTAAATTCAAAAACCACTTTAATGCGGCATGATCAGTGTATACAGTAAACGGTTTGCCATTGTCAAGATAGCACCGCCAATGTTCTAAGGCAATGATAACAGCTAGAGTTTCTCTTTCAGTAGTAGAGTAGTTTCTTTCATTTTTGTTAAGTGATTTGCTCATGTAGGCTATAACAACTTCTTTGTCGTTAACCGTTTGAGTAAGCATGGCTCCAATGCCAGTGTTAGATGCATCACAATGCACAGAAAACGGTTGATCAAAATCAGGGCAAGCAAGAATTGGGGTAGTTACAAGATATTCTTTTAGTTTCAGAAAGGAAGAGTTAGCCTCAGAACTCCAAGAAAATTTCGGAGAAGTTTTAGCAGATGATGTTAATTTATTAAGAGGTGCAGCTATAGTACTGAAATTAGGAATGAACCTACGAAACCAACTACACGTACCCAGAAATTTACGCACTTCTTTGCGTGAAGTAGGTACAGGAAAGTCCATAATAGCTTGAATTTTGCTAGGATCAGCTCGTAAACCATTATCGTCAACAACATATCCAAGGTACTTTAATTCTTTCTTAAAAAAAAGACTTTTTTCAAAGTTAATGGTAAGTTTAGCGTAAGTTAATTTTTCAAGCACTTTAATTAGAAGTCCTATGTGTTCTTGGAACGAGGAGCCTATGATAATAATGTCATCAAGATAACAGAACACTTTGTTGTCAAATTCAGGAGTGAATAAGATATCCATTAACCTCTGCTGTGTAGCAGGTGCATTAGTTAAACCAAAGGGCATAACAGTGAATCTGTACATTCCTCTACCGGGGACATAAAAGGCGGTCTTATCCCGATCGTCTACATGTAAAGGAATCTCCCAGAAAGCTTTAGCGATATCGATACTCGATAAAAATTTAGCGTTTTTGAGATGGTCAAGTATTTCATTGATAAAAGGAAGACTATAGGCATCCCTACGAGTAACTGAGTTGAGTTTTCTACTATCGACACAAAATCTCCATTCGCCATTCTTTTTAGGCGTAATAAGAACCGGAGACAACCAAGGGCTTTCACATTTCTCAATGACCTTCCACTCAATCATTTTATCCACCTCAGCAATTAGAGCTTTTTGTTTCTCGGGAGAGAGTCTATAACAACGTTGTTTAATAGGCAGCGTATCTCCAGTATCGATACGATGGCTAACCAGATCAGTACGACCAAGTTCACCCTTAGCTTCAAAGGAAATTTGCTTAAAACGCGAAATAATATCATCAGCGATAACCTTTTCTTCAGAAGTAAGATTTTCGTAAGGTAGGATTTGTTTCTCCACAGAGTTGTTAAAGTGGGATGGTTTATTAAGAGAAAAGGCACACGATAAAAGTTTGGGAACCAAATTAAATTCCCTCCAAAAGTCAACACCAAGTATCAAAGACGGGTATATTTCAGGAATAACATATGTTTTAATAAGTCTAGTTTGGTCGTTAAAGGTAAAAGGAAGAATAAAAAATCCTAAAGATTTAACACGATGCTTACTAGCAGTGCTAACCGTAATATAATCAGACTTGGATAACGAAAAGCCCAGTTCCAAAATTTTAAAGTGCGAGTTATTACCTAAAATAGTCATTGAACTACCGCTATCTAGTAACGCCGTAAACTCAACATTTGAAATAGAAACGTTAATAAAAGGACGGTTAAAATCTCTTTCGTTGTCGTAGTAAACTGAAGAAGTTCCATAACTTGCGAAAAAGTTCTTAATTATTTTTAACCAATTATGCCAGTCATCAACATCAAAATTTTCTTTTCGTTTAACCAAGTCATATGTTAGTTTTTTGAGTTAGAGGATGAAGAAGGTTGAGGCTTGTCAGCTTTACATTTCGGGCAATCCGGAGCTCTAAAGTCTTTCAAACCACATTTAAAACAGACTAAGAATCTTGGTTTAGTGCAAGAATTCAAAGAATGACCATTTATTCGACATCGAACGCAAAACAAATGCGCCTGAAACTTGGGAGCATTTTCAGATATCGCATGTGCAGAATTTTTATTCTGCGAAGAAAAGTTCGTACGAAAAGGCTTAAAGTTATTAGATTTATGAGAATCATAATTAGGAGTGAAAGAATGTTTAGAGTGAAAAGTATGTGTAACATTAGGTTTAGTGTTCGGTAAAGGTGTAGAATCGTGTTTAGGTTTATAGGATAATTCAGGAATAAGAGTATTCATTTCAGGTTCTTTAAAATTATTGTCGCGGTCAATACAGCGCTCAAATTGTTGACATACAGAAATTAAAGAGCCAATAGAATCAACTTTATTAAGAGCAACAAAAGAAGTATAACAAGGACGGATGTTACGTAGAAGTATTTGCAGTTTCTCCTGCTCAGGTAATTTCTCGCTTAGTCTCGAAAACATTTCAAACATTTTCGGAATATAAACCATAATAGACTCAGATTTACCCTGAGTACGAGATTTTATTGCCTGCAGTAGTTTATGGTCATAATCAGAATGGCCAAAGTCCTTAATTAACAACTCGGAAACGCGATCCCAAGTTAACGAAGGGTCACGACTTAGTTGGAATTTAAACCAATAAGAAGCATCGTCCTCAAAAATGTTGAAGGCCGAGCTTATAAGTATTTGCTTATCAAGTTTGTTCGTAAGTAAAAATTCATCAATTTTCGATAGAAAAGCTCTAGGACAAGTTGTCCCATCAAAAGTAATTTTTTTTAGCTCATTTAGATAATTTGGTAAGAGAAAATTATGAAAAGGTGGCATACGGTTAGGTTGAGAAATCGGCAAGGGTGAGTCCAAAGAGGTTTGTACCTGTGAAGTCTCAGCTGGTTTTGAAAAAGCGTCAAAACGTTCAGTCAAAAGAGTAAACTTCTTTTTTAAGTCGTCATAGAGTTCTATAAGGTTTGAGTCGCTGTCACTTACATCAGTGTCAATTCTGTCAAGTCGATAAAATAAGTGATTTATATAAGTTTCAATTTTCTTAAATAATTTCAGATTACCCGATTCGTATCGGTCCAACATCGAAGATAAATATAAGATTGTAGAAGAAGCTTGTGACAAATCGTCACTCAGAGGAACGGGAGAATCAATAATGTCCTCCGTAGGAAAATTACGAAGCAATAAAACAATTTGTTTTCTAAGCGATACAAGATTATCCGCAGGAGTTTCGTTCCTAATTATAAGTTCGTATTCAAGTTCCGCCTTATTAAGTAAATTAAAGTTTATAAGACGAGCCATTTCTAAGATATTTGAAATTTTAAAGCAATAAAATATTTACAATAGTTTTTATTTTATTTACTTTATTTTAGTGAGAAAAATAGAGGAAGAATAGGGAAAGAAATATCTAAGAAGTAAGAGACGTCTAATAGGGAGCCAAAAGGTACGTTATATACAGAAACTTGTGCAAGTTTATTTTAGAATTTTGAGAACAGGGAGGGATTCTATAGAGTTGGGCGCCAAACTGTCACGTAACGGAGGGTTACGGAGCTAAAAGGTAGGGGGAAGAAGAAAAGATAAGAATAGAGGGAAGAGGGCTATAATTATAAGAGGTATGTACAATGATGGCTCGTCCAAAAATCTTAAATCTAACTTAAAACTAACTTAAAACTAGCTATTTACACCGGTACACTACACTAAATATATATACAAGGTAAAAGTTCAAAATGGGCAACCGTGGTAGGGCGGTAACACAGGGTGAGCGCAGGCAGCGCGCCGGTAGGATCCAGCGTCGCAAGAGGCGGGCGGTAGGGCTCCGCCGAGCGCAGGAGGCAGCAAATGGGGCGCGCGACGCAGATACGCGCACGCCGCAAGCCGGCCGCGGGTAGGCGCGACGCGGATACGCGCACGAATGAAGGTAGACGCGCGTAGGTGCAGGGAGGCAACACCCTTCGTGCCCCGGCACCGTTACTCTACGGGTAAACGTATACTGGCACTGTTATAGCTTGAGGTTCTGAGCTTCTTCAGAGCTGGTGGTAGACTGGTGGTCCTGCCCATGTGCGTCCTTTTATATTGCCCATGCGCATTCTATTCTACAACATTTAAATTTTAAAATTCATACAATATAGAATATTCTCGAAACATAGATAAACTCCATAGTTAAATTTGAATAGACAATTCGATAGAAAAATAAAACAGTTAGACAACGTCAGCTGTCGGACAATGTCAGATAGACAATCTAAATATTTACAACAATAACTTTAAATTTATTTACAGATAAAAATGTACAAGGAACATTAAAATAACACATATAAGAGTAATGCTAATACAAGACATAATCACAAAATGATATACAAGCTCTATAGCAAACGGAAACGAAGCTCTATAGTTAACACCAAAGGTAACTTTCTTTATGAGTAGTTATGTAGTATAACGAAGCCCCTGCAGGCTGCGTTACAATACGTACAGACTGATAGATGGACAAACTATTTCTTAAATACACTTGCACAAATTATAATAAGATACAATATTTACATACAATTATTCATCGTCAGCCCATTTAAGTCCCCACTGCTGGGGCACGAGCCTCCCTCAATCACATGAGGGGTAATTGCCATACTCACCACGCTTGGCAGACGGGTTGGCGAGGGTTTTGATATAAATGCAGAGTTTTCCTTCTCTGGGTGCTGATGATCATGCCAGCAGCTTTACCTTAGTCGCCTTTTACGACACCTCGGTAAGAGTGAGGGTGGCCTATTCTACTCTGCCGGGACCACACGGCATACAATTATTAAATCGAGATGACCACATGCCTATAATTTCATCATCATCATCATCAGCCCATTTAAGTCCCCACTGCTGGGGCACGGGCCTCCCTCAATCACATGAGGGGTAATTGCCATACTCACCACGCTTGGCAGACGGGTTGGCGAGGATTTTGATATAAATGCAGAGTTTTCCTTCTCTGGGTGCCGATGATCATGCCAGCAGCTTTACCTTAGTCGCCTTTTACGACACCTCGGCAAGAGTGAGGGTGGCCTATTCTACTCTGCCGGGGACCACACGGCTCCTCCGGCCTATAATTTAGATGCGGATAAACTACACGGGGACAGGGAACATTATTTTTTAATGATTGTAATGAAATGAACTACCGTACTCAGACGTCAAATTACCTTAAATGGTTACTTAAGAACAAAATATTATATACTTATTTTAATACGCCCGTTTATTTGATTGTAATGAAATTATGACAAGAAATGAAAAATTTTTTTGACGTAATTTCATTTCAATCATTAAAAAATTATCGTGAACAAAGTCTATTTAGCATGTAGCTTAACAAAATAAGCGAAAAAAAATGAGCTGCAGCATCATTATTTCCGGGTTATTTCTATTTTGTATGGAACAGCTGATTTTTTTTTAGCTTATTATTTTGATCTAACAAAACATGCTAAAAAAACTTTATTACCTATTATGAGGTTTTCAGGATGTAAATGATAAAGAAAATACGGTGTCTATATAGCTATGTATAACATTATATTTGGTGTACATTTGTGTAGCTTCACTTGAAACCTCTAGCATTAATAGTTTGTCCTTTCCCATTTCCTCCCGAGTCTTCCCGCCTCTAAAATATAAATCAAAGTTTTTCGCGGTGCCTTCTAAAGCTGCTCTCCCATAATTGGTCTATTCAAGTGCCACCCGGACCATTAGTGGCTCAAACCAATCCATTTAGCACCGGACGGAGGAATCTTTTGTCAATTTGTTAAAGCGTCAGCTAGTGGTGTCCAGTACGTAGGTAGGTATACACCGTAATTTTTTTATTATTTACATACCGAAAACCTCATAATAGGTATAATGAATATTGAATAACGGTTTATATCTAATAGTGGTCCGCCCTCACTTTGTTTCAGGACTACATTTTTCTTTGAATGACCCCCTGCAATGTTCCACTGGGGGAACCACAAGTAATCACAATCGCTTGACGGACAAACGAGCAAGCGAGTCACCTCATCATCATCATCAGCCCATTTAAGTCGCCACTGCTGGGGCACGGGCCTCCTGCAATCACACGAGGGGTAATTGCCATACTCACCACGCTTGGCAGACGGGTTGGCGAGAGTTTTGATATAAATGCAGAGTTTTCCTTCTCTGATTCGGTTCGAACCCAGGACGTTCGATTCCCGGGTCGAGCGAAAAGTATATTTCGAATTTTTCGAACATAGCTCGGGTTTGTGATCACCAATCCGCATTTGGCAAGCGTGGTGATTAAGCCTAATCCCTTCATAGTAGCGATGACTTGATTTCTATGATGGAGGCCTTTGCCCTGCAGTGGGACAGTTTATAGGCTGATACTTTACTAAACAGGCCGTGCCTTTTCATAGAGAGCTATACTTAAAAAACTGCGCGAACCCGTTAGTACTGGGGTGACGTGCTGGGCGACGCTCTTTTTCTACCGCACCCGTATAAAATTTGGAACAGGGCCCGGTTGGATCTTTTTCACATTCTGTGAAGTTTTTTTTTTCGAAAATAGCACATTCCATTGAAAGCGCGTTTTCCAGTTCCATGGTCCTAATAGATTACAGCAGATATTTTTTTTGCCGGCACTTTCATATTTGGACCAAAAATATATGAAAGTCCGATTTCGTTTACATATTGCATCCCATCACTAGAGGCGAGCATTCATTTCTCACATCCTTTATCTCCGTCCGGCGGCTGTCATTGTTGGTCTCCTCGATCCAGTTTGAATATCTTAAGTGCTCCTTTTTCGTTAAAATGCGATTCTTTTGCGATCCCAACAACAGATTATTTCTGATTTTTATCGGAAATCTTTACGATTACAGAAAATGCTCTTTATCATGCCACAATACGGATATAAAAAGTAGCAATCTAAATCGTTTGTATAGAAGAGGCCTATGTAGCTCAGTTGTTGAGAAGTGGACTGTATGTATAAAAAAATGCTCGCTTGGTTCCTATGTGCCTGTTCACGTTGAACGCGCAGGCGCAGTGACGTGGCGAATCGCGTGTTCACATTCACAGATCACTATATATGTAGCAAGCTATTCACATTGGCTGCCAGGCGATACATCCACGACGATTTTTTATTCATCATCAGCAACCCACACTCGTCCACTGCTGGCCATAGGTCTCCCCTAATGCACGCTACTGCTCCCGATTTTCGGCCACTCTCATCCAGCCCACACCAGCCAGCCTTTGAATGTCATCATCGATTTTTTATTATTTATTGAAAATTCATATTTAAAGTGGGAGATGATAAAAATAAGAATTGGTGTGCACGAAATGAATAAAGAAAGAGAACGGTATGGAGAATGTATGTACCGGTGTTGGTCCCCAACAGTGCTACCGTTTCTAGCGACAAGTAGATAAACGGTTGAACTTACCTGACTTCGCGAGTGAATCGCGCGCTTCGCCGCTAGTTCGAGGTGAACAAACACAAACATCTTCACGCGTTTGATATTGACGCGAGCGGCGAGCGCGTGCCATTCGCTAGCTTACCCGCTTTTTCGACCGCACGTGCGTTTCGTATAAGAACACTTCAAGGCGAATCAAAAGATTGACCAAGGTTTCAAATATGGCGGCTATAAGACCGAATGAAGAACAAATATGAAAGAATGTACTCAACATTTAGTGGTGGGAATCCAACATCGTTGAAGATCTCTCAAGTTACAAAGATGCACAACGGCTTACTTAATTATTGTAACTACCACAATATACGACCCCTGGGAGAGCTGCGCTTTGTCGTGATTGGGCCGGCTCGACTAGAGTGATACCACGGCACCTGAAACCGGCGTAAAGCAGCACTGTGCTGTTTTCCCTGCGTGAGTGAGGGTACCAGAGGCCCAATCCGAAGAAAATGCGGGTTTAAAGGTTGGCAGCGCACTTGTGACCCACTGTCTTACTATCAGGCTATACTTGTGCTCGCTGGATTTCGGTGGGGCCATGGTATCACTTCGGTCGAACCGGCCTATTCATGCCGAAGCGTGGCTCTCCCACGGACAAAACCTCAACAGTCGTGTGAGTGACGCGCCTAATAGTACACTAGGAACAAGAGGGTAGGAAAAACAGAGAACCATCCAAAAAACCCCGATGACCCGTCACAATCAATTCCATGTTGCACTCAAAACTTTTTTAACCCCCGACGCAAAAACGACGGGGTGTTATAAGTTTGACATGTCTGTGTGTGTCTGTGTGTTTGTGTCTGTGTGTCTGTGTGTCTGTGTGTCTGTGTGTCTGTGTGTCTGTGTGTCTGTGTGTCTGTGTGTTTTTTAGATGCTGTAGAGATGAGGCTCTCGACATACTGGCTTTAGTTAATATTGCAGTGAATTTCCATGCCCAGCATGCTTAGGCTAGTACGTAGACTAAGGGAAGTGCTCTGGAAGAGAAGGGAGGGGAAGGAATGGGGATGTCTTAGCCGTGAAGACCACACACTTGAGGTTTCTTGGCATTGGACTCGACTACAAACAGACATGTTGATGCACACAAATGTATGTACTGTGCGGGGATCGAACCCGCAACTCTTGGACCAAAGGCAGCGTTCACTACCGCTGTTCCAAACGGGTCGTCTAAATAAAATTTCTAACTGACCACCAAGGTAGATTGAGTGGTCCGTTGATAATAGAGGGCGTTAGGCCGTGGTATTATACCAGAGTCGAGGTGGCCCGTTCATACTGAAGCGTGGCTCTCACCGTCAAAATTTCCCGCTTCCACCCAACTCCTCGCAACTGCAAGAGAAAGCGTAGTAATAAAATATTCCCTTTAAAACAAAGTTGTTGAAGAGTATTCGGAACAATCCTCGCTTGTACTGTTATTATTATCTTGTGGATTTTGTTTATTGCGGCCCTTCGCAGCCGGGAAAAACTTGGAATCTGGGGGTTGTTAGAGAAATTAAAGGATTTGTAAGACGGCGCCGTGCCCGACTTCCGCTCCGCCTTGAGTTTAAGCTGTTCGCTAGGCAGGTTTTAGTACAGTTAGCCCATAGCACAACTTTCTGCTTACTCGTAAATAATAAATTAATGAAAACTTTATTTACATACCTATTTAATTTTTGAACTTATAATAATTAGTAGAGATTTATAGAGATGCACCGAATATTCGGTTCGTATTCGGTATTCGACACAATTTTTACTATTCGTATTCGGCCGTATATTCGATATTATGACCTAATAAATTCGGTTAGATTATTATTCTTTCTACAAGATTTCTAAGAACTAAAAGACAAAAGTTATTCCGTATGATTTTATTTATTTATAGATTCAGTAACAAACATTATACTTCGTTTTGTAATCGTTTTTATTCTAGATATTTTGTTATTCCTTGTGTTAATCCCAGTACTACTTTTAAACTACGTTTTGTAATATTTGGATATGGATTGAAAATAAATATTTCTATTATGATATCCACATTGTGATGATGTGATCGATCTAACCTAACTGTGCGATGTTTTTTAAAAGCAGTACCTAAGTGAAGTACTGTTCGCTTGTCATCTAGCCAGCAGCCCCACGTAGCATACATGGTTTGAACCTGTTAGCACGATAAATTCAATGTAATCGTAAGCCGAATAACTTGGCCGAATAATCGGTTCGGTAAAAGTTAAACCGAATATTATTCGGTATTCGGTGAAACCACTATTCAGCGCATCATTTAGGGAAAAATGTTTGTTATCATCAGTATAAATGCCCCCGATAAGGTTGTAAAATGGTAAAAAAAAGCACGGTGTATACATAAATGTGCTAACTAACTTCACGGTATTAGAAGTAAAATGCATTTACTGCCATATTTTTACGTTACATCATAACCCGTGTCATGAAAAAGAAATTTTAAAATCAGGTGATTCCGTTTGCTCGTCTGTCATCTATCACATAAAAACACCGTATAATAAATAATAAATATTTCACAACATACACATTGATCTGACTCGGAGATAGGTAGCTCAAGCACCTGTGTTACGGAAATCCGTATCAACAGCGGGATTATAAATTTATACATTTACGAGTAATACTTTTCTTTTTTAAATATAGAAAACACCCAAAACTATACAAACAGACAATGTTCATGCACACAAATGTTTCTACTGTGCGGGGATCGAACCCGCAACCCTTGGACCAAAGACAGCGTTCACTTTATTTATTTATTGGGACAAAAAACAGAATAACATTAAAAAGTTGGCATCAAAATTAACATATTAAATTATTTTTAGGTCAGACATTATCCCAGAAACATGTGTACACATCATGACGTCAAAAGAAATGAGACTACATAAAAATGTCTACTATTTAAAAAGCAAACCACAGATGTTGAAATAAATCATTAATAATATTATAAGTAGCGTGCGGTTATATTGGTCTAAATTATATACTTTTAGAGATATTTTGTATTGCTGCCCGTTTGAAACTTGGCAGGTTGTCATTAAAATATATCTGTTCCCACGATCTTTACCAGATCGTCGGTCCACCTTGTGTGTGTATGTGTGTCGTCAAATATACTCGTATGTAAACATCGAAACCTTAGCGTATAATTCCCGGTGGGGTCTTAAGCTGTCACACTTGTCTTGTCGGAGCCCAGGGTATGGTTAGACCATGATTCAGGATTTGTGAAGTCTGATGCAATGAAGTGACTGCCGTCTGACCTTCGGACACCCTTTATTTAACACGGGAACCGGACCAAATGAATCATGGTTACACGTTTCAGTATATATCCAGACCATACACAAATATCTGTTTTTTTATGTGATAGGTCTGCCACAGTGGCAAACGAGTAGACGGATAATATATTTTATTAATCTTCATTTTCACCCTCACTAATATCAGAATAACAGACTACGGAATCTGAGCCGGTCACTTGTATAATAACGTTTTCCACCACTCCAGTAATTAATTTGTCCAGTATTGCGCATGTTTTAGATTTTAGGCGTTATTGAGCAAAATATCTCGTAAGGAAAATTGTCAAGTGATATTTCGACAAAGTTGGTAGTCAACAGTCGAAGTCAGTCAAATCTCAATTACTTTAAAACAGGAGCGTGATGACGAAATCGCAGGATTTAAGACTCTCATAGGTCCTAGCGAGTTGTTCACGTGACAACTCATTCAACACACAATAGCAGTGTTAAAAATAATGTAATTCAAAGATTCTTAATATTAATATCACATTGCGGCATCCTCAATGCACGAAACAACAACATGTAAGTTCAAATGTTGTAACAAATGTTATTAACACCTGAAGTGACACAAGCGCATTACCAGCTTTTCCACCAAACATTACGGATGATTAAGTTTTTATTAAAGCGTCTTGTATTTATGTAAAAATAAATAAAAAGAATTACTTCTTTAAATTTTAGTATCAAAATTACCAATAAATGAAATTATGTCAGCGTATGTTTTTAGAAAATAGGTAAATACTATTAAAAGATCATTTTATTACAGTGGCAACATTGTAGTAACTTTTTTGGTCTTGAACTCCAGTTTCGGGTATAGTAATCTATAAAAGGTTGTAAAACATTTCGAGTGAAACACGCGACATTTATTCGCCTCATATAGTCCATTACGTGTTCGGAAAGACGACACATATGTCCCAGAAAACCGTGTTCCCTTTAAAACAAATCCTAAAAGCGAAAACGTAGGTATTACCAGTTTTGACATCGCTTACGGAGGCATCTATTCCGTTTGTTGAGAGCTAAGAAATGGGCTGAGCGATGAACTGAGCGGGTCTCTTTTTTTAAACGGTTTTATTTAGCTCACCCCGTTTGTTTTTTAAAGTGTACTCTTAGATTTATCTTAGTTATAGTACCAGTCTGTATACTGTCCCACTGCAGGGCAAAGGCCTCTATCATAGAAATCAAGTCATCGCTACTATGATGGGATTAGGCTTAATCACCACGCTTGCCTAATGCGGATTGGTGATCACTGATGACAAACCCGAGCAATGTTCGAAAAATTCGAAACATACTATTGCTCGACCCGGGAATCGAACCCAGGACCCCGGCTCGGTACTTAAATCACAAGACCAATAGGGCGTTATCTTAGTTACTATTAGTTTAATCTGTATACTAGTGGTCCCTACTCTCAATTCGTTTGGGGACATTAGTTCCACTTTATACCAATAGGTGGCGCTAGGGGTTGATTACACCGCGCAAGCGTTTGGATTTTTTTTTAAGATAACCTATAAGCGACATCTGTAGGATTTACCATTTTATAAATATAGTGCAATATGTACGGTCGGAACTGGACCTTCCTTCTACGTAGTGAAACTATATTGTCCACCTAATATTGACTACCAGGGATTATGCTTCCTCGTGGTCAAACTAATCGAATCAATCTGATTGATTGATTCAATCACCCTGTTAAAAATGTTTATTCTGGCGCTTAATCACTATCAAATGAAAATCGGTTGCACTGACGGTAAAAAATGGTGTCATTTCAAACAAGAAACTATGCATGCTGCAAGCGATTTTAGCTCTTCAGGTGCTTAAACGGCTGATTCCCGTACCGTACAGTACAGTTCCGTACTATTTTTAGTGACATTATCAATGTATTGTACTTAGTACGGAATCAGGTCAACGTATGAGATGTTGTGAGAATTATAATTATTATCATTATTATTGTGATGAATGATTGTGTGTGTATTGATTTGATCAAGCTTATTATGTTCCATATATTGAGACATCATTACATACATATGTCCTTTGTGACATTTTTGAATGTGTTAGGTGGCAAACGAGTAGACGAATAACCTGGTGGTAAGCTATTGCCTGCGCCCATGGTAATAAGTTACCTCAGATTATTATTGACTTGCCCACACATAAGTTTAAATTGTATATAAAAAACTGTTTAATGAAGAAAGGCTATTAAAAAATAGACGATTTTTTGAATGGCAATAATTTAGTGACATATTAGTAACACAAAAACTGTACTATATTTTTAACTTAATGGTGACATTTTGTGAAACATTTTTTTTTTAAAGAGTAACTGCTGAGTTTCTTGCTGGTGTCTTCTTGGCAGAAAATTACATTCCGAACTAGTGGTAAACATGTTGACATTCATAAGTGTTATGTATGGACCTAAATTGAATAAACAATTTTCATTTCATTTCATGGTCACCCGCGATACCAGTGAAGAAATATTAACAATTTTTGCGACTTACCTAATGATTAATGTCTTCCTACACGTAACAATAATCTTTAGAATTATTAAAAATTGTAAGTACTTACATACCTTAAAGTATTTGTTGCTCACTTGTTAAAAAAATATATCCTATTCACCACAATCAATATAGATAACTTGGCGGCGCTAGTGCCAAATTATTCCAAATTATTTATGGTCGCAACAATTCGTATTTTGATTTAAAAGTATCTGCTTGCAATTATTAATTTTGCGGAGATGAAGTTGATTTGAAATTTAATTATGATACCGCGATCGTTGGTTTTTGAATGCTGTGTATTTTAATTAAACATTTGGTTACTCGCAACTTTGTTGCTGACGGCGAACCGTTCACCCTGTTTTCATGTGGTCCTATTAAAAATAAAATAAAATAAATATTTACTGTTATATTGTGGTTTTACAACCAAAGCAAGTGTTATCTATAGTGGGAGTCTCAATTACTTATCTATTTAGGCATGCAATAATTTGAAGGAAAACTCTGCATTTATATCCAAACCCTCGCCAACCCGTCTGCCAAACGTGGTGAGTATGGCAATTACCCCTCATGTGATTGAGGGAGGCCCGTGCCCCAGCAGTGGGGACTTAAATGGGCTGACGATGAATTTGAAGGTTGAATTAATAATTTTGTCCTTCTAAAAATGGTAGGATCACTTGTTGTGCATGAAATCAGGTACATAGTTATAGATTTCATTTGATAGATATAGATTTGATTTGACCGTGGGAGAGCCACGCTTCGGCATGAATGGACCGGTTCGACCGGAGTGATACCACGGCCTCACAGAAAACCGGCGTGAAGCAGCACTGTGATGTGTTTCGCTGCGTGAGTGAGGGTACCGGAGGCCCAACCCGGGGGAAAGGGAGGTTTAAAGGTTGGCAGCGCACTTGTAACTCCACTGCCATCGCGCGTCCATGGGCGGCGGCAATCGCTTACCATCAGGCGATCCGTCTGCTCGTCTGCCACCTATCACATAAAAAAAAACAAATTATTTCGACTATATCATTTCTATGTAAGTATATAAATATTTAAGATTGCACCGCCCTACACCTTCATCAAGTGTCCTTTATCCCAAGGTTGCCTGGAAGAGATCGCTCATAGTGATAAGGCCGCCTTCGTTGTACACATCCTGTAATATCTAGTTTTTAAGTTTTCATACTTTATTTTGAGTGCAATAAAAGTATATTCATTCATTCATTCATAATTTTATTTTTCAATATATTTTTTAATTATTAGAAATAGTTAATCTACTATTTCTATTAAATAGTAGATTAACTACATGTTTCTAAATCTACAACAGGCATTTCTAACTATTAACAGATTTTATTCCATTACCTAATCTTTATATATAATATCAAGTCACTAAGTCACTTAAGTGAGTAATACATAATGTAGTTGATTGACAATGTCAATATAATATACTTACTAATTAATTTAATTATTAATCCAATTTAAATTATTTATATGTCGCAGTAAGATAGACAAAGCCGTAATATAGTTATATCCCTAGGGATATAGTTGTAAAAAGATTCAAGTTTAGTGATATATTTATACCTATTACTAGATAAAGTTTAGTGAAATAGCTTCGCAATAGAAATCTACCATATATAATTAAATAAAACAAAGTGTTATTGGTTTTATCTTCATTAATTATTCAACTTTATGTATCCTGAAGTTAGTTACAATACTTTGTGAAATTATCACGTATTCATCATCAGCAACCCACACTCGTCCACTGCTGGACATAGGTCTCCCCTAATGCACGCCACTGCTCCCGATTTTCGGCCACTCTCATCCAGCCCACACCAGCCAGCCTTCGAATGTCCCATCTTGTCGCAGGGCGTCCTACACTACGCTTACCGAGTCGCGGTCTCCACTTAAGGACTTTACGGCTCCAACGGCTGTCAGTTCTGCGGCTAATATGACCAGCCCACTGCCACTTCAGTTTGCTAATTTTGCAGTTTTCAGTTATCACGTATTAAAGTAAAATTATAATTAAAACTATCATATTTTTTTGGATTTATACATTAACAATACTATTAAAACTAATCTAATATAACCTGTGCGGATTAACAATGGGATCAGAAATGGCGGCGCATCTATTCACTTCTCGCTCGCACACTATTTGCGTCTATACTCGCACCCCACGAGTGCGAGTATAGACGCAAATAGTGCATTTCTGATCTTATTCTTTATCCGCACAGGTTGTATAAATAAACAGCTCTCGTTCAGCACTATGGCATTTGCTATGGTAAGATTCTGCGTGCTCTGGCGATTTTTCCCAAGGTTCCCGAGTTCTAACAGATTAGAACCTCGCGGTAGGCATTTAATCAATGTATTTCCGATTTGAAAGATCGATAACGGTGACACTCAACACTTAGCATTCCAAAAAGCGCCAACTCAGCAATAACCTTTCGCACTCTGCCCACACCCGTACATAAGGCCCGGTGATTATGCGAAATACCCGACAATCGCAAATGGAAAAAGGAATGGGATAGCAATCTATTTCAGCTTATTGCTTGCGTGGATACGCATTTACTTAACACGTACCGTTTTACCGCTTATTCAGGAGAGGTTTTTTTTCTAATCTCCATTAAGGGAACTATGTGTGCACAAGGTAAAACGTGCGAAGGATTGAACTATATTGGAAACAACGTGAGTCATTCTGGTAATGGAAGTAATCGGTAGGTGTCGTTAGACAGTTTGCATGACGAGTTCGAATTTCACAGGCTGAAGTGGCAGTGGGCTGGCCTCCGCCGACAATGGACAACATTTCATATTTTTAACATGTCGATATTGTTTTTTTATATGAAAATAGACATAAAATGAACAGACCCATATTTTTTCTTTTTTCAAAATTTGTCCATTTTCATGCATAAAATAATTATTACAATTCTTTATATTCTAAATAGACGTAAGCGCCAAATGACGTCATCGGACGGCTGAATACAGCGATATTCTTTTGCTTATCATTGTTTTAATAAAAAAAAGGTACTACTGTCAAAGGTAAATAATACTAGTGTCAACATTGTCAACGTCATTCATTCATTCAACGTTGACAAGTTGTCTTTTTTTTGACAGCTGCATGTCATGGGTTTGGCATTTCGTAAATTTAAAACTATAATGTGCTAAGCAAAGAAATATTTTACATTCTGCTGTCCGATGACGTCATCTTACGTTTTTTAGTTTTTAATTTTTTTCTCAGTAAATAAGCAATATAAAAAATTAATAAATATATATTCGCGCAGCGGAAAAGTAAATAAAGAAATGGTATTTTTTGTTTCAGAGCTTAGCAATTTTGAAATGTTGTCCATTGGATTATGTTAGGCAAGCGTAGACTAAGGGTGTGTCCACACCTGACGAATGCGCCGCGAATGTGCAGCTCGCGAACCGCTCACTGACCTCAAGCTGCACGAGTACCTACATTTTAGGTTCGCTGCCCGCGCACAGGCTACGCGCCGATTTTTATAGAGGTTCAGTATATTGGCTCTCCTCAGCCTGATGGTAAGCAATAGAAGAGCCCAAGTTGCAATTACAACGGAAGCGATGTCAAGGCATCACCTCCGTTGGCACCGCCATACTGGCCCGCGAGATGCCTCTTCACGCTTCGTTTAAAGGAATCCTTATAGTAGGAAGGAGGAAATACATGCGCCGGCAACGATTTCCATTTCTTGATGTTGTGGCAGAAATAGGAACTGCCAATTTTTTTAGTCTGTGATGGAATGATTTCCACTGTGACGCGATGACAGTGTTGTCCGGCGTGTGTAGTTCGGTGACGGAATAAAGCAGGTGGGATGAGAAAAGCATTGCATTCACTGTGATATAGACGGTAAAAGACGCTAAGCGACCCAATGTCTCTACGTAGTTAAAGAGGTTCAAGGGTATTGATGATCTCTTCGACACCTATAATGCGTACAGCCCGTCGCTGCAATCTATCGAGAGCATCCACGAGCGTTTGTGATAGGTGGCAGACGAGCAGACGGATCACCTGATGGCAAGCGATTGCCACCGCTCATGGACACATGCGACACCAATGGAGTCACAAATGTGTTACCTTTAAACCCCCCTTTCCCTCGAATTTGGACTCCTGTACCCACACTCACGCAGCGAAACAGCACGGTGCTGCTTCACTCCGGTTTTCTGTGAGGCCTTGGTATCAGTCCGGTCGAGCCGGCCCATTCATGCCAAAGCGTGGCTCTCCCACGGTCAAGGTGACCACTATACAAGCCTCGCATGAGTTGCGCTAGAGAAGGCCACCTCTAACTATTGCAGTAACATGCAAGCAGCAGGCGTGCAGTTCTCGAGCAGGTCGCTAGTTGCACATTCGCAGTGCATCCGTGAGATGTGAACTCACCCTAAGACAACTTGCTACTCTGGACTGACTGGCCTAATGGCGCATTTGGTAGTGACCTTGACTCATACGTCAACAGTCGTGGGTTAAATTTCCACTCTGATAAGAAAAACATACTTTTTTGTGTCCCAGGAGAAACCATCATGGCTGTCAAGTCAACTCCACCAATACGTAGTGAGTGGCATTTTAAACCAAAACTCCGAGGGTATCAAAATTAGTGCAATCACAGGAAATACTCCCACAGGGACTAAACCGTACCTACCCTTTTAATCCTCTTTAATGTCAAAAGTGAATATGGTCACAAAGCAAATATCAATATTTTTTCTTTTTTAAGAATAAGAAATCATTTATTGGCCACAACACATGTTTACATATAAAATGAAATAAGGACAAAAATCATAAAGTTGCGGACAATAAGGTTCAGGCTCAGCATGTGCTACAATAACCGCTAGGCAGCTGCTGCAGCGCTGTTTTCAGGCTGTACCTTTGAGTGATGCCTCATAGTAAAACTTGAAAACAAAACAGAAAATTAAAAGGAAATTGAACATTAACAGAACACGAAATTTAAAAATCGTCTATCGATTTATTTGTCCAAAAAAATATAGATATCTTCACGACAAACGTAGAACCCTTCGCTGTTCTAAGCCCCTGGCCTATTACAAAGCGACTTTTAAACAGGCCTATAAATCTAAGACAGACGTTAGTAAAAATGCGAGGAGTTCGCGCAAACTAGCGACAAACAGACGCCGGCAAAACGAAGATTTAGCGGCTGCCTCCCGCCGCATCCCTTATCGACATAGAAATGCTGGGAATCGCTTTGCGATAATATTTTTTTTATACGACAGCGGTGGCAAACAGTGGCGGTAGTAGATCACGCGTGGACGTCGGCGAAATCAGGGAGTTGCCACACGGGCGGATTTCAAGCCCGCTGAACGCCTTTGTTTTTTTGTGGCGGCCACGATGAATACGACTGCGTATCCGTTGCGCATCCGCGATGTGTTCGCTGCGTCGTCGCACCGCTTTGAAAACGCTTGCAATCCTCCAGGCAACTCCCTTGGGTTCGCGAGGCTCCTTTTTTCCCCAGTCAAGCATTTTTGTAGCTACTAGGGATTTTCCTAGAGGAGGCCAAACGCCAGCGGCTCTGCTACGAAGGGATCCCCGATAGCTCATCATTTGGCCCCAAGCGACTCATCATTTGCTTGACATTGCTACAGCGGGTATTTGCGAGGCCCCTTCATGTGCGAGGCCGTCACAAACTGGTGGCAAATAAGTTTGCAGCTCGCCGGATGGTAAACGACTACCGCCAGGGGACTTGCAAATGAGAGAGAGAACGTCATCTGTACTCTGTTTTCAAAACCAATTTTTTAGGGCTCATCCCTAGTGCATAGTGAGCGGCTGATTGTTTCCTTCCAGTTTTCCTGCCAATACAGTTTAAATGGAGTGTCCATACAACGCGTAACGTACGTTGTTAATCCAACGAGTGAGCAGTCAGCCGCTCACTATTTGCCTACCTAATGGGAAAGTGCTTTTATTCAAAATTGAGAAAATAACGTCACACAACAAAGTTGAGCGACTTAAAACTTTTTACCAGATAATCTGACTACCTCTTGTCTTAAATTAATGCGCCAAGGTCTATGACTCGCTATTAGTAAAGAAATATAGTGTATAGTTCGTAAAGTCATCCCAATTTGTCACACTATTGCAAATCCCACACTTATTCCTCGTCATCTTAGCGTGTATTTCCCAGTTACGTCTAAAGCTCTCGCTCTGGAACCCGGGGTACCTACGCTAAAAAGCCCTCATTTACTATCTGAAAAAAATATATTAAAATTTCTTTTGCGACTCCACACCTCCCTGTTCTACCCTACAAATTGATCTGTGTGGCCGGTCGCAGTGATTGTTAGGTATAGCGGCCCTCCCCTTCTCGAGAGCTAACCAGAAATAACCAGATTGTACAAAAATGTACAATATACCACCAATATACCGCTTGTACAAATACGTAAAAATTAATAAAAATCTGTGAAATTTTGCCCTTACCACCGCACTCAGAGACGTCGTTAAGAAAAAATATTGGCACTTATTCCAATACGCATAAAGACTATTTATAATTAAGTATTAGGTGTAGCAGTATGAGTCATGATCAGTGATTGGATTTAGGTGTGCAATTCTTAACGAAACCTTAACATATATACGCTAACGGCGCTTACAAATGGATGAAAATTTCGATAAGAGCTGCTTTAACTGAATGTAACGCTTAACATGATTAAATACTTGTCTTATTTTTTTGATAAGAGAAAACGTATTTAACACGTACAGAACATTTCCGAATTTTTGCAATCCCGCAGGCGTATCCATACTAATGTAATGTTTGAGGTCATTGACCCTAAGTTACACTACCTATTCCGATCACTGGTCATGATGATAGCCAGAGACAAAACGAGCTACGAGCATTGAGTCTCGTAGAGTCAAGCACTACGACGACTGCCGTAGCAGTGCTACGAGTGCTACACTAAACGATGCTACGAGTGCTACAATAAATGATGCTACGATTCCTACAATAAACACTACATACTATTATAGGTATATAGTATCCTGTTGAGCGTGTGGATCAAGATCTTCTGTGTCTGTCTATTTATTTTATGCTATTGGCCCCCGGTGTACATAGGCTGTTTTTAATTTCCTAAATTAACATAAATAAAGATCGAGAGTTAGGTTCTAAGAATTTCCTGCGATAACAAAGAGTAACTGGCGAGTTCCTTGCCTGATCTTCTCGACCAGAAACAACTTTCCGAGTCAGTGGTAGAGTCGCAATACTTATACTTATTTATTTTGTAGTATATTTTATATATTGACATGTAAATTACACATAAGGACTTATAAATGATGCGTTAGTCTAGTATTTTAAGTACCGGGCCGTGATCTCAGGGTCCAGCGCTGAATTCTCGGGTCGAGCAAAAGTATGTTTCGAATTTTTCGAACTTAGCTCGGGTTTGTGATCACCCATCCGCATTATGCAAGCGTGGTGTTAAGCCTAACTCCATCATAGTAGCGATGATTTGATTCCTATGATGGAGGCCTTTGCCTTGAAATGGGACCGTATACATACTATAGGTTGATACTTTACTTTCTTATAACTTATATATAGTTTTAAATTACAAAAATGTATGACCATTTGAAATGACAGTAATAATAATAATAATTCTCACAACATCTCATACGTTGACCTGATTCCGTACTAAGTAGCGTAAGCACTTGTGTTACAGATATCAGACAACAGAGGAACACAAATATATACTTAAATACATATATTACACCCAGGCACCGAACAAACACAAGTGTTCATCGCACGAATGTTTGTCCAGGGTGGGGATCGAACCCACGACCTTTGGCGTAGAGGCAGGGTCACTACCGATTGCGCCATCCGGTCAGTCAATCAGTAAACAAGCTTATGCAAATAAAGTTTTTTTTATTCTGATTATTGTTTTTACTTGTTTCCTGTTGATTCTTATTTTGTAAGACATCAGGTTCATTAGTAAATAGTTACATTATGCAGCTGTCAGACCACGGTTTGCACGTTCAGTCCACTCGGCTCTGTTTCGGCTCTCACTCATGTAGTTTAGCTGCCAAGCATTCTTCCGATCCACCAATGCATCGAACAACATTTGTGGCACACGAACAAATCGTGCCTCGCATACCATTTGTACGTAACGTTAGCAAATAAATCTATGTATTATGTAATATTAAAGTAATTTTAAAGTAAAAAATGCTCTTAAAAAAATCTCGACACGATTTTTGCAAACCGGGCAAAAGCTCTATTGCCAAGAACACTATATACTCGAGGAATGTTTGTAAGTGCTTTCTATCGTGAAGTTCCATTGTTCTTCCCCCGACTTGCCTTTTGACTTAAATTGAATTTATTTGACCTGCCTGCACAAGTGACAGGTTCTGCAGGTTCTGCAGGTTCTGTCGCGAGGACGAGGAAACGATTATCCCCGTCCTCGGCGAGTGCATAGCGCTGTACCGCTGCAGAAACCGGCACCTGGGAGCACACATGATCTCAGCTGACGAGATCAAGAGCTCCCCCATCACCTCCATTCCCGGGTTTATCCTGGAACTGGAGCTATATGAGGTGCTGTAATAGGTTACGGGGCTGCCACAATAGATCATCTACTGGTCGCAGTGGCTATGAGACGCATGGCTCACCCCATTTCTATTAAATAATAATACAAGTGACAGGGAGAACCAGCTAGTTCTACAGTCGCTACCACTTGGTAGTAAATAACTAATAAATAAATATTTCACAACATCACATACACTGATCTGACTCCGAGATAGGTAGCTCAAGCACCAAGCAAGCATCAAGCTCAAGTGTTACGGATATCAGAACCATCAGCGTAATAACATACTTTTAGTATGTACATCTAATACTTTTCTTTTGTAAATACATACTTATAATACATAGAAAACACCCAGACCATTACAAACATATGTATGTTTGTAATGGTTTGGGCATGGCACGGGTATGAGCATGTGCTCATACACACATATTTTTGTACTGAGCGGGGATGTAACCTGCAACCCTTGGACCAGAGGCATTCCTTTGAGCTGCCATCAAAAATGACAGGAGAAGCCTGCCTGTTCTGCAGTTGCAATCACTTGGTAGTCTTCCAATGACTTAACTGACATTGCCTTTGACCCGCCTTCATAAATGACAGGAGGAGCGTGCCTGTTCTGTAGTTGCAATAACTTGTTAGTCTTCCCCTAACTTGACTTGAAGTGTCTTTGACATACCTTCATAAATGACAGGAGGAGCCTGCCTGTTTTGCAGCTGCACTTGGTAGTCTTCCCGTGGCTTTCCTATCTACTTGCTTTTTGACTTGACATTAACTACCTTTGACCTGCCTTCATATGTGACAGAAACCTGCCTGTTCTGCAGTCGCTACCGTTTGGTATAGATGAGAGATGCACATTTGTTTCGGCTGCAAAAGGCGATGCTTCATTAAATTCGTGGCATTTCACCTACGGGACGCTTGGTGAAATCGTGGATTCCTGTTCTAGGGATGGCAGGGTGGTAAACATAAAAACACTATAAAACCGATTTATAAGTTATACATTTTCGATTTGTGCCACTTTTTGAGAGCCTTGTATTGGTAGTGAGTCTACTTTGGTTGTACGATTCTCCTCTATAGATAGACAAACAAAAAAAACATAGGTGTGGCGGACACTTGTCTAGGTATAATACTCGTATAGATAGATAGATAGATATTCTTTATTGCACAAAACTAAAATACAAGCATGATACAACAATAGCAACAGACAGTGCAATATACTTATGTATTTCAAGATTAAATTTATATTTCCTGTCATTATTATCCTACATTTACAACTGTCAATTGTACAAGCCGTCTGAACTCCGCGCAAACCTTACAAAAGAACCAAACAACCAGTTGGATCAAGGATCATGTATATCTAGAAAACTGGACTACGTAGAATTTAGTTTCCCATATTATAGGCAGGGACGATTATATCCTCATCATTATGAATAATTTTATGAATGAAACGCCCTGTTGGTCTATTGGTTTAAGTACCGAGCCGTGATCTCGGGGTCCTGGATTCGATTCCCGGGTCGAGCAAAAAGTATGTTTCAAATTTTTCGATCTTAGCTCGGGTTTGTGATCGGCAAGCGTGGTCATTAAGCCTATTTCCATCATAGTAGCGATAACTTGATTTCTATAAAGGGGGGCTTTGCCTTTCAGTGGGACAATATACATAGGCTGATACTTTACTTATGAATAATTTTACCACAAAAATATGTTGGGACGAATATCGCCTGCCATGGCTCATCTTAGACGAAAATAGTCGAGAGATAAACAGCAAACAAGCCAGCAGAATCAACACAACAACATTTATTATCATCTAATAACTTTTTGTTATCAGGTTTATTTGTAAGGTTATAATAGTCCAGATAATTAGAGAAAAACCACTCTTATTACATTGTTACAAGGCCAGTGGATCTATGTCGTCCGACAATAAATAAATTAGAATTATTATATTACAATTTCCAACAAGCGGGAACCCTACTTGAAGCAATACTGGCAGTACACACTAATGAACTATGATGCAGCTCAAGTATGTAGATATGTTTGAATAGGTAATTGAATCGAACTGACATAACTGCGAAAAAAACGTGACCGTCAGAATGACTGGACCAAACGAGATATTTAGATGAGACCATGTGCACTATTTACGACCTATTTGCTTCTATTTGCTACCTTTAATTATATGTATATTTGCTACCTCTCTATTAAGACAGATATTTCATAAATTTGCTTATATTTACCAATTTGCTTATATAGACATTTACTACCTATTTGCTATCTTAACATATATTTTTCACAGAATTTTGGAAAGCTGATTTAAAAAGTAATAATTAAAATTCACTAAAACGCCTGCGAATAAAATACGAATATTCTAATATTTATTTATATATATATATATATATATATATATATATATATATATATATATATATATGTTGTTGTGTTGATTCTGCTGGCTGGTTTGCTGTTCATCTCTCGACTATTTTCGAAGCAATCCCCTCGTTAATTAAAGGACGACTTTTTGGACTTATCCAATTCATACCTTCAAAATGGCAGGAGCCCAATTCTCGTGCTTGTGATATTTTTAAAACATGGCGGATATCACCTGAATACCATACAAAAAAACTGTGTTTTGGTAATATGTGTCGTGTAAATATCACGAGCACGAGAATTGGGCCCGGCATTTAAGTTTTTGAAAATTTTTTTGCGAAAAATATTTGCTATTTTTAGTGATCTGGAGTTCCTACAGCATAGAAAAAGGTTTATTTGTATGGTAAGTAATGAATCACCTTGAAAGTAATTGAAAAACAGATCAACAAAACACATACATTTTATTAGGGTACAAATATAAATCTTACGTAGAAATGATTCAACACAAGAATAATAATATCCTCCAACCGATTAAGTTTTGTAAAAATGTTTATTTTAGTTCTTCAAAGATTTCTAGGATTAATCCCACTACTAATTAGGGTTCCGTAGCCAAAATGGCAAAAACGGAACCCTTATAGTTTCGTCATGTCCGTCTGTCCGTCTGTCCGTCTGTCCGTCTGTCACAGCCGATTTACTCGGAAACTATAAGTACTACAGTGATGAAATTTGATGGGAATATGTGTTGTATGAACCGCTACAAAAATATGACACTAAATAGTAAAAAAAAGAATTGGGGGTGGGGCCCCCCATACATGTAACTGAGGGATGAAATTTTTTTTTTCGATGTACATACCCGTGTGGGGTATCAATGGAAAGGTCTTTTAAAATGATATAAAGTTTTCAAAAAAACATTTTTCTTAAAGTGAACGGTTTTTGAGATATCAGCTCTCAAAGTCGTAAAAAGTATGTCCCCCCCCCTCTATTTTTATAACTACGGGGTATAAAATTCTAAAAAAAATAGAGGTGATGCATGCTAATTAACTCTTTCAACGATTTTTGGTTTGATCAAAGTATCTCTTATAGTTTTTGAGATAGGTTGATTTAACTGTAATTTTGGTTAAGTTATTGTGCTTACACTGAAAACGATGGCTGAGGCAAAATATCGGGAGAGTTTAGGCTCCATTCACCAGGTGTATAAATTGACATAATAAGTTTATTATATTTGCTGCTACGGAACCCTTTGTGCGCGAGCCCGACTCGCACTTGGCCGGTTTTTTTAAACTACGTTTTGGAATAAGAAAGCTAGAGTGTCCATCTCAGCGCAATCACGGGTGAAAAACCCACAGCCAGGACTGAACCGTACCGCTAATCGAGCTCGCCGCGCTGACCCTTTTAGTACCTAATACCCAGTAACTTCTTCCCGCCGAGGAGTCGTATGCTGAGCAAGCCACTCCCTAATAGTGGGTATGCTCACGTACTCCGTACGATAGTGGCCTCTTAAGACAAGAAGCTGTGACGCCTTAGTGCAATATCTTCAAAGCCGAAGTCCCGAATTGAAGTGAGGACGGATCACTAGTTCTATATTATTAAACTAACTTGATTAATATAACAAAGGAACGATTTTAACGGTGTATAATCTACGATAAATTACGAGTAATTGTCTGTGCAGAAACCATTTCTATTTGAATGGACGATCAGATCTGAAGATAGATTTGTAAATATCTTTTGTTCTCTATGTGCCCTATTTCCTTACCAATGATAACGGAATAAATTAAGCGAATTGTTCGGGAGAGGGACGTACACTTGATGCCCAGTCAAATGGTCATTTTTTTCCCAGGTTAAAACCATCACGGCCGTCGCCTTGCTATGTAGAAAGCAAGGTGCGTGAGACTTTGAGCCTAACCAAAAACCCTGGGGTGACCATCTCCACGCAATCGTGGTCGAAAATACCCACAGCTGGACCCTAGACCTAGACCGTGCCGCTAATCACACTTGCCGCTTCACCCCTACCTGGCGCAATGCAGCCCTTCATTGCTATACAACCTACCAGACCACCCGGTAACGTCGTCCCACGCAGAGTCATATGCTGAGCAGGTCACTCCCCAGCAGTGGGTATGCTCACGTACCCGTTTAGTCGCCTCTTACGTCAGACCGGGAACACCTTGGCAGTATTCTTAAAGCCTCTATCCACAGGGCATAGTTATGTGGTCCTAGACAATGGTAACCTAGGCTAGATGCTTTATGGCATTACAACGCCATATTCAGGTACTTCGCACATATTTGGGTATTACCAAATCAATCGATCGATCGTCGATCAAGAGCATCGATCGATAGTACAGTGTATAAATTGACGTAGTCCGATAGATTCTACCAAACCTATAAATCGATCGGCGATCGATGGTGAAATAGATTAGTCGACGTCCAGTTTAAGTAGTATCCAAAGTGAAAGAGGCATTTAAGTAAAGTAAAGTAGCAGCCTTTATACTGTCCCACTGCAGGGCAAAGGCCAGTTATCGCTACTATGATGGGATTATGTTTAATCACCACGCTTGCCAAATGCGGATTGGTGATCACAAACCAGAGCACAATGTTCGAACATTTCGAAACATGCGTTTTACTTGACCCGGGAATCGAACCCAAGACCCCGAGATCACGGGCCAGTACTTAAACCACTAGCCTAACAGGGCATCTCATTAGAGTATTCGGTGGTCAATCACCGTTCACATAAAAAGTGACCCCATTTCCCTGTCCCGCAGTGCACGTTTTTGCTTAACCGCTAATTTATGTGGCAGTCAGCTAAATTTTATTACTAGTTGCGGTCAGCGCTATCGACCAGTGGAGATTGATTGCTCTGTATAATTTGGTCTGATGTGTACAAATGTTTCTTCGTTTCTCTATCTAGTTTTATGTCGAAGTAAGACGTTTAAGCTCTGTGATATACATATACCTACAAAGGTACCACCTGATCTAAAAAATATTCTTTTTTTCATGTGATGGCAGACGAGCAGACGGATCATATTCCGATGGGACACTACTGTGATACGACCGGAGAGGGATCGGGCGCAGGACCAACGGCTTAACGCGCTTTCCGAGGCACGGGGGTACAATACCGCCAACTTCCAGACTCCGGGCTGACACTAAGAATTTCTTACTAAAAACTTAGGTACAAATTGGCCCAACCTGGGGACCGAACCCGGGACCTCTTGCACAGCCGTCGCTTTAAATTGCGACCCACTAATCACTGTGCCACCGAGGCAGTCAATACAAGACAGAGCTATTCCATTGATTTAGTATCGGAGTAAGATTGTTTTTTAGATTTTCGCGTTGCACTATAACTATAAATTAATCAAGACTAACACGATATTTATTATGTGAAACAACATTGTGTACTCACATATTTGGCTCGACGTTTCGGCTGCGTTACAGCAGCCGTGGTCACGAGCGGACTGGCGGAGCACGGCGTCTCGTCTGCAGGGGCCGGACTGTGAATCTTCGGACACCCTCACATTTTCCGAAAATGTGAGGTGTGTGTGTGATCGGATAAACCTAAGATAAACTCTAACCTTCTTATTACAAAGAACTGCTCTGATACCGCTTTCAATCCTAAACTAGCAAGTTCATGATTCATCATCATCAGCCCATTTAAGTCCCCACTGCTGGGGCACGGGCCTCCCTCAATCACATGAGGGGTAATTGCCATACTCACCACGCTTGGCAGACGGGTTGGCGAGGGTTTTGATATAAATGCAGAGTTTTCCTTCTCTGGGCGCTGATGATCATGCCAGCAGCTTTACCTTAGTCGCCTTTTACGACACCTCGGTAAGAGTGAGGGTGCCCTATTCTACTCTGCCGGGGACCACACGGCCAAATTTTTACTACAAATCCTTGACTAACCATAGACAATTAAGTACCGCAGGATAGTGTCAAAATTGATCGAATCATTCAATTATTCGTTCAGTGACATTTCATTTTACATAACCTTATGTTGTTGTCTGAAGTAAAAATTCTAAAGAATGGTTTTTTAGCAACAATAAATTAAAATATTGACCTAAGTAAGGTTTCCAATTAATATGCATAAGAATGGACAACATTTCATATTTTTAACATATCCATATTGTTTTTTTATATGAAAATAGACATAAAATGAACAGACCAATGAACAGACCAATGGCCAAATTTTTCAAAATTTGGCCATTTTCATGCTTAAAATAATTATTGAAATTCTTTATATTCTAAATAGACGTAAGCGCCAAATGACGTCATCGGACGGCTGAATATAGCGATATTCCTTTGCTTATCATTGTTTTAATAAAAAAAAGGTACTACTGTCAAAGGTAAATAATACTAGTGTCAACATTGTCAACGTCATTAATACATTCAACGATGACAAGTTGTTTTTTTTTTACAGTTACATGTTATGGGTTTGGCATTTCGTAAATTTAAAACTATAATGTGCTAAGCAAAGAAATATTTTACATTATGCCGTCCGATGACGTCATCTTACGTTTTTTAGTTTTTAATTTTTTTCTCAGTAAATAAGCAATATAAAAAATTAATAAATATATATTCGAGCAGCGGAAAAGTAAACAAAGAATTGGTATTTTTTGTTTCAGAGCTTAGCAATTTTGAAATGTTGTCCATTGCTTATATTTTTTTTTATGAAATCCCAAAAATAAATTAACTACTTTCTCAAAAATAACTTTAGCGTAAAACGGAATGAACTGTCACGGGGATATGTTGTCATGGTTACTGAATCGAAACTTTGAGGTTATTATTTTAGTACTCATTTTAAACTAGGGGTCAGGGTGTTTTAAATTAAGTATTATAGTTGATATAATAAATAACGTTAATCTTAGTTTTGTAATAATGTTTATTCTAGTTCTTCAGTTATTACCAGTATTAATCACACTACTTATTTTAAACCACGTTTTGGAATAAGAGGGTGAGTGATGGTATCTCAGTGGGTAACAATGCGCCTTCCGTCGTGGTTCGAGTCCGAACATGCACCTTTAGAATTTAAAACCACCCCTCCCCCTAGCTACGCCACTGAGAGGTGCCAGAAAAAAAAACAACTTATTTACAGAATTTTCCCCTGTTTTCCTTTTTTGCTTAACGTGAACAATAAACAAAATATCACCATTCCCCTTCTTTTACTCCACAAAAAGGGCTAAACAACGTAATTCATAATCCTTAAAGAAATTACACTCACAAACTTATTTAAGAAAGGTACTGGGGCTCAAATAAAAATTTTCTAGAAAGGTATAAAAAATGACGTAATATCAAAGGATTTCAGGGACTTGTTGGTTATTTGAAATTAAATCATGTCCGACAATACGAGGCCTTAATAATAAAGCCCTCCTGAAAAACTGAAAAGCGTAAACACAGGGAGGTAGGGTAAATGGAAGCCGCATTAATTAGCTTCAAGCCTGATGTGTTATTTGCCGTGTGGTCCCCGGCAGAGTAGAATAGGCCACCCTCACTCTTACCGAAGTGTCGTAAAAGGCGACTAAGGTAAAGCTGCTGGCATGATCATCAGCACCCAGAGAAGGAAAACTCTGCATTTATATCTAAACCCTCGCCAACCCGTCTGCCAAGCGTGGTGAGTATGGCAATCACCCCTCATGTGATTGAGGGAGGCCCGTGCCCCAGCAGTGGGGACTTAAATGGGCTGACGACGATCATGATGTGTTATTTGAAATTAAATCATGACGCCCTGTTGGTCTAGTGGTTTAAGTACCGGGCCGTGATCTCGAGGTCCTGGGTTCGATTCCCGGGTCAAGCGAAGTATGTTCCGAATTTTTCGAACATAGCTCGGGTTTGTGATCACCAATCCGCATTTGGCAAGCGTGGTGATTATGCCTAATCCCATCATAGTAGCGATGACTTGATTTCTATGATGGAGGCCTTTGCCTTGCAGTGGGACAGTTCATAGGCTGATACTTTACTGTTTCACTTTACTGATGTGTTAAGGTGACGGGTAGGGCACACTAGCGACGCCAATCGATTTTAATTTTTAGCTAATAAACCGGATCTATTTTAAACAATTTCGGGATTACAACCTCTCGGCAAACACTTACACTATTTATTAAATAACCATGGACAAATGTTGGGTCCAACACGTACGCAAAAAATTTTTTACGTAGAAAAACGATTAAAATAGATCCGAATTAGTAGCTAAAAAATAAAATCGATTGACGTCGCTATTTGACTCTACGCGTCACCTTAAGATCCACTCAGCATTTATCGAAGCGTCTGGAAGACACTATGACGCTGGTCTTCCGTGGAAACCAGGATAATAGGAGGTCGTTACTGCGCGCACCAACGTCTCAAACATCATTACATTTGTAATAGGCAATTATTGTTATATTGTATTCGTTAGAGTTACTATATAAATAATTATTTAACGTTTCATACAATATTATGTGCCTATTGCCTATATATTATAAATAATAATAAATAAATAAATATTTCACAACATCACATACATTGATCTGACTCCGAGATAAGCCGTAATTTTAATATAAAAATGTAAATTTCATCATCATCATCAGCCCATTTAAGTCCCCACTGCTGGGGCACGGGCCTCCCTCAATCACATGAGGGGTAATTGCCAAACTCACCATGCTTGGCAGACGGGTTGGCCAGGGTTTTGATATAAATGCAGAGTTTTCCTTCTCTGGGTGCTGGTGATCATGCCAGCAGCTTTACCTTAGTCGCCTTTTACGACACCTCGGTAAGAGTGAGTAGAGTACGTGGCCTTATATACTCTGCCGGGGACCACACATACTTAGTGTGCTTTATAGTGCATTTAAAAATATAAAAAATAAATGTGAATAATGTTTACAATATTGCAGTAACTAAGAATTTACGCTGTGACTTTAAAAAGTGTATGATGAACTGTGAATAAAGCTGCACTACAACCTTTGAAATGGTGGTTTTGTTATTAAAATAAATATCCTCATAGGTAGGCCTCAATTTACACGCAAATAAGTACCATATTGAATATACAGTCCACATCACACACAAAAAGCTAGATTAACACCACGAAGATCCACACATAAATAGAGCCTAGAATCATACAGGGATTTTTACAGGAGGTTATGCAAAATCTTATCCCCCCAGTCCATTCCATCACTGGACAACCAGGCGCGGCAAGGGCTTTCATCCGTATGTTGTTGGTTACCCCTTATCAGCACGAAATGATTCGCTTCCACATTTATAAGAGCAAAGGGGTCAGCTATGGAATAGAACTATAACCTGGAAATCTTTAAGTCATGAGTGAACATGCAGCTTCTAAGATAACGCGTAACATCCTAGACATCATCAATACTCTTCAACAGGTGAGATTGTTTTCAAGCGTTAGCCTATGTCTAGTCAGCAAAAATGAAACAGTACACTATGCGCTTTAAGACTATGCGTAACTGTCTTTTTTTTATGTGATAGGTGTTAGACGAGCAAACGGATCACCTGATGTTAAGTGATTGCCGCCGCCCATAGACACTCGCACTGAAGTCACAAGTGCGCTGCCAACCTTTCCACCAGATTGGACCTCCGGTATCCTCACTCACGCAGCGAAACACAGCACAGTTCTGCTTCACGCCGGTTTTCTGTGGGGCCGTGGTATCACTCCGGTCGAGCCGGCCCATTCATGCCAAAGCGTGTCTCCCACGGTAATCACCGTTGGTCAACCACCTGCTTGACAAACTTGACTCTTACATCTTTAGCAACTTCATTGTAGTGCTCTTTTGGCTGCATGATCCTTTTTTTTTTTTCAAGAGATACCATCATGGCCGTTACCTGGTCACAGTAGGGAACAAAATAGTGTGTGGGACTCTGACCCTAACCAAAACCCCTGGGATGTTCAATTGTACATCTCAGCATAATCACACTCGCAGCGCTAGCCCTTGTCTGGTGTATGAGACCAGGATACCCATTTACGTCGTCCCTCGAGGAGTCGTATGCTGAGAAAACCACTGACTCCCCAGTAGTGGGTATGCCATACTCCTAAGGCCCGATTTGTCACCTCTTTCGACGGGCCGGGAGTACCTTGGCAGTATTCAAAGCTCCCCTAGCCACAGGGCACTGGCAGAATGATCCCTTTTTTTCCAAGGGGAAACCATCATGGCCGTCACCTTCGCATGTAGGGAACAAAGTGGTGACTGGAACTCTCACCCTGCGGTGTTCATCTCCGCGCAATCGCGGTCGAAAACCCCACAGCCGAGACTAAACGGTGCCACTGATTGCGCTTGCGGCTTCACCTCTACCTGACAGAATGCAGCCCTTCATCGCTGTACGACCTACCGAGATACCTGGCAACGTCGTCCCTCACGGAGTCGTATGCTGAGCAAGCCACTCCCCAGCAGTGGGTATGCTCACGTACCCGTTTTGTCACCTCTTACAACAGGTCGGGAACACCTTGGCAAGCACCATCAGCCTCTCCCAATTCCTACATGATCAAGCCAGCGAAGTAAATAATAATAATAGTACTGTCCCTTCCAGCATCTCTAGCCAGAGATTTTCAGGCTCAGGGCCTCGTCATTTGTAAACAGCGCGCACGGTTCGCCTTCTCTCCTGCGTCTCTCCCAACCCTAGAACCAAGAAGCCAAGACGGTGATCGGACGTGGCAATAAAAGTCACTTTTTTATGTGATAGGTGGCAGATGGATCACTCGAAGGTAGGTGATGGTCACGCCCATGGTTACCCGCAACACCAGAGGAGTCACAACTGCGCTGCCACAAGTGTAGCTAATTTATTATTACAAGATAAATTCTACTAATGGAGCATAATCAGTATTTTCCAAGTAATTTTATATTATAATCACTAGGCCGTTGGGGCGGAAAGGTCCTCGAGTGGAGGCCACATACAGGAAGTCGCAGTCATGGCAGGCCCCCAAAGGTGGACCGACGATCTGATGAAGGTCGCGGGAATTCTCTGGATGCGGGCGGCGCAGGACCGATCTGTGTTGAGAACATTGGGGGAGGCCTATGTCCAGCAGTGAGCGTCTACTAGATGAAATGATGATGATGATGAATCACTTGGCTTAGGACCGTATATTATCACCGGATGCTGTAGTGAGAAAATATCTATATAATAGATCACAAACTTATTAAACCTTTAAAAGCAACGACAAATTCCAAAATTAATCATTGGTCCATATTTTGACGACCCGTTTGGAACAGTGGTAGTGAACGCTGCCTCTGGTGCAAGGGTTGCGGGTTCGATCCCCGCACAGTGCAAACATTTGTGTGCATGAATATATCTGTTTGTATTGGTCTGGGTGTTATCTATGTATTATAAGTATGTATTTACAAAAGAAAAGTATTATATTGTATATATTTGTAATCCCACTGTTGATTCTGATATCCGTAACACAGGTGCTTGAAGCTACCTATCTCGGAGTCAGATCAATGTATATGATGTTGTGAAATATATATTTATTATTATTATATTAAATTGTCTAAGGTCCATGTTATAGTCCTACATAGGTACTTACATAAATCCAAATAAAGAAATTCATCATCTTTCACGATTTTGCCACTTGTGGCGCGTAAATTCTGGTCTGGCCGTCCGCGAAATAGGTCTCCCTGCAGCCAGAAATCCTCCTTCAAAAGAGAAGTCTAAAAGCTGGCAGCAAAAGAGAAGTCTAAAATGTATGACGATTTGTAAGTGCTGTATACAAGCCTATGCAAATAAAGAATTATTTGATATTGATCATACTTGTGTTGAATACTATGGGTGACAGCAATCGCTTACCATCAGGTGATCCATCTGCTCATCTATGATATAAAAAGCAGTAAAGTATTTGTTTAATAGAAAATTTTCTCACATCCACACCGCGCTCGTCAACTCTATACAAACGAACAAAAAACTCATTATTCAGGGATTCCATGGACAATGGATTAGTAATTCATAAAAGCGGTCGAAACACGCAGGTGCTGAATTAATTCGGTCCCAGCGTCGCGTGAGAAGGGTTGCGGGAAGTGATGGCTGTGTCGAGGGTCTCCCCATTAAACCGCCTTAGACTGTTACAAGATCCGAAGAATCCGTGATTGGAGCGGTAATAGCTCAGGTTCTGAATCCGTCTTCCTAAGGGGGGTGGTTTTCGAATCCGAGCCTGCACTTCTGGATTTTCCAAATCTAGGTGCATATTTCTATTAGCTCAGGCGGTGATGAAAAACATCGTGAGGAAACCTGCACGTTTCGAATTATTTCTGAATAGTGTAACCATGCCATTACCGAATCGTGTAAATTAATGCCCTGGTGGTCTAGTGGGTTAAGTACCGGGCCTCGGGGTCCTGGGTTCAATTCCCGGGTCGAGCGAAAATATGATTCGAATTTTTCGAACATAGCTCGGGTTTGTGATCACCAATCCGCAATTGGCAAGCGTGGTGATTAAGCCTAATACCATCATAGTAGCGATAACTTGATTTCTATGATGGAGGCCTTTGCCCTGCAGTGGGACAGTTTATAGGCTGATACTTTACTTACTTTACTAAATTCTAAATCATGGTCTAAGCGTACCCCGGGCTCCAGAGCGACAGATTTGGACGCAACCGGGAATTACACGCTAAGATGAGAGACTGTTTCAAGATACCCTTGTAACACACAACACAAATTGTGGGAAGCATTCTTAATTATTTTTTTATGTGATGGTGGCAGACGAGCTGACGGATCACCTGATGGTAAGAGATTACCGCCGCCCATGGACACCCGCCACGCCACACCAGTAGAGTCATGAGTGCGCTGCCAACCTTTAAACCCACCTTCCCCCAGATTGGGCCTCCAGTACCCTCACTCACGCAGCGAAACACAGCACAGTGCTGCTTCACGCCGGTTATCTGTTTGGTAAACCATTAGCAATACCAATTACTGGGAAGTTTATTTGTATTGTGATACAATGTAATATTCAGTCTTAGTGTCCAAAGCTCTTTATTCTGTATAGTTCTAAAGCTTTGAGGAAAGTTACACAATAGTTTTAACGACAGCCTCAGAAGAGGAATGAAGTGTTCAATTCAGTTTTTACTGCTACTTAATACTAGTTTAGTTCAGAGTTTATGACTTAAGTTTGACCTAGAGCTTTTCGAGGTAGTTACTTTTGGGTTATTAAGTTTGATACCAAAATAATTAAGTAACACGACTGTATCTGACCGGATGGCGCAATTGGTAGTGACCCTGCCTTTTACGCCAAAGGTCGTGGGTTCGATCCCCACCCTGGACAAACATTCGTGCGATGAACACTTGTGTTTGTTCAGTGTCTGGGTGTAATATATGTATTTAAGTATATATTTGTGTTCCTCTGTTGTCTGATATCTGTAACACAAGTGCTTAAGCTACTTAGTATGGAATCAGGTCAATGTATGAGATGTTGTGAGAATTATCTCCAAGGTAAATGAAAGCTTAGTTAAATCATGGTAAAATAAAGCTGCGGTATTCTGCCAGTTTAGTTTACAAAATCTATAATGACGCTGTCGTCATTATAGATTTTGTAAACTAAACTGGTAGTAGTAGGTAGTAGTAGTAGTAGTAGGTAGTGCACGCTGCCTCTGGTGCAAGGGTTGCGGGTTCGACCCTCGCACCGTACAAACATTTGTGTGCAAAACATGTCTGTTTGTATTGGTCTGGGTGTTTTATATATATTTAAAGTATTTATTTACAAGATAAAAGTATAAATGTATATATTTGTAATCCCACTGTTGATTCTGATATCCGTAACATAGGTGCTTGAGCTACCTATCTCGGAGTCAGATCAATGTATTTGTGATGTTGTAAAATATTTCATCATCATCATCGTCAGCCCATTTAAGTCCCCACTGCTGGGGCACGGGCCTCCTTCAATCACATGAGAGGTAATCGCCATACTCACCACGCTTGGCAGACGGGTTGGCGAGGGTCTTGATTATGCAGAGTTTTCCTTCTCTGGGTGCTGATGCTCATGCCAGCAGCTTTACCTTAGTCGCCTTTTACGACACCTCGGTACGAGTGAGGGTGGCCAATTCTACTCTGCCGGGACCACACAGCACCAATTTTTTTTTTTGGCAGTCTCACAACATCTCATATGTTGACCTGATTCCGTACTAAGTAGCTTAAGCACTTGTGTTACAGATATCAGACAACAGAGGAACACAAATATATACTTAAATACATATATTACACCCAGACACTGAACAAACACAAGTGTTCATCGCACGAATGTTTGTCCAGGGTGGGGATCGAACCCACGACCTTTGGCGTAAGAGGCAGGGTCACTACCAATTGCGCCATCCGGTCAGTCATATATCAAATATTGTATTTGTATTGTAAAATATTTATTTGTTTATAATAAGAGGCGAAGGGCTAGCATCGGCTGAAGTGGTCATAAACAGAGGGTAAACTTAGGGTAAAATTAATTAATTAAAGTAAAACATCAACTTCAACTATGCGTTTCTCAAGAAACTTTCTACCTCGTACGACCAAACTGTGGAATAACCTATCGCCTGCGGTTCCGAACCGATACGACCTGTAAACTTTTTGAGAAAAGAACGTACTCTTTTGAAGTGACAGGTGTCCATGGGCAGCGGTAATCGCTTACCACCAGGTGATACGTCTGCTCGTCTGCCCCCTATATCATAAAAAAATATGAACACAATGCGAACTAGATCACGCCACCATGCACAGACTACAGCGACAATACAATAAGCTCCACAAAGCGTGTGAAATAGATATTTTCGCAAATAAGCCTCAAAAATTCAGGCGTCAGTGTGTGCAAAACATGTCTGTTTGTATTGGTCTGGGTGTTTTATATATATTTAAAGTATTTATTTACAAGATAAAAGTATAAATGTATATATTTGTAATCCCACTGTTGATTCTGATATCCGTAACATAGGTGCTTGAGCTACCTATCTCGGAGTCAGATCAATGTATTTGTGATGTTGTAAAATATTTCATCATCATCATCGTCAGCCCATTTAAGTCCCCACTGCTGGGGCACGGGCCTCCTTCAATCACATGAGAGGTAATCGCCATACTCACCACGCTTGGCAGACGGGTTGGCGAGGGTCTTGATTATGCAGAGTTTTCCTTCTCTGGGTGCTGATGCTCATGCCAGCAGCTTTACCTTAGTCGCCTTTTACGACACCTCGGTACGAGTGAGGGTGGCCAATTCTACTCTGCCGGGACCACACAGCACCAATTTTTTTTTTGGCAGTCTCACAACATCTCATATGTTGACCTGATTCCGTACTAAGTAGCTTAAGCACTTGTGTTACAGATATCAGACAACAGAGGAACACAAATATATACTTAAATACATATATTACACCCAGACACTGAACAAACACAAGTGTTCATCGCACGAATGTTTGTCCAGGGTGGGGATCGAACCCACGACCTTTGGCGTAAGAGGCAGGGTCACTACCAATTGCGCCATCCGGTCAGTCATATATCAAATATTGTATTTGTATTGTAAAATATTTATTTGTTTATAATAAGAGGCGAAGGGCTAGCATCGGCTGAAGTGGTCATAAACAGAGGGTAAACTTAGGGTAAAATTAATTAATTAAAGTAAAACATCAACTTCAACTATGCGTTTCTCAAGAAACTTTCTACCTCGTACGACCAAACTGTGGAATAACCTATCGCCTGCGGTTCCGAACCGATACGACCTGTAAACTTTTTGAGAAAAGAACGTACTCTTTTGAAGTGACAGGTGTCCATGGGCAGCGGTAATCGCTTACCACCAGGTGATACGTCTGCTCGTCTGCCCCCTATATCATAAAAAAATATGAACACAATGCGAACTAGATCACGCCACCATGCACAGACTACAGCGACAATACAATAAGCTCCACAAAGCGTGTGAAATAGATATTTTCGCAAATAAGCCTCAAAAATTCAGGCGTCAGGTGCTGCAATGCTTGACGCCTGAACCACCTACTCGTTAGAGAACACGTCACTAGTCTTGGATGTAATTAAATTTTATAAAGTTTAGTTTAATCTTAACGCACTAATACACATTGCATGCCGTGGCAACCTATAAGTAAGGTGACACTTAGCTTTAAGATTATGTTTGTCTATGTTCTTATTTGCTTGTAACAGTGTTAATCTTGTTGGTTGTCCTAATAAAATAAAATAAAAATAAAATAAATAAATAGATATCTAAAATCATAAGCAAAATTGATCTACGACTTATGATAAGAGAATATGGTAAACCAACACTCTTAAAATTACCTATTTACACAACAAAAATACTAAATGCACATAAGTTGCACATCAAAGACTGATTTTGATGTGCTCTTAGTATTTTTTTGTGTGTTAGGTTAGGTTAGGTTAGCAATTTATTCCGGGGGAGGTCGTGGTAGTCCAAGGCTTTGCCGGATACCCGCCCGGAACCCGGAACGCCGCTGTGTTTTTTAGTCGGTATGTCTCTGGGCGCATACCTAGAGGAGAACCCGACATAACCCCTGATGGCCCCCGCTATCTCGGGTATGCATAAGGCAAGCATTTTTCACAGCGACAAAAAAAAAGGTTAGCAATTTATTAATTTTGAGGGAACGTTACACACAACCCTTTTGATAAATCTAAAAAAACACTCTCAGCTGTTAGAGTGTGCATGGAAAAGCAGTTAATTTTTTTTTTTGAGTTTTTAAATATTGCTTACATTTCCAAAAGTTGTCACTTTTGAGCACTACAATCTGTTATATTTTTAATACGTAGTAAATAAGTAATAATAATAATAATAATTCTCACAACATCTCATACGTTGACCTGAATCCGTACTAAGTAGCTTAAGCACTTGTGTTACAGATATCAGACAACAGAGGAACACAAATATATACTTAAATACATATATTACACCCAGACACCGAACAAATACAAGTGTTCATCGCACGAATGTTTGTCCAGGGTGGGGATAGAACCCACGACCTTTGGCGTAAGAGACAGGGTCACTAACAATTGCGCCATCCGGTCAGTCAAAATATTGTAATAATAGTATTTGTAAAAGTGCCTGCCCCACATCTCAGCATGCCCAAAATGCTGGCTGCATTATCTCTTCGAATTATAAATTCTGACATTTAGATATCTGTTTAAATGGCGCTAAGCATTTTCCGAGGTAGCTCCACCCATTTATTTATTTATTAGCAGTCTTCTTATAGCTTACAAAAATTATTCCAACACGCACACAAGTTTAGATTTTATACATAAAAAATTACGGGTTCTTATTTGCCTCTTCCTTTTGTTCCTCCTCCCTTCCTCCTTCCTTCCGATGTGTCTCGGTCTAGAATGTTGACTTTCTGTATTAATATTTATTTATGTATTTCAATATATATCTGCCACATTGTACACTTCTTTTAATATGTAATATATGTGTATAATATGTCTATTCCCACCTGCATTAAATATTGTATTCCTTCTTTTAGATCCTACCTAACTCACTCGCAACCAGGTCCCACCAGAATACCAGCGCTGCTGCGGCATCGCAGATAATGCCGTAGCAGCAAATGCTGAGGCTGGGACCTGATTGGCCACTCCCTTCACTTATTCCTTACAAAATGTAATATCCACCATCCAATGTTTCCGCTGTTGTATGTCATTCTGTATTATTGTATATTGTTTGTGGCCAATAAATGTATTTTCTTTCTTTCTTTCTTTCTTTTTTTCTTCCCATATTAGGTGGGGGGTAGGTTCCCGCATTAACTAAAATCCTAAGTAGCTTTAGGTCCCATGGTTCCCACGCAAATGGGTACAGGTAAAAAAATCGGCCGATTTTTTTTGGCCAGTACCAATAGGATATCAAGTTGAATAAGGTAATGTAGAAAAATCAAACAAGAAAGTTCTTGTTATACTTTTGTTCTTTTATCGTGAGAGAGCCACTCATCGGCATGAAAGCGACTCGATCGTATACCACGGCCTCACAGAAAACCGGCGTGAAGCAGCGACTGTGCCGTGTTTCTCATCGTGAGTAGGGGTAGCGAAGGCCCAATCTGGGGGAAAGGGGATTTTAAGGTAGCGCACCAGTGACTCCATTGGTGCTGCGAGTGTCCATGAGCGGTGGCAATCGTTTACCATCTGTCGGTGATCCGTCAACTCGTCTGCCACATATCATAGACACCCGCGACATCAGTGCAGTCACAAGTGCGCTGCCAACCTTTAAACCGCCCTTTCCCCCGGGCCTCCGGTACCCTCACTTACGCAGGGAAACACAGCACAGTGCTGCTTCACGCGAGTTTCCTGTGAGGCCGTAGTATTCGTGGTCACTCCGTTTGAGCCGATCCATTCATGCCAAAGCGTGACTCTCCCACGGCTTTCTATGAAAAAGCTCAGCCTAATGACTATGTTAAAAAGGCGCGCGTTATCCACTGAGCCACCAGCGCCTTAAGCTCCACCTTACCTATTAGGCTACAAGTAAACATCCCCAGACATAATCCGCCAAATAATCCGGGCCCCGACGGAATGAAGAACAATAATATGGACTTTCCGCGCAACTAAAACAATTGGACTGGTTTGGGCGGGGCGCCTGTCATAGCGGGGCACCTTCATTGTTTATAGGCCTACTGTTCGCGGCAAATAAGACCGATTTTAATTTTCGTTATTTCGTATTCGTGTGATCTATAGGTGTTTACAATTGAATAAATCAGGCATTGGAGCAAGGGAATAGCGTGCAACTTACTTGATGATTCTGCGGTTTGATCCTGGTCTCTGCCCGCGCCTTACTGGCAACAGTCCCGATTCACTGTTCACTCGGTTTTTGGTCTTCTGGACGCGACACAATCTTATAATTATAAGAGCGCACTGCTCGTGTGGAAAATCACACAAAAAAACACTAAATTTGCATTAAATTGGCGGAGTACAAAACGTCGCGTCAGCGCGTGTGAAATGCAACTGTCTTTTTTTATCCTGCGGACGCGCAGCTTCCACCGTTGAGCGCACAGATGGCGCTAGGCTACACGCTTTGATAGGAGTGGTAATAGATGGGAATTTTTATTAAATTAAATTATTATTTATTAGATTATTTTGGCGCCACCACCTACCTTCCAGATTTAAAGACTACCTAAATAAATACTTACTGTTAGCCGGACAAGTAGTAGTATAGTATGAGCCTAATACTGTCCCACTGAGGGGCAAAGGCCTCCATCATAGAAATCAAGTCATCTCTACTATGATAGGATTAATCACGCTTGCCTAATGAGGATTGGTCGTGATCACAAACCCGAGTCATCAATAGTTAATATTTTTATAGCAATTTTTTTCAGTAATTTCTATTACTCGACGTCACACCGCTTCACGCTTTGCCGAAATGCATTTAGTGTCGTACTTGATAAATAAATAACTAGAGTCATCTAGCATGCCCGATCCTTTTTTTTTTTTTTTTTTTTTTTTTTTTTTTTTTTTTTTTTTTTTTTTTTTTGATGACCCAGTGAAAATGCACCTTATGCACGCTGAGAGGGGCTCTCCTCCGGGTTAGGTCTCTGCTAATCAGAGACTGTCCGGAGGCATACCCAATAAAAACACTGGGGCGTTTCCATCCCTCGCCCAGGAAACACTCAGACCGGGGTGAGGACTGCCACGGGGGCTTCATCCGTCGCCCGGTCGGGGCGAAGAGGCTCGCCAGCTCGGCCTCTCTCCCACTCAACCTCCCGGGTAGCACCCACGCTGCTGGATGCAGTGCAAGCACCACCGAGAGGAGGACTGCGGGCACCCCTCCCCGCACATACACTGCTGGTTGCAGTGCAGTACGAGTTAGGGACAAACCCGCAGGCTTTCAACATAATAACGCGTCGCAGAAACCGACTCCGCTGGCTGCGGAGCCGAGGAAATCCGCGACGCAAACAACTCCGACCTACCACCGCAATCCGCTGGCTGCGACCTTGCGGCACAGGTCCCCAAACGTGGGCCTTGCGGCCACTGCGCCCGGAGGCGCTCCACTCTAGGGGGATGCCGACGTCAAAGTGCCCCGCCGGAAAACCGCCGCGCAACCCGCGCGGGCGGGGCCGGACACAGCATCCCCAGGTCCGAAGACAAAAATGGCGCCTGCAACCCCGCTGTGCAATGGTTTAACCCGCTTTCACGGGCCCTAGTGCACCGTCAGGGAACGACGCGAAGACGCCGGTCCTCAGACCCTCGGCGCGACAATGTAGGCCCTGTAGCGAAGTGCGCTTCAGCGCGGTCGCACGACAGGGCCGGTCCGTCGGGTGTGCATCCTTCGGCTAACAGGTAGCAATCCACGAATGAATTACTACCCGTCATTGCCCAGGAAAAACCGTGCTCCGCGGTAACCGTTTCTGCCTAATACCAACTGAAGTTGGAATCAGGACAGAACTGATTACCAGCAGGGCCACTCGAGGAGGTAGATGCACCTGAGTCCCCAGCATGCCCGATCCTGAGTTAACTTAGGGCAAGTAATATTATTAGGCTAACTAACGAATGATAATAATAACTAAGGATAGAATGGGATGCCGACTGCTAATAAGACAATTGCTAAGAAAAACAGATCTTAGATTTTTTCATTATTTAAAAACTAGGGTATTTGTTTTACTACTCCATTGGCTATGGCTAGGGGGGAGACGGGTGGACTGGGCCCACTTTAGATAGCTGTGGGCCCATCCTAGATAGATACTCGTCATAGTACATTTTCTTCATAGCAAACGATAAGCTGCTGGGGCCCGTAGCATATGATAATAATAATAATAATTCTCACAACATCTCATAGGTTGACCTGATTCCGTACTAAGTAGCTTAAGCACTTGTGTTACAGATATTAGACAACAGAGGAACACAAATATATACTTAAATACATATATTACACCCAGACACTGAACAAACACAAGTGTTCATCGCACGAATGTTTGTCCAGGGTGGGGATCGAACCAACGAGCTTTGGCGTAAGAGGCAGGGTCACTACCAATTGCGCCATCCGGTCAGCCGGATATGATGGCCATCATATCCCCTTAGGAAACATCCCAAGCTATGTCAATGCCAATGGCCACCACAAGAGTAGAATGTACTAATTATGTGACGTGTTTACCAAAAATAAGCTTATTCTTTTCTATTCTGGAATTTTATCTGCTCACTGCTCTCAAAGAAGCCCCACCCCCCGGCATTCGGTAGGCACAATGCGTCGTTTCATTTGCCGCTCAATAAACAATAGTTAAAGCGCCCATTGCTCGCAGGATTAGCAATCTGGAAATAGAGGCTCTCACGGGCCACATCGCCTGCCAAACCAAACAGGGGGCGATACTTCTAGCCGCTAAATCTTAGATTGAATAAATAAATGAGTAGGTATTCTTCGTTCATTACGTACGTCGTATGTTCCAAGGGGAGTATATGGCATGAATTTACTTGTATACTCCTTTCGTTTTAGCATGATATGGATGACAGATGTCAAAATCTATACATGTTTCACGTTAGTCTCTTTCTAACGTGTGACTCACGTATAACTCTGTCTTGCTGTCACCGATATCATGATAAAGCGAAAAGAGTATAGTATACAGCGAAAATGCTGTATGAGCATCTCATCTGGGTTTATGTGAACATAGACCCAGATGAGATGATGAGATGCACCTATGCGAATGTGTATGGCTTAGCGATTACTGTTCCTTCCTTTAACATAAGTGCATAGAGTAAGATAATAATAGAACAGTCGCGGTCAAAATGTGTTTACCATCGCACGCACACATGTAGGTGATAAGTTCTATATGTCTATTACATAATATTGATCACAGATATGGTATCTTTTTTAATGGAATGACAGCTGACAGTTAAAAAGACTTTCAAACATTTCAAATAATTTTTATGACAAATGTCATGTCATTTCACAGAAATCGGTTTATTATGGCTGCTTTTGTGTTGTATCCTCTTTATGTGTCTTTTTCATATTTACTTTAAAAAGGTAATATGTAACTTGATAAGGCATTTACGACTTTAGTGCAAAAAGTGTGATATAGAATCAAATTTCAAAACTGGTTAACACTTTCTGGCCGCCACTGTACATTAGTGTTTACCATTTTAAGGATGTTGTAAAGAGCGATGGTAGCTCATTGGTTCAGAATGCGCCTTCCATACGGGGGGTCCAGGTTCGAATCCAAGCATGCACCCCTAGATTTTTCAAATCTATGTGCGTATTTCTACCATTAGCTCGGCGGTGAGGGTAATCATATTGAGGAGGCCTGCACGTCTCGGATGGTTACTGAAACATGATTCAGTTGGTCTGGTTCCCCTATTAAAGGGTTGCGTAGGTCAGACGGCAGTCGCTTCATTGTAATTACCACACTTCCCAAATCCTGAATCATGGTCCAAGCGTACCCCGGGCTCAAGAGCGACAGCTTTGGACGCAACTGGGAATTACACGCTAAGATGTGGAGGAGCGTTTATCATGTTACTGAAACCATGGAACTTGAAAACTCACTGAAACTGCTATTATAATAATTTTGGGATGACTATAGACTTGGATACCGCCCTACTAGATGACCCATAGAGTAAGATAAAAGTATGACCCATAACTCTATGGTCTGACCCATTCATCCATCATATAGCTACAGTCACGAGCTTAAATTTGGGACCCACCCAAGGTTAAATGTCGTGTAGTAAGCTTTCGCTATTAAGCTAATATTTTAACGTGTCAAAGTCATAATATTTACCATCGACAACTTTACTTTTTTGGGAACCGTCCATAAACGTTAACTTGAGCGAGGGCATACGAACATTACCGATGTTTTCCGAGTAATTGTTACATGGGTAATAACTTCTTGGCCCTGTGTTCTATCTATATAACAATATCGTTTTTGTTTGTGATTCGCAAATAAAAAAAGAACAATATTCAATTCTCAATTGGTATATGTCAGCTCGCCATCAGAAACTATGACTATTTTCTTGACAGACACTGACACGAGTGACACAACATATGTTCATAATTAAAAAACCGAATAATAGCTTTTTGCATAGAGGTTATCATTTCAAGGGTCGATTAGATAAGACATTTTATGTCTTAACTTGACATTCAACATTATTGCAGTAAAGTTTCGACCATAATGCATTATGAATGTTCTTACGACATTTAACGGAAATGGGTCCCAAATTCAAGCTCGTGACTGTACTTGCTCGACCGAGCCTATATATCACTATATAGGCTTTGAGGAGAGATCCTATTCCCTATTCAATGGATATATAACGGCTCCACATCATGGAATTAGAAAACGCTAGCTAGGTATGCCTTTGCTCCACTAGATAGCAATCTATCGCTTTCGTAAACAGTGCACATAAATTAAAAAAAAAAACATTTGACACTGTCTCTTTGAAATGAATCTGAGGTTTATTTTATGCATTCAATAATTTATTATATACATTTTACCACTTATAAGCTACCTATAATAACATTGATACTTACCTAGATAATACATTATGGATACAACTATGACATTGGTAATAGTTTTTGGTATACCAATAGGTGCTCTAGCTATGTACTTAGGCTTACATTGGTGGCGTAAGAAACACCCGGCTGGGCCGATTACATCATCTGGTATTTAGCTCAAGAATCGAAGAATATCCTATAGCCAATTAGGGGTATGTTAGCGAATCTTAACGACCAGCCACGTACGCAAGATATAGTGCTCAAGTGTGTGCGTAAACATAAATGCACTCTCTACTCCCTTACCCTCATATTCAATGGAATACCAGTGTGACGGGTGCAGGAGCAACGGCTTTGCTTTTCGAAACACGAGGGTACAAGACCGCCAACATCCAGACCCCGGGCTGACACTAAGAATGTTCTACCTACAACATTTTTGGCCCGGTGCCCGGTGTAAAATGGCCGGCAATGCATCTGACCTTATCATCTACTTCCGACCAACCAGTATGTGACAAATGTTTATGATAAATAAATCTGCAACCTTTCTTTCTGACCTATCAATTGTTCATGGGTGACGATGATCACTTACACACGATACTTTTTAATAAAATGGTGTGAGGAAAACATCCGTGGCACCGTCTAGATCTTTTCTTTCTGACCCATAAATCGTTCATGGGTGACGATGATCACTTACACACGATACTTTTTAATAAAATGGTGTGAGGAAAACATCCCTGGACCCCAATTCTCGGGCTCGTGACATTTCTTTTCATACGACATATATCACTAAAACATAGTTTTTTTGTATGGTTTTCTGGTGATATCCGCCATGTTTTTTTCATATCGAAATCCCGAGAATTGGGCTCCTGGCACCGTCTAGATCTTTCCTTTCTGACCCATAAATCGTTCATGGGTGACGATGATCACTTAAACACGGTACTTTTTAATAAAATTGTGTGAGGAAAACATCCCTCGCACCGTCTAGATCTTTTCTTTCTGACCCATCAATCGTTCATGGGTGACGATGATCACTCACACACGGTACTTTTTAATAAAATGATGTGAGAAAAACATCCCTCGCACCGTCTAGACCTAAAAATCACATACATAGATTTGAAAAACCAAGAGGGCCTGTTTCTCTGATTCGAACTAACTAGGTAAGTACGACTTGCCGTTTAAAAGTCCCACGTTTTTATCCACCGTAGAGTAAGGTAATAATAGGTAGCTGTTCTCCTTAAGGTAACTCAATACCTACTTAATATAATCAATGAAGCACATTAAGAATCGGAGCGATTTAGATTAAAATCACATTAAGGTCAAGCAACGCCTGAAGAAGCGATTAGCAATTAAGTTGCCTTCCGCGTTAGAGCGAGTTCAAAGTGGGACACAAGAGGGCCTAATTTAAAGCAGACGCTACGACCGAATCGGAGTTTTCCTCTCTTTCACACGTGCTGTGTGTCTCCTTTGTTTAGATGCGACAGGTATATTCCCGCTGTCCACCCCCTCTTTCAACCAAGAAGGAGTAGACGGCGGGAATTTTTTTAACAATTGTTTCACCGTCCCCCCGGGGTGGACAAGCAGAGGGTGGACAGCGGGAATAAACCGTATATTCTCGTTCGTTACGGGACGGCTTTAAATTTCCACCTGGTCTCCGAGCGATGGCGTCGCAAAATACAAGAAAAATTCTAAAAATATATTATTAATTATAAAATCGACAACAAAAATATACAAAACATTAAGAGTCATTTTACTGATAAGTTTTATTGATTAGATGAAATGAAATTAACGAAGTCGCTTATCAGGTGATCCGTCTGCTCGTCGACCTACAATATTATTGAGATAATTATTGAGAACGTGTAACCGTGACCCAGTTGGTCTGATTCCCCTGTCTAAAAGCTGTGAAGACATGGTTTGAGGTTGTGAGTTTTTTTTTATTGATACGCCTCTATCTTTCTTACATCTACCTAGAGAAGAGCTCGGCATAAACCGTGCTGGCACAATCCAGATCTTGTAAGCATTGGCACAAGCAGAAAGTACATTCTTCACATCAAAAAAAATCACCTGTATGCTTAGAGTAATGCGAGGTGACCACAGTATTGAAAACTGTAGATATGGGTGACGCCAGTATGTAGAGAACACAAATCATAAATGAATTAGGTGGAAAAAATATTGTTTGCCTGCATGTACCGTAAAATTGGAGCATATCATTGGAGTGAGACCACAGTTTCAGATAAAAGAAGGAAAGAAGAAAGAAAATACATTTATTGACCACCACAACACAGAATAAATAAAGACAGTAGGCATAACAAGGTTTATTCCCGCTGTCCACCCTTCGTTAGTCCACCCCAGTGGTCAGTGAAAAAAAATGTTTAATAAATTCCCTCTGTCCACCCCCTTTTTCAACCGAGAAAGGGTGGATAACGGGATTTATTTTAATACTCGTTTCGATGTCCACCCGGGGTGGACTAGCAGAGGGTGGACAGCGGGAATAAACCCGTAACACGACACGTCACAGATACAAAGACGAGAGGCGATACGAAAAGAGATGGTGATGACCATCTGTGGCTACCTTAAGCCTAACGCAATGGCATAGTATTTATTTGAAGCCGAAAATAACCGCCTGAGCCTATTACTTAATCTAGATGATTAACTAGTACATCCTAACCCGTCTGAACATATCTCTATGAATCATCCGAGCTCATATAGAATTGTCGTCCTTTAATAACCCCACGGTCTCCATCCAATTGCCGTTCCTACTCCGCAATATATGCAACAGATTATAACGACATGTCCATTATAAAAGGACCGAATTCAAATCAGACCTTCTGGGACTTGATGGTCCCAATTTTAATTTGGCGAAATCGAAAACTGGAATGGGCTTTGCCATAGCAAAGTGGATGTAGTAAATATTAGGCGGTAGACTAACAGCCGCACTCGGAGACGTCAAATTAACTTTAATTTGGGCTACAATCTGGGGGTTTTCAAAGCGCGAGTGAATTGGTATCTTCTAGGTAATCGTGCTACATACAATGTATCAATACGGGGTTTAACACGATATTTATTATATGCAATCACATATTTGGCTCGACGTTTCGGCTACGTTACAGCAGCCGTGGTTACGAGCGGACAAAAAAAAAAAAAAAAAAAAACTAATCGTGCTACATCTTAGGCCATATTATTACTTACCATCAGGTGAAATATGGTCAAACGCTTACCTATCTACAGTAAAAAAAAAAAAAATTAATACTTACTGCCTCAGTGGCGCAGTGGTTAATGGGTCGCACTTTAAAGCGATGGCTGCGCAAGAGGTTCCGACCCGGGTTCGATCGCCGGGTCGGGCCAAAAATTTGCACCTAAGTTTTCGGTATGAAATTCTTAGCGCCAGCCCGGAGTCTAGAAGTTGGCGGTCTTGTAACCCTCGGAAAGCACGTTAAGCCGTTAGTCCTGCGCCCAATCCCTCTCCGGTCGTGTCACGCTGGTGTTCCATCGTAATATGAGGGTAAGCTAGTAGTGAGTGCACTTGTGTTTGCGCACACACTTGAGCACTATATTATATCTTTCGTAAGTGGCTGATCGTTGAGATTCTCCGCCTTAGCTGAAATCGGTTGGACGATACTTATCTCTCTACTACGCTCTGAGTGCGGCAGTTAGTGAGTTTTAAACAATACGTATTCCCCATCAATGTACCTACTAAAGATATTTTTGGCATAGTTGTAATACCCCTTATCCGATCTGTTTTTCCTGACCACTATAATCTGGGCATCAGGCAAACGCATATCATCCTAGACCTCATCGTCGCTTTCCATTAGGTGCGATTGTGGTCAAGCGTTGGCTTATTGACCAAAAAAAAAAAAAACAAAAAACAAAAATCTTCTACGCGGCTTCCAGTCCAGGACCTTTCCGCCCCAATGGGCGTCTGTTCTCCTTGCCCTGCCCATTGCCACTTAAGGTTTGCAATCCTTTTGGGTACGTGACTTTTTTTTTTATGTGATAAGGAGCAAACGAGCAGACGGATCACCTGATGGCAAGCGATTGCCGCCGCCCATATGTCACAAATGCGCTACCCTTAAACGCCACTTTCCCCCGGATTGGGCCTCCTCACCCACGCAGGGAAACATCTTTTACATTCATCTTTACATCGCTGGCTAGCCATGAAATTGTTGTAGTTTTGCAAAAACACAAAAGCAGAACAAATAATTAGCAATCCCTCTGATTTCACGGATGTTCATGGGCGGCGATGATTACTTTCCATCAGGTGACTCGCTTGATCTTTTGTCGCCTCTAACATAAAAAAAAAAACAAATCAATTTATGTTCCCATGTTGACATACGGAGCCGAAACGTGGACACTTACGGTACGGCTGGTCCACAAGTTAAAGGTCGCTCAGCGGGCTATGGAACGAGCAATGCTCGGCGTCTCTCTCCAAGATCGAATCCGAAATGAGGTGATCCGGCAGAGAACCAAAGTTATCGACATTGCTCACCGGATAAACAAGCTTAAGTGGCAGTGGGCTGGCCATATTAGCCGCAGAACCGACAACCGATGGGGTAAACGAGTTCTGGAGTGGAGACCGCGTCTTGGCAAACGTAATGTAGGGCACCCTCTGGCTAGGTGGGGGGACGATCTGCGCAGGATGGCTGGCAAGAGCTGGATGCGAGAAGCCATGGATAGATCACAGTGGCGAACAATTGGAGAGGCCTACGTCCAGCAGTGGACTGCGATAGGCTGATGATGATGATAACACACGCAAGCGATGTGATTCCATCCTTATCATCTCGATTGATGGCGGTCTAGAACGTTTCTCGCGGAACTATGAGTGAGTGAAAGTAGCGAAGGCCCAATCCAAGGGAAAGACGGGTTTATAGGTTGTCAGCGCACCTTTGACTCCACTGGTGTCGCGGGTGTCCATGTGCAGCGGCAATCGCTTACCATCAGGTGATCGGTTTGCTCTTCTGCCACCTATTACATAAAAAAAAAACTTTCTACCAAGTTCTGTGGAACCTGTTCTGTCTGCAGCAGTATTTCTCTAATCGTATACTCCATTCTAAAATGCCGGCAACGTAAGAACGACCTCTTTGATTTCGCAGAGGTTCATGGACGGCAATGAATACTCACCATAAGGTGACCCGTTCGCTTGCTTGTCGCCTCTATCACACAAAACAATTTAGCCCGTTCCTTGGCCTATAGTAGACTCATCAATCGTCCATTTTGATATTAGCACCTATAGTTACGTCATTGACCCACTCGCCTAGTATTAGACAAAAAACATCGTTTATACACAGAGTTGTTGGGTACAGAAGGCTATTTTATAAAAAAAATAAGAATATCAAGATTTATACAGGTTAATAATAATAAATAATACTCCAACCGATTACGGCTACGGCAGCCAATCTTAACAATCAGCCACGTACGCAGGATCTATTATAGTGCTCAAGTGTGTGCGCAAACACAAGTGCACTCTCTACTCCCTTAACCTTATATTCTGATGGGACACTCATGTGACACGACCGAAGAGGGATCCGGCGCAGTACCCACAGCTTGACGTGCTTTCCGAGGCACGGGGGTACATAACCGCCAACTTCCAGACTCCGGGACTGCCACTAAGAATTTCTTACCGAAAACTTAGGTACAAATTTTTGGCCCGACCCGGGGATCGAACCCGGGACCTCTTGCGCAGCCGTCGCTTTAAAACGCGACCCACTAAATAGGTTACAAATCATATAACAAGAATAAAAAACACAATTTAAACAAATCAAGCACTAAAAGGGCTTCCACTCAGCATGATGCCGAGGTGCTCGGTGGAACACCTTTTCATAAAATGCATGTTCACATTTTTTGCGCACAAAGGGGAAGGATTCCTAGGTTGATGAAAATGCTTGATCATAAGACATATATTTAATGACTTATATTTGTATATATATGTATTGTTTCTTTTTTTTTGTTTTGTTCTCCACGTTCACGTAATCTTCTTTCGCCGACATCATTATCCTTTCTGTATGACCAAAAGCTTGACTGGTAGATAATGCCTCTTGGCATTAAGTTCGCCTATTGTATAAACTTTTTGTGCAATAAAGTTTTAAATAAATAAATAAAATACCTACGTGTTACGTAAAAAATATTGCAATTTAATTTTTATAGTTGGATCTTTTTTATCGTCAATGAACCCATCCTCAGTAACTCATTAAGTAATTAATTATATAATAAAAATATGCGTTACACCACCAAGATATTCCAAATTTACCATGAAATAATGACATTGTTTTATCGCTTCGTAGGTACTTTAGCATTATTTAACTATGTAATAAAAATTAAGTTTAAAAACTAAAACCCGACTACCTAAAAAACACGATCTAAAAAGTACAAAACAAGAAAATTGCCTCTGCTGAAATGATTACGCCGTATCGCCGTGGTCGTATGCCACATTGATTTTATTTTATTATCATAATGAATCTGTTTTGCTACAGTAGGTGGCATACGACCGCGACGATACGGCATAATCATTTGAAAATTATTTTAAACATTCGCGTCGCACATAGCTATTAAAAGTGCTGTTTGGCGTTTAGTTACGTAATATCCCAGCAAACATCGCCATATTGCTTTACGAGCGCTGATTACTGATATATAAAAGGATACCATCAATGGTCACAGAAAATAATAGCGGTTCCGTACAAAATTAAATACCTTCATTTTCTGTTTTAAACTTTCATGGTTACTCACATAAGAATAGTTATTTACGAGATTTCACTCAAAAATAAGGTACATGGTAGAAATCTCGTAAATAACTATTCTAACTTATTCTCGTCAAAATCGTATGGATCAGCTGTATATCTGAGTCAGTCAAAAAACGAAAAGGTTCGTCAGTTTCAAATTGATTCGTTTGATCTACTATGAGCACTTATTACCTTTGAGTGATACCTGTTGCACAGAAAATTATGCTTAACTGTTAGATCAGAAAGTTCAGATTTGCTCGTAGCAACATTGATTCCCTTTGATGTAAAGAAAATTTAAAGAAGGTTGGCAGATCTTTTTAAATCAATATGTTGGTATAACTGTTGATAAAGGTGATGAACCTTTTTATTCTCTGTGCCGTACTTTGAGGTAAGACATCTGCTTCACAAACCATTAGTCTTTAGTAATTAGTTAGTCTGTATTTCCTTTCTCTGTGCCTAAGGGTAATTAGGCTCGGAACAAACATTTTTTTCCACTAATGTCTGCAGCGACAACCCTAACGAGCCCAGTAATATGTTTTGTGAACTTTCCTTTTTTAATCTGTGCCGAGTGTGTGAGATCGTCTAATTTAAATTAGGCTAATGTCATTTGGGGTTTGGATTTTATAAATAAAAATCTAGCCAAGTGTGAGTTGGACCGCGGGCAGTAGGATCCTTACAAACCTAATTAAGTACGGTCGATGAATTCTCCGGTGTACCAGCGCTAGGCTATTATCGCTCGCAAACGCATCAGATAGATAGATAAAACGTTTATTCGAATCAGGCGTGAAGCAGCGCTAATCTGTGTTTCGCTGCGTAAGTGAGGGTACCGGAGGCCCAATCCGGGGGAAAGGGGGGTTTAATTGTGACTTTACTGGTGTCGCGGCTGTCCATGGGCGGCGGCAATTGCTTACCATCAGGTAATCCGTCAACTCGTCTGCCACCTACCGCATAAAAAAAAATATATGTACTGGAAGTACGAGCCAGTTCCGGTGTACTAGCGCTCATGGTTTGGAAGATTGAGGTTTTTTTTCGCAATTCTGGCGAAAAATAATGTTGTTGGGGAAATGAAATCCCTGGGGAAATGTTTAGGGAAAAATATATCAAGGGGAAATGGTTGGAATCATGTTGGAATTGGAATTAATGTTTGAAGAACGAAATTTTACATCGCCATAAAAATCACCTCACCGTTTGCGCGCGAATGACCTATAGCAGAGCGAGCCGCGGGGCGTCAGACGAAACGAGCGATTCAGTCGCCATCGACATTCACTGGTTTTAGACATTTTAAATGTTTCAGTATAAGAAAAAATAAAATATACTGAACTTGACTTAAGGTGACGGGTAGGGCACACTAGCGACGCCATTTGATTCATATTGTTAGCATCTAATCTTTTCACCAATTTCAAAGTTTGACCATCTCGAAAAGAACTTATATCTACTATTTATTCAATACTTATAATTAACTTTTTGGTCTGCTTCCTACTCGAAATATGAACTATCTCAAAAACGACCACTTAAGGCGATAATCCAAATTTCGAGTGCAAAAAAAAATCAAAAAGTTAATTATAAGTATTAAATAAATAGTATATATTCTTTCCGAGAGGCTCGAACTTCGAAATTGTTAAAGATATCCGGTTTAGTTGCTATCAATTTAAATCGATTGGGGTCGCTATTTAGGGCCACCCGTCGCCTTAAACTGCTTTTTTGATTGAGCGTGCAATCGTTAAATTTCTTTAATAAATGTGTTTTCGAAACACTTCATTTTTTTTATTTCCTGATTGAATATGTATTGAAAAAAGGGAAAAACTTATCGTTTAAGGAAAATAAACGAATTTGGGGAAATTTTACAAACTGGGTCTAGCAACACTGGCGTAGGTAATCCCTGCGCTTACGCATAGCACTGTGCAAGCGATTTTGAGGGCTTACTGCAACGCTGCTACGTTCGCTAACAGATTGTGATCTAACAGAAACCTTTTTATTGATAGGTATCAAGAATAAAATTCCGAGCAAGAAACAGCTGTTTTTTTTTTCATAGATAAAAAACAACTTTTCTAAATTGTCTTAGGTGTTGCTATGCTGGGAGACACCTCCAAGTTTTTATGAATTAGGGGACAGGTGAACAGGCGTATCACCTGATTTTTTTTATGCTAGAGGCGACAAATGAGCAAGCGAGTCACCTGATGGAAAGTTATCAACGCCGCCCATGAACATCCACGAAATCAGAGAGAGTAAGTGGAAATTGTAGTAGGAAAACCAAAGGCGTCCCAAAAGCGCTTCCGGCCTTTAAAAAAGGAGTACGCTTTTCTACTTGAAGGTTCGCCATTCTTTCACTTCTTCTCGCAGATATGATTGGGCAGCGATCATTTACCATCAGGTAATCCGCTTACTCGATTGCCGCAAATATAAAGCGAAAACTTCTAATTACAATTTCAACAATTGCGCCAAACATTAAACCCCTTTCCCCCGGATTGGGCCTCCGCAGCTCCGATCCCCTCACTCGCGCAGCAAAACACAGATCAGTGCTGCTGGATGCGAATAAACGTTTTATCTATCTATCTGCTGCGTTTGCAAGCGATTATAGCCTAGCGCTGGTACACCGGAAATTTATCGACCGACTTTAATAATTTTGTAAGGATCCTTCGGAGCGCGCGGTCCAACTCACACTTGGCTAGATTTTTATTTATGAAATACAAACCCCAAATGGCATTAGCTTAATTTATGCGGTTTTGTGTGAGATAACAAAAGTTCATGATAAGGTTGTTAGCCTTATGTGGAAATTGAACCTACAACGTTTGGATGTGAGGTCCTATGGGATGGTCTTCTACCGGATGGAGCCAAATGCAGTACATTTGTACAAACAAAATAATGTCGTATTAACTCGTACTAACATTTTTAACCGTCCTTTTAAATGTTAAATGTTTACCATTCGTGCAAACGTAAACATGTTAGACGAAGCAGCAGCGATCGTGACAGACAGCGCCCCCCCCCCCCCCCCCCCCTATTCTGAATACGTCTCCTGAAATTATATTATCATTGCATGTGGATGCGTCTAAATAAGATTCTTAGCGCGTACGTACGGCTGGATAGATTCAGGAAAGAGGCTAGGAAATTGGCTATTTTAAATGTTGATTTTTTTATTTTCTGTGTTATGGTACAGGGAAGAGTGGAAGGTCAACGCTCCCGAGGCAGATCACCTGCGAGTTGAACAGACAGTATCAAGTTTGCTACGAGGTGTTTCTTGACTGAATGTGCACGCAGTCCCATAAACAGAGAAAGATGGAGAAGTCTCGCAAAAGCCGCTACCCAACATACAGACAATCCATAATCACGATAAGAAGAAAGTTATACCATGGGCTATATATAGTTAGTACGTGTATATACGTTCATAAAAATAAATGGTTATATATTATTTTATGTATGAAGATTTGTAAGAGCTGTCTCGCGTTAGAATAAGACAAAAAGTAGCCTATCGACGATGATATGGCAATACCTCCTATCTAACAGATTTTTCGAGAAAATTACTTCATTCATTTGTGTTAAGGTTGATTATTAATGTCAGTTAATTTGTTACATAGGAGGTATTGCCACATCATTGTCGCTATGTCACTTTCCATCTTTTCAACTATCTTCACTTAAAAAATCGCGGTATCCGTCGCTTCGTTTAGCCGTGGAAGACGACAAACAGACATACAGACAAATATACAGTACTAGTGAGCCCCCCTCGCTTCGTTTCGGGACCAATAGATGGCGCTAGGTGTCTATTATATCGCGCAAGCGTTTTGTGTTTTCGGATCACAATAAGCGTTGCCGCTGTCTGTAGAATTTACCTCCTTTATAAATAGTATGGATAGAATATGAATTAAATTGACTATTGATCCACGACTTGGGGTTTTGGTTAGGGTTTGCATACGCCATGAAATTCCCAACATATAATGACAACGTGACGGCCATAGTCAGAGGAAACGTCTGAAAATAAAATGGATGTAAACATACCCGTGGCACAGCTATTATAATACTCTTTTTGATTGACTGACCGGATGGCGCAATTGGTAGTGATCTCGCCTCTTACGCCAAAGGTCGTGGGTTCGATCCCCACCCTGGACAAACATTCATGCGATGAACACTTGTGTTTGTCCAGTGTCTGGGTGTAATATATGTATTTAAGTATATATTTGTGTTCCTCTGTTGTCTGATATCTGTAACACAAGTGCTTAAGCTACTTAGTACGGAATCAGGTCAACTTATGAGATGTTGTGACAATTATTATTATAAATACTAGTTCCGTGGTACAATTTGGTTCTGTTAATTTTGAGTTTCCAATCTTATAAATTCCGGTTAACTCCACATTTTAGCGTTCATTCCCAGTTGAGTCCAAAGGTGTTGCTTCGGAGCCCAGTATGCTTGGATCATGGCCCAGGAATCGGGAAAGCGACAGCCGTGTGGCCCTCGCAACTCTTAAAAAGAGAAACCAGAGCCAACTGAATCATGGTTCCACGTTTCTGAAACTATCCGAAACGTGAAGATTTTCTCACGATGTTCCACCGCGCAGTTTGGGTCATTAATCCCGAAACGCGACTCTCCTACAGTGACTCCTTCACCGTGGGAGAGCCACGCTTCGGCATGAATGGGCCGGCTCGACCGGAGTGATACCATGGCCTCACAGAAAACCGACGTGAAGCAGCACTGTGCTGTGTTTCGCTGCGTGAGTGAGGGTACCGGGGGGAATTGGGTTTATAGGTTGGCAGCGCACTTGTGACTTCACTGGTGTCACGGGTGTCTATGGGCGGCGGCAATCGCTTACCATCAGGCAATCTATCTGCTCAATCTATCAGCCTATCGCCGTCCACTGCTGAACGTTGGCCTCCCCCAAAGAGCGCTAACCAACCCGGTCCTGAGCGGTCTGCATCCAGCTTACACCAGCCGTCTTTCTGAAATCGTCATCAGTCAAATCCGTCTGCTCATCAGCCACCAATCACATAAAAAAAGGCTTTGATGGAAACCCCCGACTTCGTGGCTCGAGTCTCAACGGTAAGCGCTTCAGACACGGAGTGACGCTATCTGAAATGAGACTGAGAAGCGAAAATAAATAAAATGCAAGCGAGCAACGGTCTGATATATAAGTTTAACGTTTCGTCTGACGGCGCTTTTAATATGGAGTATTAGCATATTGTTAAGGGAATTTTAGTCATATTGTTTTTCTTGACTAGCTAGTATACAGAACTCGATAGAAAATGGGACTAAAGAACAGAAAAAGATGTAAAAGAAATCCCAGTTTTATAAGTAAAAAAGTTTGATAAAAACTTAACGTCCAAATATAGCAACCCTGAGTTGTATTTAGAGATGTACCGACTAGTCGAAAAAGCCGACTAGTCGGCCGTTTTATAATCGGCGATTAGTCGGCTCAAACCACCGACTGGTCTGCCCACTTCTCACGCATGTTAATATGCTTTAACAAATTGAGAGGGTAAGGTCATTGAAATAAAATTGTTACTTACTTATTGTTTTCTATTATTAAAATCAGTCTCACAGTTTCAGTTTACAATATTATTATAGTAGTAGTTAGAAAATTTAAATAGGAACTCTTCTTTTGGTCTATAGTAAAATAACAAAATATGAAAATACCTATAAACTCTGATTTTTAATCATGTGGAGTTAACTGACAGCTACAATCGACCTTTGTTTTTTAATGTTGCCACCGAAGTGCACTAGCGTTGTTATAATTTAATAGTGAGCGAACAATTGAACTTTTACTGAACATTTAAGATGTTATGATTTTACTCATAAACTTTAAATTCATTTCATTTGATTTCATAATTTCAGCTAATAGACGTCCACTGCTGCACATAGGCCTCCCCCAATGTTCTCCACACAGATCGGTCCTGTGCCTCCCGCATCCAATGGATTCCCGCGATTTTCACCAGATCGTCTATCGACCTCTTTCTGGAATTTGGACTTACCAAGCTGGACTTTTTGTCCGAGGTAGATGTACTCGTCTACAACTTCCAGTGTAGAGCTTCCAACCTTTACAAGAGTGGGTACGACATGGGAATTCGACATAATTATCGTCTTGTCCATGTTCATTTTCAGACCCACTTGTTGGGAGACTCTATTGAGGTTGTCGAGTATTTTGCCTAAGTCTTCCACGGTCTCAGCCATGACTACGATATCATCAGCGAATCGAAGGTGCGTCATGTACTCGCCATTTATATTGATGCCAAGTCCATCCCAGTCCAGAAGTTTAAACACGTCCTCCAACAGAGTGGTGAACAGTTTCAGCGATATAACGTCGCCCTGTCTCCCACCTCGCCGGAGAGGTATGGGTTTTGATTCCTGGTCCTGAAGACGGACTGACATTATGGCGTTTTCGTACAATGACTGCAACACTTGTATGTATCGGTAGTCTATTCGGCACCTTTGGAGAGACTGTAGCACGGCCCATGTCTCGACAGAGTCGAAGGCTTTCTCATAGTCCACAAACGCTAAGCATAATGGCAGATTGTTTTTTAGATTTTCGCGTTGCATTATAACTACAATGTATCAATACGGGGATTAACACGATATTTATTATGTGAACTCACATATTTGGCTCGACGTTTCGGCTACGTTACAGCAGCCGTGGTCACGATCGAGCAGTCCGCTCGTGACCACGGCTGATTTACGTAACTTAATATTATAAACATTAAATTTGCCGCCATTCTTGAAAGTCACTTTTGTTGGTCAGACTATAATTTAAGGGAATGAAACAATGACATCTGTCAGTTTGGTTCGCATGATTAAAAATTAGTTTGATTTATGGTTTTAGGGTTAACTTTCATTTTTAATATTTTTAAGCTCCTTTGAAAATAAGTAAAATAACCTTATATTACCAAATTTTTGGATTAGATTCTTTTATTTGTATATGTCACTGGAAAATAACAAGATCCGTAAGTTCATCAATTTACTAGGAAGTTTATAAACTTTCGTAGGATTCTAAACGGGAGATAAATTGTATTATTTTACGTCCACATTTTCGTAAATTTATCAATTTACGATGTCACACGGTAAATTTATAAAATAACGGATATCTATTCGTAAAATTTTATATAGTTCGACCAATCACTGAAACTCTTTTAAATAAACGAATATTTGAAATACGTAAAATAGCACACTGCTCTCCGATTGGTCAATCATCATAGTGGCAATGCCAATCAGATCGCGCGTTGCGCTTGGATATTGCTTACTTATTATTTTACGAGTGATTTCAGTAAGTTTATCAATGTACGAAAATGTGGACGTAAAATAATAGAATTTATCTCCCGTTTAGAATCTTACGAAAGTATATAAATTACCTAGTAATGTGATAAACTTACGGATCTTGTTATTTTACGGGGACATATACACTTAAAGTTTATTTTATTGACTACGTTTTAACACACTTCCTACATTTAGTTAGAAGTTTAGATATCAATCAGCATCCATTTGTAAATTTCAACACATTTTCAATATTAACATTGACCCTGATTTTGATACGAATAAAGACTACCGATACTAAAGTTAATGAATATTAGCTTAAATGACGTCTCTGAGTGCGGCCGTAAGTATACCAGATTGGTTCACAAACTCTTTTAGCAGCAAAAGTTAAAACAAAGTTCGTAGAATTACTTCACACAACAACTAAGAAATAGGATCTTGTCCTATTTCTAATAATCAATTATTGTACTGAGATCTAGAAATGTAATAAAACAAACTTTTAATTTTACCAAAAGCAATAATCGGCCTGGCCGACTAATCGGCCATTTTGCTGCCGACTAGTCGGCTAGTCGGCTAGTCGGCTAAAGTCATAGTCGGCCCATCTCTAGTTGTATTATACATAATAAATGTATACGGGACCAAACGCGATAATTTATATAAGTACGTACAACCTGTGCGGATAAAGAATGGGATCAGAAATGACGGCGCATCTATTCACTTCTCGCTCGCTCACTATTTGCGTCTATACTCGCACCCCACGAGTGCGAGTATAGATGCAAATAGTGTACGAGCGAGAAGTGAATAGATGCGCCGCCATTTCTGATCCCATTCTTTATCCGCACAGGTTGTAAGTACATAATCGTATTAGTATCTTAAGCCTGACGTTTAGACGAGTTACTATCTAAAATGACACAAACGGCGCTCCTCGATATATCTTCCAACTGGAGACTTCACACTATCCTCGAACATAGTAAATAAATATATAAAAGCACCGTTCAATTCCACGCGAGAAGTTCGCCGTCGCACAACTGGTATCTGCAGTTTTTGCTCTCCCAAGGCTGTTAGATTTCCCGCGGGCCTTCCTATTCGCCCGCGGTTACTTCAAACAAGATTTTCTTTCCCACTTTTATTATGTGAGTATGTTGGTAGTTTGAAATTATTTTATCTGTTTCGTATCTCGATGTGGTCTTTTAGATACAATAGAGGAATTCACACTTTTTTATTTAGTTGCAAGGATAAGAAATGAACGGTAGATCTGGCAAAAACGTATCTTTCAATAGATTGGAACATTTGCGTCTGGATCAGTGCAGAGATGCGGAACAGTGAAACGCTTCACTTGTTTTTTTTTTGGTCAATAAGCCAACGCTTGACCATAATCGCACCTGATGGAAAGCGACGATGAGGTCTAGGATGATACGCGTTTGCCTAAAAGATATCTGTTCACTCTTGCCTTAAAGATGCCCAGATTATAGTGGTCAGGAAAAACAGATCTCGGCAGAGAGTTCCATTCCTTAGCCGTCCGCATTATAAATGTGGAAGCAAATCGCTTCGTGCGGATAAGGGGTATTTCTACCACATAAGGATGAAAGCACTCGCCGCGCCTTGTCGTCCGATGATGGAATGGGCTGGGGGGGATCAAATTATGTAGAACCTCCGCACACTCCCCGAAATGAATCCGGTAGAAGATAGAGAGGCATGCCACTCGTTGACGGTGGTCCAGGCTCTGCAGGCCAGCTTCGGAGAGTGTGTCATCATCGATGAGCTTCTTCGCACGTCACTCTATTGAGTCCAGTGCGTCTAACTGATACCGGGCAGATCCGTCCCAGAGGTGACAGCAGTACTCCAAGCAGGAGTGAACCTGAGCTCGACATAAACTTAAAAGCTGCTTGAGCTTAAAGTACCGCTTGACTTTCTAAAGGATGCCTAGTTTTTTAGCTGCAGTTTTGGCTATGGACTCAATGTAACGACCAAAATTAAGGCTAGCCGACAGATCCAAGCCCAATAGCTAGAGCTTGTAACATCGACTCTCAATTAGATCCGTGATTCATTCTACTTATTCGGATCATTCGGCTCACTCGGATTTTTCAGCTCATTTGGATCATTCGGCTCATCGGATCATTCAGCTCATTCGGATCTGAATGATCCGAATCATTCCGAATCTTGATGATGATCATTCTGTTTACTCGAACTCGAGATAAAATTGAGTCGAATGATACATTCGTAGCGAACATTAGAAATTCGGAACAGTGTATTATTTGGCTGAGTCAGTTCACTGAGTCGTTTCAATAAAGGATTAAACACGTCTAAAGCACGGAGAGCTAAAATTACAAGGATAGTAGATGCTGGGGATCTTGTAAGTACTAACATTTTGTCATCATCATCATCTGTTAACAACAATTAGCAAACTGAAGTGGCAGTGGGCTGGTCATATTAGCCGCAGAACTGACAGCCGTTGGAGCCGTAAAGTCCTTGAGTGGAGACCGCGACTCGGTAAGCGTAGTGTAGGACGCCCTGCGACAAGATGGGATGATGACATTCGAAGGCTGGGTGGGACCTATGTCCAGCAGTGGACGAGTGTGGGTTGATGATGATGATGATGATGATGATCTATTAACATGATGACATGTAACATGATACATACATAGTTCTCTCAAATAATGTTAGGTTTCTTCAGGATTTTGAAATCAAAACTTCAAAGTGTTGTCTTTAGTCGCAAAGTAGCTTGCCTGTCGATATTCTATAGGCTGTTGGTCAAGACGACGCCGTTGCCGCGGTGCTCCGTCCTGTTCCCACCAGTGTACCATCGCCGAACAACAACGACGACAGCCGAGCGACAGCCGAACGACAGCCTAGGACTCACGGCGGGCGCCGCCGGGTCTAACTACGCAGCTTGCTTCCGCGCACGTCACACATCATACGAAATCACTGTCGGGCGCGATTTGTACGGCTTTCAAATTCTGGTCGAGTACGCCAAATTTTACAGTCCGCTGCAGTTTCAATCCATAAAAGACAGATATCCCTTTTCTCCCACCATTTATACAGAAAAGGGCACTGGCCCCAACAGCTGTACTTTGGGGAGGTGTGCTTCTATTCTGCATGAGCTCATGCTTTTCCTATTCCTTTTCTACCAACGTGAAAGTAGACGAACTCCGAGCTATCATCTTTTATTGGTAATTATTTCTCGATTGCGTACAAAGCGCTTTTCCTCTTCAGCAGGCAGGGAGTGGAACGCCCTGCCTGCGTCTGCTGTCCCGAAAAACTACAACTTAAATTTGTTTGCAGCTGAATAGGAAACTTCTTGGTAAGCTCGCTCCATCGTAGGCTTTTTCTCAACTCTAAGAGTTCACTGTAAAGCCAAGCCCATCACCAATAAAAATGGTTGTTTTCTCTCACCGCCAATCAATATTGAGCAGAGTAAATAATATATATCTATCTATCGTAAGGGAACCTACATGTTAAGGATAGTTTCTGAAATATCCACATTCTGAATACTACCATGTTTTGACATAATGTTTTTTGAATATGTAACATTATTTAGTTGATAACACACTTATAAATTTAATCTCGTGTCCAGGCGGGACTCGAACCCACATCTTCCACAATGCGAAAACACGAGATGAAATTGTTGTATTATTTACTTACGAATAAATTGCGAAAGATTGCTATGTAAAATATATCAACTAAATGGTCTGCTTTCCCTGTCTAAGAGTTGCGAAGAACAGACGGCGGTCACTTTCACAAAATCCTGGATCCAATCCTGCAAAGTAACACCAACCAGAAAAGGCTTGTGTACTTGGCCAGTCAGTGATTGGCAGATATTTAAAATAATATTGAGAAATAACGGACAAAAGGAGCTATGTACAAAAATTCAGCTTGAAACCTTATGTATTATTTTTGTTATGAGCCCTCAAAGGCAATAGGCAAGTAAATTTTAAGTCTTAAATTTACAAAATATTTATATAGCAATCGATATCTTATTCAATTTATAGGAATTTTGTTAAGAAACTATTTTTATATATATATAGCTATCGAACAAAGCTATCTCGCGATGCGCACAAACTAGTGAGGGCTGACGTCACGCCTCGCGTCGCTGAATGTATGGAGCGTTTTGGGCAAGTCTATTTTAAGTGATTTTCAAATTGTCCTATCTCGAAGAGTTTCCAAACTAACCAATCCATTCTTTCACTAATGTTTTCACTTTTGAGGGGTTCTTATATTACCAACAAGAGAAAAAATAGGACACAAGCCAGTCATGAAACAACCATTTTATTTCCTAACTAACCTGTAGGTGTAACACATAAAAAAGATACTATCTGCATAATCGAATTCAAGCGATTAAGTATTCGGGTTTAGTGAACGAGCGATTAAATCGAGTCGGATTAATCGGAATTAATATTAAACGGTCGAACATGGCGCGGCACACGTTGCGATTTTATCTTGGTCACGCGGTGTTACTAGCGTGAGGAGAAATTGCTATAATGCTTGTTTTTTAACCGACTTCAAACCGCAAAAGGAGAAGGTTCTCTAATTCGATTAAATATTAAGTTAAAGGACATTTGTCCCGTAACTGGCTAGGACATTAGACAGTAGTTGAAAAAAAACCTTTTTCTTGGGAAAAGTACAAAAAAAAATTCATCGTACAATTACGTGTTGCAAGCCATACAACAATTTAATAACTTTACTCCTAATCAAGCATACATTATGGATTCAAAGGAAACACCACTGAACTGCAAATTATAACCACTGTCACTGTAACATCCATGATGATTTTTGCTGTTCTGTATTGCTATATTTTTCTGTGATTTTTTACTTTTGCACTAGAAAACGAAGCCATTATAAAAAAATGGATACAATACAATTCAATAAATCTTTATTTTCTCAACACAAACAATAATTATATTTTTGTCTTAGTGCTAGGTATACATTAAAATGTGTGGCATTTTTAGAGTTTGTCTGAGACTGAGGCCATGTGATAGGTATGGCATGGATAGTGACACAGTTGTTGGTATATTGACCATGTTTATTGGATCTCCATACAATTTGGGAAATTAGCTTGGAGATTACGATATAAACGAATATGGATCTTTCCGGGATTTGTAATATATAATCCCAAAATCAAAGTTTGGCTGGATGTAACTCCTAAAGTAATGCAGAGAGAGGTAAATTCATTTTGATTAAATTTCCACCCACTTCCTTTTAGGTATTTTTGGTAACAAATAAATAATAACTTATTGGTACATTTTTAATTATTACCCGGCAACACAGGCCACGCCTCCACCGCTCACGGCAGTGGAAAGAGTCGACTCTAATAGCTCAGGGAACGACTGAATGAATGAATGACCGCACGCGATGTGATTCAACTCATTCGACACTCACCATTGTTCCGGATTCCGAACCATCAAAGAAGTCCCGTTAAACCGCGCTTGAGTTGCCATCGTCATTCAAATTTGAGCTTTATGATCATAGACACAAGGAATGTCAAATTTAAGTTCCGTGTTTTTCCGCAGGACATCTTTTGTGGCGCGGTTTCTACACTACATGGGATGGGTAACTGCTATGGGTGGAGTTAACATTATCTTTTATTACTTCCTAGTGGACGCCCATAGCTCCAGTCGCGTGAGAATCGGTTTGTCACTAAAAGATTTTTAACCAAATCCCTTCAGTAGTTTCCGATATTCCTCATCTTAGCTTGCAATTCCCAATTGCATCCATAACTGCCGCTTCGGAGCCCGGGGTACGCTTGGACCATGATCCAGGATTCGAGAAGTCCGGCAATGACAATGAAACGACTGCTGACTGACCTTCGCAACCCTTGGCCTGGAAAAAGCAGAGGCGTCATTACCTATAGTTCAGGGGTGCGGTGCTCCCGAGCGTCGGAAGTTAGAGGGCGCCGAGAGCCCCTCGACACATAGAGCCTTCACGGTACCGCTCCGCAAGGAGGGCGCGAGTACTGATCGTTCTCCTCATCTTAGCGTGTGATTCCTAGTCGCGTTCAATGCTGTCGCTTCGAAGCCCGGGTTACGCTTGGACCATGATATAGGATTCGGGATGTCTGATAATTACAATAAAGCAACTGCCCATAGGTAGTCGAACATGTTGTAAGGATTCAATTTTTTTCGCACATTATGAAACAAGATGGCGCCGTTTATTGATTGCGCCCGGGCGCTTCTTGGGCTAAAGCCGCCCCTGGACTGGGAACCAGACCAAATGGATCACGGTCACATGTTCAGAATCATTATTTGAAATATGAGGGTATCCGCAATTTTGAGAACCTATCCGAGAAGTACAGGTTTCCTCACGATGTTTTCCCTCACTAGCTAATGGTAGAAATATGCACAAAGATTTGAAAAATCTAGAAGTGCATGCGGAGATTCGAACCTCCACCAACCTTGCGTGGAAGGCGCGTTTTTATACACTGAGTCTCCATCGCTCAACAAATACTTCCCTGTTAATTAATAATTATATCATGAAATACGCCACCGTCTGCCGCGAGTCCCTACTTATAGGCGGGTCGGTACAACATGGCACCCCAAAACCTTAAGACGGGTAGGCCTAACTAGCGACATCAAGCGATATAAATTGTTAGCTACTAAACCTGATCTATTTTAAACAATTTCGAAACGGGAGTCTCTATGCAAACATTTATACTATTTATTTAATAATTATGCTCTACTTTTTGATCTGTTTTTGCAATCGAAATTTGGATTAACGCCATAAGCAGCCGCTATTGACGGTAATTCATATTTCGAGTACAAAAGCACACCCAAAATTAAGTAAGTATAAGTATTAAATAAATAGTATCACTTAAATTATCCGAGAGACTGCAGCTTCGAATTATTTTTTTGTGATAGGTGGCAAACAAGCAGATGGATCACCTGATGGTAACCAATAGCCGCCGCCCATGGACACCCGCGACACCAGTGGAGTCACAAATTTAATAAATATTATAAGTGTTTTCCGAGAGTTTGTAACCCCGAAATTGTTTAAAATAGATCCGGTTTAGTAGCTAAAAATTAAAATCGTTTGGCGTCGCTAGTGTGCCCTACCCGTCATCTTAACACGTGCGGTACGATCTCTTGTGGCAACTACAAATATGTAGCAGTTGTAACATCCAGCTACGAGCTTTGATACTCGTAGACACATGACTACGGTCCGTAGTAGTGCTACGAGATATTAAACGATTATGTGCTACGAGAGATATTTTACTGGTGCAATGGTTGGAGCTCGATGCCCGCACAGTACAAACGTGTGCATGAACATGTCTGTTTGTATTGGTCTGGGTCATCATCATCATCATCATCAGCCCGTTTAAGTCCCCACTGCTGGGGCACGGGCCTCCCTCAATCACATGAGGGGTAATTGCCATACTCACCACGCTTGGCTGACGGGTTGGCGAGGATTTTGATATGAATGCAGAGTTTTCCTTCTCTGGGTGCTGATGATTATGCCAGCAGCTTTACCTTAATCGCCTTTTACGACACCTCGGTAAGAGTGAGGGTGGCCTATTCTACTCTGCCGGGGACCAAACGGCACTTGGTCTGGGTGTTTGCTATTTATTTGAAGTATGTATTTACAAAAGAAAAGTATTATAAGCATATATTTGTAATCCCACTGTTGAATCAATGTATGTGTTGTTGTGAAATATATTCCATTTAGCATGTTAGATCAACGAATTAAGCGAAAATTATATCAGTTGTCCCATCATCATCATCATCATCGTCGTCAGCCCATTTAAGTCCCCACTGCTGGGGCACGGGCCGCCCTCAATCACATGAGGGGTAATTGCCATACTCACCACGCTTGGCAGACGGGTTGGCGAGGGTTTTGATATAAATGCAGAGTTTTCAGCCGTGTGGTGCGGCAGAGTAGAATAGGCCACCCTCACTCTTACCGAGGTGTCGTAAAAGGCGACTAAGGTAAGGCTGATAATCTGATGATCATCAGCACCCAGTTGTCCCATACAAAATAGAAAATCCACCCGGCAATAATGTATGGAACAGGTGGTTTTTTTTTCGGTTATTTTGTTGATTTAACACGCTAAATGGTAAAGGTGTAACCGTTGTGGTTAGGTTAGCCTTGAGCCGTTAGAATTTGAAAAACATTTCGCCAGGAATTGATACGTACAATAGGAATTTCGACGCAGAATACAGTATAATAACCATTTCCGTAAGAGAGCTCAGTGGTTCAGAATGCGCATTCCATACGGGGGGGGGGGGGGGGGGGGGATTTGTTTATGCGATAGGTGGCAGAGGAGCAGACGGATCACCTGATGGTAAGCGATTACCGCCACCCATGGACACCCATGGACAACCTTTAAACCCTGCCATTTTCTCCGGTCTGGTCCCTTGCTCACGCAGAAAAATACAGCACAGTGCTGCTTCACGCCGGTTTTCTGTGAGGTGGTAACATTCCGTCGAGCCGGCCCATTCATGCTGAAGCGTGGCTCTCTTAAGGTCAATCTTTTACCAATGTTTCTGTAAAACTGAGAAATCTTTTAATGGTATACCAAATAAAAAAATAATGCTGATACCTATATAGTTTTTTATCAGCCCAAAAGTCTTATAATATCCTCCAACCGATTACGGCTACGGCGGCCAACCTCAACGATGAGCCACGTACGCAGGATATATTATAGTGCTCAAGTGTGTGCGCAAACACAAGTGCACTCATTACTCCCTTACCCTCATATTCCGATGGAACAACAGCTTGACACGACCGGAGAGGGATTGGGCGCAGGACCAACGGCTTAACGTGCTTTCCAAGGCACGGGTACAAGACTGCCAACTTTCCGACTTCGGGCTGTCACTAAGAATTTCTTAATTAAAAGCATAGTTACATGCAATTAAAAAAAATAAAGTTTAAAATCTAAAACCCCACTACCAAGAAAACACGCTCTAAAAAGTACGAAACAAGAAAATGGTCTCTGCTGCAATAATGATGCCGTATTGCCGTGGTCGTATGCCACATTGATTTTATATTATTATTATAATGAATCTGTTTTGCTACAGTAGGTGGCAATACGGCATAAATAATTTCAGCAGAGACAATTTTATTGTATCGTACTTTTTTGAGCGTGTTTTTTTGGTAGTCGGGTTTTAGTTTTCAAAAATATTTTTAGTTATGTAAATAAAATTACATATTTGGAATGTGATAAAAAAGCTCTTTCATTTGATATCCCACACGGTATCGTCAAGCAACTTTTTTTTTAGTTGCTTACTCTAAGTCCCCTAGAGGGCACTGTAGTCAATTTAACGTGACGTCATGTCGCCACGTCACGTCGCCTATAACCAGCAGACAATCAAGACGCTTCTAGCGACACCTCATTTGTTCAAATATGATAACTAGTTTAGAAGTTATGTGGGAACAGATGAAAAACCATACATACATAGGTATATACACACAGGTAAAAAGCATAACCCTCCTTTTTGCTTCGCCGTAGATGGGTAAAAAACAGGACAATATATCCTAGGAAATCTGTACAAGATTTCCCGTTTATTAGCACAAAACGGGACGTAGTGCGAAATTAGTAGAATGCAATCCTGTAGTTTACCTTCGTAATATACCGGGACATCTCCACTTGCAGCTCGCGTAGGATTACCAAATGTTATTACTGAAAAGCCGGACTGTACGAGCTACGTCGCACAGACCAACTCAGCAACGACCTACATGCAGCGCGGCTGACCGATGGACCGTCTTCTTGCACCGTCGGCACTCTACACCGACGGCACACTAGCAAACACCTTTTAATGTGTTCATAAGATTAAACGTTCTATATAAACTATGTGACTAATATCAATAAACAGATTTCAACCGTCTGTGTTGGGTCTCATTTCTCCCGCTGCGGCCAAGACACCTTTAGCCGTCACTATGATCAGTCGAGTGAGCCTGCTCGACTGGCAGCGGTCCCCCTCCTACCTACCGTCCTGACTCTTCCCGCTTGCTACCCTGGGCAACCCGGGAGCAAGCTCCCATCACCTTATCTATTTATGTATTTATTCCCAGGATAGGCAGGGCTAGGGCTCTAGGGACTTAGTGTCTTAGACAAAGGGGCTCTAGGCTCACTAGAGAGTTAGGTTCCCTTCCTTTCCTTATATTCTGTTCGCCGGGACGCGGTGCCTTACAACCGTCGCTTACCGCCCGTACACGGACAAACCATCCAGCATAGCCGGACAAGCCAACCAGCCTAGCCGGACAAGCCAACCAGCTTAGCCGGACATTTTGACATAAAGGAGATCCCCGGATCCTTCAATTTATTTTTGGACCAAATATAAAACCGCCAGGCAAAAAGAATTGGCTGTACCTATTTTCTTAGCACTAAATTAGTCCTATAACTGTGTCCCCCTGATTTCCAAATGACAATATTTGGCATAGAAAAAAAATATCTTGTTAGTTAATTCACTGAAAATGTATTTTTGAAGTAATACCAGAGGACTTTATTTTGTAATGTTATTTTACCACCTTTTTAGCGGACCTCTAGCTCCAGTGTGCCAACTTTGTGTTGCAGTTAAGTCTTAACGGTAAGATGATGATGATTATTATTGCCAGCGTGTAACCAGCTCCCTAAAAGTGTTCGTAATAAGAAAAAAAAACTGAATGAAAAATAAAGGACACCGGACCTCCTCACTTTTTAATCTTATTCTTAGTATACTCGATATTTTATTAACTGCCTCGGTGGTGCAGTGGTTTATGGGTCGCACTTTAAAGCGACGTACCTAAGTTTTCGGTGAGAAATTCTTAATGGCAGCCCGGAGTCTGGAAGTTGGCGGTCTTGTACCCCTGTGCCTCAGAAAGCACGTTAAGCTGTTGGTCCTGCGCCCGATCCGTCTCCGATCGTGTCACAGTAGTGTCCTATCGGAGTATGAGGGTAAGGCAATAGAGAGTGCACTTGTGTTTGCGCAATCACTTGAGCACTATAGTATATCCTGCGTACGTGGCTGATCGTCGAGATTGGCCGCCGTAGCCGTAATCGGTTGGAGGATATTATATTATTTTATTAAGTTGCAAAAAAATGTTATAGTTAGTTGTTAAATATAAACATTCTAATTAAATAGCATTAAGATTGAGAAAATAGTATTTATCCTTGCAACAATAATATGGGGCAAGCGGAACAGAAAGACAACTTAATAAATGTTATGAAATTTTCAAATCTGAAAAGTCAGTCATTGTCTTACTATTATTTTTTTAGTGAGAGATGACTGACAAGCATTAAACGCTATGATCAGGGCGGTGTTAGACGAGCAAACGGATCACCTAATGACCTGATGATGCTATGCAATTGCCACCACCCATGGACAACCGCAATACCAGTAGAGTCACATGTGCGCTGGCCTGCCAACTTATTTCCTCCGGATTGGGCCTCCAATGTCCTAATTTTGCCCAAACCGATTCACCAATTTGGCCGGACATGTAACTTTTTTATTGACTTTATCCTTCTCTTCTCTCTTTTCAGACGCCTGGCTACCCTATGCTCGCGCTATGGCGATTCAATTTCGTAGCAAACTCAGTTGAAATTAGTCGGGAATCAGGTTATACGGGAACGGATTACCCGACTGCGTCTTAACGAGCCACCTAACACTACACGTCACGTGCCTCTAAACTTTGCAGCTACTTACTTGCCATAGTAGACCAGGTATGACGTCAGTATCCGTATTAATTAAATATTTCACAACATCACATACATTGATCTAACTCCGAGATAGGTCGCTCAAGCACCTATGTTACGGATATCAGAATCAACAGTGGGATTACAAATACTCGTTGTCGAGGACAGACTCCTTGGGTCTGTTTAGTTTGTATATTTTTTTATTTATCTTGACAGGAGTTGTCATTTCTTCTTTGTTCGTTGGCTTCTTGTAAAAATTCTGCTTGAAAAATGTGCTAATTTGGTTTGTATTTTTATTTTATCTTTCACTTTTTTACGCGAGTTTTCTTTCGTCTGCGACACTCGTATGTACATTTAATACTTTTCTTTTGTAAATACATACTTATAATACATAGAAAACACCCAGACCAATACAAACAGACATGTTCATGCCCACAAATGTTTGTACTGTGCGGGGATCGATCCTGCAACCCTTGCACCAGAGGCAGCGTTCACTACCACTGTTCCAAATGTGTCGTGTTATGTAAACGTTATGAGTCTTTATTTTGTGCTGTGGACTGATGGACGACGGAGTTGAAACGTATTAATTTTAGTGCCGTCACCACAGACCAGGGCCACCGTAAAGCCTCCGTCAACAGTAAGGGATGACCGTTAAATTGTCAAACGGTTCACTCTAAACCTGTTTTATAGGCCTTAAATGACTTCTCGAGGGCAAAGCAGTTAATCTTTATGTCTGCACGTTCAGATCTTTGAGTTTAATCTGCACTTTTGACATATAATTAAGGTCGTATAAGACGTTAATCCCTTCAATATCTATAGTGCAATAGAATGGAAAGCCAATTGGAATGTTTTCTTTTTAGCAAGTTTTATATTACATGACTTTACGTTAAGGTGACGGGTAGGGCACACTAGCGATGCCAATTGATTTCAATACTTAGCAAATAAACCGGATATCTTTTTAACAATTTTGAAGCTGCAGCCTCTCGGAAAACACTTATATTATTTATTGAATACTTATACTTAACCTTTGGGTCTGATATTGTACTCGAAATTTAAATTACCGACAAAAACGGCTACTTATGGCGTTAATCCAAATTTCGAGTGCAAAAACAGATCAAAAAGTACATAGTGCACAATTATTTATGCCTTAGTTTCTCAATCGAGGGACGCGCCTGACATCTATGGATCATCACTCGGTAAATGGAAGTTTGCACTATTTAAATGCAGTAAAATTTAATTTTGAATTTAATTGGATTATAAACATTTAATATCACTTAATTCTAATTCTATTGTATTCTGTTTTTATTCAAAATTGTATCTTATTTAATTTAATTTAATTATTTTATCATATTTAAAGAAATTAAAATAGTTACAACATATTTATATTGCATTTTTCCTTTTCTTTTAAATGGGGTATATGACTAAGCTCAAGGTTTTACAAAATATAAATATTTTATCAAAATATAGGTAAATATGTGCCAATAGCAAAAATTCTCAATTAAAATATTACGTCTAGCCGGTTTTATGGTCATTCAAAGATTCATGGGCAAGTCCATTTTAAAACTATGAAATTATTAAAAAATAATTATACCATTAAATAACCCATACAATTTGCACTAATTATTATAATAGAACCATTGACATAAACGAAACATTTGATATAGCTACCATACAAAATTCAAATGAAATGCATACAAAATACTTAGGTGTGACGTCACATCTTAGTAGCCATTTGTAGGGAGCGTTTTGGGTTTGCCCATAATAATGTGATTTTAAAGTTGTGATATCTCAGGTGGTTTAAATGAGAATCAAGTGATTTTTTCAACGATATTTCTATCATTGAGAGGTCTTTTGATTGCAAAAATAAAAAAAATAGTCATGTACCGTATTGGTGTGTTATTTAATAATATAGTAGTAATTAATAATTTAATGTTGCTTGTTATAATTAATTATTGACATGCTGTTTACACATCGGTATGGATTTACAGTCTACCATGACTGCACAGTTACTATGTAGGTATTATCTTTATTTTGTATCTACTGTAACTCTATTGTGTGTAACTAATAAAAATAAAAATATTAAATAAATAGTATAAATACTTGTTTGCATACTGCCGCTCCGAAATTGTTTAAAATAGATCCGGTTTAGTAGCTAACAATTTAAATCGATTGGTGTCGCTAGTTAGGCTACCCGTCGCCTTAAATTCCGATACGACCTGCAAACCTCAAGAAAAGAGCGTATTCTTTTTAAAAAGACAACGGCGCACTTTTTACTGCTCTGGTGCTGCAGGGTTACATGGGCGGCGGTGATCACTTACCATTAGGTGATCCGCCTGCTCGTGTGCCCCCTATCTCATAAAAAAATTAAGTATAAACTGTGGCACATACGCACACACAGAGAGACTCACACACAAACTGAATTATCTATCTACTTCTTACAATCTATAATAATAATATCCTCCAACCGATTACGGCTACCACGGCCAATCTAAACAATCAGCCACGCACGATATATTATGGTGCTCAAGTGTGTGCGCAAACACAAGTGCTCTCTCTATTCCCTTCCACACATATTCCGATGGGACACCACCGGAGAGGGATTGGGCGCAGGACCAACGGCTTGACGTGCTCTCCGGGGTACATGACCGCCGACTTCCATATTCCGGGCTGACACTAAGAATTTCTTATCGAAAACTTAGGTACAAATTTTTGGCCAGACCCGGGGATCGAACCCGGGACCTCTTGCGCAGCCGTCGCTTTAAAGTGCGACACACTAACCACTGCGCCACCGAGGCAGTCAATCTATAGTGTGACAAGAAAAGACCCTCGGCCAAAATCAATCTTTTTTTTTCGATAATCCTCACGGATGCCTGAAATCAAATAGCGGAAGATAGGTGACTCGGTTATACTGCGTGGACCGCTTAAATTAGGTGCCCGGCGCCTTATTGCACGCAGTCGCAAATGTCAGAGTCTGACAGCGGTCGCGTCACCCAAAAATAGCCATTAATTGTTTTTAGTGGGATAAAGGCTATCAAAATGCCTACGTGCGCTTTCATGCGCTGTACAAATAATTCAAAACGTAAAAATAAATCTCTCTTTTTAATTTCTTATATTTCAATATTTTTCAATGTTTTGTTCGCCATTTTGCCGAGCGAGATAGAAATATACGATATACCCATGTGTGACGAGTTAAGTGATATTACGTCACACAGTGATAGCGTCAGCATAAAAATATCAAAAAATATAATTGCAAAATATTTTTAGTTAATTTATTCAAAGTAGTAGTAGTAGTGGAAAATGTGTAATAAAAAAAACATATTTATTGTTGTTTATATTTAGCCCACTTCATAAAAAGAAGGAGGTTATCAATTCTTCGATATAATTTATGCACGTTCCCCAACTAGGTAGGTACAAAGTTTTGTTTAGTCATCTTCCAGTAGGTACCTACTGGAAGATGACTAAACAAAACTTTTTTTAAAACACTTTCTCAGATAATGCCATTCTTACCATGTCATAATCTGATGATGGGATCCCATAATAATCGAGAGCAACATTCAGAGTTTATAGACACAAGTGAAACAAACTGTGCCTATTCGAAGAAAAGTCAACGTTGTGTAATAATTTATAATAGTACCAACAAAACATTTATGATAATTTCGACTGTTATAAAAACAAATGCTTTAGAAATTAGTTATTTTTGCTGACCCTACTTTCTCCTTTTGACATGACGCGTAGCATGCGGTAGCGCCAAAGGTAGCGCGTTTGATGACTCCCTCAAGCGTATGTCAAAACAAATAGGTCCGTTTTCAGTTGTCTTGATGAAGGGACGTGGCGTATCTTCAGCTATTTTGATTTAATCTAAGATCATCATTGAAGAATCATTGAAGCATTGTCTACCTATTCAAAGAATTGAGGAGATACAACCTATGATTTTTGGAAGTCTATTATAAATCCCGTAAAAATCCATATTAATATCAACATTTCGACGCAAGTACATAAATAACTGTAACCTAATTCCAACCTCTGGTAATAACTCTCGGTCTGTTAGGGAAGCTCATAACATGTTCTGCCATGTTCGTACTTACGTATTTGTCTTAAGTCTTGCGGAACTTCGAGAGAGAAAGGGTAGGATGCGGCATAAAAATAATACATATTGCCGTAGTAGGCATTCGGTTGATTTGTCTGTCATGATGCATTTTGGATGCAAGACTTAATGAGGCTACGCTAGAGATATCTGATTCCGAAATAGATAGCTCAAGCAAATATATTTTTTATTCTTATTTATTTTATTGGTTAACCAACGAAAATTACATAATACTTGCTTAGAATATCATACACAATTTAAGAAAATAGATTATATGCACTTCCATGCATAGGTCAATACCGCATGCAAAACAATAAAAAGGAAAATACATTAACAATAAGTACTTAATCTAGCTCTAATTATAGTAAAACAATTTAACACTTTATATATACATTTAATACTTCTTCTTTTGTAAATACATACTTATATAGAATAGTATCAGCCTATATACTGTCTCACTGCAGGGCAAAGGCTACATCATATAAATCAAGTCATCGCTACTATGATGGGATTAAGCTTAATCACAACGCATGCCTTATGCTGATTGGTGATAACAAACCCGAGCTATGTTCGAAAAATTCGTCACATCCTTTGCTCGATCCGGGAATAGAACCCAAGACCCCGAGATCACGGCCCGGTACTTAAACCACTAGACCAACGGGGCGTTACATACTTATAATACATAAAAAACCAAGACAAACACAAACAGACATGTTCAAGCACACAAATGTATGTATGCGAGGATCGTACCCGCAACCCTTCCACCATAGGCAGCGGTTACTACCACTGAACCTTTTTAAAGCAAAAAGTGCCGCCCACTTTGTCTTCCTACATGAAAAAGTAACAATCTCTAAACGTTCTCGCACCCTTTTCTTCTCCGCCCCCCTGGATGAACCCGATATTTCGCCACACCCGAAAAGTAACCCCTCGCACTACGCTACTCTACTGTTTTTGCTACAGTTAGTGGGAGACCAGTCTCCCAATATCGAAAGTATAAACACCACCAGAGGTGCTTATACATGCCACATCCACATTTCCTGCATCTGTCAGTTTGTGCACATGTGAATAGTTCGGCTTAGCGCACACCTGCTCCCGCGCAACGCTTAATAAGCATGGCGACCGTCCTAACTGTTTGCTCATTAGAGATTAAACATGTCGACACATCTGAATTTATTAGTTTAATATACATGATATAAAGGTCCGTTCTTTTCTGGAGAATAAACCGCGAATACTTATTGGCATCTACAACACTCACATGCGTACACACGTATACATACACATGCACACATACAGTCAAAGCTATATATACGTCCGTGCTGAGGAAACCTGCACGTTTCGGATAGTTTCTAAAACGAGTAACCATGATTAGATTTCAGATGCGTAGTTTTTTTTTTCTTAGTGGACTCAATCATACATTCAGCGAGTTCTTCTTCTTCTTCTTGTTTTATTTGTGGCAATCAACTTCTCGACTGAGAATTACTCCTGCCATTATCATGTTTTAGATTTTAGGCATTATTAAGCGGGACAACCGAAGATAATTCGCCAATGTCAAGTAACTTATTGAGAACAAGTAGGTAGTCAACAGTCGAAGTCAGTCAAAGTCACAGTCACTCAATAAAACGCCGGTGTTTTGCGTTTTATCGACCTACGGATTCAGCGGATATCACTCTAAAAGCAATCGCGGGTTTTAAGACTCTATTAGGTCCAAGCAAGTTGTCACGAGACAACGCACTCGACACACAATAGCAGTGTTAAAAACGATACAATCCAACGATTCTTATTATTAGGATCACTTTGCGGCACTTCACTGCACAAATAAACACCAAACTTGCACACTAAAAACCACTAGACACTAATTTAAAACCTTTGAACTGCATCAGCCCACGCGGCTTCTTTTAGCCCTACCCGCCGAATCCCGTTCAGCGAGTTCAGCGACGCAATGATTCCGCCAATGTCAAGTGTTGAAAGAGACGCGCAGTTTAAAATATTTTGACCGGTACCAAAGATCCGTAGTTATCTTTTGGAATATACAAGAAATTACGTCACTTTGAAGCTGTCACGTTCTAACCAATAGTCAAAACGATAAAAAAAAATCAGTGTATCGGTCGTTAGAATAATAACTTATAGAAACCGTGTCCGCACGGTAATGTCGAAGCTTCATATTTGTAGCCATCTCCAAACGCCCGACCGCTCCGTAGTGTCAAATGTCAAACCAACCCGAACGCGTCTCGCAATAATAAATTTTAAAGAGAACCAGCTTATTCATCCAATTTCCAACGGAACGTGTCTCTTTATTCACTTGACATTGGCATAGTTGTCTCATAAGAGGAACACCAAACCATAAAAATAGATAATAATTTAATTATGAGAGTTTGTTTAGTTAATTGTGCCACAAATCCTCTGAAAAACATTAATAACATCACTTACCACAGGCAAGCTTCACTTTTGACAAAGTGCTAGTATGAAGACATTCCTTCTATAGGTTATTATTCTAAGCGTATAGTCTTATAGCCTTGAGCCCAATTCTCGTGCTCGTGACATTTATTATCATACGGCATATATCACTAAAACATAGTTTTTTTGTATGGTTTTCAGGTGATATTCGCCATGTTTTTTTCATATCGAAATCCCGAGAATTGGGCTCCTTGTTTTCTTGTTTTCTATAATCCAGTTCGCCGAAAGAGTCCCCGAACCTAAGTCCGCATTCACTGTAAGTACCCGTGTATTGAATAGTACCTTGGCCAGTTCCTCGTAACTCTTGATAACGCTTATTGAATTCCGCGATCGAAGCCTTAGCACGAATCACAGCCTAAATATTACTAGTATTTCGCCTTACTTCGCCTTACAATTCGTCAGTCTTGAAAATAAACGATGGCGCCAATGTCGTTTACGTCATAATGGAATGGAACTAAAAACGCACGCTTTAAACGGAATGTGCCATTTTCGGAAAAAACGTCACAGAGTGTGAAAGATATCCAACCGGCCTGACGCAGATTCTATACGGGCGCGGGAGATAAAAAAAAGTCACCCAGCACTTCACCCCAGTACTAACGGCTTCGCCTGGTTTGTCAGAATTGGCTTTCTATGAAAAGGCACAGCGACAATGATGTGACAATACCTACTATCTGCAAGATTTTTCGAGAAAATAACTTCCTTATGTCATTGGTGTTAAGGTTGATTATTAATTTCAGTTAATTTGTTAGATAGGAGGTATTGGCACATCATCGTCGCACAGTCTGTTTAGGGTGCATGTCTATGGTAAAATATAGCTTGATTAGAATGACGCTATTTTTTGATATTTATTCGTATTACGCCTTAGTCTGAGGACTTGATAGTCCTAAGACTAAGCTCAAAAAATAAGTCGCAATATGATTATTGCGCCTTAAAGTCTGAGGACAATATATTGCGCCTTATAGTCTGAGGGCTATCGTATTGCGCCTTATAGTCTGAGGGCTCTCGTATTGCGCCTTATATTCTGTGTGATCTCGTATTGCGTCTTATAGTTTGAAGGCTATCGTATTGCGCCTTATAGTCTGAGGACTATCGTATTGCGCCTTATAGTCTGAGGACTATCATATTGCGCCTTAAAGTCTGAGGACAATATATTGCGCCTTATAGTCTGAGGGCTATCGTATTGCGCCTTATAGTCTGAGGGCTCTCGTATTGCGCCTTATATTCTGTGTGATCTCGTATTGCGTCTTATAGTTTGAAGGCTATCGTATTGCGCCTTATAGTCTGAGGACTATCGTATTGCGCCTTATAGTCTGAGGACTATCATATTGCGCCTTAAAGTCTGAGGACAATATATTGCGCCTTATAGTCTGAGGGATATCGTATTGCGCCTTATAGTCTGAGGGCTCTCGTATTGCGCCTTATATTCTGTGTGATCTCGTATTGCGTCTTATAGTTTGAAGGCTATCGTATTGCGCCTTATAGTCTGAGGACTATCGTATTGCGCCTTAGTTTAACGGCTATTGTGGCGCGCCTTATAGATAGTCTGAGGGCTATCGTATTGCGACTTATAGTCTGAGGGCTCTCGTATTGCGCCTTATATTCTGAGTGATCTCGTATTGTGCCTTATAGTCTGAGGGCTATCGTATTGCGCCTTATAGTCTGAGGACTATCGTATTGCGCCTTAGTTTAACGGCTATTGTGGCGCGCCTTATAGATAGTCTGAGGGCTATCGTATTGCGCCTTATAGTCTGAGGGCTCTCGTATTGCGCCTTATATTCTGAGTGATCTCGTATTGTGCCTTATAGTCTGAGGGCTATCGTATTGCGCCTTATAGTCTGAGGACTATCGTATTGCGCCTTAGTTTAACGGCTTTTGTGGTGCGCCTTATAGTCTGAGAGCTCTCATATAGCGCCTTAGTTTGACGGGTATTATAGTACGCCTTATAGTCGGAAAAAAAAGCTCCGTTGTGTCTTGCCTCCCCCAGCGGATGCAAGGTGGCCTTGCGATAGATGTGGAAAGATATTCCGTGCAGCAATAGGGCTCTACAGCCATCAACGCCGATGTGGATTACCACCAACCTCCTAGCGCTGCAACCATCATATTCTAGATGCTGTGGCCAATTGATGCAATTGATATAGTCTGAAGGCTGTCGTGGTGCGCCTTATAGTCTGAGGACTCTCGTATTGCGCCTTATAGTCTAAGGGCATAGTGCTATCAAGGACAGCTAAAACCAACTTTCTGTGGCTACTGCGCAGTGTTTATACTGGCCTGGACCGTAAACCAGGGTCCTATTACAATGGATTGGCAGCGAGTAAAAACAACATAAAGATCCGCCCATAAAGTAGTTGATTTATGAAGTAACAATGGAAGAGCGGGACTTGGTCAGGAGCAGTGATGCAATGTATGCGAGTGTGGGTACCGGATGTTCATTACGGGGAGAGGTTGGAAGCGAACTTGTGACTCTACAGGGGCGTTACGGTTGGTTCGTACGCGTGGACATAGTTGATATAGTTGAACGAACGTAGAGTGACATAGGCTACTTTGAGGGTAATCGAATTCCTAAAAAAAATAAATTGATAATTTAAAAAACCCCCGACACAACTAAAGCTCTTTCATTTGATACCTATATTGAGGCAGTTGGAACAACAAATAGGTTATTCGTCATTTTCTGACGGCGGCCATCTCGGATTAGAGATTTTCACAATTAATATATTCTGCTACTCAAGCCCTATTATATGATACCCGTATTTTGGGAGTTGTGTTAAAACATAAAATCCAAATCTTTGTGACGGCGGCCATCTTGGATCGATTTTTATCCAACGTAGCTAAGAACACTCCCTCTTTATTCATATTTCAAACAAAAAAAACAATATAAAAATCGGTTCATTTGTTTGGGAGCTACGATGCCATAGACAGACACACACACACACAGACACGTCAAACTTATAACACCCCGTCGTTTTTGCGTCGGGGGTTATAATAGTGCGGATTCGACCCCCTTAATAAAATTCACAGTCCCGAAAATAAAATTCATGTATTTTTTACAATATTTCTACGTGCGACGCGTAGAGTCAGCTGGTAGCTATCCTCAAAACTTCCGAAAGGCCACTCCCTACAGCCAGAAGTCCTCCTTAATAACAAAGAGTCGGTTGGTACTCTCACCACAAATAAGCTGAAGTTCATTTTGTAGTGAGACTCCAACCAACCGTTCGAAGTTTCGAACCTCAACGTCCAGTTGGATTTCTTTTGCACGTAATCTCCGACTCCCTCGACATTCGTAGACCAGTGTAGGCGGATTAATGTGAGAATCGATTTCTTTTTTGTCGGTTGCTCAGTTCTGTCCACCTACGTGGAGTCAACCTCAGGCGTTTCTAGAAGAGGGCAAATAAACATAATTTTGGGGATTGAATCGGCCCGGCACGGTTATGCGAAAGGGACGGACTCTAACTCTAGAAGGAACCGACGAACGTCCTCGCCGGCGAGGAAGGTACCGCGGGGGTTTTGGAGTGTTATTTGTCGTGAGTTGTTCGGCCTGTTGCATGACGACGGTGACTAGGGTCGTCTCGGTCGTCAAGGACAGATCGAGGGCGTCTTTTCCTAACAGTGGGGGCTACGGGAGGGGTATATACAGACGCCTTAACCACAAGGGGGTTGGAGATCGGAGCAGATTCAAAGTAACGGATGGAAGCTTGCTAAAGATACTGCTTAATAGTAAGTATACCTAACTCAATGTGTTTCATTCCTGAGGAACCAAGGCGCACCAGTGGCGTTTCGCATCAAGCGATTTTGAATTACCTCTATGGATGTGACACTTCGCAGCGTGTGCGTACACAACACTAGCGTAAGTCATAATTGCACCGTGAGAATCGACTGAAGAAAGACAGTTTTTATACTTTGATGTGTGGCTGTACTTACCAACGCTCCAATTCAAAGGTGCCGACCTGATATTAATCACTACACTAGTATGATCTGGGTGCCCGCGGTTGCTTACGTCACGGGCGTAAGTCCGAGCCGGGCTCAGTTTTACGAGCACATAGTGGCGCCGGCGCTTTATATGCGTCCTTAGCGAGCCCAAAATGGACCGCCGATAGGCCATGACGTAAGCGGAATGTTGCTCTTACGAAACACGAAATCCCATCTTACGAAACACGAAAACGGTGAATTGAACATTTCGCTTTCACGTAATAGCGCTGACTCTGGAACCTTGTGTGAACACGGAATGTACGGAATGATGTAGCACAGGCTGTTTGGAAAAATCAGAATAGCCCGCATTTAAGAAGGTCCCTGTGGCAGACAGAAAAGGAGACACCGGTAAGGGGGTAAAATTAATATATTCATCATCATCATCATCAGCCCACTTAAGTCCCCACTGCTGGGGCACGGGCCTCCCTCAATCACATGAGGGGTAATTGCCATACTCACCACGCTTGGCAGACGGGTTGGCGAGGGTTTTGATATAAATGCAGAGTTTTCCTTCTCTGGGTGCTGATGATCATGCCAGCAGCTTTACCTTAGTCGCCTTTTACGACACCTCGGTAAGAGTGAGGGTGGCCTATTCTACTCTGCCGGGGGCCACACGGCTTAATTAATATATTATTAAAATAAAATTATAAAAATAAAGAAAATACAGAATTTTTATGTTATCGGCCGAAACTTCAGAAGAAGAAGAGAGACGTCAAATAAGTACTTTTTCTATTTATAATGGCGCCTAAGCGGCAAGGAGGTCTGTCCTCGACAGTCCCTATTGACCTTCTTAATGTGACGGCTAAACACCCTTTTTTCTACAGAATCTTAAATAATCGAAAAGATGATGACAGGGGAAGAAAGAGGATAATTTTTTAAAAATCTATCAGTACACGAAAATGCAACATCGTCAACCACGACCACTGTCAAAAGTGAACGACTAAGGAAATTCAATACAAATCTAACGGCAAAGTTTCACACTAAATTGAAACCCCGCTTTACCCGCTTCGAGAGCGAATTTACAAAAGTCATTTCTAGTGCCTCCCTTGTGCTGTAAAAGGAACCCCTGTGCATTTTAAGTGTATAACCCTTATAGTTAATTTTGGCCCCGCATTGAGAGGTCAGTCAGTCGGTTTTCGCTTTAACAGCCTGTTTCATGATTATGATAATATTGGTTTGACACCCGCGACGCGAATGCAATTTTTTTTTTGTTATTTTGTTGTTTTTTTTTGTGTTGTTGTTTTTTTTAAATATAATTTTAATGTTTTAAAATTGATTATGTATGTATCTCTGTGTTATTATTTCTTTGTTTTGTAGATGTCATTTTTCATTTTCTTTTTACTTGTATTTATTGCATGTCAATCTTTTATAATATTTTTTTCAATGCAAAGGCGTCACTCAAGGTCCAGCCTGAAAACCAGCGCTGCAGCTGCTGTGTGTGGCAGCTGCAGCATATGCTGAGGCTGATCCTTGTTGGCCGCAACTCTTTGTCTCTGTACCTTGTTTTCTCTGTTTTATTCTATGTTCTATGTAAAAAAGTACCACCCAATGAAAGGAAAATATCCACGCAGCAAAAGGACCAAATAGTGCTACCAATACAAAAAAATATTTCAAAGTCAACAACAAATAACCATCAAACCCAACCTATCTTATCACCAAATAAAGAAAATATTTATCATGTTTGTTCAAAAAACACCAGAAGAGGGCGCTACTACTAACAGAAACCAAACCAAGCCCATCTATATCCTCGGGGATGAACAGCTAAGAGGTCTATCCAGCGCACTCTTGAGGACGAGGTTAGACAAGTGGAATGATGTCTATCAGCCTGATGCGTTTATCATGCCCGGAGCGACTAGCACCGAACTATTAATACAGTGTGAACTATTGTAAAAAAAAATTAATACTGGTGATATTATAGTCCTAGGAATTGGCAGAAATGATAATGATATACATAAACTTCATTCCAACCTATGTATAGCACTTAACCAATTACGTAAAGCCACCATTTTTATTGCCCCAATTATTAAAAACATGTACCTGAATGAAAACACATTAAATTACCATTTAAATCTATGGACCAAACACTTTAAAAACTCTACAATAATTGATTTTAACTTATTTGGCTGCACAAATTCTCAATACATTAATTACATTTGTAAAAAAGTAAATTTATGCATTGATTACAGTAAGTACGAAATAGATTTTCTGAATTTTGATTGCATTAAGAAACATAATATGAAAAAAATAACAGTCGCTGAAATAATACAAAGTCACAAGAATGAATCAGTAAACACCTCCCCCAAAAAGGGAACTATACCATATTTTTTTAAGAAAAACAGAAACACATCTACTACAGCACTCTCTCACAACTGTACACTTAAAGATTGTATAATTGACCCCCACCAAAAAAAAATAACACACACCCCTCCAAGTCAACAAAACAATGATAAAAAAAACATAAACAATTTTTTTCGACCCTAAATTAAATTACCTATTTACAATACTGCATCAAAACATACACGGATTACAAAACAAAAAAGAAATTTTAGAAATAACCCTCTCAAACATTCAAAAAGAAGTAAAACCAGATGCTTTATGCTTTACTGAAACTTTTATAAAACATGGGGATGAAAGTAACATAAATATAAATAATTATGTATTAGCCGCTAGTTACTCAAGGCCAAATAAGAGAGGTGGTTCATGTATCTTAATAAGAAAAGGACTAGATTATAAAAATAACACTTGTTTTGATGACTTAAGTATGTTATTTCATTTTGAGTTGTCTGCAGTTAATCTTGTCTCTAATAACATTATTATTATTTGTATCTACAGGATCCCATCAAGATCACAAAAAGATATTGACACTTTTATTAATAAAATTTATTTACTCTTACATAAATGTCTATTAAAATACCATAAGAAGAAAATTATTATTACCGGAGACTTTAATATAAATATGATGGAAAAAAATAAAAATTCTACACACCTATTAGACATTATAAATAAATATAACTTACATTTGCACATAAGACAACCAACTAGACAAAATGCTTGTCTTGATCTAATTATTAGTAACGTTAATTATGCGACAGGATATATTCTTCCTCTGTGGCTTTCAGACCATGACACTGCTCAAGTTCTTGAAGTTAAAATTGACCTGAAAAAAGAAATTCCTGAAAATATTTTCATTTATAAGAGATGCTATTCCAATGAAAATATTAACATCTTTAAAAAACACCTTAATTCGCTTTCATTCTCCGAAGTATATAAGCAAAAAGATTTTAATACTGCCTTTAACGAATTTTATGATTTGTTTTGTCTTATCTATAACCTCTGCTTTCCTGTAAATAGAGTAAAGATAAATACCAGACGTAAATTACAATGGATAACCAAAGGTCTCAGAAATAGTTGCTCAACTAAAAAGATATTACGATATAAATACTACTCAACTAGAACTGTCGTAGATTGAGATAAATATTTGAACTATAATAAAATATTGAAAAAATGCACCTTTTCTTCAAAGAAGATAAGTAATAGAAAATACATTATTAAAAGTAAAAATGTAGGAAGAGCTACATGGACAGTTATTAAAAATGAAACGACATGTATACGGGGTAAAAAATACATAAATGAAATAATAAATAATGATATAGAAATAAAATGTCCAGTAAGTATCCATTTAATAAATACTTTATATCTCTTACTAATACTCCAAATAGTAAAAAAGAAAATACATGTAATAAAATTTTGCCCAATACCATATTTTTAAACCCAGTTAATCAAAATTATGTAATCAAATTAATAAGTAGCCTAAACAATACCCGATCTGAAGGGTTTGATTCAATATCGACAGAAATATTAAAATTATGTAAAGAACTAAATTAGCCCCATACTTACATATCTAATAAATTACTCCCTAGAATCTGGTCAATTTCCTCAAAAACTTAAAACATCCGTCGTTAAACCACTACACAAAAAAGGCGACACTACAGATATGGGAAATTACCGGCCCATCACTCTTTTATCAGTATTTTCTAAGATATTTGAAAGGGTCATGCATGACCAATTAAACAGCTTCTTTGAAAAATATAAAACTATAAATAAACTACAAAATGGCTTCCGTAAAAATAAATCTACCACACATGCAGCTTTTAATTTAATACATGATATACTTCAAAATACTTGTAATAAAAACTTTGCGTCTGTTTTATTCCTCGATATGTCGAAAGCTTTCGACCTTGTATCCCATAACCTTCTGCTTAACAAACTAGATCAAAATGGTATCAGAGGACCCGCACAAAACTGGATAAAGTCATACTTAGAATCTAGATCGCAATATGTCGAAATAAACCAGCTAAGCAAAATAGGCACCAAGCCCACTATTCAAACCTTTAGATCCGATCTTCAAAAAAATTGTTACGGTGTTCCTCAAGGTAGCATATTAGGGCCTCTACTATTTCTCTTGTATATAGATGACTTACCTGAAACTATAATTCACAAGACAATACTGTTTGCTGACGATGTTTCAATAATAGTTACCACAAATAAAACATCCACTCCACAACAACACGAAATAGATATCCTCAATACACTAAAGATAATTATAAATTGGTTAAATAAAAATAATCTTAAACTAAATATAAACAAAACACAACTAATGAATTTCAACAATTTAAAAAAACACCAAATCAAGATAGACTTAGACGGACAAATTATTAAAAGCGCAAATAACGTTACGTTCTTGGGTCTGATCATTATCGAAAAACTCAATTGGAAAGAACACATAGAAAAGGTAAGTACAAAAATAAACAGGTTCTCATTCGCGTTGTACAAACTGACTAAAGTAGCTAGCATAAATACTGCACTTACAGCATATTTCGCATATGTCGAATCTGTTTTACGGTACGGTTTACTTATCTGGGGAAATGGCACAGATATGCAATCAGTTTTCATTGCACAAAAAAGATGTATACGCTCCATATGTAACATTAAACCAGACATATCCTGTAGGCCTTACTTCAAAGCATTAAACATACTCCCCCTACCATGCCTCTACATACTGGAAATATGTAACTTTGTTATCCAAAATAAAGACTTTTTCCTACTAGCCAAGAACAAAACCGAAAGAAGTCTTAGGCACGCAAACAATTTAACTGTCAATATCGCCCCCAACACAACTCGTTTTTTAAAAAAATGTTATAGCATGTGCATTAAGATATTTAATAAAATCCCTGAGAGAATAAAAATGCTCCCTACTAATAAATTTTAAACTTTTTTGCGTCATTGGTTATTAGAACAGTCGTTTTATTCAGTTGGTGAGTTTCTTACTGTTCTTACTTATAACAGTAAAAAATCCTAACTGTAATCGATACATAAAATTCCAATGCCTTAACATTCTCTAGTATTAAGAAAAATAGTCTGTTTGTATATAGTTTGACATTAGTTTAAACTGGTAATTTATATTTCTTAAATTATTAATCACTATGATTAACTATTCGCATGTCTTAAAATAAGGCTAAATAGGCATAAGTACGATAATATTTTCTGTTTAACACCTACTTTATGTAACCACCCTGTTTATAGCGAATAAATTATTTGATATTTGGTAATGTGTTGTGGTCAATAAATTGTTTCTTATCTTATCTTGTCTTTTAACCCCCGACGCAAAAACGACGGGGTGTTATAAGTTTGACGTGTCTGTGTGTCTGTCTATGGGATCGTAGCTCCCGAACAAATCAACCGATTTAGATTTTTTTTTTGAAAGATGAATTTTGATGAATTTTTTGAAAGTGTTCTTAGCCATGTTGGATAAAAATTGATCCAAGATGGCCGCCATCACAAAGGTATGGATTGTATATTTTAACACAACTCCCACAATATGGGTATCATATAAAAGGGCTTGAGTAGCAGAATATATTTATTGTGACAAATTTCAAATCCAAGATGGCCGCCGTCGGGGTTTTTTTTTCATTTTCAATTTAATTTTATTAATCGTCTTACTCACTTATCCAGGGCATTGACGTACTGATGAAAACCAACACAAAATTAAAAAAAGCAATAGTCAGTATTCACTATTGCTTTTTTAAATTTATATAGGTATAAGAAACAAAAACAACTTCCCATACAATTGTTTTTATTTTTCAGATTAGATTAAGTTATGTTACGTTCATAGATAGGCCCCGTGTTCCGTCCGGAATTTTCTGGGCAAAGGTTCGAAAAAGCCTTGGAGTTTTTTAGTGGGTACGCCCTGGGAAGCACCCCAGGGGAGAGCCCCAGACTACCCGGCCAACTCCCGGCGGCCGGGTTTGCATAACCGGCGCCGACGTCGGCTTCTACTGAGCCGGCGGCATTTTCTCCGAGTCATCAAAAAAAAAGGTTACGTTTTTTTGGGGAAATATATAAGTGAGCAAGACGGTTAAAAATTCAATTGAAAATTTAAAAAACCCTTGACGGCGGCCATCTTGGATTTGAAATTTGTCACAATAAATATATTTATATTTATAGCAAGCCATTTTATATGATACCCATATTGTGGGAGTTGTGTTAAAACATCAAATCCATATCTTTTTGACGGCGGCCATCTTGGATCGATTTTTATCCGACATAGCTAAGAACACGTGGAGTGTTCTTTATCTTTCAAACAAAAACAAAATCGGTCATTTGTTCGGGAGCTACGATGCCATAGACATACACACACACAGACACGTCAAACTTATAACACCCCGTCGTTTTTGAGTTGGGGGTTAAAAAAGCACGTTGCAAAGATTTAGATATAAAACTGCTATGCTAGTGGCCCCACCGGAGTAGTAAGCTGATGGTTGATACTTACTAAGATGGTGACATTTTATGACAGCAATCTTTGTCGGCCTTGTAATCGGGCTTACGCCGCCGATCGGCAATCGCCCTTACCCCAAACACATAAAACTTGTAATCGCATGGCATAACGCGGATGTTGATTGCAATGATTAATAAAGATAGATCGCCATAAAATTGTTTTGATCGGCACGGGAGAACAGATGTTTTACGATGTTCATTTATCAGAAGAATGTAGTTATAGAGTTAGGTTAGCCTATATAACGGTTTCGATTTAAAAGAAAATAGTGGAAGTATCTAACTGCCACACTCAGAGTCGTCGATTAACTTAGTTGGCTACTTAAGAAAAAATATTGACACTTATTTTGATACGCAGAAAGACTACCGATACTTAAGTTAATGAACATTAGCTTAAATGACATCTCTGAGTGCGGCCGTAAGACTTTTCATCTTAGCGTGTAATTCCCAGTTGCGTCCAAAGCTGTCGCTTGGGAGCCCAGAATAGGCTTAGATCGTGATTCAGGATTTGGGGAGTCTGGTAATCACAATGAAGCGACTGCCGTCTGAAATTATGAATAGATAAATTATAAACATTATCTTTTGATACTTGTAGGAGCACAATGTGATAATATTATGGGTTCTACTCTCTCCAAAATGTTTGCAGTGCCCTAAAGGGTCCATATCGTAACGTAAAATACTTTTAACTAAGATCTTTGTTCAACATACCTATGAGAAAGCAATAAAGATATTGAATTGAATTGAATTGATAACTGACCTTCGCAACCCTTTAACAGGGATACTAGACTATTGTTCCACTATACCAGACCAACTGAAACTTGGTGACAGGTTTCAGAAACTATCTGAACCAAGATACGCGTGAGTGAGGGTACCGGAGGCCCAATCCGGGGGAAAGGGGGATTTCCCGACGGTTAAGACTTAGGCACCTTCCAGAGAAGAGCATCCATTTTAAAAATCAACAACGCATTAGCGATCTCTCTGATTTCGCAGATGTTCATGGGCGGCGTTGAGAGGGTTCCTATTGTGGCGAATAAACGAAAAGAGATTCCCAAAAGTAATGAGTGTTTATTTGTTAATACCACCTACTTATATACAATTTCTATTTTAATGATAAAAAGAACAAGGAAATATTGATATCGCATACAACACAACAACACAAAATTAAATTGAAAATTTAAAAAACCCCCGACACAACTAAAGCTCTTTCATTTGATACCTATATTGAGGCAGTTGGAACAACAAATAGGTTATTCGTCATTTTCTGACGGCGGCCATCTTGGATTTGAAATTTTTCACAATATTAGTATATTCCGCTTCTCAAGCCTTTTTATATGATACCCATATTGTGGGAGTTGTGTTAAAACATAAAATTCAAATCATTGTGACGGCGGCCATCTTGGATCGATTTTTATCCAACATAGCTAAGAACACTCCCTCCTTATTCATCTTTCAAACAAAAAAAACAAAATCAAAATCGGTTCATTTGTTCGGGAGATACGAATCCATAGATAGACACACGGACACGTCAAATTTACAACACTCCGTCTTTTTTGCGTCGGGGGATAAAAAGTAAGAATATTTGAGGGTGCACAAATATTTTAAAAAAAATATGTACCGTCGTACCTACACGACGTTCACATAAATACGAACTCGCGTCGTTTTGCGTCTCAGTTCGGCTGGTCACGCAAGACGATGCAGACGTGTATGAATCGCCACACTTACCATCAGTTGACCCGCTAGCATAATAAAGTGCAGGTTTCTTCCATTTCCTTTCTAACTTACCTAATCAGCATAGATATTTAAATCCTGAAAACGTACATATCGCAATATTGTCAACAAGTCACGTTTCTGGTCACTTGATATTCAAACCGCTCCCTGATATCCTTTGACGATATGATTCAATTTCTTATAAATGCAAGAGCGTTTCTTTCAAACGATTCGTTGATAGGTTTCTTTATAAGCTTAGCATTATGATAATGTACAAAAGAAAGCATTGGGTGGAAGTATTTAATAACAATCGCAAATCTAAAGCAAAATAACTAGGCCAAATGAATCATGATTAGATGTACCTACATGTTTTTTTTATGAGAAAGGGAGGCAAACGAGCAAGCGAGTCACCTGATGCTAAGAGATCACCGCCGCCTATGGACATCAGCGACATCGGAGTGGAGATGCGTTGCCGGCCTTTTAAGAAGGTATAGGTTCGTTTCTTGAGGATCTCAATGTCCAGAATAATTATCTCAACTAAATAACGCAATCACCGTGGGAGAGCTACGCTTCGGTATGAATGGGCCGGCTCGACCGGAGTGATATCACGGCCTCGCAGTAAACCGGCGTGAAGCAGCACTGTGCTGTGTTTCATAGCGTGAGTGAGGGTAACGTAGGCCCAATCCGAGAGAAAGGGGGGTTTAAAGGTTGGCACTGTCATTGTGACTCCACTGGGGGCGCGAGTGTCCGTCGGCGGCGGCAATTGCTTACCATCAGGTGATCCGTCTGCTCGTCTGCCACCTAACGAATAAAATGCTTCGACATGTGCCGTCAGCTGAAAATTTTAGATTCCTTGCGTCTATGGACATAAACACGCGCACACTGACGGCTTCCACACCGTGGTGCGGCGCCGCATCGCGTCGCTGATGCACCGCACGCGCGGGAGCCCCAACACCATCCTGAACGTGCTCAGCCAGAAGCCGGACAGCCCCGCGCTGCGGCACTGGGTCCAAGTGCATGTGCGCTTGCCCGGGGTCGCAGCGAGCGGCAGATACCTAAACTAATTGGTGGTGGTTCTACTAACATAATTTTTAAGTATTTTTGTATACTAATAATATTATGGGCAAAGCCTGAAATAAATGAATTTTAATTTTTTTAATTTTTTTAATAAAGCTCAAATCGTATTGTTGGTGGCTACTGAAGCGCGCCGTTCACCTGACTTTTGGTGTCGCAGACTCTAAGTTCAAATTAATGGCACCAGTTGGCACCACTGTCGTTGCGCACATTCCATATAACATTCCTTGCAAAAGGCACCCTTCCTTACCCTCTTAGCTCCAGTCTATATCTACTCCATTCAATGTGCCGGAATAAAATTCAAAAACTAATCTATAAACCGAATCCTAAAGTTAGATTTTACAAAAGAACGGGGACAGAGTTCCGTGGGTCCCTGGCTTTTTATTTGCGCAAACAACCAGCAACGACTAGACGCGAACTTTCAAGATGCTACCAACTAGCGGAAGATAACTAGGCATGAGAGCTGTGTGCCTAATACTTTGAACTGTTACAAAATTAATAATATAGATAGATAGATATTCTTTATTGCACAAAAATAATATACAAGCATGATACAACAGCAACAGACAGTACAATAAGGCGGTCTTATCGCTTGTAGCGATTTCTTCCAGACAACCTTTGGGTAGAGGAAAGAAATATCGTATTCGTAATAAGGGAAGGCAGTGCAAAGTAATTTAACAAATGAAATTGAGAATGGCAGAAATATACATTATTTTATATATTAATATTATTACATTACATAAATAATAATAAACAATACATACAAAATATCCTCCAACCGATTTCAGCTAAGGCAGCCAATCTTAACAATCAGCCACTATCAGGATATACATATTTAGATAGTGCTCAAGTGTGTGAGCAAACACAAGTGCACTCTCTATTCCCTTGCCCTCTTAGTCCGATGGACATTAGTGTGACACGACCGGAGTAGGGCGCGCCAACGGCTTAAGGTGATGGGTAGGGCACACTAGCGACGCCAATCGATTTAATTTTAGCTAATAAACCGGATCTATTTTGAACAATTTCGGGATTACAACCTCTCGGCTAACACTTATACAATTTAGTAAATAACCATGCAAAAATGTTGCGTCCAACGCGTACAAGACCGCCAACTTCCAGACTCCAGGCTGACACTGAGAATTTCTTAACAGAAAAACTCAGGCACAAATTTCGGCCCGACCCCAAGCGCAGCCGTCGCTTTAAAGTGCGACTCACTAACCACTGCGCCACCGAGGCAGTTAAAGGGGGGTTTAAAGGTTGGCAACTTCACTGGTGTCGTGGGTGTCCATGGGCGGCGGCAATCGCTTACCATCAGGTGATCCGTCTGCTCTAATGAAAACTAGACCGTCTCCTTTTAGTGCTTTGTGTCTTCTTCTTATCGTGGTAGTTGTTAAGCCCTGATACCAGATTTATAAATCTCATACCTACCTTCTAGACTGTTGGATGTTCCAAGTGGTGATTCCTTACCATCAGATGACGCTCGCTCGTTTCTTCTCTTTCGCATGAAATACATACCAGTGACTTAACAGGCGCGTCTGATCCCAGCACTAGAGCAAGTTGCACCAGTCCACCGCGGTGGGCCGATACTTAGGCACTAAGTTAGCTTCTTTACTTGCCAACTACGTCCCGCTGCGTGTAAGTTGTGCTGCACATTAAATGCACTGTCAGAGTGGATTTATAATGATAGTGCAGAGTTACGTTTGGGTAAAATGTTTTTGATGTGAATTAAGAGAAGCAGTGTTGGTAGTATTGTAGCTTAGCTACTTAGAGCGGTTTTCGTGAAAATGCAAATTTAATTGCCTCGTATGTACAGACAGTAAATTATTGAATTTAGCTATAACCAACCTAAATGATCAGCCATCGACGCTATTATAGCGCACAAGTGTGTGCGCAAACAACAACATCCTCGCAATATTATTCCTCGCAGAGCTAATGGTACAAATATGCATAGATATATTTTAATATTCTGTGAGATGCATGCTCAGATTTAAACCCGACTGGCCGGATGGCGCACTTGGTAACTACCAACTGCGCAGGGTATGGCAGGGTAGTGACTCTGCCTCATACGCCAAAGGTTATGGGTTCGATCCCCACCCTAGACCGACATTCGTGTGTTGTGTTTGTTTAATATCTTGTTGTAATATATGTATTTAAATATAAGTATATTTGTAATTTTTCGAACATAACTCGGGTTTGTGATCACCAATCCGCATTTGGCAAGCGCGGTGATTAAGCCTAATCCCATCATAGTAGCGACAACTTGATTTCTATGATGGAGGCCTTTGCCCTGCAGTGGGACAGTTTATAGGCTGATACCTACCTGACCTATATTTGTAATTATTCCTCTGTTGTCTGATATCGATAACACAAGCTCTTGAGCTACTTAGTACGGAATCAGGGCAATTTATAAGATGTTGTAGGAATCTATTAAAAAGAAAAACCTACGACCACCAGTTAAGATAGCGCACTTTATCCCCTGATCTGCCATCCCTCTAAACATCTCAATCCAATCTCAATAGCAGCAAGCGCTGTGTCAATAGCGCTTTTAAAGCGAATCATCGCTGAATAGACGCTAACTAGCGAAAGCGAAGCGAGTTAGCGCGCACATAACGCGAGCGAGTTAATTAACTACAACACTAACTAAATGGGAGTTTAATGTACTGCCGCAGAGTAAAGATTCTCAGTTTTGCTTCTGGGAATTCCACACACTACCGAAATGCAATGTCTTACACCAAACCAATTTGTAAGTAATTCATTTGGTGTAAGACAGTGCCCCACCAAACTGTGGTGCCACGCAGTACCACCAGTGGGGTAAAGTGGAATCCTAGCAGTAAACAGGTAGTAATTGGGGTGATCCATATTGCTACCCGACGGCCAACGGCTGCACAATCAGTGGACCGGCCCCGTGCAGCGACCGCACCGAAGCGCGCACCTCGCTTCGGTGCCATCATTCGTCTCAAGGGTCTTGAGGGTCCGAGACCGGCGTTTCTTTTGGTGACATAGTCCAAATAGGGCCGGGAGAGAAGTCTGGCGTCTTACAAGTCACTATGACTGCCTGTGGGTTGGCGGGTAGCGTGTCACCCGGTCTTTGGCGCTCAGGCGTGGGCCGGACTAGTATCGCCGAATGCGCCTGTGTATGTTGAGTGCCTGGAGGGGCTCTGTCCGATTTGCCTGCGCGGGTTGTGCGGCGGTTCTCCGGTGGGGTAACTTTTTTCTTCAGCCATCTGGGTAATGATCCGTGCGGAGTCCTGCAGGAACCCTTTCCCGCGACACCCGGTGGTGGCTTTGCTTGGAGGGCAGTGAGTGATGCCCGAGGGTGCTTAAATTGCCCTGGTTAAAGAAAGAGGCTGTTGGCGTGCCTCGCTGTCCATAGGTGGGATGCGATGAGAGTTCGTCCGTCGAGCCCGTAGCCCTGGATATGCCGGGAACAGCCGCAGTGGTTTAAGTCGGTAGGCCCATTGACCAGCCTCACATTAGGTGAATCCTAGTCATGGGAGAGCCCGACCCTACCCGTCTGATTCCCAGCGGATGGACGGCGGCAATCCCTAACCATTAGGAGATTCGTTTGCTCGCCTACCATATATCACATAACAAAGTATATTTTGATTATTATGATGACGAGCCACTAGAAAACGCTACACTGTGGCACCTATAATAGTTGCAGTCACTGTCGACACCTAAGCTTAAACTTGTCTTAATTATAACACTAGCTCACGCCCGTAGTTCTGCACGAGAGTTCATAGCAAAAATCATTATTGTTCTTTACCCTCGAATGCTCACACGATTCTTAAGTCTTAAGGAGGGTACGCACTAGCGACGCCAACTTAGGTACTTAAATCATTAGCTAGTAATCAGGATACATAGTCCTTGAAAACGAATGTGTTCAAGCAATGTGTGCTTCCAACAAATGACGTACGCCTGTGAGACCTGGCCGATCCCCGCTTGACTGAGGTGCACAGAAAGCTATGGAACGTATCATGCTCGGTGTATCCTTACGAGCCAGAGTGCGCAAAACCATCATCAGGGAACGCACAAAAGTGATAGACGTTGGGTACCGAGCCGCAAAACTCAAATGGGCATGGGCCGGTCATGTGTGCAGGAGGGGTGATGAGAGGTTGAGCAAGGATGTTTGTTGGCATTTTACCAACAGTTATGCACAATAAGCTGACAACCCGAAATTGGAATTGTCATGTTGTAAGTTAGTTTTATTGTTGTGGCACTCAAAGAGATAGTTTATTTATAAGAACAGTCCCGATTTGACCCTTTGGGCCGGTGGCCGTGTTTAACTATTGTCCAAGTGACAGGTGAAATTATGTCGCAAATGCATGTACAAATGACAGGTAGCTTTTCTGTTGAAATCAGCGCCCCATGGCGCATTTACATTCATTATTATCGAAGTGTTTAAGTGTAATTTATCACCATATCAGTAGGTATTATTAGAGTTGCAAGCATAGAAAACACATATGTAGGTACTTAGGTACCTACATAATGTGCTAAAGTGCAATAATTACATTACCTACCTACTTACTTGGCCATAGGTACATAATGTGTCTAAATAAGATTAAATGTTTCTATGAATGAATTGTAATGTAATGCTGTTAAGAAGGTGACGCCAATATCAACAATTTCATGTCTTTTAAGAAGCATCTCGACCAGCTGTCAATAATTCTCTAATTATTATTATGTATTGATATGTAGGTAAATTACATTTATTAAAATCAAAAGCACAAACTCAAAAAATGTTCTTGAATAGAGACCAAAAGATGGAAACAGGAATTTTAGCGGCAAACTGCCACATGGTCCGATGACATCAAGGCTCAAGAAGACCGACGACAGAAGAAAGTGGAGAGAAATTGGAGAGGCATATGCTCTGCAGTGGGCAAATACATGCTGCTGAAGAAGCCATTCCACTCCGAGATGGACGTTCTACCCTGGTAGTAATTAAAAGCCGTCCCGTAACGAACGTGAATATACCTGTCGCACCTAAACGTAGGAGACACGCAGTGCGTGTGAAAGAGAGGGAAACTTCGATTCGGTCGTAACGTCTGCTTTAAATTAGGCCCAATGGTATGGAGTACCCATTTTTACCTTTTCTTTTACTGGCTAATAATGAAACATTTAAATCTTTTGACTCACATCCAGCTTACCGATTAAACTTAATTTTGGCATTCTCGTGTTAATCCGGTGAGAATGCAAAATTAAAGTGACATCAAGCTGATCTCAAAATGGAGCTGGATGTAGGCACACCCAGATAAAATGGACTACATTATTTTGCAATTTATTCGTAAATAAAGCACTTAAAAGTTTCATCGCGTGTTCCTTTGAGATTGGAACCTACGTCTCCTACCTTCCCCGGAAAATAGCCACCGGGAATGTGGAAGACATGGGTCCAAATTCCACATGAACACGCGATTAAATTTTCAAGTGCGTAATTTACTTGAGCTAAAATAGTCGAGAGTATGTATATGTATTCTGTGATGTTTTGTCGGCAGTTTGAGAAAGTATCCGAAAGCATAGCCCTTTTCATTGCTGTCTAGGTGACTATGAGCCTTTTTAAGCGATTCATTGTCAGCGGCCATGTTTCAGATGAGAATCGATTTAAGATATAAAAAAACCGGCCAAGTGCGAGTCGGGCTCGCGCACAAAGGGTTCCGTAGCAGCAAAGTCCAAAATTACAGTTAAATCAACCTATCTCAAAAACTATAAGAGATACTTTGATCAAACCAAAAATCGTTGAAAGAGTTAATTAGCATGCATCACCTCTATTTTTTTTAGAATTTTATACCCCGTAGTTATAAAAATAGAGGGGGGGGGACATACTTTTTACGACTTTGAGAGCTGATATCTCAAAAACCGTTCACTTTAAGAAAAATGTTTTTTAGAAAACTTTATATCATTTTAAAAGACCTTTCCATTGATACCCCACACGGGTATGTACATCGAAAAAAAAAATTTCATCCCTCAGTTACATGTATGGGGGGCCCCACCCCCAATTCTTTTTTTTACTATTTAGTGTCATATTTTTGTAGCGGTTCATACAACACATATTCCCATCAAATTTCATCACTGTAGTACTTATAGTTTCCGAGTAAATCGGCTGTGACAGACGGACAGACGGACAGACGGACAGACGGACATGACGAAACTATAAGGGTTCCGTTTTTGCCATTTTGGCTACGGAACCCTAAAAAGGGGAAGCGAGAGCGAATCATAAAAATTGATGTGCTTTTTTACATTAGAATAGCCAGACATTTGGCCACAATCTCATTTGAAGGTAAGTGATCCTGTGGCCGAGGATTGATCATGTATTAGTAACAGCCTATTCCCTCTTTTCTTGAATACGTTTAAATCATATGGTTCAGGGAATATATCTTCCGGCAGAGAGTTCCATTCCTTAGCCATGAAAATCCTAAACAGTGATGTGTTTGTGACAGTGCAATACATGGATCCACATTTTACACGAATTGAAACTCACCATGATATCCATTAAAACAAGTACCTAGGTAGCTCTTTATTTATTTCTTTCTTGTTCATTACTTCTTGTATTATTGTACGTTCAAGGCATCATAAATAACAAAACATAATACTAATGATAAAAACATTACAAAAGTAGGTACCACGCTCATTGTCCAAAGGTGAGAAAATTTGTGACAGAAAAATAAATGAGCGTCGATATTTGAAATAAGAATAAAGTTTTCTTCGCGCCATAAAAGCAAACAAAGAAGTTTTCATGCCTCTTACGCCAAAGGTCGTGGGTTCGATCCCCACCCTGGACAAACATTCGTGCGATGAACACTTGTGTTTGTTCAGTGTCTGGGCGTAATATAAGTATTTAAGTATATATTTGTGTTCCTCTGTTGCCTGATATCTGTAACACAAGTGCTTAAGCTACTTAGTACGGAATCAGGTCAACGTATGAGATGTTGTGAGAATTATTATTATAGAGTCTTTCATCCTCGACAATAATTGAGAAATTTGTATATTGTTGTACGGCTGTCCGTAGTACATAACTGGTCCCAAACCATCAGCAACGTAAGATTGTTGCAAGAAGGTTGCTCTTCTGCGGAAGAATACAGTAAAATTCCCATAACAATCAAAGTGCAAATTACCAAGACACAGCAAACCGTTACATTGTTGTACAACAACAGCCTCGAAAAAGGTTTAACTTGTATGAGTCTGCTTACCTACACACAAACAGATGCTAACAGAGCTTGAAGCATTTGCTTCGAATTAGAGATGTGACTTAGTACAAATCGATTTAAAAATCGATAATTTACATTTAAAATTATTCTAATATCATAAATGTTCTTAAACCTAGGTGTTGTAGAGCTGTTTTGACGATTGAAACAAAATATGTTCATTTACTTTTAAAGAAATGAAAACACCGTTATAACGCTGTTTTAAATAACAAACATAAATGGATAAGACCCCTAAAATGGATTTTATTCATCTTCATCAGCTTGACACCGTTTCGCATGAGACTTTTTGATTGCTATAACCTTACTATAACCGCCATTTATTTAGGTTTGTATTTAACGTTACCTTAAAATTATTAAATTTGCAATTTACATTACCTACATTTTTGCCTACCTAACCCAACATTTTTGCACACCAAAAAATACTAATTGCATATTAAAATCATAGTTTGATGTGCTATTAGTATTTTGGTTTGAAAACAAGTCATTTTTAGAGGGTTGGTTTAACATATTTATTTAACGTTTACATCCCGAAAACCTCATAATCGTATCGTGAAAAAATTCATTTAGCATGTTAGATCAACAAAATAAGCGTGAACAAATCAGCTGTTCCATATAAAATATCCATCCGAAAATAATGTATGAAACAGCATGATTTTTCTTCGGTTATTTTGCCTCCTAAAATGTTTGCCACTCCGATCAATGTTTGGCTACTCGCTTCCAGCTCTTGAATGCTCACTCGCACAAATCGTCACTTCATCTGTCCTACACCACGTTTACCGACACGCGCTCTGCACTCCAGAACTCGTTTGTTCTGAAATTAATTTCAAACGAAAATCGATTTTTCAAACGCAAACCTCGATTCTAATCGAATACTTTCAGCAACTCTACAGTTGGTACTATGTCGCACAAAATATAAATGTCCCAAAGTATTAAAGGGCCTTGCATACTTAAGCGGAGGTGTGCAGTGCGCTGCATATTTCATGAGCCTTCGCATAATTATACCGAGTTACCGCGGCAGATACGACAAGACAAATGACGAGATATCTTATTTTCCGTTGAAATATTTTCGCCTTACTTGAAGGGTGATCTGTTAGCTTTAATTCGCCAGAATATACACAGATATTTTCAGCCGTTTTAACGTCCAAGTGTTCTAAATAGGAATTATGAATTAAGTAAGTTAGCACGCTAAACAAGAATGCTGTCCCACCCATTATGTGTAGTTTTTATAATATCATTTGATTACATTACATTAATCACCCTAATATGTCATACGATTTTAGTGGACGGGGATTTGGTGGATTCATTTCTTCAAATAAATTGCTTTTCTGTTGTTATTTTTCATCTTTTAGATCAAACTGCAACTAATAAGGTTGGAGTTTCAAGACGGTGATATTTTTATAAAATCCGTCCCTAAGCCACTTTACGTATTTTGTTATTTTCTTAAGACGGCGCTGGTAACACGTCGCCAAATTTTATAACTGGCGCCCAACGTGGGGCTCTTTCATTCATTTTTTTTCATAGAAAAATACTTAAATCAACATTCAAACAGAACAATTCCTCGCAAAACATCAACCGTACGCTCCTCGTGTTATTTTAGAGAGTAACGTTATTCTAAATGGTTGTCAAACAGACAACGCAATAACAAGAGCCGCACAAAGGAGTCAGGAAATGACTGCAAAACAAATTTAGGTTAGCAAAGTGTTTCATCTAGCGGTTTAACTGGCTAAATTGCTTACTTTGGCATTTGTGCACCATTGTACCCGTTTGTTTAGGCTAATGGCAATTTTTTATACGATACTATTTTATTCATAAAACTAGTGACCCGCCCTCACTTCCGTTCAAGACATGAGTTCCACTTTATACCCATAGTTGGCGCTTGGCGTCGATATCGTCGCGCATGCTTTTCGAATTACCTTTAAGCATTGCCTCTGTCTGTTTTTCTCTTTATAAAAAGTATAGATAAGGTAATAATCAGAAATACTTAATTTATCTTTAATGAACAAAGGCAAGAGAGGACCCATTATAATAAATCCAAATAGGACAGGTGTGATACTGTTTTTTTGGTATTTTATATTCGACACTTTGTAACTTACTTTACAAAAATTAATATTTTCTAGAACTTAATAATAAATAAGGTTTTTTTCATTGAATATTGTAACAGCACCAATAACTAAGGGCCCTCAATTTTCTACCTCTTTATTATTTCTTTCTTTTTCAACTTATCGTCAATGTTAAAAATGTCAAAGTAAGTCGTTGCTTATGGTTGAAGCAAAATAAAATTTAACTGACAGTGATATTCGCTAAATGTGTCAAAATGATAATTGACGTTTCTAGCGTTTTGTTGTTCATAATAAATGTATGGTCTGGTTAATGCCATATTTTGCGTTTTGTTATCCGTATTTTAACGTTATCTTTAAATTCATTTAAATTTTTATCAAACTTGTGTAAAAATTTGATACAATTACATTTCTAGTTACAAGAATGCGTAGTATTTTCACTATCCCACATTGCGTAATAACACGGTACCTCCATAACATGGCTTTCTGCCTATTTATCTTCCTTGACGAATCACAGGTGTTTCGGATGGGCACTGTTCGGTGCATTTATTTCTATATTCGTGGCCCGCCCTCAGTTCTTTTCAGAGGGCCTACCACGAAACCGTCACATAGCGAATGAGAACAGTAGACACCAGTCGCATCGCATAAAGACTCGGCCGAAAATTCCGTGTCGTTGTAATCCCTCAGGACTTGCTAATAGTTCCAAACTTTTTCAACAGAGGGCGCTGGGAGTCGATTACATCTCGCAAGTGTTTGGTTTTTACAGTTCACTTACGCAAGACGTTGTCTTTAGAATTTACTCTCATTATAGTTGTCCCAGTAGGTAAAGACTGAAAAACTTACAACCACTAGAGAGGAAATTACGTTGAATTTAATATCAAACAAACACACAAACATAACATCTAAGTTAGAGGAAACTAATCTATGTAATGTACCCAACCCCAAGGACAGGTCATGTTTATGTAAATAGGATCGCTGGGAAATAGACAAACTTTGCCCGCATGGGTCTCGTGGTACAGCGCACTAGCGACGCCAATTCATTTAAATTGTTAGCTATACTAAACCGGCTTTTTTACCAACGTCCACCACCTAACGTCACCCACTTATCGACGATAGTGTTGTTGATTTTAATAGGCAATTTATCAATACATAATAATTAGAGAAGTGACAGCTGGTCTAGGTGCTTCTTTTATAAGTAACATGAAATTGTTGATATTGGCGACACCTCTTGCCAGCATTACAATCCATTCATAGAAATATTTGATCTTAGTATCAACATACATACATACCTCACAGGTATTACGGGATTAATTAATTAAGAAGAAAGGTTAATTGTTTTATTCCCAACCTTCACCACCTTGGAAACCAATCGGTTTATCTGTGGTTTTATCATTAATGTGTATTATTATGGGTTTTATCAGATATTCGAATTTTTCGAACATAGCTCGGGTTTGTGATCACCAATCCTTTTCTTTTCTTTTCTTTTTCTTTTCTTTTAATCTCTATTTACCATAAAAAGTACAGTCTTGTTCACTTATTTCTATTGGCTCTGCACTAAACAAAATTGTTTGTGTCGCAGCAGCCAAGAACGATTTACAGTGTTGACTTGCTGGTGGCGTTAGACATTAGGTTCGGATTAACATTTTAAAGATTGATAATTTATAAGTAATTAAACATTATGGGCAAAAATGCTGAGGTTAATTAGGATTAGTAGAATTTTGAGGAAATTGCATTAGGCACTAAAGTTAAAAGGAACAAAAATGTTATGCCTAGTACTATGTGATATGTGTCATGCGTTGTCTATGTTGTATGTGCGTGTGTGTATGGGTTCGTGGGTGTTGTATGTGTATGTGTGTCTGGTGTGTGTGTATGCCTATGTGTCTGTTTTTACGAGGGTGTGTTCATGCATACGGTGTCCGCTTTTGGCAAGCGTGGTGATTAAGCCTAATCCCATCATAGTAGCGATGACTTAGATTTCTATGATAGAGGCCCTGCAGTGGGACAGTTATAGGCTGATTAAAAAAATGGTTTCATTCGTAAATTTTTGTTAAACCTTTGTTAATAAAACGGTGCCATAAAGCAGTTATAATTCTTTTTTCGCAAATGTTGTAAGTATGATTTTTTTTTCAAACGTCAAAACTGCTCTGTAACACCGTTTTAGCTAACAAAGGTTTATTGAACGTTAATGAGTAAACCCTAAGAGATTAGGACCTAAGTGTATTTATTCAAAAATACCAGCTGTGGACATAGTATCAATATTTTTCAATCGAAAACAATTCCCACAGCCGCTCCTTTCGATCAACATCAAAAGCATGACGTCTACAAACCTTCATTATTTACCCCAAGAGGAACTGACCTCACTAAATTATTCCGTCCAATTACCACAATAATAAGGGTGCCCTTAATTAGGGCGCTTAGAAGTTTTTTATTAAATTTCTTTCCCCTTCCGAGGTGTTGAAATTGAACGATGCTAAAAGCAACTTTGTTTTTCTTTGATGAAAACTAGATTTACAAAACTGGTGATTAACATGTTGTTTTTAATTATACTGGCTATTTTTTACTTTGGGTATAAGAACGTATTTTTATGAACGGGTTTTGTAAGCGCGACTTTTCGCTGCCATTTTAATTTGATTGATTGCGCGCGATGAATAAATATAAAAAAATTCTTTATTCAATTTAGGTCCATACAGAACACTTATGAACGTCAATATAGGTACACATATTATCATCTACCGCTGGTTCGGTATGTCGATTTCTATTGAGAAGACACCAGCAAGGAACTCAGTAGTTACTCTTTTCAAGTATTGATGATGTTACAGAGTTTCAATTGAGAAGAAAAAAAAACTACAATTGTCAAAGTTAACAGACTACTATGAATAACAACTCACAAGACTAATCTATTAACATGACCAAGAATACTTATCATTTAAATACTCTTGTACACTATAGTAACCTTTCTTCATTAGGCAGGTTTTGATATAAGGCTTAAACTTATCCAGTGATAGGTTAATGACATTTTGTGGGAGCTTATTGAATATCTTAATAAGTACTTAAGCCAACAAAGGAATTTCCGATTTTATGAATGAGTGTGACTGTGGTTTAATCAGCTCGGAGAGTTTGGGAGAGCATCAAGCGACCAAAATAATTTATCTGGGACGACCAACGAGTCGCTGTCCTGCACAGAATAGCCTTGAAGGGATTTGGAATGATAATGCACTTAAAATTTTTCTAACTTTGGGTGGGACTCGAACCAACGAGCTTTTGCAAACCGGGCAACTGCTTTACCGACTAAGCTACCAGAGACCTTGGTATGTCGACGAATTTTTGTAAGTGCTCTTTGCTTCGCCGTGAGCCGACGATAGAACGTGGGCGCGTCCTACCCGAAAACTGTCGTAAAATTTTTAAGTGCATTATTTACTTAAGATGAAATTGCAAAAAGATTGCTATACCCAAAAAAATCATATTTGCACGAAAAGGGAGGGAATCTTCCGCTGAGGCGGATGTTATCGGCTCGGAGACCATGGTCCGGTGTACCATCTTGGTTTGTCGTATATATCTCAAGTCGGTCTGCGAACTTTGCTTTCGCGATGTAGAATCGTATGAGAAAATCAATCTTAGATAAACTGTCAGATTTGCGCCATCTGCTGCTGATAGGATGGTACTACTAGTGGGCGAACTTCTTTCTTCGAGCGATAGTAGGTGTCCCCACAACCTGTAGGTCGTCCGAGATAGGTAGGTATCGCTGGAAGGAAGATGATGTCGCCAAAAATTACAATAAACTAAACGTGCACGATGGAGGCCTTTACTTGCCTTCCAAGAAGCTCAGCGTGCTCAATAGGTCGAGGGGATATTTCATGCCGGGGCATCTCTTGCAGCTCTATAAGGCGCAGGTGCGGCCTCACATGGAATACTGCTCTCACCTCTGGACTGGAGCTCCCAAATATCAGCTTCTTCCTCTGGATCGAAGCCAGCAAAGGTCGATCAGAATTTTCGACGACCAGGCACTTTCCGACACACTTGATCCTCTGTCATTGCGTAGAGATGTAGCATCACTGTGCATCTTCTATCGCATTTACAATGGGGAATGTTCCGAGGAGCTGTTCGGTCTTATTCCAGCTGCAATTTTTCACCACCGCACATCACCTGGATGGATTTATAGCGACTACAGTGCGTTTCTCACGTCATTTCCTACCACGCACAGTAAAACTGTGGAACCAGCTGTCATCCGTGGTGTTTCCGAACAGATACGACCTGGTGACCTTCAAGAAAAGGGTTTATTCCTTTCTTAAGAGCCGGAAACGCATATGTGACAACTCAGGTGTTGCAGGTGTCCATGGGCGGCGGTGATCACTTTCCATTAGGTGTGCCGTCTGCTCGTTTGTCCGCTATAATGTAAAAAAAAACACGCTATGATGAGGAGGAGGTGACAGGGCGAGCAGACAGATGGTAAGCTGTTACCGCCGTCCATAGATAAAAGATAAAAACTTTATTCAATTTAGGTCTACACAGAACACTTATGAATGTCAAAATAGGTACATAATATCTACCGCTGGTTCGGAATGTCGATTTCTACTGAGAAGACACCAGCAAGAAACTCAGTAGTTACTCTTTTCAAATATTGATTTACAGAGTTTCAATTGAGAAGAGAAAAAAAATACAATTGACTGACCGGATGGCACAATTGGTAGTGACCCTGCCTCTTACGCCAAAGGTCGTGGGTTCGATCCCCACCCTGGACAAACACTCGTGCGATGAATACTTGTGTTTGTTCGGTGTCTGGGTGTAATATATATATTTAAGTATATATTTGTGTTCCTCTGTTGTCTGATATCTGTAACACAAGTGCTTAAGCTTATACACTTATAGTGCGGAATCAGGTCAACGTATGAGATGTTGTGAGAATTATTATTATTATTATTATTAATTATGAAAGTTAATAGACTACTATGAATAACAACTCAAAAGATTAATCAATTAACATGACCAAGAATCCTTATCATTTAAATAGTCTTGTACACTATACTAACCTTTCTTTATTAGGCAGGTTTTAATATGAGACTTAAACTTGTCCAGTGATAGGTTAATGACATTCTGTGGTAGCTTATTAAATATCTTAATACTTAAGCCAACAAATGATTTAGTTGTTATAGACATCCACAACAACACTAGAGGCATCACAAGTTGTTCAATGTAAAAAAAACACATCGCAGGCGTTGTTAAACGCCAGTTTTCACGTGGTAGATATACCTACCTACTTAAAATGCATTTTTATGGTAGGTAACTAATTTTACTGAAAAACTCTTGTACCTAAGTATTTCAAGGTTATGAGGATTTAGAATTGAATTGATCCGCTTTTCAAATGCCGGTGCAATACCCAACGTTGCAGAAACTGCACTCTATTGAAACTTTTAACAGACCATTGAATAAAAAATTCACTAACAGAATCCAATATCGTTGCTATGAAACTCCGTCATAGTTCGCAAACAATTCATAAACAATTTTTAGACAACAAGCCAATTAAATTGTTTCAGAACAATCGTAAGTTTCCAAGTATTTTATCACGATAAAATTGTAATTTACATTTTCGAATTTTATTTTTCCGCTACAAAACATCCGCCAAGTTTCAGAGGGTATAATTAGAAATTCGTGTACTTACATTTCGAGATTCCCTTGTTATCGGTCCATTTCATTATTAAGCATTTTCATTAAGGGAATTTGGAAGGAATGAAAAATTAAGCAAATTTAACCGACTTCAAAAAAGGAGGAGTGCAGTGTGCACTCTACACTCCCCAATTGCTCCCATTATCAACATGTCAGGATCTGATGATGGGTACCAAAGAAATCGAGGGCAACTCTCATATTTTATAGGCACATGTAATGCTTTTGTATTTTTTATCAAAGCTGCACCAGTATTGACGCCTGATTGAATTAATGTTGTGGCTAAGCTGATGATAGAAGGTCAACTTTGTTGGAACTAAACCGCGATGGACCAGCAGATCATCAACACTGTCTGGAGGGACTGATCATATCCCTAAACAGGCTCTGGATTGTAATCCCCAAGGGTATATTGTATTACCTGGTCGCGGCAAATAGACCGATTTTAGCTTTCCATAAGTGTGATCGTTAGGTGTTTACAATTAAATAAATCAGGGATTGGAGCAAGAGAATAGCGTGCAACTTACTTGATGATTCTGCGGTTTGATCCTGGTCTCTGCCCGCGCCTTACTGGCAACAGTCCCGATTCACTGATCACTCGGTTTTTGGTCTTCTGTACGCGACACAATCTTAGAATTATAAGAGCGCACTGCTCGTGTAGAAATTCACACAAAAAAACACCAAAATCTGCATAAACAACGAACCGGTGACTCAAGTACATACCGCAAAAAACCTTGGCTTAATTTTGGATGGCGAAATAAGGTACATAGAACACTCCAACAGTAAGATTAGGAATGCTTTCTATCGCTTGAAAACCTTGTACTCTATAAGAAAGCAGCTATCTAATAATAAAATTGTCACAGAATCCCTGGTACTATCACAATTTAATTACTGTGACATAGTATATGGGCCCAGATTATTGCAGCAAACACAGAGATCAATACAACGGGTGCAAAATGCATGTATGCGATTCCGCTTTGACATACCGAAAAGAGCTCATATAACCCCATATTTAAACCAAAGAGGTATACTTAATATGGAGAATAGGAGACGCTTGCATTTGGCTACAACTTTTCAAAAAATCGCTGGAAGTGGAAAGCCTGATTACCTCTATGAAAAATTCGAATGGGTCAAACAAAATCGTGCGAAATCCCTTAGAACACACAGAGAAACATGCCTTGCAATCCCTAAACACAAAACCAGTTTTTACAGAGGAGGCTTTAAATTTGCCGCTACTAAAGTGTGGAACGACTTACCACCACCAACACGAGAGCCCATGCATCCTTTAAGGTTTAAACAGCAAGTAAAATTGCATTTTCTTGACACACAGAGGCGAAAAGAAGCTGAAACCTTTAAAAAGCAAAACACGAAGCCTCCTCGCATTCCTTTCAAACAGATAGCAGTGACCAGGAGTACGGACTGCTCAACCTAGCATAAGATTATAACACACACTCGTTTACAAGCACACTCACACATAAAAACTCACACATACATGCTTCGCATACATCTTTTTAATAGTCTTTTATTTATTACGTATCACCAAATAGAGGAGAGGCTGCTAAAAAAAAGATCACGTGATTAATGGACGGTTCCTTATGAGGTTTTCGAGATGTAAACGATAAAAATAAACGCTGTATAGCTACCCGGTCTCCCGCATTGCGGCTAAAACCCAATTTACCGACCAATGTAAACGGCTCCTAGTGTTGGTAGAGACCACTCCACCAAAGACATCCCGTGAAAAGCGCGCTTCATTCGCCATTAACGTTCAAATTTAACCTCTATATCCACGGGCATAAGGAAACTAAATTTTAAGTTCCGTCTTTGACCGGACTTCTTTCGTGGCGCGAACTCTAGGTAGTTGTAAAACTGACTTCAATCTTATCTATGGTCATTTACACCGAAAGAAGCACGAGCGATAATAAAAAAAATGTTCCATTCAGTCATTTTTACGCTTCTTGAGACAAGCTATTGTGAGGACGAGTGACAAAAATTTCTTCACATATTTTAGAGTAAGTTTAAACATCATTCATTTGGGTTCCAAAGATTTTCCGTTTCTGGAGATTGCCTCTTAGAGTTGAAAATTTCTGTTTCTATATACCATGTAGGTAGATAGACAGATAGATAGATATACTTTATTGCACAAAATACACAACTTAAGTACTAGGCATTACAGAAATTTTGTGTACAATTTCGGCGGTCTTATCGCTGAAAGCGATTTCTACCAGACAACCTTCGGGTAAAGGACATTTGATAGTAGAGAAGGGGTAGGGGGTGCAATATTCAATAAGGAAAAAAAAAAAAAAGAAACTGTAAATGTTAAAATATAACTTATAACCCTAATACATAAATAAAATACAGTATTATAAACTAATAAATAAGTTATGCTCAAATACATACACATAATGTTGTAAGATTGATATCAGAAAAAGAGAAAAATAATAATAATATGATAATCAAATGGATCTAAGATGGACCATCGACTACAGGCTGCCGATAACAGGACGATTGTAAAAAAGTTAATGGGATGAGGAAGAGTGAAGAAGATGTTTTTTTTAATAATGCTCCTTTAAACCTAACCGATATTTTTATGAATCGAGAATCTGGGGGCACGGCATTGCCCCCGCCAAGTCGAGCGCGAAGCAAACGCTGCCGTACCATCCTTTTCTTTTACATTTTAGGCTCCTATTTGAGAACCTCCGGATAAGACCAGAACGCAGAAATGGACAACATTTCATATTTTTAACATATTTTTTCTTTTTTCAAAATTTGTCCATTTTCATGCATAAAATAATTATTGAAATTCTTTTTATTCTAAATAGACGTAAGCGCCAAATGACGTCATCGGACGGCTGAATACAGCGATATTTCTTTGCTTATCATTGTTTTAATAAAAAAAAGGTACTACTGTCAAAGGTAAATAATACTAGTGTCAATATTGTCAACGTCATTCATACATTCAACGTTGACAAGTTGTCTTTTTTTTTTGACAGTTACATGTCATGGGTTTGGCATTACGTAAATTTAAAACTATAATGTGCTAAGCAAAGAAATATTTTACATTCTGCCGTCCGATGACGTCATCTTACGTTTTTTAGTTTTAAATTTTTTTCTCAGTAAATAAGCAAAATAATAAATGAATAAATATATATTCGAGCAGCGGAAAAGTAAACAAAGAATTGGTATTTTTTGTTTCAGAGCTTAGCAATTTTGAAATGTTGTCCATTTTCGTCATTCGTTAAGCTATAATGACCTAATTTAAATCCTTAATTTTAAGTCTGTATGTCATTTAGTTGCGAAGTTAAGCGAAAGCACAGTTTCGCATTTTTGACAGACACTCACTCATGATCATCAAAATAGAACTAGTACTTCCCATTATCTGAGAGAGCTGAATTTTGGCAGAGTTTGGCAGTGTGGTTTAATGGCCACTTGGAAGGAAAACTATAAAAACTACGATAATCGAAGATCTGGAGTACCTGGTTCCCATAGAAATATGTGAGATTACCAAGTTGTATTGGCTGTTCTCCTTACTAAAATTTTATTCGAAATGGCCCAGTTTTTCAACCAACTGCATAAATGCCTCGGTAATCCAATATAAATATGTGAGATTACCAAGTTATATTTACAGTTCTCCTATGCATAAAAATATACTCATACCATTTATACGCGACTGGTGGCATAATGATTTATTTAATGAGATTTTCTATAGTTTCTACAAAAAGAAGTGAAAACCCACTAAAAACATTCTGTAAAAACTAGCCAAGTCTCGATAAAGCTGATTGTTTATCTCTAAAAAGCAATGAAATCTAGACAAAGTCGTGCCAAGTCTAAGGTTTCTTACTGCGATTTCTTTATTGTTTATAGTTAATGTTGTGTGACTTGGCCGTTGAAGGGTAGGTACACAAGGGTACAAAACGAGGTGCGCCATGACACCGTGGGTCTACAAATATCTTTTTGCTCCCAACTACTACTTTCTGTATTATACTTTCCGTGGCAGACTATAAGTAAGACAGCACTATGTACAAGTAACCTACAAAATGTAACATTAGTTTGTAAGGTGTATGTCCTGTTGTTTGTCCTAAATAAATAAATAAATATCTATAAACCCTCGACCCGGTTCGTCCCACGTCTACGTTTAGCCACGCTACGCCACTGTAGGTTATCAATCTGACTTACCTACCTACCTACCCTCGTAAGTATAAAGGTTTTACAGATTCCCCACTAAAGTTGCATTAGACCTTTCAAAAAATCTCTTTGTAAAACGGAATCCCGAATGAACGTATAAAAAACGAATGACAAACAGTAACAAGAGCCTGTAAACATTTATTACTGTCATCCCTAATTGCACCCTCAAATGAACTTTGTTCTTTAAAAATCACCGGCTATAATGCGATAAAAACGCGCAACGGACCAAACAGGCTGGGTCATAACGACCCGGGGGTCGGACGAACCCGCCACGAGATCCCGCAAAAGATGTTTATTTGCTTACATTCGCACCCTTTTCACCTTTCCACCTTGTCGCAAAAACACATTCACCCTGCAAATTTAAGTGTTTTTCAAGCCCACTAATTACTTAGTTAAGCTCGACGGCCAGTGCTGTCGCGGTTCGACCCCGAAGCCGAAATTACACCTGGATAGAGCCGATGAATGAAGCTATCACGTGTGAAATATCCGCTAGATGGCTTCCTGTAGGACTGAGGTCCAACTTCAACACGTGGGTACATTGGTTGTTAGCTAAAACTAACACAGTCTGGGCACAGAAATATCGTTTGCCACGACGAAAGATGGAGCAGGTGGATCATCTCGATGGATGGCGGTCTAATATTGTGTGTTTCTCCCGGAACTTTCTACCACGTACCTCAGTCCTGTGGAACGGTTTGGCTGCAGGAGAGTATTTCCCGACGGCTATAAATTATGGACCTTCAAGAGAAGAACATAGGTACTCTCTTTTAAAAAGACCGGAAACACATTAGCGTATTCTATGATTTCGCGGATGTTAATGGGCGACGTTGATTACTTTCCATCAATCTCGTTTGTCGCCTCTAGCATAAAAAAATGGATGTGGTCTAGCCTGGCAGCCACGTCTGGGCAGGAGAAGCGTAGGCAGGTCAACAACCAGATGATCTACGAAACCATGCAGGCATCTTGTTGACCAGGAAAACTCATGATGGCGCCGAATGGAGGAGCTTCGGAGCGGCATAAACCCAACAGTGGGCAAAATAATGCTGATGAAGAAGTGATTATTTGACACAGTCAAATAGGTTACAAAATATCATAGTACTTAATATTCTCACCTTTCACATTAATTAATGTGTTCAATGTACTGGCAAGAGTGCTAAAATTAGAATAAATTCCATTAGATCACTTATTTAATTACGAGGTCAAAATTATCGGCTCTCACAATTCGGCACCCCTTCCCTTCGTCTCAGATTAGGCCGTATAAATTGTTCGCACCCGCTCAGGGTTATTTTTTATCAGGCGATTATTTTTCGCTTTCTTTCCAGTTAATTCTTTGTTGGCGGGAGATTAACGGCCCGTAAGGGATGGGTTTTGTAGCTTTTAAACGGAAATGAGAAAATAATTTCTCGCTTTTCATTTAACTTGTCTAGGCAATGCTTTCGTTTGTGAAATTTTTTATTGATAATTATTCCTGAGTGATTTTCAATGTTTTTAGGGATCCGAACGTCAAAAAGAAAAAACCGGCCAAGGTCGAGTCGGACAAAGTCGGATAAAGGGTTCTGTAGCAGCAAGTAAGGTATAAAGTATGGAAGGTAAATTGCGGTTTACGGTTTATAACGTATTAAAACAATCCATTACTAGATTTAGTTCAAACCAATTTTCGTTGTTTTTATTATAGAAGTTAGAGGCGAACACACACATTTTACCACTTTGGAAGCGTCTCTTGCGCAAAGTATTAAGTTTAGAAAAAAATATATTTGAAACCTCAATATCAGTTTTAAAGACCTGCTTATCCATAGATACCCCACACGTGTAAGTTTGATGAAAAAAAAAAGTTTGAGTTTCAGTTCTAAGTATGGGGACCCTCAAAAATTTTTTTGTAATGTTTGTGTAAAAATCGTAATGCGGTTGACAAAATACATCTATTTACCAAGTTTCAATAGTATAGTTCTTAGTTTCGGAAAAAAGTGGTGACGAATCTCTAATGAGCTGTGTTTCGCTGCACGAGTGAGGGTACCGGAGGCCCAATCCAAGGGAAGGGGGTTAAAAGGTAAACAGCGCTCTTGTGACACCACTGGTGTTGCAGGTGTACATGGGTGGCGGTAATCGCTTAACATCAGGTAATCCGTCGGCTCGTCTGCCACCTAAGTATTTCATAAAAAAAATGTTCGTCGTAAACCCAATAATTAAGTGAACCAAAGAGCCACTCTCATTTTCACGTGACTGCAATTTGCCCAGTGATTGACTGGCAACTATCTCCTGCAAGAGGCAACTAGGTTCTAACTTGAATGGGCAAACGGAATTGCAAAGTTGAAGATGGGGGCCGCTTCGGGTAGTTGCTTCTCAGAAAATAGGGGGGAGGGCAAATAGATATTGGTAGCTTGTTAAACTGTGGCGTAATTACTGAAGTTATCACTTTAGTTGTCCTTGCACTCGCCTTGTTATAAATTCTACCAGTATAATAATGCAGCCGTGTGGTCCCCGGCAGAGTAGAATAGGCCACCCTCACTATTACCGAGGTGTCGTAAAAGGCGACTAAGGTAAGGCTGCTGGCATGATCATCAGCACCCAGAGAAGGAAAACTCTGCATTTGTATCAAAACCCCCGCCAACCCGTCTGCCAAGCGTGGTGAGTATGGCAATTACCCCTCATGTGATTGAGGGAGGCCCGTGCCCCAGCAGTGGGGACTTAAGTGAGCTGACGATGACGATGATAATAATATTCTTACGCCTTACGTAAATAGGATTCCACCCATACCATCTGGATAGGTGGAGGTCCACCACCGAGCGCTTTACGTCATTTTTGCCACGCACCTCCTCATTGTGGAATCAACTTCCCGCAGCGGTATTTCCGAACCGGTACGACATTGCGATCTTCAAGAAACAAGAGACCTTTCTAAAAGGCCGGCACGCATCTTCACTCCCTCTGGTGTGGCTGATGTCCATGGGCGGCGGTGATCACTTGCTCATTTGCCTCTCTTTCTCATAAAAAAATCCTCCCAACCGATTTCGTCTAAGGCGGCCAATCCCAATGATCAGCCACTTACGCAAGATATAATATAGTGCTCAAGTATGTGCGTAAACACAAGTGCACTCTCTATTCCTTTGCCCTCATTATCCAATGGGACACCAGCGTGACACGACCGGAGAGGGATCGGGCGCAGGACCAACGGCTTAACGTGCTTTCCGAGGCACAAGGGGGTACAAGACCGCCAACTTCCAGACTTCGGGCTGACGATGAGAAATTTGCCATTCATTTTCGATGTACTATACCTATTTCAAATACGATTCCATGTCGAATACGTAAGAATCAGCCCCTAAACCGGTTTTTCCTTGGATTAAAATAATAAACCCTAAAAATTATGAATTTCGCAAAATAACTGCGAAAGCCCAGAGATTGTGACACAGCACCACACTTACTTAGTAGGCAGGAAACGTTTATTTCACTAAATTAGCAGAAAAATCTTCATCTTATCTTACGCAGCCACGCCGATCCCAGATGCCTAGAGCTTAGCATATAAAAAATCCTCCATTTGCAAAACAAAACACAGGATCAAATACAGGTCATTTACAGTGTTTGAGATAGGTATATATCGCACGGTCTATTCGTGGTCCACAAAAAATACCACTACATTAAAAGCGTCCCAATGCACTCTGGTGGGGAAAAGTGGAACGCTTTTAAGGTGTATTCTGCTCCACTAGGGTCAGAACTGTAAAGTGTAGTGGATTCTGCTCCAATAATTACATCGAACTTCTTCTTTAAGGTGACGGGTAGGGCACACTAGCGACGCCAATCGATTTTAATTTTTAGCTACTAATCATCATCATCATCATCAGCCCATTTAAGTCCCCACTGCTGGGGCACGGGCCTTCCTCAATCACATGAGGGGTAATTGCCATACTCACCACGCTTGGCAGACGGGTTGGCGAGGGTTTTGAAATGCAGAGTTTTCCTTCTCTGGGTGCTAATGATCATGCCAGCAGCTTTACCTTAGTCGCCTTTTACGACACCTCGGTAAGAGTGAGGGTGGCCTATTCTACTCTGCCGGGGACCACACGGCTTTTAGCTACTAAACCGGATATATTTTAAACAATTTCAGGGTTACAACCTCTAGGCAAACTTATACTATTAAATAATAATGCACATATGTTGGGTGTAACGCGTACGCGAAAAATTGATTCACGCCAAAAGCGGCCTCTTTTGACATGAATCAAATTTCCGCGTACAGAAACGGACCCAACATTTGTGCATGGCTATTTAATATAAGTGTTACATTTGTGCATGGCTTTTTAATAATAGTATAAATGTGTAACCCCGAAATTGTTTAAAATAGATCAGGTTTAGTAGCTAAAAATTAAAATCGATTGGCGTCGCTAGAATGCCACAAATCAAATTACTTATTATAAAAAATAATTTAAATGTGGGAGAGCCACGCTTAGACATGAATGGGTCGGCTCGACCGGAGTGATACCACTGCCTCACAGAAGACCGGCGTGAAGCAGCGCCTGCGCTGTGTTTCGCCATGTGAGTGAGGTTACCGGAGGCCCGATGGGGGGAAGGGGAAAAGGTTGGCAGCGCACGTGTGACTCCACTGGTGTTGCGGGTGTCCATGGGCGGCGGAATTGCTTACCATCAGGTGATCCGTCTGCTCGTCTGCCACCTCTCATATAAAAAAAAAATCTTGTACTTACCTAAATACTTGGAAATATGAACGTCATCATGAAAGGACCCACCAGTATAAGCTAAAGTAAACAAAACTTTTTAAGCTTAAGTCGATAGTGGTGCTAAGGTAAATAGAAACTCGCTTTATTGTATCGTCTAGCTGATGGAATAAGGTGATGTCCCAAATAGTATGGAGGCTCGGCTAGGACCTTGTACAGTTGTCCAAACAATGGCCAATATTCCTACAACACTTCGTTATTATATCATCATCATCATGTCTTTTGTATGTGTTTATGTCTTTATATTGAATTCGTGTAATAAAGTAATAACAAAAAATATAGCAATACATATCAGCATATTAACATAATGGCGGTAAGAACATTTGGTTGATGACATCGCTAATTATCAGTTTTTATAATACAAACATATTGGCTATCTCTGACAGCGGCTGTCATGTGCCGTTCTTTCTCAGATTTATGACTTTTTGCGTTTTTCCTCAAATCAGTATTTGAAATACTGTACAATATTTTGGCCGGTTATGGGTCATCTCCTTTGAACTAATGCCGATTAGCCGACTTCTTAGGAGTGTCACTTCGGTATTTGTCACACCTTTGAGATCTACAGTAGGTACTGTCAGCATCAAAATTATATTGGCGTTCAAAACTGAGCAAAAAAGACAACTTTATGTCAGTATACGCAAAGGTACACAACAAATGAAAGTACACCATGTTAGGATATTATGCTTAAAATGATTTATGTCAAATGCTTAGATATTTTTGTCCCGTAATAAAGCGTTTGAACGCTTAGATCATTTTGGTGCTGCCTGTACAACTCCTTATCGATGTAATTTTTCGAACAGACTTGTCAAGTGTAATATTTTACAGTAGATACATTTTATTTAAGGTGACGGGTAGGGCACACTAGCGAAGCCAATTGATTTTCATTTTTTACTACTAAACCGGATCTATTTTAAACAATTTCGAGGTTACAATCTCTCGGCAAACACTTATACCATTTATTGAACAACAATTGTTGGGTCCAACGTGTACGCAAAAAATTGATTCACGCCAAAAGCAGATACTTTTGGCCTGAATCAATTTTCGCGTACAAAAACGGACCCAACATTTGTGCATGGTTATTTAATTAATAGTATAAGTAAATTGCCGAGAGATGTAACCCCGAAATTGTTTAAAATAGATCCAGTTTAGTAGCTAAAAATTAAAATCGATTGGCGTCGCTAGTGTGCCCGACCCGTCACCTTAACCTTTTGTGCAGTACTTAGGTAAAGAGAAGTGATAGTCAAATAGGAGACAAAATCTTATTGGTATCTAAGTTGTAACAATGGGTCTAAATTTTGTTACGAATTAAGTAATTCACCAAGGTTCTATAGGAAAAATCAAACTGTGTTTTGGTAAGGTTAGTCCTCCTGGAAATCGTATGGACTGATGCAATACAAAGGTTTTAAATTAGTTTTAGTGGTTTTATTGTACATTTGGTGTTTTTTGTGCAATGAAGTGCCGCAAAGTTAAAAATAGATCCGGTTTAGCTAAGAATTTAATTCAATTGGCGTCGCTGGTGCCTTCACCTAAGTAAAAGATTACGATGTTCATATACTCACTAACTTTCTTTAGATATAAGTACCACATTTTACCGACCATCCTGAAAATGTAACCAAAAACCAATAGACGTTTGATAATGGAATTTTGAATTTTCCGAAGAATTTCTGAAAAAAAACTCCTAAAGGAGACCCTCGAATTTTCATATATTTTCGGTCCAAACATGTGCTGGCAAAAAAAAAGCTGTATTCTGTTAGGACTTGTCACCCTGATGTTCAATTGTCAAAATTTGGAATACCGAAAAGACAATTTTTTTGTTCAGATAAATAACTCTTGATTCGGCGGGTAGGGCTAAAACAAGCCGCATGGGCTGATGCAATTCAAAGGTTTTAAATTAGTGTCTAGTGGTTTTTAGTGTTCAAATTTGGTGTTTATTTGTGCAGTGAAGTGCCGCAAAGTGATCCTAATAATAAGAATCGTTGGATTGTATCGTTTTTAACACTGCTATTGTGTGTCGAGTGAGTTGTCTCGTGACAACTTGCTTGGACCAAATAGAGTCTTAAAACCTGCGATTGCTTTTAGAGTGACATCCGCTGAATCCGTAGGTCGATAAAACGTAAAACACCGGCGTTTTAATGAGTGACGGTGACTTTGACTGACTTCGATTGTTGACTACCTACTTATTCTCAATAAGTTACTTGACATTGGCGAATTATTTTCGGGTAGAGCCATAATAAAAAAATAATAATGATCATTCTTTAATTAAGAAAGATTATTTTTTAATGAAAATAGTTCTATGAAAAAATTTATGAAGATGCTGATTTTTGAACTCAAATAAAACCAAGGATTATCCTACCCTACAGCATTGGTGCCATAGTAATAAATACTCAGGGGGACATGTCCTACAGAATACAGCTAAAATAAATTCTGGCCGGCACTTGGAACAAAAGAGGATCCTTTTAGTAAATGTCGTAAACCTAGTTTTAAGTTTTCATACTTTATTTTGAATGCAATAAAAGTATATTCATTCTTTCATTCATTCCAATAAATAAATGCGCCTTATTCACTCCTAGTCTTAAACTAAAACCCGAAACTTTTGACGACCCGATTGGAACAGTGGTAGTGAACGCTGCCTCTGATACAAGGTTTGCGGGTTCGATCCCCGCACAGTACAAACATTTGTGTGCATGAACATGTTTGTTTGTATTGGTCTGGGTGTTTGCTATGTATTATAAGTATGTATTTACAAAAGAAAAGTATTATATGTATATATTTGTAATCCCACTGTTGATTCTGATATCCGTAACACAGGTGCTTGAGCTACCTATCTCGGAGTCAGATCAATGTATGTGATGGTGTGAAATATTTATTTAAAAAAAAAACAATCCCTTTACTACGAGAGGTAGTTAACGACAGCTGGTAGCGTCTCCCAGCAGCAAGAATCGAACCCAGAACCTTCCGTGCTTGGGTGTATCGCCTTAGCCAGTGCCAAGAGGGTGTAAATAGACTTCGCGCTGTGTCCCCACGATACTCATCAGTTTATTACTTTCCATAAGGTCAAAGTTTCTACAATGGGAACTTATCGCATGTGAAAAATCAGCTAGATGAGGCTGTAGTCCAAGGCTTTGTCGGATACTCATAACCTTTCCCTAATTTGGCGACGAGGGAAAGCCGCTGTGGTTTTTAGTCGGTATGTCTCTGGGCGCATACCTAGAGGAGAACCCGACATAACCCCTGATGGCCCCCGCTATCTCGGGTATGCATAACCAAGCATTTTTCAGAGCGACGAAAAAAAAAGGGCCGATTGATATTTCGTTGGTCAAATTGACATTTTGACATATGACGTTCAAAAATAACCAAACACCTTGTAGATATAAATCCATCCATCCTGGCGGTAGTCAAACATTCCGCGTGGGCTGTTGCAATTCAATGGTTTTAAATTATTTTCTAGTGGTTTTTAACAAATTGGTGTTTATTTGTGCAGTTAAGTGCCGTGAAATGATATTATTAATGATTGTTGAATTGTATCGTTTCTAACACTGCTGTGTGTAGACTGAGTTGCCACGTGACAACTTGCTTGGACCTAAGTCTTAAAACCCGCGATTGTTTAGAGTGGTATCGACAGAATTAGGTCGATAAAACGCAAAACACCGGTACACAAGGGTTTATACCAATATAAAGGAAGCGGTATTAGGGGTACCTACTATCATTTATTTTCAGAACGACGAATAAATAGGGTCTAATGGCGAGTGGAAAATCCGCTCGATGGCGTGCTATTTTTTTGTATAATATGGCTCTACCCGAAGATATCTTGCCAATGTCAAATAGATTAAGGTGACGGGTAGGGCACACTAGCGACGCCAATCAATTTTAATGTTTAGCTAGGCCACTTTTGGCGTAAATCAATTTTTCGCGTACGCGTTGGACCCAATATTTTTGCATAGTTATTTAATTAATTAGCATAAGTGTTTGCCGAGAGGTTGTAACCCCGAAATTGTTTAAAATAGATCCGATTAAGTAGCTAAAAATTAAAATCGATTGGCGTCGCTAGTGTGCCCTACCCGTCACCTTAAATAACCCTGTGGTATTAAGTATTTCCCATTGCGTTTCAGGACCTCTAGATCAGCTGTCGACTAAACGTAATATGATATGGCTTGCTTACTGGCAATTGATGACCTCAATAGCATAGTAGCTAAAATGTGGCGCCCAAGCTCGGAAGGTTCCGGGTTCGATTTTCGGTCGGGTGAAATTAGAAAATAATATAAAATAATATTACTACTAATATACTAACTATAACTATTTATAATAGTATAGTATATAATTAAAGTAAGTAATTCATTTTTTTATAAAATGTCTTGGGTCTGGGTGTGGTAGGAGACGCCCCAAACTTCTTAATGTATTACTTATAGTTAAGGGAATCTTAGTTTGAGACTAACTGCCACACTCAAGAGTCGTTGATTACTTAGTTGGCTACTTAAGAAAAAATATTGACCCTTATTTTGATACGCATAAAGACTACCGATACTAAAGCTAATGAACATTAGCTTAAATGACGTCTCCGAGTGCGGCCGTAAATGATCAATGTTATCTGTATTACGCAGTTAATTTCCTTTTTTATTTATGTTAATACTTGCGTATTAGGACTACAAAACATGAAACTTTTTTCCTCTATTTACCCTAACTAAAACCATAGATCAATATGATATGACCTACATTCGTGGTGTAGTGCCTAAAATCCGCATAAAATAAAACCAAACTACGGTCCACTCTAGCATCAGCAAACAGAACTTCAAAAACTATTTTAATTATCAGTCCCAACTACTGAAAGCCGTAGCCAGGCTTTCCAACTCTTTTAGCATTTATTGCCATTAATTCTCTCCAATTCCGTAAATAAGCAAAAAGTTGTTATCTATTGAACTTATCTAAATAGCCCTGTGCTTGGTGAATTTATTCGAATCATTATTACGATTACACAAAGCGAAAAGGAAAGGGCAGGTTTAATTAAAAATCTTAATACTTAACTTTTCGTTTATACCTAACAAACTTATTTTCCATTCCACGTGTTTAAATAGGATATCAGGTGTTAGAATGACTCTTTTCATCTTTGTGCTTACTTAATTATATTTGGCTTTGTTTAATTTAATGTAAAGATTCTATGCATACAGCGTGTATCTGTGAACATTTACATCCCTTTAACCACGAATGACTTGGAAATTCTCATAAAAAAATGTCAACTTCTCATACAAAGTCGGTCACGTGACTTGGTCGTTTTGTATGGGGAGTCGAAAACTTTTTCGACTAATTTCGAAAAGTCGTAGAACAAATGTTGTTTAGAATGGTTGTTAGAACACGTGGATAAAGGGATGTAAATGTCCTCAGATACACCCTGTAGTAGTTTTAATTTTTACTTTTAAATTTCCTGTAGCATTAATGATGAGTTGCTTACCGCGCGCGAAAGGATTATATATTTTATACAAATAAATATATTTGATACAATAGAATTGATCCCACTTTTTGTAGTTACATATAGATTATTGTAAAGCAAACATTATCAATGAATCCATGGGGATAGTTTTTGTTAAGTATTTGTTTGTGGCACAAATCTATTATAGAAAATGTACCTATCTTCGTTATATAAGGTGTTTATTTCATTAGTCCCTACTCGTTAACTCTTTAATTTTCAAAAATGAGTTATTTGTTTATTGGTACTTTTCTACGCCCTAAAAATTCGAACATTTTTTAAGCATTATTTATATTCACTGGTAATTCGACCGGTTAAAGGCATTTTATTATTTTATATAACTTTGTGAACTACCACTACTATATCGACACATCATGTCTTTACCTTAGGGTTATCTGATAGAGATCAGGTAACGTTTATCAGGTATGGTGACCTTTTAGGTCCATACAACCATATATTGTGTTATAGACAATCCACATTGTATTTACTGATATGACTGTAACATCAAAAACTAGTGTACCCGCCCACACTTCGTTTCGGGACATTAATTCCAGTTTATACCAATAGATGGCACCAGGTGTCGATTACGTCGCGCAGGCTTTTCGTGTTTCGGATTACCTATAAGCGTTGCCGTTGTCTGTCTGTACGATTTACCTCTTTATAAATAGTATAGATATTGTTACGACTATGTATCCCTGCAAGCGGAAACATTTATTATCTCTAATAGATAAGGTGTAAATTCACTTCCATAAGTTATCTTTACAATAAGATATCCTGATACCAAAATTGTAATATATTACTTGACTTTTATATAGACATCTAATAAAATAAAGGGTTACTAAAGTTAGCCAAATGATTAGATGACAATTATTATATTAGATTTTAATATAATTCTGAAACTCATGTATTAACGTCTACCTAACGCGACCGAACAAAATTACATACAATCTTATTATAAGCATTATTATAACTACAAGCAATAAATCCTATTTACTGTCAACCTACACGAGACAAAAGCGAGTTTCTATTTAATCCTTACTTAATGAATAAAAATCTTGTTTTCTTTAACATTATCAATACAGGTTGTATAAATTCTTTTAACCAAATATTTTCCCGCATATCTAACTAATAGACAATCCGTTAAAATCTGAAAAAAAAATGACGTCGTAATAATTGATTATGGTATTTGGTTAAAAGAATAATTTGTAACAGCTATTTATTGACAACTTTTTAACCGTAAAATTTCAATGGCCCTTTGATTGTTATGTTTCACGCAAGATTGTAATCTATCGATAAATTTTGATGCCTACTGCTTACAATTTAGAGCATTATATTTTCTCTACATTATAATCACTCGACGTGAAAAGGTGATTTTGTAAAATGGAACGCAACTCGCACGTGGTTGAAACACTTCCTACAGAAAAATTGGCAAACCTGGCAAGTGTTTACAATTTATCGAGTAACTGATTACATTAGACGTGTAGTCCCGGCAGAGTAGAATAGGCCACCCTCACTCTTACCGAGGTGTCGTAAAAGGCGACTAAGGTAAAGCTGCTGGCATGATCATCAGCACCCAGAGAAGGAAAACTCTGCATTTATATTAAAACCCTCGCCAACCCGTCTGCCAAGCGTGGTGAATATGGCAATTACCCCTCATGTGATTGAGGGAGGCCCGTGCCCCAGCAGTGGGGACTTAAATGGGCTGACGATGACGATGATTACATTAAAATGTTTTCAGTTCGATTGATTATAAAGTCTCACTAAAATTAATGCATTAAACAGCGATATGGATAAACAAATATCAATAGTTTACAATCTCGCTAGTGATGTTTTAACGGTTATTATAATTTTAAGGCGAAATTACTAAGTTAAAGACACGCGTAAAGGACTACAGACTAGAAGGAAAAGATTGTAATGGGTAAACAATAATGTATGTCCGTATCATACAATAGAATTACAAAACCACAAACACGTGGGTTCAATAAAACTCTTCAAATAAAAACTTTACATACACTCACACAGTAAAACAACAATATACATACATTCATTACTAGGACGAAATATGAGTAGTGACGACCATATTCCATTAATCGTTATCGTTAAGGGTATCGTTTCAGACTTTATGCAAAAAAAAATATGACAAAACAATCTAGGAATGCTATTTTTGTGTCTAAACTATGTCTGCATACATACAATGTATATACAACCCCTGCGGATAAAGAATGGGATCAGAAATGGCGGCCAATCTATTTACTTCTCGCTCGCACACTATACTCGCACTCGTGGGGTGCGAGTATAGACGCAAATAGTGTGCGAGCGAAAAGTAAATAGATGCGCCGCCATTTCTGATCCCATTCTTTATCCGCACATGTTGTAAGTGTTGAGAGAGCCACGCTTCGGCATGAATCTGCCGGCCCGTCCGGAGTCCTCGGCCTTACAGAAAACCGGCGTGAAGCAGGATTGTGCTGTTTCGCTGCGTGAGCGAGGGTACCGGAGGCCCAATCGGGGGGAAAGGGGGATTTAAAGGTCGGCAGCGCACTTGTGACTCCAATGGTGTCGCGGGTGTCCATGGGCGGCGGCAATCGCTTACCATCAGGTGATCCGGCTGCTCGTCTGCCACCTATCACATAAAAAAAAGTGTGTCTTTACAGTAAACTAGTTCAATTTTGTCCATTTGTAAAATCTTATATCCACTCTACCACTGCCTTCCTCCACAGTGGTAGAGTGGAGAACGTGTGGCGAGAAACGCCCAAGAGGAGGACCTCAAATGCGTTGGTGTAACGACATCAAAAGGCTGACAGGAACAAAGTGGATTGTAACCGCCCAAGATCGACAAAAATGGCATAAACTAAAAAAGGCCTAAACCCTAGAGGTTGAAAATGGCTAAAGAAGAAGAATAAGATGGTATTATAAAGCTAATTGTATTTTTTACTAAGCCTATACTGACCACTGTTGGGCAAGGGAACGTTTTCGATGCCACGTTAAACAATTAATTATTTATTTGCGAATTTTGGACAACTTGTTTAATATTTTTACTTGGATTAGTGAATCCTTGAGGAAATTGACAAAAAGTCGAATTTACCGACATGAGACATGACCGAAGAGGATTAGGCGCAGGACCAACGACTTAACGTGCTTTCCGAGGCACGGGGGTACGAGACCGCCAACTTCCAGACTCCGGGCTACCACTGAGAATTTCTTAACAGAAAATCTCAGGTTCAAATTTGGCCGGACCCGGGGATCGAACCTGGGACCCCAAGCGCAACCGTGGCTTTGAAGTGCGACCCACTAACCATTGCGCCACAGAGGCAGTCTTAAAACACACACTGCGTCACATGGAGATACTCTTTTTGAACATAGAGCGTCCTTATATCTGAGACACAATTTTTTTGCACTTAAATCTACCTCACGCTGTCTGTACAGACTAAGATATATAACGGCACGCAAACACTTAGATAGTATGCAGACACACAGCTTAACACAATCAAAGACCATCCTTCCTCCAAATTTGCAAGAACTATACCGTAATTTGTATAGGATAAAGATTAAATTAGTTTGCCATGTATTTAATCTAAAACGAAATACGTACGAAACATTATTCTGGAAAATGTACTTAAACATCCGAAACAGGGTCCAAGATTTATTCGTAATATAGAAATTCAATGCGAGGAAACGACTTTATACATCATTTAGTCTTTGTCATATATCAGTTTGACATGGCGGAGGGTAGTGATGACTGGCTTACACTCAGTTGCAGAAACGATGTTTTAAGTGTAATGACAATTTAAGGTATAATGACAATTTAAGGCATAATAACAATTTAAAGGTACAAAATGTATTTTGAAGTTAAAATTACATTTTTAAGGTATAATGAAACTTTAAGTTATAATGACAATTTAAGACATAATGACAATTTAAGCTGTAAATATTTTTAAATTTCTAAAGTACCGGTAATGTCGCCATATCTGATGCCGATTTTTAATTTTCTGAAATAGAATAGAAGAATGTTTCTGCACCTGAGAGCCAGTAGATAGGGAAAGGTGGGCGATATTATCGATGCTCGCAATCACACCAATATCTTAGGGGCATTTGATTGTATATTAATTTTTAAATAAATTAAATGGTGCTCAAAATTTTAGATAGCGCTTTTCTCATAGTAGATCACGGTTTATTTCATACAAATCAATTTACTTTTGCGAAAAAAACCAATTTAAATATTTCTGATACTTAAAACAAATTTTAATTTTTCTCATTTTGATTAAACTTCATTTTTCTATTTACATTTTTTTTACTATGTTATTTTGTACAGGGGGGAGGACAAACTGTTTGATATTAGCACATTTTATTATTTGAATAAAATATATGTAAAAATGTATTTAATTATACATTTTATTCATATAGAAAGAGCCTCTATTAAAACAAGTTTAAACACTTCAAAATTAAATTTGAGCAATTTTCTTTCTGTAATACTGTTTCCTGAAAAAAATGAGAAAACTTGAATCATTTACTGACTTTTTTCTTTTATAAGGAAAAATGAGTATGAATCTCTTAAGGAACTTATGTAGTATGGGTAAACAACAATGGTACGACAAATATATACTTATTAGACAATCAAGAAACACAGGTGTTCCAAGGTGGAAATCGAACCTTGCTATCATTGGACCTACCAAATGCGCCATCAGGCCAGTCCTGGGACCTTAGCGCGAAGAAGTCCCGTATCGAACTGGAATATACCTATGAATTTTTAGGATATAGCAATTTCTTGCAATTGATTCTTAAGTAAATAATGCACTTATAAATATAAAATCGGTTCACGGCAAAGCAAAAAGCTCTTACAAAATTCGTCGACTTAACAAGGTCGGTAAAGCAGTTGCTCGGTCAGCAAAAGATCGTGGATTCAAGTCCCACCCGAAGACTGTCGAAAAATTTTAAGTGCATTATTTACTTTACAATATACCTGTCGCACCCTAACAAAGGAGAAACACAGCGCGTGTTAAAGGGAGAGGAAATCCAATTTGGTCGTAACGTGTAGTTCGCGCTAAGGCCCAACTTATTAAAAGTGATACCAATCCCTTTGTTTACGCTACTTATTTATTCGCGAAAATGTTCACTAGATAGGATCTTTCATAGGGACGGACCGTCAATGTACTCAAATAAAACCTTTCAATTTAGTTATGGAAAATAAATTCAGATTTCCCCGCAGACTACAAACTTTTTATCGGTCATTCATAAACATGGGTAAGTATTAAGATATTATAAACCGTTATATTTTTATCGTTGACATCCCGAAAACTTCATAATTGGTATCGTGAATGAAGTCCATTTAGCATGTTAGATCAACAAAATAAGCGAAAAAAAATCAACTGTTCCATACATTATCGCCGGGCGGATTATTCTATTTTGTATAGAACAGCTGATCTGTACGCGCAAAACAACTATACCGTCAGTTTGAGCTTACGCCTACCTATAGCGCCATCTATCTGAGTTTGTAAGAATTATGTTTCTAAATTTGTCTCTCTTATTTTCTTATTTTAATGAGAGTTTTCGCGTGTGAAAAATCCGCTAGATGGAGTACTATAGGAGTGAGGTCCATATACAATGTGATTGGTTATTTTTAAACGTGATCTGTCAAAATGTCAATTTGACCAACTAAACAACCAATGCGGTTGATGTTGGACCTCAGTCCAACAGTACGCCATATAGCGGATTTTTCGCACGCGAAAACCCGATTGCCTTAAAAGGTCGAATGTTTCATCTGCCGATAAAAAGTATTTAGCTTGCGGGTATCCTCAGGCCCAGCAACTAATAAATCCGAACATACATCTCTTCAACAGTTCAACCAACCCTCCCAGTAAACGGAGGCGTGACGTCACTTCATCATCATCATCATCACTAGCACTATCACTAATCACAGATCACCAAAACCTCTGGGGGCGCGGTCCGGCCCACCGGTTCGGCGGGCGCGGGCCGTTGCGCGGCCAAAACTGCGGGCCGAAACCCGCGGGCCGGAAGTTAGTCCGGGGGCCCCAGTTGCGGGGGAAGCGCTGGTTCACGTAGGGCCTAGGGTCGGGGTTTTGCCACTCGTCATTTGGCCTGTACTCTTCGAACCCAGGGGGGGAGGGGTTCCGGATTTCCTGCTCCATACCTCTGCTTCGTAGGTCTTCTTCATACGCGCTGTCGTTTGAGTTCTCCTCTTCCCTATGTTCCATTTGATTTGGATTCCTAAAGGGGAAGTTTTTTAGTCCCGATGGCATATTCTCGAACGGGTTGGACAGAGGTTGTAGTATCGGTGCGGACTGGGGTTTGGGTAGATCCGGGGAACTGTTGATCTGTATTAAGTTGGTGTGTTCCTTGTGATTTGTTTTTCCGTTGTCGCCGCCTACAAGGACCTTGTTATTGTTAAAGCTGTGCCTCCGTGGGAGTTCCTGGTTTTGGTAGCCACCGTCTGTAACAAAGATGATTAAAATAGTTATTTCGAGATTTTTCCGAGATAAAGTTTATATAGATTAATAAAATAAAATGTCCACAAAAAGTTTTCACGAAGGTACCGAGTGAGTGAGGGTGCCAGAGGTCAACGGGATGAAGGAGGGGTTGGCAGCGCACTTGCAACTCCACTGGTGTTGTGGGTGTCTATGGACAGCGGCAATCGCTCACCTGCCGCCTATCTCATAAAATAAAACTCATCTCGTGGGATCGATTTTATTGGTTTCACATAGTAATAAATCATCATGGCATTTGTATGTGACCATAGACACCCGAGCCGTGTGGTCCCTGGCAAAGTAGAATAGGCCACCCTTACTCTTACCGAGGTGTTGTAAAAGGTGACTAAGGAAAAGCTGCTGGCATGATCATCAGCACCCAGAGAAGGAAAACTCTGCATTTATATCAAAACCCTCGCCAACCCGTCTGCCAAGAGTGGTGAGTATGGCAATTACCCCTCATGTGATTGAGGGAGGACCGTGTCCCAGCAGTGGGGACTTAAATGGGCTGATGATGATAGACACCCGTCTATGGACGCCAGCGATCGCTTAGCATCAGGTATGGACCTGATGCTGATCCTGATCATGGGATCCGCCTGTTTCCTATTACATAAAGAAACAAGTCAAGCTACACTCGCGAGCAACCAAATCGACTCAGGACCTAATTTTCATACAAACACGCTAACTTCAGAGGCAGAAGTATATTAATTATGTGCTTTAGTGATCATTTTAATAAATAAATATTTCACAACATCACATACAGTTGATCTGACTCCGAGATAGGTAGCTCAAGCACCTGTGTTACGGATATCAGAGTCAACAGTGGAATTACAAATATATACATATAATACTTTTCTTTTGTAAATAAATACTTATAATACATAGCAAACACCCAGACCAATACAAACAAACATATTCATGCACACAAATGTTTGTACTGTGCGGGGATCGAACCCGCAACCCTTGTATCAGAGGCAGCGTTCACTACCACTGTTCCAATCGGGTCGTCGGGTCGATTAATGTAAATCGATGTGAAAAATGTTCTAGTTAATCGTTTAACAAGCGTCCAGAAACATGCCAATTTTCTATGGTATGCGAAAACAACCACAATTCCCTTTTTTTTAAGACATCAGCACGTTTCTGTAATCTGTTAAAATAATTAATTGAAATTTTAACACTTTTGAAATAGTTTTCCAACAAAATTATCAATTAAGCACATATTATTATTCTTTCATATTTATAGGCCTCTGAAGTTAATATGTTTGTTTGTAAATTAGATCCAGAATCTATTTGGTGGCTCGCGAGTGTATATTACAAAGGAAAAAAAATGTGGACCATACAATTTTTTCTCCTTTGTAATATACACTCATCATCAGCCCATTTAAGTCCCCACTGCTAGGGGCACGGGCCTCCCTCAATCACATGAGGGGTAATTGCCATACTCACAACGCTTGGCAGACGGGTTGGCGAGGGTTTTGATATAAATGCAGAGTTTTCCTTCTCTTAATATACACTCGCGAGCAACCAAATCGACTCAGTAAGTGGAAATAATTTCAAAATCAAATAGGTACAGCCGAGTTTAAGGGAGCTAAATTCAAATTATTATTTATGGGAGGGAAGTGGTGGGGTTGGGCTTGACTACTTAATACAAGTAAAGACTGACTGCCTCGGTGGCGCAGTGGTTAGTGCGTCGCACTTTAAAGCGACGGCTGCGCAAAAGGTCCCCGGTTCGATCCCCGGGTCGGGCCAAAAATGTGTACCTAAGTTTTCGTTAAGAAATTCTTCGGAGCCAGAACTCAGGCAATCGCTTACCGGTGATCCGTCTGCTCGTCTGCCACCTATCACATAAAACAAAAAAAAAGTTGGCGGTCTTGTACCCCCGTGCCTCGGAAAGCACGATAAGCTGTTAGGTCCTGCGCCCGATCCCTCTCCGGTCGTGTCACAGTAGTCTCCGATCGGAATATGAGGGTAAGGGAATAGAGCACTTGTGTTTGCGCACACATCATCATCATCATCATCAGCCCATTTAAGTCCCCACTGCTGGGGCACGGGCCTCCCTCAATCACATGAGGGGTAATTGCCATACTCACCACGCTTGGCAGACGGGTTGGCGAGGGTTTTGATATAAAGAGCAGAGTTTTCCTTCTCTGGGTGCTGATGATCATGCCAGCAGCTTTATCTTAGTCGCCTTTTACGACACCTCGGTAAGAGTGAGGGTGGCCTATTCTACTCTGCCGGGGACCACACGGCCAATTTGCGCACACACTTGAGCACTAAAATATATCCTGCGTACGTGGCTGATTTTTGTGATTGGCCGCCGTAGCCATAATCGGTTGGAAGATATTATACAAGTAAAGACTCACGTTGCTCCTCGTCTTCAGATAGATCCATATCGACGCTCTCCACTATATCTGTAGGAGGCACCATCGGGGGCACTCTGTAATCCTGAAATTTAAAAAAATATATGTATTTTTACTACCTTCTAATTTCAAGTTTATCAAAACAAAAGATTGCTTTCTATCGGCAGTTGAAACATTCGGCCTTTTAAGGCAATGCGGGTTTTCGCGTGTGAAAAATCCGCTAGATGGCGTACTGTTGGGCTGAGGTCCAACTTCAACAGCATTGGTTTACATCCCTATAACCAGGATCCTTTCACTTGGATGGGGAAATGGCCCAGCGATTATCGTTAGATGGAGCTTGTAAAAAGCAGATGTAGCTTTAAAAAGCAATCGAGCAGCTCGGCGTTGTTTCCGTAGATATCACTTTGCATTTTTATATCGCGCAAGTGAAGAGATCTAGAAGGTATTGGGAATTGTGTTATATAGCAAATAAAATTATTCCTGATATTTTATTTAAGATCCTCGAAGGTATCTGTACTACGTTGAGAATTGGTCGTTTTCCTCTAGATGTCGCTAGTTCAGCGATTTTCGTTAGATGGCGCTAGTAAAAAGCAATCAAGAAGGTCGCGCGGCGGTGCGGCGTTGTTTCGGTAGATGTCACTATGCATATTTACATCGCGCTAGTAAAGCGTGCTTCCGAAACAATGACCTCAAGCTGCCTGCCCACATTAGTAATTTTAAAAAAGTTCAGGGGCACAATCCTCAGCCCACTCAAACTTTCTCCGTGTGGTAGTTCGTATACGAATGTTCCGATTCTACTGTAAAAGTTCGAATGGTGTGCGTAAACTCTATTCTCAGCACCAATAGAACAATTCACGATTGAACTACGAAGTCAAACGTATCATAGACAATAGGAGTATTTTTAACGTTCCATTACAACCATGGGTACTGCATGCAGGACTTAATTTTTGAAAATGCTGCAGCAATCTAATTTTATCATTTCAGCCAATAGACCTCCACTGCTGGACATAGGCCTCCCCCAATGTTCTCCACACAGATCGGTCCTGTGCCGCCCGCATCCAATGGATTCCCGCGATCTTCACTAGATCGTCGGTCCACCTTGTGGGGGATGGATATATATAAATAAGAGTTATTTTCATGCATTTTGATAAAAATATTAATTTTGCTTAGAATGTCCAATAATTTTCTAAATTTTAATAAGAAAATTTAATATTTGTATATTTCGTGTGTACTGTGTCGGGAGAAATTATATAATAAAGTACTCTTTGATTAGATTCATATTTTAAACAATGTCATATTTGTTGTCAGATAACCTCAATATGAAGTTTGACAAGTAAATTCGTATACGAACTCAGACTTCTACCGGTCCTTAGCACACGAAGTGTTCGAACGTAGTTCGAGCGATGTTCAATCGAACTATTTCGATTGTGAAGTTCTGATAATAAAAGTTCTGAGAAATTAAATTTCCTTCAAAAAAAATACGATCTCAGAAATTTTTTCGAATGTGAACTTTGTTCAAGTCGCCTGAGAATCGTGCCCCAGAAAGAATTGGGAATCTCATTATACAAAAATGTTGTATGTCTGGTATTTTGCTTAACCATCTAGTTTTTTCTCTGACTCTCGAAGGCGGCCGTTCTACATAACCGTTGAGTATTAGTCGTTTTCTTCTAGATGGCGTTGGCACTGGCCGACTGATCCCTCTATCTCAGTATATATACGCTACTCTATGCCCATAACCACTATAGCTCTACCGCCACAAAGACGACCTTCACTAGGTTCGCGGGACGCGGGGCGCGGAGTAGGCTCGACCAATCCAAAACGTTTATATTCTGTTTGGGCCAATCAATTAGTCGGATGTCGACAGCTACCGTCACCGACCAATAACAACGAAATTATATTGTTTTAAACTTTCATGGCCACTAACATTAGATGGAGGGTAGACCGTTTTGTCTGCCAGTAACATCTGATCCCGCAAAAAAAACACAGTTACTCCGTGACCATTGGCGCTTGCAACAGTGCCGAAATATCGGAAACTCAAAATTAAGGTACATGGTAGAGAAATCCCGCAAATAACTATTAAAATAAGAATGACGTTCGCAACTAGAACCGTACTGCGCGAGCTCCAATGAGAACTTTTCCGATTGGTCAAGAACACTTCGGCCCCGCTGATTGGCCCATAGAGAAAATGAACTTTTTCGATTAGGTCAAGTGCACTCCAACGTCACGCGGACCTTGGGAAGGTCGACTTTGTGGCTAAACTATATCTACTACTACTTAAAAATAATATGTAGTTCCTCTGTGGGAGTTTGCGAAATATTCCACTACCTTTAAGGTCTCCATAATTTTCCCATTAAACTATCAGATATAGTAGACTAAATTCGTTTTAAGATATACATGCAGTGATAGTAATTGTAATATATAAAATAAAAGATATACATAGAAAACTACCAATACAAATAAACAGAACTAAAATTAATATAAAAAAAACTGTTCCTATTACAGGATGTATCAATGAACAGCTACTTCCATCCTTCTAAACACAAATAATTCTTCTCGTCGATAAAAATATTTATTTTTTTGCTTTCCCCATACAGAATTTTCTAACAGAATGTGTATGCAAAGTCAGGGTTGTCTATAAAAAGTAAAAAAATAATCGAATTTAAAAAATATTTTAGACACAATCCCCCGTATTACAAATCGCGAACTAAGGATGTTCCCGGAATAAAACCCGTGCCGGCCCTTTAAACTTTGCGTGTTGGAACAGAGAGACATGTGCTTTAATGGTAAGTAAAACTTACTTTAATAGTAAGTAAATAGTACGGTAATAACTTTAGATCTCAATTTATAATAAGGTGTAAGTCCTAAATAACGGAAGATATTCGCCACGAACGTAAAAAAATACACACAAGACGGCATTTTATTTCAAAAATGGCGCTCTCGCTCGGGCCAAAATGGCGGCGGTTAGAAGCACCTAGTGTGTATGTCTGCGTGTAGATCGTGTACAACGAGCGGAATGGGTCTACCTAAAGATAAAAATATGGATTTCTTTAATTGGCATCGGAAAACAAATTTCGTAAACGTAATTGAAATTAAACACGAATGAAATATTATTATACACAAATAGCACTGATTCTGTAACCAATAAGACCCAACCTCAACATTTGCTTCAGCGACCGAAGCGACAGCGCCGGTTTTCAGGCAGGCCAGGTTACCTAGGCATACTTCTATACTATTGTTTAGTGTGATGTTCCGTCCGTCTTTTTTTAGGTCCATGGAATTAGTGTTAAGAAGGATGTTACTATTTACTGTTACAACCTGTATAGAATAAATTCACTGGGCAGCCTAATTTTTGGTCAGTCTACAGTAGTACATCTACCTACAAACTTTTGCACAATATTTACCATATTTACATGTCGCTCTATGAATCCGTCCACCACTATTGCATTATTTGGGGAGGTGCTGCCAAAACACATATAGTGTTGCTAGAAAGAGCACAGAAAGTGATTCTCAAAATCATGCTCTACCTAACAAAGATGTACCTACTGTTTTATAATTATTTTTTAACTAGTGGACTCCCGGCGAACTTCGTTCCGCCTACTTTTTGTTAAATTTCTCATCATTTAGACCTTCCCTGGACTACGACAAACATTTTAAAACTAAAATCAGATCAATCGGTCTAGCCGTTCTCGGGTTTTAATCAGACTAAAGGATATCAAATAATTTTTATTTATAAGTACCAGACCCGAAGTTCGATCCACGGACATTACACACATTTGTGTTCATGAAAATGTCGTTTATATTGGTCTAGGCATAGAAATATAACAAGACTAAGGGCTGATTTTTCCATCGTCTGATAAAATTTAACAGATGGATAAAGTATTACCCGGCAAAATTAAATGATAGTAGTCTTATTGTTACTTACTTGCATGAATGTGACTATTACCTTTAATGGTATTTCATTTTATCGATTTGTTAACTTTTAACGGGCCATTGAAAAACCAGCCCTCTGACAAGAAACCTAGTCTGTGCCCATAATTTGAAGCAACTCAAACGGAGCCGTACAGCTCCACACGCCCGGACCGCTCCGCAGTCGTCAATGTCAATGCCTGTCGAACGCATCTCGCGAAAATGAATTTACTATGACGATTTGTGCTGTTAAATTTTGCCATAATGATTCGGAACAGCATAAGAAGTGTAATAACATCTCTTTTCACAGGAAAGCATCCGATATTTCATAGTATTTTGTGTATTATAAGCTAAAAATACAAACGATTTATTAAAATACTCAGTGTTGCCTGATAATGAAAAAAAATATTTTCCCCATTCCAACTTTATTGTAAGATTTGATTGTTCCGACTGATAAATTTAATCGTTTGCTACTGATGTTTACAGCGTAAAGCAGCGTCTCTACAGTATATTGAATCATCAAACATTGCTTTGTCTTGTTTAATTAAGAATTATTCAATAAAAACCTAAGGTGTTTCCCAATTGTATCAAGGTTATTTGCACACGCCATTCATGTCACAATCATCTCTAGTATGTCTTCAAAAATGACCATGCAAAACTTAATTCATTCTAGAGATACCTAATTGTGACATGAATAAAATGGCGAACTCAAAATAAGCTTGAAAAATCATAAATCCTTTTTTATTTTAAATATCTTAAACATTTTTTTACTGCCTTAATTTCATTATAATTACTTGCCAACTAATTTTATTATGACAGTTAGGTAGATACTTGTAAGCATTGTTCTACGTACTATTAAAACCAGTACAGTTACTACAATAACCATTTCCCATGTTTTAGGGAAATAGGTTGTGACTGGTAACATTAATTAGGATTTTTATGTTGATACTACGTACGTAGTACCAACTAGAAAAACCAAATTTGTGCTTCAAATTTGAGGTGACAGCAGTATAGAACTATCCTTCTAGGTCTTGTTATAATTCTATGGGTCTCGGTGTTTTCTATGTATTTACATAAGAAAAGTATTAAATGTAGGTGTAATTCTGCTGTTGGTTACTGATATCCGTAACACAGGTGCATGAGCTACCTATCTCGGAGTCAGATCAATGTATGTAATGTTGTGAAATATTTATTGAAAAAAGAGAAGTATACATTTTTCAAATAGTCACATTTTAGTAAATTAATGTAAACTGTCGCTCTCCTTGTATTTGTACTGTGTACCGGGTGCCCACAATAAAAGATTTCTCTTAGTGTGAGACCCTCTGTAATACATCATCAAGTATCAAAATTTTGAGGAAAATAAAACAATTTGTATTTGGAACTGTGAAGGATTAATGGGGTAGGCAACTGTCAAATACTAAACACACAGCGCCCCTATCGGAATAGTTTCCAGTGCAAGGCAAGAGGATTTAGTAAATGAAAAATCCGAGAGATGGCGTTACGTAGACATCTTTTTTTTGCGTTGGGGGAATGCCGCCGGCCCGGAGAGGAGTGGGCCAACGTTGTCTCATGCATACCCATCCACCGGGGATGAGGGCTGACGTCACGCCTCGCGCCGCTGTTTGTATGGAACGTCTCGGGCAAGTCTCATCATCATCATCATCATCAGCCTATCGCAGTCCACTGCTGGACGTTGGCCTCTCCAATTGTTCGCCACTGTGATCTATCCATGGCTTCTCGCATCCAGCTCTTGCCAGCCATCCTGCGCAGATCATCCCCCCACCTAGCCAGAGGGCGCCCTACATTACGTTTGCCAAGACGCGGTCTCCACTCCAGAACCCGTTTACCCCATCGGGCAAGTCTATTTTAAGTGAATTTCAAATTGTCCTATCTCGAAGAGTTTCCAAGCAAACAAATCCATTGTTTGACCGATGTTTTCACTTTTGAAGGGCACGAGAATTAATAGAGTATCGTCTGTAAAATATCTAGTCCGATCACGGTTATTTGGCAAGTGACAAAAGTTGGAACTAACGCTGTTTGGTTCCTTTACAAATGTCAGTGCTTTTGACATTTTCGAATAGAAAAATATTGTACATCGCCCCCATGTATTGTCAATGTCATTGAAGTGCTTTCTGATCTTGGTCGGTCTGTAAAGTTTATCATTGTTAAAGAAAACGCCATTTATCGGAATAGCTTAAAATCATTCACTCAAAGGTTCAAGCAGATGGCTTGCATTCTATCGACAATTTAACTAGAAGTTCGTAGACTTTTCTATAGATGGCGCTCGCTTTTGAGAGTACATATACTGGATGTATCTGTGGACATTTAAATCCCTCTAACCACGGGTTCTATCAACCATTCTGAGTAACATTTCTTCTACGACTTTTCGAAATTCGTCGAAATTTTTTTCGACTCCCTATACAAAATGACCAAGTCACGTCCTAATTTCCAAAAGTGATAGAACAAATTATGTTCATACCCCATACATCTGAGGGGCGTAAACTACATAAAAACAACCTCATACCCCCTAGAGATTTTTTTATGGGAATATCCAAAAGTCATAGAACAAATGATGTTCATAATGGTTGATACAACACGTGAATAAACAAATCGCATAAACCACATATTATTAATATTCCTTTTTCTCCTCCCTTCTATAGAATTTTATTACTATTTATTTACATAAAGATATTTTTTCTGCGGCTGTCATTTCAATCAAGCTATATCTCATGGACTATAGCTATACATTATTTGCTTAAGAAATTCATTCTTCGTCACCTTTTAATCACAAATAAACTTACTTGGTCCAAGTTTATAACAGCGTCCACTGGTATCGGCACTGGGTTGGGCGGCGGCTGATGCGTCAAAGATATTAGATTCCTATGGTCCACGTCTGTAACCAAACACATGATAATATAGCTGTCGCAGTCGGATTGTATAACCCGCCATATTACATTACGGCAAGCTGTTATCAAAAACAGGGCAGTTTTGTAGTGCGACGGTTCAACGATTAGCCGGATTGAATTTGGCTTAATAAAAATCGGCGGGAATGTTTTCAGCGGCATACGTTATTCAACACGGCTAGCCATAATGTAATAAAGCGACTTTGACAGTTTTTAGTTTCGATTCTTAACACTCGTGGCGCTGATTGACTTAATAACTAAAATGGCGTTGGTTACAGAAAATGTGTTGCTAACTTTTTAAGTTATGAATGAATTAAACAAAGAAAACATTTTAAATATGTGTGTTTATGAACAATCTTCAGGTGCATTTAAATAAATTCTATTTTCAATGTAGAACAGTAAAATAACTATCGAAAAGGACCCAAGTTTCAAAGCTACTAACTCTGAAACTTGGTCCTTTTTCGAAGTAGCACGACAGGGCTAAACGTGGACCGACTTATTGAAGAACGACAAGCCAGTTAATCATTGAACCGCCGCAATACAAAACGGCCTGGTTTTTGTTAACAACTAGCCGTAATGTAATACAGCGGATTATACAATCCAACTGCGACATATGCTAGCAGGAGCTCCTGCTCACAGAATAAACCCATAACTAGAAATTATAGAATATCAAAAGAAGCACGATGTATAAAAAATGGATCTAAATATAATAAAATACATCTTTATTGTACCTTGCTGCGTTGGTTGGTGATGCCTGATGGGCGCAGGAACTGGCGCGGGCGGCAACGCCGGAAGCAATCTATGGTCTACGTCTTCTATATCTGAAAATAAAACATCATTATAGTCCGTAAAATATAGCTTGATTAGATAGATATTTATTACTTTAGTCCTAATGACTATTTTTCTGTGATTTAAACAGCTTTATGGGCCGTTTTACGGTTAAATGGCGGGCGAACAGTTATCCCAATATTGACGTACCACACACTTTCTTTCACATAATTATCTTACTGTGCCAAGGACTTTGTCAGTACAAGACACGATACCTTCGCGTCTCATGTCTTCAATAGCGGGTTCAGCCTTCTTTCAGATATGAGGGGATCATAATCGTCAGCCAGGTAGTACCCACTGCTGAGTATAGGCCTCCTTTCCTTTACGCCAATAAACCCGGTCCGCTCGAATCCACGTAGTCCCCACGATTTCGGTGATGTCGTCGACCCATCGTGACACTGGACGACGACCCGGATTTCGTCTGCCGGTTCTAGGACACCTAGGACCACATAGGAGTTTACACCACCTGCCATCACCGCGACTAGCCAAGTGTCCTGCCCAATTCCACATGATCCGGCGTCTTGGACTTTAGTCCTGCAACGGATTTCAAAGTTCCGGACTCGATCTTGGAGTCTGATGCCCAGCATTATTCTCCCCGTGGCCCTTTTAGCGACTCTAATTTTGTGCACAGTCTCCTTTGTGAGAGTCCATGTCTCGACACCGTAAGTCATTGTTGGCAGAATACACTGGTCATAGACGGATTTTCAGGCATTGTGGCAGGCTAGAGGGGATATGAATAATATATTCGCAGGTTTCATCATCATCGTCAGCCCATTTAAGTCCCCACTGCTGGGGCACGGGCCTCCCTCACATGAGGGGTAATTGCCATACTCACCACGCTTGGCAGACGGGTTGGCGAGGGTTTTGATATAAATGAAGAGTTTTCCTTCTCTGGGTGCTGATGATCATGCCAGCAGCTTTACCTTAGTCGCCTTTTACGACACCTCGGTAAGAGGGTAGCCTATTCTACTCTGCCGGGGACCACACGGCCTTTCGCCATTCGCAGGTTTAACTTAACTGATTATTCAAGTACTTACGACCCAGTATCGGCAACACAGGCGGCGGGGGCGGCGGGGGGAGTATACCCCTATGGTCCACATCAACTGGCGGGGGTAGCTTCTGAAAAACATCACAGTAACAGTACTAAAAAATAATAGTCTCTTCTCAACTAACCACCATACTCAAATGATATTCAACTTTGGGAGCTTGTCAAAAATCATGATAAAGATAAAAAGATGCGAAACAGTGGAATCAGTTACCTGAAGAGGTGTTCCCTAGTGGCTACAATTTGGGGGTTTTCAAAGCGCGAGTGAATAGGTATCTTCTAGGTAATCGTGCTACATCTTAGACCATATTATCACTTACCATCAGGTGAAATATGGTCAAACGCTTACCTATCTACAGTAAAAAAAAAATAAAAAAAAGATAAAAAAATCTTTAGTCAGTTTAGGTCCACGCAGAACACTATCTACCGCTGGTTCGGAATGTCCATTTCTACTGAGAACCACACCAGCAAGAAACTTAGTATGTACTCTTTTCAAATATTGATGATGTTACAGAGTTTCAAGTTTCCGGAACTCTGAGTTTCATGCTTCTTACTATTATGACTAAGTCGATATTATTTTAGAATAGATAATATTTCTTTAAGGAATCAAATCAATTGTTTAAATTCTAAATTTTAGTTTAGAAAGAGAGGAAACGGAATAAATATCCTCTGAAAAACAGCCGTTTAAATGTGAGTTCTATTCAATAAAGCGTATTAAACGTTACATCCTCACCTAATTATTTAAAATGAACAGCCCATTATTTTAGATTTAATTTTTAAATACATACTACTATTAATTACTACATTAAGAACATCATGATTTGTAAATGAGAACAGCCCGGTTTCCCAGTTTGAGTTGTCATCCTGTTGATTTGACAATGAACTTAATCTTGAAATGTAAATGAAAACAGCTTGATGATTTAAAAAAAGTTGATTGTTGTTAATTCGACAATGTCAATAAATCCATTTGGCTTTAAATACCATAGTCAGCGATATAAATAGAATATGACATACAAAAAAATTTATTTGCAAAAATGTATTATGAAAAGTTGGCTAGACTTAAGTACATTTTATTTTTAAATTGATACGAATTCATCATCATCATCATCATATCGCTCGAATTCCACGTAGTCCCCACGATTTCGGTGATGTCGTCGACCCATCGTGACACTGGACGACGACCCGGATTTCGTCTGCCGGTTCTAGGACACCTAGGACCACATAGGAGTTTACACCACCTGCCATCACCGCGACTAGCCAAGTGTCCTGCCCAATTCCACATGATCCGGCGTCTTGGACTTTAGTCCTGCAACGGATTTCAAAGTTCCGGACTCGATCTTGGAGTCTGATGCCCAGCATTATTCTCCCCGTGGCCCTTTTAGCGACTCTAATTTTGTGCACAGTCTCCTTTGTGAGAGTCCATGTCTCGACACCGTAAGTCATTGTTGGCAGAATACACTGGTCATAGACGGATTTTCAGGCATTGTGGCAGGCTAGAGGGGATATGAATAATATATTCGCAGGTTTCATCATCATCGTCAGCCCATTTAAGTCCCCACTGCTGGGGCACGGGCCTCCCTCACATGAGGGGTAATTGCCATACTCACCACGCTTGGCAGACGGGTTGGCGAGGGTTTTGATATAAATGAAGAGTTTTCCTTCTCTGGGTGCTGATGATCATGCCAGCAGCTTTACCTTAGTCGCCTTTTACGACACCTCGGTAAGAGGGTAGCCTATTCTACTCTGCCGGGGACCACACGGCCTTTCGCCATTCGCAGGTTTAACTTAACTGATTATTCAAGTACTTACGACCCAGTATCGGCAACACAGGCGGCGGGGGCGGCGGGGGGAGTATACCCCTATGGTCCACATCAACTGGCGGGGGTAGCTTCTGAAAAACATCACAGTAACAGTACTAAAAAATAATAGTCTCTTCTCAACTAACCACCATACTCAAATGATATTCAACTTTGGGAGCTTGTCAAAAATCATGATAAAGATAAAAAGATGCGAAACAGTGGAATCAGTTACCTGAAGAGGTGTTCCCTAGTGGCTACAATTTGGGGGTTTTCAAAGCGCGAGTGAATAGGTATCTTCTAGGTAATCGTGCTACATCTTAGACCATATTATCACTTACCATCAGGTGAAATATGGTCAAACGCTTACCTATCTACAGTAAAAAAAAAATAAAAAAAAGATAAAAAAATCTTTAGTCAGTTTAGGTCCACGCAGAACACTATCTACCGCTGGTTCGGAATGTCCATTTCTACTGAGAACCACACCAGCAAGAAACTTAGTATGTACTCTTTTCAAATATTGATGATGTTACAGAGTTTCAAGTTTCCGGAACTCTGAGTTTCATGCTTCTTACTATTATGACTAAGTCGATATTATTTTAGAATAGATAATATTTCTTTAAGGAATCAAATCAATTGTTTAAATTCTAAATTTTAGTTTAGAAAGAGAGGAAACGGAATAAATATCCTCTGAAAAACAGCCGTTTAAATGTGAGTTCTATTCAATAAAGCGTATTAAACGTTACATCCTCACCTAATTATTTAAAATGAACAGCCCATTATTTTAGATTTAATTTTTAAATACATACTACTATTAATTACTACATTAAGAACATCATGATTTGTAAATGAGAACAGCCCGGTTTCCCAGTTTGAGTTGTCATCCTGTTGATTTGACAATGAACTTAATCTTGAAATGTAAATGAAAACAGCTTGATGATTTAAAAAAAGTTGATTGTTGTTAATTCGACAATGTCAATAAATCCATTTTGCTTTAAATACCATAGTCAGCGATATAAATAGAATATGACATACAAAAAATTTATTTGCAAAAATGTATTATGAAAAGTTGGCTAGACTTAAGTACATTTTATTTTTAAATTGATACGAATTCATCATCATCATCATCATATCAGCCCACATCCACCCACTGCTGAGTATAGGCCTCTTCTTTATCCTGCCATTCCCTTCGGTCCCTTGCCAGCCTTATTCATTGTTTCCCCACTGCGGTCACGATATCGTCGGACCATCGAGCAGGTGGTCTACCCACAGAACGAATACGAATTCATTATGTTAAATTCTTTTCATTATTATTTATTTTAGACATTTTAGCGAAGAGTTTCTAAGAAGAGTAGACCGTCTTCTTTGAGTTGCTTTCTGGGGAAAGACGTCCGTGTTCATAAGACCCGACACAACGCGGCTCGCTTGAGTTGAGTGAGCGGTGCTGGTCAAATTTTTGTTTAGCTACATTCATAACAGTGCGACAAGAATCTCTTAGCACGTGACTAAATTCGAAACTAATTCTGTCGAAGGAAGTCAGTGTCCACATTGCTCTACAGAAAATTTGCCTTTGCGTCATCAACGTGCCAAAATATGCTTGTCACGCTGTACACTCACCTGCGGAGTGTCATCAGGTGACAGAAGTATGACGTCGTTCTGATGAGGAGGCGTGAAACACAATCTTTATTTTAACCTTTGTTAACTAGTCTGTGTAAGGTTGTACTTGGCCGTTGACTTGCATGTGTCAACAAGTAGCAAAATGTGCGTGCATGTTGATTGCCTCGTTGGCGCAGTGGGTAATGCGTCGCACTTTAAAGCGAGGGCTGCGCTTGGTGTCTCGGGTTTGATCCCCGAACCAACATTTGTACCTGAGTTTTTCTGTTAAGGTGACGAGTAGGCGCGTGCGCAAAAATTGATTCACGCCAAAAGCGACCACTTTTAGTGTGAATCAATTTTTCGCGTACAAAAGCAGACCAAAAAATTAAGTATAAGTAAAATAAATAAATAAATCATTTATTTCTCGTCACAAATAGGTCTTAAGAGCTAGGAATTAGTTGCTAATTTTAGATGCAACCCAGACGACGACAGAATAATAGAGGATTTTTTGTGATGAAGTAGCAAGAAGAAAATCAAATTCGATATAAGTCGACTTGTACCACTTTTCACAGGACGCACAGAAATGTTTACAGATACACCCTGTATACACAGCAAACGTTGTACGAGGAGCTTTTCAGTTCGGTAGACCGAAACACAGTATTTTTTTTAATTTATGTAATAGGTAGGCAGACGAACAGATGGATCACCTGATGGTAAGCAATTGCCGCCGCACATGGACACCCGCGACACAAGTGCGCCTGCCAACCTTTAAACCCCCCTATTCCCCGGATTGGGCCTCCGGTACCCTCACTCACGCAGCGAAACACAGCACAGAGCTGCTTCACGCCGGTTTTCTGTGAGGCCGTGGTTTCACTCCGGTCGGTAAACTTATAAATAACACAAATACTGATAGAACATGTAACAACAAAGTTTCCACAGATATTTAAAACATGTTACAAGTGGTCACAATAATATTATAATAGTAAGTACCTAATTTATGTGGCTGACAAAATACTTTTCGAATAATATACAAGCTAATGTTCGATTAGTATATGGGTACATAAATAGCAATGAAAGATGTTTAAAATTACCAAATTCTAAATCGCGTTTACAACGTCCCTTCGAAACTGGGATTCATGCCGAAGCTTGGCTCTCCCACGGTAAAACCGTATCTGGGTCGTTCTTCTTTTTTATCGACAATGAGCCAAACTTACACATCAACATTTAACTTTTATATAACAGACTACAATTGATAAATAATATATCCTAAATATTCGTTAATGTACTATTTTACAGATGGACTATTACATGATCTAAAATTTAATTGATAAAGAATACTTTTTGATTAAAATGGACACCTCCGTCACGTCCCCCGAAATTAGTGCCATTTACACCTCTGTCACGCTTTATATATTTTTTTACATTGTTAAATCATGCTAAAGTACCTACGAGGTGATAAAACAATGTCATTATTTCATGTTAAATTAAGAATATCTTGATGGTGTAGCGTATATTTTTTTATATAATTAATTACTTGATAAGTCACTGAGGACGGGCTTATTGTCGTAAAAAAAGAAGAACGACCCATCTGTAATGTTGTATGTTACCTGCATCATGGTGGGCGGCGGGTAAGGTCTGGGCGGAGCAGGTGGCGGTGACTCCGGCGTGTCCGCGAAGCGAGGTGACCGCGCATTTATTGTCGCCGCCACCGGCGCCGGCACGGGCACGGGCACAGGCGGCTAGGGAGGGGGGACGAAACCATTCTTAGAGACAGAGAATCTCGAGAGTCTTGAGTTGGTAAATGTTTAAGGTGACGGGTGACTACTAGCGACGCCCATCGATTTTAATTTTTAGCAGCGGTGTTAGGGAGCTCCGTAACCGTAACCGAAACTATCGGATATCCGATATAAAAAATCATCCGTAACCGTAACCGAATCCGAAATGACAGTTTCGGATAGTATCGGATAGGTGTTTTTGATCTAAAACATCTAAAATTTAGATAATACTCAATATAATATAATTATTTATATTTATTTTTATTTTAAATAGCTGTAATAATTACTCACAGACTGATTGTAATTCCTGCCAAAAACGAAATAAAACTACTTTATTACCTATTAGTATTTTACTTTTAAAATTCCTTAAAAATATAATATCCGTAACCGAAACTAACGGATAATCCGAAATAATTTATTATCCGTATCCGGTATAATAATCATTCCTATATCCGTATCCAATCCGTAACCGAAATTTCATATCCATAACATCCCTAATTTTTAGCTACCATACCGGATCTATTTTAAACAATTTCGAGGTAACAACCTCTCGGCAAACACTTATCTCTCTGTCGATTCCCTCACTGCTGAGGTTTTTTTTTAATTATTATGGCTCTACTCGAAGATAATTCGCCAATGCCAAGTAACTATTGCCGGTCAGCGGGGCGTAGGTTATTGAAACGACGAGAATTTCTAATATTCCGAGTGTATTTACAGGATTTCATACATGACAAGAAAACGTTCTAACAAAGACAGAAACTTGACACTTTTAGTGTCATCTAACATTATAATACAATGAGGTCTTATTAAAATTTCCTTCAACATCAACAGTAACTTATTGAGGATAAATAGGTAGTCAACAGTCGAAGTCAGTGAAAGTCACAGTCACTCAATAAAACGCCGGTGTTTTACGTTTTATCGACCTACGAATTCAGCGGATATCACTCTAAAAGCAGTCGCAGGTTTTAAGGCTCTATTTGGTTCAAGCAAGTTGTCACGAGACAACTCACTCGACACACAATAGCTGCTGACTGCTAAAGATCGTGACTCTTTCCGATTTTGTAAACCAGCTGTCGTCATCGGCTGCGCTCCGCACCTCGGTGCAGGGCAATGCTTATCGGGATCTCGAGCTGTTTCGCTATCTAGTCTGACCATCGCTGGGTACTACGGCCTCTTGGTCTTCTCCCTTCCACTTAACTACAAACACTTATACTATTTATTAAATAACCATACACAAATGTTGGGTCCGTTTTTGTACGCGAAAAATTGATTCACGCCAAAAGTGGCCGTTTTTAGCGGTAATTCAAAATTCGAGTACAAAAGCAGACCAAACAATTAAGTATAAGTAAGTATTAAATAAATAGTATAAGTGTTTGCCGAGAGATTGTAACCCCGAAAATGTTTAAAATAGATCCGGTTTAGTAGCTAAAAAATAAAATCGATTGGCGTCGCTAGTGTGCCCTACCCGTCACCTTAAGTACATTGGGTATCAAATAAACTGGAGCCACCAGCTAAATTACATAGAAACGCGCCTAGTTCGATTTAATAATAAGATAAAAATATAATGTCAGTAAATTTTATTACTTTGTTCTAGATACTAAGTATTTTTTTAAGCTAATTTTAGTAATAAAATAGTTTGATTCATACATACTTAAAGTTAAAATAAGTAGTGCCTTGCTACACCCTTACAGGATGCATGTTACCGACCTATCACTTGCTAGTCATAAAAAGTTTAATGTAATGCATTAGTTTTAAGACTGCAATTGTAACATGTATGCAATTCAATAAATAAAAAATAAATAAATAAATATAAAAGTTTCACTGCCATGGTAATGATTTAAATGAAATCAATGTCAATAAAGATCAATTTTTTAATAAATATTTTAATGGGCTATGGGAACAAATTTTTAAGTTTAGTAGTTTTAATATTATTTTCCAATGCCTTTTACTATTTTAAGTCACTAATTTTAATATTTTTGTAAAATAGCAGGTAGTTATTATTTAATTAATTTTCAAACATTTTGAATTCGAAGCGTATTTGTGACGTCATAAATACGCTTAGTGTTCCCATATGTAATTTTCCTCAATTTACGGGAAATATATCGTAGGAAAAAATAACGTACTTCTAAAAATGCCTTTTGATCGGGGAAATTTTAAATCACTATCTGGGTACATTACGGTGCCGTGTGGTCCCCGACAGAGTAGAATAGGCCACCCTCACTATTACCGAGGTGTCGTAAAAGGCGACTAAGGTAAAGCTGCTGGCATAATCATCAGTACCCAGAGAAGGAAAACTCTGCATTTATATCAAAACCCTCGCCAACCCGTCTGCCAAGCGTGGTGAGTATGGCAATTACCCCTCATGTGAATGGGCTGACCATGATGACGATGAACATTACGGTAAAACAAAATAAAGACTTAGTTTGCTGTCTTAGTTTTGGTGTCACCCTGCAAACGTCTAACTAGCGCCATCTGTTACTTGGTCCGAGTGAATAAGTCACTGAGACATTGTGGTCACATATATGTAATTCTTCTGAATACAACCTGTCTGAATAGCTAGCGTATCTAGGGTCAAATGAAGGTCAACTAAATATCCTTGATCCAGTGGTTTTAAATTTTAAAAGTATTAAAATATGTTATGAAATACAAATGCCTCGAAACGGTTTTCGGATTAGAACCTGTTTATTTTTTTTTCCATACCCCATTGACCCCAGAAATATGCAAATGTAAATATTTTTTTCTTGCTTCACACAAGATTTTATGGGATGCGAAATCCATTTACATTTTACAATATTTTAGAAAAAAAGGCATGTTTCTGGCGTAATTTTAAAATGCTCAATTTAAAAATGAACATTTCTGACATCGATTTACATTTAAATTATTTCCATAGCAGTAAAATTTTCATAATTGTAGGCCTCTGAACTGAGTACGTATGTATGAAAATTAGCTGGTGGCTCGGTTTATTTGCTTCCCAGTGTAGTTTGCGATTCGAGCTTTTACCACCATTGACTTGGAGCTTAGGATTAACATTAAGACATGGTAAATGGTAAAAAAATCGTGGTATAATGTGTTAAGTGCATTAATCCTTTACATATAGTCAGGTTTAGGTTAGAAATAGGTTAGATTAAAACTGGTGACTTCACAGCGCTTCTTTGTTCTTCTTTTTTATATAATGGCCGCTACTGTGTTGCCTATGGCGAACACATAATAACTCTGCCAATGTCGAGTGATTACAGAGACACGTTAATTTTATGGTTATTGACCGGTGTGGCGAGTTTAAATCCTTTAGTTAATTATTTTAATTGAGCTTTGAACCAAGCACCATCTAAAACCAAGACAGATTCTTCGTTCTTTGACAGCGTTCGTTGAACACTGTTATCAAATGACATTTTTTTTTCAACATTTCCCATGAAGACTTACCAAAAGAATTTAATAAAAGTTCGAACTGCTAAACCATTCCGAACATTTTCATAGGTATATCTCACGTTTTACCGGTAAATTTTAATTCACCGATGTTCAGACTTTTACAGTAACATTTACACAAAATTGTTAAGATAAGGATTCTGAATGATTCAATTCGTCTTGTTCCGTTTCCAAGGTTTCAAGCAAGTCAAAGAAAGCTGTGTCAATGTACTTATTATGTATTTGTATTACTAGACCTCCTAAATTATGATACTAGAGTACCATGTTACCACCAATATTATCTACATAGGTATATAATGGACAAGATTTCATATTTTTAACATGTCCATATTGTTTTTTATATGAAAATAGACATAAAATGAACATACCCTTATTTTTTCTTCTTTCAAAATTTTGCCATTTTCATGCATAAAATAATTATTGAATTTCTTTATATTCTAAATAGACGTACGCGCCAAATGACGTCATCGGACGGTTGAATACAGCGATATTCCTTTGCTTATTATTGCTTTAATAAAAATGGTACCACTGTCAAAGGTAAAGAATACCTACTAGTGTCAACATTGTCAACGTCATTCATTCATTCAACGTTGACAAGTTGTCTTTTTTTGAAAGTTAAATGTCATGGGTTTAGCATTTCGTAAATTTAAAACTATAATGTTCTAAGCAAAGAAATATTTTACATTCTGCCGTCCGATGACGTCATCTTACGTTTTTTAGTTTTCAATTTTTTCAGTAAAATAGAAATATTAAAAATAAATAAATATATATTCGAGAAGCGGAATAGTGAATAAGGAATTGTTATTTTTCATAGCTCAGCAATTTTGAAATGTTGTCCATTAGTAATAGAAAATAAAGACTCACAGGCATCCACGTGCTGTTATTCCATGGACTTGAATCTGGTTGATAAGGCTGGTCAGGTTCGTCTGAGAATAAAAAAGAATATTTTTAAAAGGCTAAATTCTCATTAAAGATATTTTGTTTAAAGTAGATATGTTACCGGCAATGTGTATAATCAGGCGTTCCATACAATGCCTAGTAAAAGTAAACATGTCTTTATTCAATTTAAGTCCATACAACACATTTATGAATGTCAAATATTATGTAATCTACCGCTGATTCGGAACGTGTTGACGTTCCGAATCAGCGGCTCTACCGAGAAGAATCAGCAAGAAACTCAGTAGTTACTCTTTTCAAATAATATAGTAATTACAATTTTCATTCTTATACAAAGTATGATTACAGTGACAGTATGGACATACAATGCTTATAATAAATATCGTTTAGATAAATCGTCAAAGTAAAATTATCAAATTAAATTATACATTAGAGGACAGATCAACATGTAGAGGAATCCTTATCCTTTAAATAATCATCTTCTATATAGTAGCCTTTCTGCATTAGGCAGTTTTTACATGCAACTTAAACTTATGTACCGGTAATTCAATAATATTTTGAGGTAACTTTATTAAACATTCTAATGCTCAATCCTACAAATGAATTCTAAGATTTGGGACAGCAAGACCTATGTTTATTTCGCGTGTTAAAGCTATGAAAATCTGATTTTTGCGAGTAAAGGTGCAAGTTCTTGCGTCTAAACATAGTACGATCAAAAATGTATCGAGATGATACGGTTACAATATTGATTTCCTTGGATACTTCTCTTCTAGACAATATATAGAAAGCCTAGGGCGTCCAGGCAATGTATGAAATACCCAAGCCCTGCGACTATAGATCAGTCAGTAAATCAGCTTATACTTAAGGTAAGGTAAACTAGCCACCAATAGATTTGTATTAATACTGCGAATTACGGGACATTTAATTAAATAGTACAATAGTGAATACGTAAAAGAATTTTGTTTCAAATTTTTTTTTAAGTAAAATCTGTCATAATTTCTTCCTACAAGTAACCATAAATTTTTAATTGCTAAAAGTGGCCACTATTGGCAATACTAAGAATTAAAGTTACTTGTACGAAGAAAATATTACACAAGTACATCTCAAAAAAATCTTAATACTTTTCTTTATGGATTCACCGTTGTACCTTTTTCAAAAATCTCTCATAATCGGCACAATTAAGGTGACGGGTAGTGCACACTTGCGACGTCAATCGATTTTAATTTTTAGCTACTAAACCGGATCTATTTTAAACAAATTCGGGGTTACAACCTCTCGGCAAACACTTACACTATTTATTAAATAACCATGCACAAATGTTAGGTCCAACGCGTACGCGAAAAATTGATTCACGTCGAAAGCGGCCACTTTTGGCGTGAATAAATTATTCGCGTACAAAACGGACCCAACATATGTGTATGGTTATTTAATAAATAGTATAAGTGTTTGCCGAGAGGTTGTAACCCCGAATTTTTTTAATAGATCCCGTTTAGTAGCTATAAAATTAATTAATTGGCGTCGCTAGTGTGCCCAACCCGTCACCTTAATACAAATACAATGTCGATGCGACACCTTAAATAAATTTAGATTATGATGGCAATAAAAAAAAAAACACACCGATGATATTATCCATGGTCCCGTAGAAGGATGTCGGCGGCGGAGGGTTGCCCGTGGAGTCTGGGGTGAGCAAGGTCCAATCCCGGCAGCGTGTCCTGCGACTTCTGCGACATCGTGCCGCTCGCCACTACAACCGGTGTCACTGTATTAAGGATTCATATTCGCTACTTGCATAACATTGAGCCATGTGGTCCCGGCAGAGTAGAATAGGCCACCCTCACTCTTACCGAGGTGTCGTAAAAGGCGACTAAGGTAAAGCTGCTGGCATGATCATCAGCACCCAGAGAAGGAAAACTCTGCATTTATATCAAAACCCTCGCCAACCCGTCTGCCAAGCGTGGTGAGTATGGCAATTACCCCTCATGTGATTGAGGGAGGCCCGTGCCCCAGCAGTGGGGACTTAAATGTGCTGACGATGATGATGATGACTTGCATAACACGATGGGACAAAGTAAATAAGATCAATAATATTCATATTTAAATATATAATCATTTTGAAATTATTTAATTAAGATAAAATTTAAAATTAACGACATCATACTGAGTGAACCTTTTTAGCACATTTAAGTTGTACTTATAAGTCTATACCCGAAACTGGAATTCAAGACCAAAAAAACTACGACAGATACGTCAGTGTCAAATCAATCAATGTCACTTATGTCATTGCCAAATCAAGTTTTCAGGTTTTATCAACCTTTTTGTTATATGCTTATTTTCTTAGTATAGGCTGGCACAATTCATGATAAGGATTCTCTCAAAAAATAGAAACTTAATTACATCTTCATCTTCACCATCACTAATGTCAGATCTCTGACTACGGAATCTGAGTCGGTCACTTGTAGAATAAAGTTTTCCACCACTCCAGTAATTAATTCGTCCAGTTTTGTACATGTTTTAGATTTAAGGCGTTATTAGGCGAAATAACTCGTAAAGAAAATTGTCAAGTTATATTTTGACAAAGTGAACAGTCGAAGTCACTCAATAAAACGGGCGCGTTATTAACCTACGGATTCTGCCAAAAATTCTTTTAACGAAATCGCAGGTTTTAAGACTCTCTTAGGCCCTAGCAAGTTGTTCACGTGAAAACTCACTCAACTCACAATAGCATTGTTTAAAAAGTTTAAAATTCAAAGATTCCTATATTAATATCTCTTTGCGGCACCTTACTGCACGAAACAACAACAAGTCAGTTCAAATGTTGTACCAAATGTTATTAACACCTGAAGTGACACCAGCTCAATACCAGCTTTTCTACCACACATTACGGATGATTAAGTTTTTATTAAAGTGTCTTGAATTTATGTAAAAATAACTCAAAAGAATTACTTCTTTAAATTTTATAATCAAAATTACCAATAAATAAATTATGTCAGCGTATGTTTTTAGAAAATAGGTATATACTATTGAAAGATCATTTTACTGCAGTGGCAACATTGTAGTAACTTTTTTGGTCTTGAATTCCAGTTTCGGGTATAGTTTAAAGCATTTTGTTAATTTTTTTGTGTGCTAAATAAACAATTTCTATTTAAATATTAATCAAATTTAATTCACCTGTATTTATAAGATTAACAGTGTACCATTCATATTTAATTTGAATAATTACTAAAATAAGTTCACTGTTACTAACAATTTCGATATGGATTATGCCCGAAATAAATTATTTTTATTTTATTTTATTTAAGTATATAACAACCCGACGTTTTTTCGTTGGGGGTTAAAAACATGAATGATTTTTGAGAAACGTAATACGAGCAAGCATTCCTGAATTTTTAATCTATGTGCGGATTTCTACCATTCGCTCGGCGGTGAGTGAAAACATCGTACGAAAAACCTACACGTTTTGGAAATTATTGTGAGTGTTTATTTATAATATTCTTATTTAATGTCTTGATTTCTTTACAATCAATAAAAAACTGGTGACGGCGCCATTGATCCGTAAAGGGTCCTTAATTTTGAACTTGGTTCTCTTTTTACATTGTTTCGGTAAGATATGAAAATTTATGGTCAAAGTCAAAAGATTCATACACAGCACTTACAAATCGTCATAGAATATATAATTTACATGTTAATACATATATATGTTACATAGTTTTTAGTATGAATTTTGTTTTTACAATTATGATATAATATGTGTAATTATGACAACGAGCACATCTGGCGTTTTGGGAAACTGTTAGCCAGTATGTGTCAAATGATTATAAAAATTAAAAATAAAAAAAAATGTTGAATGTTTGAATGTATGGAATATATGAACAGATTATAGTAATTAAGGAAAGAGTGAACAGGCATCTTCTAGGCATACACGTTACATCCTAGACCTCATCATCACTCTCCATCGGGTGACATTGTGGACAAGCTTTAACCTATAGTCCACCAAAAAAACTAAACGGTCTTGCTTACCCGAGTTATTGTCTGACGCAGGTATGTTGGTTTCGTTTGGTATTAAAGTCTTGAGGAAATCATTTATATTGAAGTCTTGCTTTTCAGAGGGCCTGTTGTTTATTACTTCTATTTTATTGGCTGCAGCAATAAAAAAATCCGATTAAAGTACTAATTAGTTGTTTCCTGATTAACACATACAAACAAAAAAAAATAAGATATCGCTCTGTATAGGGATGTCTAAATAAAATTCTTATACAGGACGATGTTTTAATATTAATTTTTATTCCTGGCCATTTTGTAAGAAACAAATAAAAAAATTATAATGAATCAAAGAAAAACCATCGTGAAGCAGTGTGTGCTGCGTTTGGCCGAGTAGGTGAGGGTGCTGGAGGTCCAACCCGCGGAAAAAAGGGTTTAAAGGTTGGTAGCCCACATGACTCTTGGTATTGCTGGTGTCCATGGGCGGTGGCAATCGCTTAGCAGGTGATCCGTCTGCTCATCTGGCACCCATCACATTAAAAATCATTTAAGATCATCTGGGTTAGATTGAGTCTTAGATGACAAAGGCCTTTTCCCACCACAACCTAGCTCTCTCAACTTTGCATATAAATCCTTGTTACATCCAAAGGTTTCGTTTTAGAATCCGGGGTACGCTTGATTCAGGGTTTGGGGAGTCTGGCAATTACAACGAAAGGACTGCCATCTGACCTTCGCAGCCCTTTAACACGTAAACCAGACTTAGTTAAATTTTCGAAATTATCCTAAACGTTTCCCAGCACACCGAGTCCCTACTAAATTTAACCCGAAAGCTTTCGCAGCGTCACCGTAACATCCAAGCTAATGGGCCAGAAGGTCGTCAAACAATACTCACCACTGATATTGGTTTCATTGGATTCCGTGAACAGCGCCATTGCATTGTCATTGTTCAGGAATGACGACAGCCCCATATTGTACAGCGTGCCATCCGCTCCCATTGAAGAATTGAACGTCCGATCTATGTTGTAAGATACTGGAAACAAATAATTTATAGTTAATTTTAATAACTTCATCATCATCAGCAACCTACACTCGGATATAGGTCTCCCCTAATGCACGTCACTGCTCCCGATTTTCGGCCACTCTCAACCAGCCCACACCAGCCAGCCTTCGAATGTCATCATCCCATCTTGTCGCAGGGCGTCCTACACTACGCTTGCCGAGTCGCGAATTTTAATAACTTGTAACGTCTTAAAAACGTCACATGCAATTTTTATTCTAAATTAAAAAAAAAGGTTAAATTTGACAGTTAAATCCTAGCATTGGATTCGCTGTTCCATCTTCAATGGACAGTTTCTTCAAGTAAATTTGTTTTCATAGACTAAATAACTCTCGATGTCTTTACCATAGACTAAAAAAATATTTTAGCCTGACAGACGTCATTTTTGAGATTGTCATTTTTCGGCCGATCTGTTGGAGAGCAAGATGGCTCTGAGAATTTTTTAAGAAAATCCATGTGCATAAGCCATGTAATTGTAGATTTATTGCTTTTAAAGTGACATAATTGAAGAAACAACCGTGAGTATTCGTTTTCCGGTCATATTTTTACAATACCTCTTTTTCCTCGAAATCACGCCATGTAGGGGAGACCGAGGGCATTTGAAACAAAGGTGATTTGAAACAGTACAGATTTCTTGGAACTCAAAACCGTTAGCGAGCTGGCAACGTCGCTTTACACCAACTTCCCTTCTCCCGCGAACATGTCAGTGCGCGTCCGTCGCGTCAGTCGCGCGGTTGTGGAGTTTTGTGTGCTAAGTGACAAAAATCGTGAAAAGTAAGTTTTTAACGTATTTTTACGATGCCTATATTTTGTTAAGGGTTTTGTATTTTGGTTTAAGTTATATATGTTTCGAAAGCTCATTAAGTAATGATTTGTTATATATATTTAGTACAATTGATTTCTGTGTATTTTCTTCTTAATCATAGATTTATTAAAACTTGGGAGGTTTTTTCTTACTGAGGAGATTTGAAACAGGCTGTTTCAACTCTCCTCGTTTTCAATTTTAGGTATATGAATTTTATTTTTGTTGTTTTAATTAGGTAATTTTGTTTCAGCATGCCTACTGATTATAAACGAAAGACTGATAGGGGTATGGCGAGTCGCGAAATCTATGATCTCGCAGCAGAAGAAGTAACCTTGCGACATAAAAGTCTCCGTGACGCGGCTTCGAGTTATAATCTGAACCATACCTCCCTCTTCAGATATATTAAGAAAAAAACTGCTTATGAAGCCAACGAAACTGCGAATGCGCCAACGGTTGGATACCCAGAAAAGACTGTTTTTACAGCTTTAGAAGAAAAAGTACTGTGTGACTATCTTTTAAACTGTGCTGCTGCTAACTTTGGCCTAAGAACTAAGGAAGCCAGAACTTTTGCCTATAGCTTGGCTGTTAAATATAATAAAAAAATTCCTTCTTCTTGGACTGAGCATGAAATAGCTGGAGAGGTTTGGCTTCGATCTTTTATGAAGCGTCATCCGGTTCTTTCTCTAAGACTACCTCAACCTACAAGTATCGCTCGAGCTACAAGTTTTAATAAATTCTTAATTGAAAAGTTTTATTACAATAAATACCTTTATATTATAGCTTCACTTTTATTATTATATCCCTCAACACTTCTTCAAAATAATATGTTTCAACTCTCCTCGACCCCTGTTTCATCTTACCTCGATATGAGGGGAGTTGAAACAAATTGACTTGTTACGGTTAAGTCGATTTTTCACCGCAATATTTATCACTTAACATTTATTTATGTTAATCATTCGCAAGTGTATAGAATAACCTATCGATTGGTACTAGTATCATATGATTTCTGTCTACAGTGTTTGGTGTATGAAACAAAATGTCAAAATTGTTTCAAATCCCCTCGGTCTCCCCTAGTTTAAACCTGGTCAATTGTTTGTTCCAGGTTGGACCTCCCTTTTATCACATTTTATACCTCCCATTTATAACCATTTGATCACCGTTTTTAAACTTATTCCCCCCTTTATGAAAATTTATCTAATTTCCCTTTTATCACTCCCTTTTATCACTCCCTTTTATCACATTTACCACTTTTATCCCATTGATTCAATTTTTTCTCCATTCATACTTTCTCTTTTGTACCTCCCATTTATCAAATCATTTCTCCCATTTATACCCATTTTTCTCCCATTTAATTCGGGGAGCTACATTATAAAACCCTCGGGAGATTAACACCTGTCTTGTGGTGGGCCACCTGCTCCGCCAAATTTTATCATTCGTCGAGTGACACCGGTTCCGTGCCAGGATTCTGGGGCTTAATAGGGCTCCCCTGACGACGGATTGACCCAGAGTGCAGTGGAGGGTACCGTTTTAACAAAGTGTGGACTCTGTAAGAAACCAAGTTTTCTTCCCCTTTGAATATTTTTATTGGATTCGCCCTCTTCACCTCTAATTTTAAGGTCCTAGCTTTAGCTCTAGTTTAGCTAGTTTTAAGGTGTCAAAATTCTAAAACTGAAATATACAATACATAAAACCTTGTGACATAAACCTAACTTCTTTCATTTATAAAAAAAATCCAAACTCAAACCAAGCCCCCCTTGAGATTAATAGTTCAATGTTTTCCCGACTTAAATAGCTATCCGAGGACGAGCCTGGCGCCCGAGACTATATTCAATTATTAACACATTAATTTCTTTTGGTTCGTTCCATTTTGTTAAACAAAGAAAATAAGAAACTTAAACTGTTAATCTCAATTTTCTATTTTCATGATAGGCCCCATAGTAATCATATGCCTAGGCATTTTATAAAAGAAACACCAATTTAACAACCAAATTATTATTTATATTATTTTTTTTTTATTTTTTTAACATTACAATTGTCGCCTGCGACCAGGGACTTGAGATGGGTTTGGATTATTGTTCATTTCTTGTTTGTGTTTGAACAATATAAAATAATTTGTTTTGTTTAAAGTAGGTACTTATACTATTGTACACAATTTTTATTGATGTAACTTTAGAGGTTAGAAGAATAACCTTATTTGTATATTGTTCCATTGAACATACTCTTTCACTGGGAGGTCTAATGAACGTTTTCTTCAATTTTTTTAATTAACTTGGGTATTATATAAACATTTTTTAATGTGTTACCTTAAGTTATTTTTAAGTTTCTGTGTTGCGCTTGTGAGTGAGACCATTTTATATCTTAGTGCTAAAGCGATGAATATTATATGTATAAGTGTAAGTGTATATTTACAAGCATAATGTAATGGTTATTGTTGACATAATTTTTTCTGCGGCTTATTCTTTTTAGCACATTGTTGTTACGGCTTAATTTTCTACACTTTTTGCGGCTTGATGCTTTCACACTTTTCTTGTGCATAGTATTTACTTTATTTCGGCTTGGTTGACACTACTTCCTATCATTGGTTTATTTTTTGCAACAAAAGTTTCTTTCCAATGCTTTCATTTAGTGGATTTGTGCCCCCCACATAAAAATATACTTTAGTGGATCGATTATTCTCCACATAAATATACTTCCTTTTAGTGGATTGATTTGTGCTCCACATAAAAACATACTTTTAGTGGATTGATTTGTTCTCCACTTAAAAATAAACATTATTTATTTTGCGGATTTGTTCATAGAACATTTAATAATGCTTTTTGTGCATGAGTTTATTTTACTGCTTTGACTATTTCTTGACTATTTTGCAATTTTGTTGTCTTTAAAACATTTTTTAAATTTATTATTTTGAAACCTTGACCTCGCGTACGAAACAAACATTTTAATTAAACCTTATTAATTACACATTTGTTGTAATATAATTAAGGTTATTATTTTGAAATCTTTTGTGTTGAACTTTTGAACTTAGTGTTTTTATACCAAAAATACTCTTGTTTATTCAAACTGTAGGTAATTACATTACAGACTTCTTTTAAAAGTTCATATTGTGGTTTACTGGATTGTTTTGTTCTGTACTTCTGGTTCTGAGTGAAATAAGTTATCGTTTAACTTTGAATAAAAAAAAAATCCTTTTCTTGTTACATTTGACAAATTATATTATTGATTTTTTTCTGACAGGCCATAGTTTTCATTAAAAATTGATTTTGTTTATTATTATTAATTAAAATAACTTTTCTTGACGTTCAACTTAAAACCTTCTTATTGTTGTTTATTATCAATAATTAAAATAAATTCTAGTTTTGACATTCAACTTAATTTTTTACTTTGAATATTTTTGAAAAAAAAAAACTTAATTTTCTTTTCTTTGCGTTGCTTTTGACTTTGCTTTTGGAACCATGGGTTTCGATGAATCTAAACCTGGAACCTCTGGTCCCAATATAGAAAAAGTTTCTGTAGGTACAGATACTTGTAATTTTGAACCTGCTTCTGCTGTTGCACCTGCAATGGAACCTTTAGAGCTTATTGACATTTCTGATCCTCAACAACGTATTGATAACGCTTCTGATTCTCCACGTTTGCTTGATACTCATCTACCAGCTTTGCAAATGCCAACTTTGAATTGCACTAGTTTTAATAAAGGGAAGAAAGAATATTTCAAGCGCCCTGATCTTTCGAAAAGTAAAATTAATTTTAACGGTAAGACTTGTGTACGTGAATTTATTACAGAGGTAGAAGAATACATGATTTCTAGAGATATAGATGAAAACTTTTTATTAGCTTCATTTTCAGATTTCCTTTCAGATATTGCTAAGAAATGGTATCGTACTGTACGTTCTAACTTTCATTCTTGGTACAACTTAAAAGTTGAATTATTAAAACAGTTTGATAAATTTGATTTTGATTATCAGCTTGAGTTTCTCCTTAGGACTAGAAAACAGAAACTAGGTGAACCTTTGTCCAACTTTATTATTGACTTACAGGATATGTCCTTCCGACTTTCTGACTCCCTCTCAGAATCTACTTTAATTAATATTATAAAACATAACATGTTGCGTTCTTATGCTATACATTTTATTGGTAGGAATATAACTTCTCTGGACCAAATTTTTCGTTTAGGAAAAGAAATTGAAGAACTTGCTTCAGATTCTCATTCGATCAAGTCTGAACCACGCTTTTCCCATTCTATTCAAAAACAAAGAAATTTTAAAGTAAATATTGCTAAAATTGATCCCCCTTCTTCTTCTTTACCAATTGTTTGTTTGAAATGTAAAAATTCTGGACACCACTATAAATATTGTAAGCTACCTGGCAGATTTTGTTTTAAATGTCAAAAACCCGGCGTGACCTCTCGCACTTGTGATATTTGCAATCATATTCCCTCAACTTCGACACCTGTGAAAACTGAATCAGTTCCAAAAAACTAATTAGGCCCCATCGAGCTCAGCTTTATGAAAAAGTGAATCGAGACTCGATGAAGAATAATTATGTTCCTGATAAAATTACAGCAAGAAAAGAATTTGATAATTGGCTAGAATATTTAGATATATTTTTTCGAAATTATGATGTTGCAATCTTTAACAAAACTAATATTTTTGTTAAAAATCGTGATAATCGACCTTATCTGAGATTTAAAGTTATCGATAGTTTATTTACTGGTATTCTTGACAGTGGTGCCAATTGTTGTGTCCTTGGTGCAAATAGTCATTTGCAATTTTTGGAATTAGGCTTCAAAATTAAACCTGTAAATTCATGTAATGCCCATACAGTGGATGGTTCTTCTAGAAAAATTATTGGAAGTATTGATTTGCCTGTGACTTGTGAAAATTTTACTAAAGTAATTTCATTCTTAGTTATCCCCTCTTTTGAACCAGACATTATTCTAGGATTCGATTTTTGGTTAAAGTTTGATTTGGCTAAAGATTTATTCAAAAACATAACTTACATAGATGATACTCACCCTAACGTTTGCTCTGTTACTTCTGCTTCTAATCTTTCTCCTTCTGAGACTGAACAGCTTAATCAAGTTATAAAATTATTTGAAGATATCTCATACGAAAAGAATGGACTAGGACTTACACATTTGACAGAACATAAAATAGTTACTACTGGCGATCCTATAAAACAAAGGTATTATCCCTTAAGTCCTGCTAAACAGAAGGAAATTCATGATGAAGTCGAATCAATGTTAAAAGAAAATATTATACAACCTTCAAAGTCTCCTTGGAGTTCTCCTGTTTTAACCGTTCCTAAAAAGGATGGCGGTATTAGATTATGTTTAGATTCTAGAAAATTAAATTCTGTAACTGTTAAAGATTCTTATCCACTTCCTTATACTTCTCATATTTTAGATAGCCTTAGAGGTGCTAAATTCATAACTGCAATAGATCTTTCTAAAGCATTTTTACAAATAAAATTAGAATCCTCCTCCCGAGAGAAGACAGCATTCTGTATTCCCGGAAAAGGCTTGTTCGAGTTCGTTCGAATGCCGTTTGGACTTACCAACGCTCCTGCAGAATTACAACGCCTGGTGGACAGACTGTTTGGTCCTGAATTCGATAAAAATACATTCGCTTACTTGGATGATTTAGTATGTATTTCGGAACTATTTTCTGACCACTTAGAACTTCTTAGAAGAGTACATAAAGCTTTAAAAGACGCCGGCTTAACAGTAAATTTGAAAAAGTGTGAATTTTGTAAGGAAAGATTGAAATATTTAGGGTATGTTGTTGATAGTAAAGGTTTACACACTGATCCTTCCAAATTAGATGCTATTGAAAATTTTCCTCAACCTAAAACTGTTAAAGAACTCCGTAGTTTCCTAGGACTTTGTTCATATTATCGTAGATTCATTTCTAATTTCTCCGACATAGCTTCTCCCTTAACTAAATTAACTGGTGGTAGTAGAAAAGTAAAATTAAATCTAGAATGGAGTGAAGAGGCAAGTAAAGCATTTAATAATTTAAAACAAGCATTAATTACTGCTCCTGTTTTGAAATGTCCTGATTTTGAGAAACCTTTCTTTTTACATTGCGATGCAAGTGCGGTGGGAATAGGCAGTGTCTTGAGCCAGGAAGATGATAATGGTGACCAACATCCTATTGCATATTATTCGAGATCCTTGAGTCCATGTGAGCGTAATTATAGTACAACGGAAAGAGAATTGTTAGCTATTTTAGATTCAATAGAGCATTTTAGACCTTATGTTGAAGGAATGAAGTTTACAGTAGTTTCAGACCATGCTAGTTTGAAATGGCTCCTTAGCTTGAGTAATCCTTCTGGACGTCTAGCTAGATGGGCCGCCAGAATTGCACAATTCACCTTTGATATCATCCACAAAAAGGGATTTTTGCATGTAGTTCCCGATACCTTGTCACGTTATGATATTGCTGCCTTAACTTCAAACTCAAATCTAATTGTTCTTCCTCATGATGATATTGTAGATCCCTGGTACAGGAGATTATTTGTTAATTGTCAGAAACAGCCTTCTAAACATAAAAATTATAGAGTTGAAAATGATACATTATATAAATATTGTAAATCCAAATAGAGTTTGAATAGTTCTTTAGATTGGAAAATTGTAATACCAAAGGAAAATATTTTAGATACTTTACATGCAAATCATGATGATGTTAATTCTGGTCATTTAGGAATGCATAAAACGTTACATAAATTAAAACTGCATTATTTTTGGAAAGGTATGTTTAATGATGTTCATGATTACATAAATAGATGTGAAACTTGTAAAGCATACAAACATTCAACTTCTAAACCTTTAGGTATCATGGTTAATCCTAAAAAAGTAGATAAACCTATGGTAATATTGTCAATGGATTTAATAGGAATTTTGCCTAAAACTTATTCAGGTCATAAATATATTCTTTCGGTAGTGGACATTTTTACTAAATATTGTTGGTTGTTCCCCCTTGTCAATGCCACAACGAAATCCATCTGTAAATTTTTAGAAAAAGAAATATTTTTGAAATTTGGTTGCCCAAAAATTGTAATATGTGATAATGGTACACAGTTTGCATCTAAGAACTTTGTAGATTTTCTTAAGGGTTATAGTATTGACAAAGTATTTTATAACACTCTTTACACAGCGCAGAACAATCCAGTCGAACGTTATAATAAAACAATTGAAGTTTGTATATCTTGTTTCGTCCGTGATGATCATCGTACGTGGTCAAAATTTTTACCTCATGTACAACTTGCGTTAAACAGCAGTGTTAATCTTGCCACAGAATTTACACCTAATTTTTTAATGTTTGGTAGAGAATTAATTTTTGATGCTTCACTACATCGTTTTAGTAAATCTCTAGACAATTTGAGTCAAATAGATTTTGTAGATCGTTCTGTTTTTGCTCACTCACTCTCCTCTCTTAAAGGAATTTTTGAAAAAGTAACTTCCTCTTTATTACATTCTTATAAGCGTAACGCAGAATATTATAATAAAGGTCGAAAAGTCACTTCTTATGCTGTGGGTGATAACGTGTGGAGAAGGAATTTTGTACAATCTAACGCTGCTCACTATTTCTCGGCGAAGCTAGCTCCAAAGTTTGTTAAGTGTAAAGTAATAGACAAAATATCGAATAATGTTTACGTTTTGAAAGATTTAAATAAGGGTACTAGCATTGTTTTTGCTCCCCTTGTTGAGCATATTTTTCTGCTTAGTACGTTTTCGTTGCTCCGTCTTGTAGGGCGCGGTACTAGCATTGTTTTTGCTCCCCTTGTTGAGCATGTTTTTCTGCTTAGTACGTTTTCGTTGCTCCGTCTTGTAGGGCGCGGTACTAGCATTGTTTTTGCTCCCCCTTGTTGAGCATGTTTTTTTTGCGTAGTACGTTTTCGTCGCTCCGTCTTGTTGGGCGCGGTACTAGCATTGTTTTTGCTCCCCCTTGTTGAGCATGTTTTTTCTGCGTAGTACGTTTTCGTTGCTCCGTCTTGTTGGGCGCGGTACTAGCATTGTTTTTGCTCCCCCTTGTTGAGCATGTTTTTCTGCTTAGTACGTTTTCGTTGCTCCGTCTAGTAGGGCGCGGTGCTAGCATTGTTTTTGCTCCCCTTGTTGAGCATGTTTTTCTGCTTAGTACGTTTTCGTTGCTCCGTCTAGTAGGGCGCGGTACTAGCATTGTTTTTGCTCCCCCTTGTTGAGCATGTTTTTTCTGCTTAGTACGTTTTCGTCGCTCCGTCTGGTAGGGCGCGGTACTAGCATTGTTTTTGCTCCCCCTTGTTGAGCATGTTTTTTTTCTGCTTAGTACGTTTTCGTCGCTCCGTCTTGTTGGGCGTAGTACTAGCATTGTTTTTGCTCCTCTTGTTGAGCATGTTTTTCTGCTTAGTACGTTTTCGTTGCTCCGTCTAGTAGGGCGCGGTACTAGCATTGTTTTTGCTCCCCCTTGTTGAGCATGTTTTTTCTGCGTAGTACGTTTCCGTTGCTCCGTCTTGTTAAGCGCGGTACTAGCATTGTTTTTGCTCCCCTTGTTGAGCATGTTTGTTCTGCTTAGTACGTTCTCGTTGCTCCGTCTTGTAGGGCGCGGTACTGGCAATGTTTTTGCTCCCCTTGTTGAGCATGTTTTTGCTTAGTGCTCCTTTAGTAGGACGTCTCCAGTGTCGTTCGTATTTTCCGGTCCGATCTTTTTAGAGGCTTTCCAGTTTGCGACCATAGTTGTCCAGCAACCTGCCTAGCATAGTTCTCTAAAATGTTGGCATTTTCCCTTTTCCCGTTTTTTTTCTAAAAACGTAGGTTCTCTTTTTAGAGGCTTTCCAGTTTGCGACCATAGTTGTCCAGCAACCTGCCTAGCATAGTTCTCTAAAATTTTCACATTTTCCCTTTTCCCGTTTTTTTCTAAAAAACGTAGGTTCTCTTTTGGAGGCTTTCCAGTTTGCGACCATAGTTGTCCAGCAACCTGCCTAGCATAGTTCTCTAAAATTTTCACATTTTCCCTTTTCCCGTTTTTTCTAAAAAACGTAGGTTCTCTTTTAGAGGCTTTCCAGTTTGCGACCATAGTTGTCCAGCAACCTGCCTAGTATAGTTCTCTAAAATTTTTCCCTTTTCCCGTTTTTTTCTAAAAAACGTAGGTTCTCTTTTGGAGGCTTTCCAGTTTGCGACCATAGTTGTCCAGCAAAATGCCTAGCATAGCTCTCTAAAAACCTAGTTAATTAAAAAGATAGTTCGATAGGGTTAGACTTTAGATAGTTCTTAAAAAAAAAAAGATTTTTATTCTCGTATTTTCTCTTTTCGTTTTTTTTTCTCAAAGCGTAGTAAGTACAATTCTATGTTCATTGATAGTTTTTTCTTTCCCCTTTTCATACTGACTTCCGGTTACAATGTTTGTTAACATGCAATACCTAATTATTATGAATACTTTGTTAGATTATGTTAACTACTATAAATACTTTATTATGTATTTGTTAGATTTGGTTAACTATATTAATTATTTTGTTAAAATATGTTAGCTGCCGTTAAATTAAATTAACTACTGTTAAATTAAATTAACGACGGTTGATTTTGATTAACTATTGTTAAATTTGGTTAACTATTATGAAATTTTGTTAAATTAAGTTAACTATTTTTGGTTCCTACGTTGTAAGGTTAGGGGCTGATTTCTTTTAATATTTTGTGAGAGGAAGGGGGTAATGTAACGTCTTAAAAACGTCACATGCAATTTTTATTCTAAATTAAAAAAAAAGGTTAAATTTGACAGTTAAATCCTAGCATTGGATTCGCTGTTCCATCTTCAATGGACAGTTTCTTCAAGTAAATTTGTTTTCATAGACTAAATAACTCTCGATGTCTTTACCATAGACTAAAAAAATATTTTAGCCTGACAGACGTCATTTTTGAGATTGTCATTTTTCGGCCGATCTGTTGGAGAGCAAGATGGCTCTGAGAATTTTTTAAGAAAATCCATGTGCATAAGCCATGTAATTGTAGATTTATTGCTTTTAAAGTGACATAATTGAAGAAACAACCGTGAGTATTCGTTTTCCGGTCATATTTTTACAATACCTCTTTTTCCTCGAAATCACGCCATGTAGTTTAAACCTGGTCAATTGTTTGTTCCAGGTTGGACCTCCCTTTTATCACATTTTATACCTCCCATTTATAACCATTTGATCACCGTTTTTAAACTTATTCCCCCCTTTATGAAAATTTATCTAATTTCCCTTTTATCACTCCCTTTTATCACTCCCTTTTATCACATTTACCACTTTTATCCCATTGATTCAATTTTTTCTCCATTCATACTTTCTCTTTTGTACCTCCCATTTATCAAATCATTTCTCCCATTTATACCCATTTTTCTCCCATTTAATTCGGGGAGCTACATTATAAAACCCTCGGGAGATTAACACCTGTCTTGTGGTGGGCCACCTGCTCCGCCAAATTTTATCATTCGTCGAGTGACACCGGTTCCGTGCCAGGATTCTGGGGCTTAATAGGGCTCCCCTGACGACGGATTGACCCAGAGTGCAGTGGAGGGTACCGTTTTAACAAAGTGTGGACTCTGTAAGAAACCAAGTTTTCTTCCCCTTTGAATATTTTTATTGGATTCGCCCTCTTCACCTCTAATTTTAAGGTCCTAGCTTTAGCTCTAGTTTAGCTAGTTTTAAGGTGTCAAAATTCTAAAACTGAAATATACAATACATAAAACCTTGTGACATAAACCTAACTTCTTTCATTTATAAAAAAAATCCAAACTCAAACCAAGCCCCCCTTGAGATTAATAGTTCAATGTTTTCCCGACTTAAATAGCTATCCGAGGACGAGCCTGGCGCCCGAGACTATATTCAATTATTAACACATTAATTTCTTTTGGTTCGTTCCATTTTGTTAAACAAAGAAAATAAGAAACTTAAACTGTTAATCTCAATTTTCTATTTTCATGATAGGCCCCATAGTAATCATATGCCTAGGCATTTTATAAAAGAAACACCAATTTAACAACCAAATTATTATTTATATTATTATTTTTTTATTTTTTTAACATTACAAACTTTTTATTTATTTATTGAAAACTTTGTAAAAAGTTAAGTATCAGCCTATAACTGTCCCACTACAGGGCAAACGCCTCCTTCAAAGAAATCAAGTCATCGTTATGATGGGATTAGGCTTAATCGCCACTCTTGCCAAATGCGGATCGGTGATCACAAACCCGAGCTATGTTCAAAAAATACGAAATACACTTTTTGCTCGACCCAGGAATCGAACCCGGGACCCTGAGATCACGGCCCGGTACTAAAACCACTAGATCAAAAGGGCGTGAAAATTTTGTAGCACAAAATATGCGGATTTTCTCCAGCCAACTGCTTGTCTTCCCGCCACTTTGCCCATCATTATCAGGCGCAAGAGTTCGTAACTTAACACTTTGATACCATGTCAAAGTAACTGTTCTGCCTATTATAGTCAGTTTTCAAGAGGTTCTTTAAAAATGTTACTTCGACATGGTACTAAAGTACAGAAGAAGTCTCAGCCGAAAACACAAATATATTTAAGAATAGACTAGACAACTACTTACAAAATGGAATACAAAATATACTTGTGATGTAACTGGATACAGGCAATTACCAGTTCCTGAACTGCCTGCCTGAATAATGAATAATAATAATAATAAAGGGTTAAGCTACTTTTGACGCTGACCGTACCTTCGCACATGACTAAGAAGTCATCTTATGCAACTTTTCATCAATATTCATCACCGCAATAGTCCACTAAAATGTGCTCGATTAAACTTACTGTCATCATCCCCATCGTTATTGTCAGGAGCTGGAAGGTCCAGATCTTCATCAGGGCCCGGGGAAGGCACGTCCTCGTCGCGTTGAGGGGGGGACGGGGCCGAGTTGGGCAGCGTGGGAATCAGCTCATCGAGTTTCCGCTTTAACGCTCGCACTCGGGCACCAAAATTCTTATAAGCCTGAAGGAAAATATTGTAGGTTGGTTTTAGTGTCATGCCAAACCGCCTATTTTGAATGTTGACGTTATATCACAATGATTGTCTCATCTTTTTATGTGATAGGTGGCATAAAAGAATTTCTATTTATCGTATCGATAGCGATAATTGGTAATGAGATACCATCACATGATGGAAAACGATCGAAATAATATCCTTGGTAATATAACTGTGTTTAAAAATTTACTAGTGAGTGTCCTCGGAGAAATTCGTACCAGCCTCTCTCAGTAAGTCTTCTCATTAAAATAGGCCCAGCTGTTCTCCAGTTATAAAAAACACAACTTTAATTCAAAATATTTAGATGGATTATACTACAATAATACTTTACATATAATTATCAGAATCATTCAAGGCCTGATCATTAAATGTATGTAACCTCAATTTTCTGGAATAGTTTGTCAGCAGTATTTCCCAACGGCTAGACCTTCAAGAGATGATTGTACTTTTTCTAAAATGCCGGCAACGCATTACCGACCTATCTGATCTCGCAGATGTTCATGGGCGGCGGTGATTAATTACCATAAGGTGCCCCGCTTGCTCGTTTGTCGCCCAAAGCAGCATAAGAATCCGTCCGTGGGAGATATCCGTAGCTCGACCAGAGTGATACCATGGCATCACAGAAGACCGACATGAAGCAGCACTGTGCTGTTTCGCTGCGTGAGTGAGGGTACCGGAGGCCTAATCCGCGGGAAAAGGGGGTTTGAAGGTTGGCAGCGCACTTGTGGCTTCACTGGTGTCGCGGGTGTTCATGGGCGGAGGCAATCGATGACCATCAGGTGAGCCGTCTGCTCGTAGGTATGCCATCTAAACCAAAATGATAAACCTCTGTTTTAAAATAATACTTACATAAGCTACAACTTTAACCTCTCCTCTCTGTGTAGAGTAGTACTGATTTGCAGATGTAAGCAATGCAAGTAATGCCTCTCTCGCTACAATCTCCCTCTGTAAGGACGCCGTATACCTCTCCACGCAAGATATACCCTCATTCAATTCTTTTTCCACATCTTCTTTGAGACTTCTATCTGTAGAAACAATTAAACACAGTGGTACACATGTACTCGCCAACCCGTCTGCCAAGCGTGGTGAGTATGGCAATTACCCCTCATGTAATTGAGGGAGGCCCGTGCCCCAGCAGTGGGGACTTCAATGGGCTGACGATGACGATGACACATGTTGATATTCATAAGTGTTCTGTATGGACCTAAATTGAATATACTATTTTCATTTAGACAACATTTATTAATTTCTAATCACCCTTCTGTATTTATTAAGAATATACAGAATAAGGAGCTAAAAAAATAAGGCCAAAGATACGAAAATAAGGTGCAGCCTTGAACAATTTAATATCATAACTGATAACATTTCACTGCACAAAAACAGGTGCTTGTTAAGATATTCCACACCATAATGTTGGTGTACAATTTCGGTGGACTTCTATCAGACAACTGAACTAAAATATTTGATATTTAGGATAATTTCAAAAATAATGCATTAACAAAAATAACGAGATTGCCAAGATTATGATAAGAACTTTTTGTAAAACAACACAAAGGTACATCATTAACTTATGTAGACTTGCAACAGTCGCAACTATAGATAATATTGAGATCCTTTAAAAGAATCGAAGTCACACTTTAACCAATAAAAGTGCTAATTGTGATTCAATTTAAAGTTAGATCATAATAGTTAAAATCAGACCCAATTTTTATTGTTGAGAAAGAATTACACAAAGACTTGTCAGTCGGTGCCTTATAGCACTTTTGTAATAGAGCATGCGTGATTTACTAGACTAGCGATATTACGAAATGCATATGGTATACTAAATTTTAGACCTCTTGTTATCGATAAAGAGCTCTCTTTCTCTGAGTGATTTCATCTGTAAACAGTAAAACCTGCTCCATATTTTTTGCAATTTTTTTGCTTTGCCTGGCACAAGCCTTTGTGTTTTTTCTTCCTTCATCGTAAGGAAACCAAATTAAATTCACTTACTTCTATATTGTTACCATTACTTATCTTAGTATTTTTAGATACTATTATATACCTTTAAGGCTAGCGCATAGTGCGTCCGCATCATTAAGTTGCAAGGGACTGTCATGTATGTACTTCAGTCTTAGATCCGTATCTGCCTCAAGTACGGCGCACTGTTTGATTTTGTTAACTAGCTGCTGTGGCTGAAATCCAAAAATGATTATAATTAATTATCTGATAATAATAAAACACTCTCATCATGTCTTCTACTATAAATCCCACTTGTGTTATGGGTATCAAACAAAAAGCTCCCCCATCAGCTCCATTCTCAGGTTTATCCTGGAGGTGGAGCTACATGAGGTGCTGTAAAAAATTCTGGGGCTGCCACAATAGATCTTCTACTATTTGCAGTGGCTATGAGACCCAATGCTCACCCCATTTCATTCAAATAATAATCAAACAAAGAGGGATTATAAATAAAAATTTAAACACAATTTTAATGTAAAGTACAGTACCCACTTACCTAGGGGGTACCATCTTCAAAACGATCATATTTTGGATACTCACTTGGAAGTCTAAAGGGTCATCATCAGTCTTTTTAACAGCTCCTGCACTAAGCAGCCCAGTGAGGTCTGACAGAAACTCATCATCATAAACAGACCGCTGCTCCCAGATCTTAAATATTCTGAGTATTTTAGTGCGAACCTTCTCTTCCCTGTAATAATTTTCATTAAATTTTACAATAACAAACTTTAGCAAAACTTTAAACTTTCTTCAGTCAGGGTTTAAGCAAGATTTTAACAAAATAATTAATAAGTAAAAAAAATTCTGAATACACAGAGAAATTTTACTAAATCAATCAATATGAAAAATGAAATGAAATTAATGAAATGGATGGAAAGACCTGAGCCAGATTAGTATTAATAAATAAAGAGTAATCATGTAAAATGTGGAAGTTTTCACCAGAAGGCACACAAAATCGTCATTTACCAATCAATCATTATTTTAGTAAAATAAAAGAAAAACAATATTGAAAATGTATACCTCACATAAAAATCCTATAAAATGGGACCTATCAAACTCATGAATCTATGGAATTATAATAATTACTTACTTAACCTGCAAGGAAATGATCAATACCAGTCACACCAACCTGACTAACGGTGTAGCCTTCTGCAGATTAAGGCCCCAACTCTCCACAAACTCATAATTCTTCCTCTTGCTGTACTGAATCACATCATTGGCCAAATAAAAAAGAACTAATCGCTGTTCAACCTTTACCCTTTTCAAAACATTTAGCCAACTTGAAACAATTTTCTTGTGATGGGTTCTCTGTTTGAGACACCATGAAGACAATGACTGTATACTCTCCTGAGTATCTTTTAGCTGCATCAGCCTCTTCTCAAACGCTAGCGTGTTGAATTCTTCAGACTCACTCATTGTTGATCACAAGAAACAACCAATCACAAACACATTTTGAACCTTAAATTCCATATGATATTTGAATCAAGTCAATCAATCAAGTCAAGAGTAACACATTACCTAACACCTAAAAACTTCAAAACCATTTTTAAACACCAAATAAACACAAAATTTCAACACATAACACGCTTAACGAATAAATAACGCGGAGTATGCCGCGCTACGGATTCTTCATTTATACACGCAAATAATAAGCCCGTCACTTCAAAATACCGAATGGACATGTAAAATGATAACAAACGAACCTTTTCTTTGTTTTTAGTCAATTAATTTTAACTATTAATAGAGAAAATACACTAAAATAATTGAAGCGGAAGTACATCTACCGAGACAACAACCGCCATTTTCTCTAAGATCACAGATTATCCAAATGTCACATATGTTCAAAGCACACGGGAAGAAAACGTTAAAATAAAATTTCGATTCATTGATTAATATTTTTAGAAAGCACTATTGAGTTATGATTTTCTTTATTGCTCTATGGTTTACTTACCGCCAAAACTTTGAATATTTTGTTTCTCTTCTCAAAGCGCAATATAAATACAAAATGATGAAACCGTACTGTGCAAAAAACTAGTAAACATTCTGAATCATACATTAATTTCAAAGTTAGGTACTGGTTTGAAGCAATATTCACCGAAAACTTTTTAATCAATGGATGCAGAATTCAAAAAAGTTTCAATTCGGCTATAATTGCACAATTACCTACTCAGTTTGCGCAATATTTCGCGCATCATTTATAATACTGGCAATATCTTCCAATTATTAGGGATCTGAAAAACGTGAAAAGTTACTTACATTTTTGATTTAAACTTACTCTCATTATCATAATAAAGTTTTGTTTGCCGGTCCTGTTCTCGACTGGTCTAGAATTTTGGTTTTTAGTGATATAAAATGTGTACCTAGTTAATGTGTTTTGTAAGAGCATAGAATAATTCTATGTGTAAGGGTAAAACTTCTGTGAACAGGTAGGTTTTACTGATGGTTCCAGTTTCCACAGATGTAATAATAGTAAGGTTCGTACAGTATACGGTTCGTATAAGTTATACCTACACTAGTGGCCCGCCCTCGCTTCGCAATTTAATTTTAAAACAAAACACTTAGGTCAATGCAATTAAGAAATTCTGATAGGTGGAGGTATTTAGGTATTAAACGGAGACTAAAAATTCTGAAATGCCTTTCATTCATTTTGCATATATTTTCATGGCTAATGAGCACTAAATATGGCGAATCTTCCATACGACGTTTAAACTCCATTTCACATAAAAAAAATGTTATTTAATTATATAAAAATACCAATGTAATTGTTCATGACTCTAGTTTTAACAATAACGGCACTTCTATTCGGCGTTTTAACCCCCGTCACCCTTTCAGGATTGAATAAATAAGTGCTAAAAATTTTCTGTATGAATGTCCAAATTCTATTTTTATAAACTCGAGCATCAAATATGGACGATTCGTCCATACGACGTTTTAAACCCATTTCACTCCTTTCGGAGTTGAGGAAAAAAATGCTAAATATTTTAATTTATATAAAAAGTCCAAATATGAATTATCATGACTCTAGCTTTAAAAATAACCAAACTTCTATACGGGGCGTTTTAACCCCCTTTCACTCTTTTTAGGGGGATGAATATAAAATATGCTGAAAGCACTGATATTAATTTTGTAATAAAAGTGCAAATACTAATTTTCATGACTCTAACATTCAATATGACGAATCTCCCATACGACGATTTAACCCCCATTTTACCCCTTTGGGGAGTTGAAGTTACTCTTTATAGGAAATTTTTTTAGATGGCAGTCAGTCCCCTGCCAAGGCGTTACCTCTTTATTAAAAGTACCTATAGATATCTTATTTAGATCTAATTTCTTTTGGCCTGCTGACCAACAGATAACCATGTTAAGTTAGGTCTGCAAATTCGAATAGGTTGGTAGGTACTTTTAACAGTGCTGCAATGGTTTAATCTAAGATAAACATCCATTTGTTTACCTACAGGGTGGAAAAAACATGGGGTCTTTGACAGAGTAGTCTCTAAGAAAAAAGTTAGTTCAAAGAAAACATTATTTTATTTTTTAAAGAAGTGAATGAATAGGTTACCAAATTTTTGTTTAATTTTGCATGTTCAGACCCCCCCCCCCCCTCCCCTCCACCACTCGCAGTGGAAAAATAACACTTGGGTCTCAGACATAAGGATGGTCCTAACTTCAACAAGGATAACTCGACGTGACGTACATATTTCCCGGGAAACCAAAAAAATAGGATTAGTATTTTTTTCCCACAATCTATCACGGCAATCAATGCAGTTATTTTAATGAATGACTATTGTTACTCTCACTGTACTAAAGGCCTAAAACGAAACTCGCCATGGAATATTTAACCCCATCCCTTTTATACGCGTTATTCATTTCTCTCGATTGCCACGGGACGGTTTCTCTATAGGCCTTTCCTTTTATGACTTTGCCAAACCATTACGGGTAAAATTTATTTACCGTGTCGCGCCTATTCATCCTTGAACTCTGTAGCTGGTTGAGGAGGGCCCCCCTCAGGGTCAAACGTCGTGGTTGGTTGACTATTGTACCTAATTAGTGACTCGGTGAATATGAATGGTGTTCTTTGTCTCATCTGTTGTTAGTTTAGTGCCATAAGCTAAAATAAATGTTTGTTGTTGCCTGGGCCATACTGTAGCCACTTAAGTTGAAATTTTATTTCTTTTTTTTGTCAACTTTTTACTTGGTCGCTCGGATACTTGACAGATGCATTCCTTAGTATGTACTATTATATGCTACAAATTGGTTGCGTGTCTGCTTACCTACTTCTGATATTGTCAGTTATGAGCGGATGCGCGGCCCCTAAAGCGGGTCCCGCTGAAAATCAGCGCCCTGGCCGGCCGGATCAGGAAGACCAGGGCAATATGCTGAGCGAGCGCCTATTTACCAGTAATTAGTTATAAGTTTCATATCTTGTATTTAACTGATCCTTTTCTTTTGCATGTTAGTTTTGTATCCTTATTTTGCCAAATAAATTATTACTTACTTACTTACTTACTAATTATATTTCTAGGGTTCCATCTAAATAGGAAAAAACGGAATCCTCATAAGATATAATATTGTCCGTCTGTCTGTGTGTTTAGACGGTCTTGACTCTTCTATTTCGGGTACGGGTAACAGTGCCCAATTTATTTTTAGTGACAAAGTATATTGGCTCTTCTCACCCTGCTGGTAAGCAAGAGAAGAGTCCACGTTGCAATTATAACGGAAGCGAAGTCAAGGCATCACCTCCGCTGGGACTGCCATACTGACCCGCGAGATGCTTCTTCACGCTTCGTTTGAAGGAATCCATATTGTAGGAAGGAAGAAATACTTACCTACATAATATTGAGATTTGAGTCGAAACTTAAATTAATTACTCGTAAAAATGAGTAATAAATAATGTTTCAAACGTACCTATTTGGGTACCAGGAGCCCAATTCTCATGCCCGTGATATTTTAAAAACATGGCGGATTTAACCATACAAAAAAACTATGTTTTAGTGATATATATCGTATGAAAAATAAATGTTACAAGCCCGATAATTGGGCTCCTGGGCTTCTTCTTAACACAATAAAAAATATTTAAAATCATTATTTTAAGCACTACGACTCTAACGACATAAAAATACTATTGAAAGAAGCGGCGCGCCCACGCACTCGCCTCCCCATCTACAAACGCAACTTTCTGTTATTCCAATATCTCCGCGGCTCTGCCATCTTTGCCGACTCTAATACATCAGGTCGTGTTATTGCCTATTCTGCTGTGTAAATCTTCCAGAAAATACCCACAGGATATTAATTTCGGGTCTTCTTAGGACGTTCTTCTTTGGACGCTTCTTCTTCTATCTTGGCTCGTATGGGGACTAAATAGTGTGTACTACTCAATTAGAACCTTCATTTTCTCTCTTGTGAAATATATGGAGTTTGTTGGTGAAACAGCCTTTTTTATTTAAACAAAAAAGGTTGTTTCTAAAACTGACAAACGGACACTATCATTTGCTGATTGTTGACCCAGTTATGTGTAATAAGCTGATGTGCACTACAGTCAACCGAATTCCTGCAGAAGTTTCTCCAGCACTCGGTCAAACACTGGCGTTCGGTATCCCACAGACTACTCGGATTTGTTACCTGGTAGTCTCCAAGGAATCTTGGAAACTCTGCCTAGTTCGCCCGGCAGTGGACAACTTCTCTGCAATTTTCTCAATAGTACGTGAAGGACTGTTATCTTCTTCCATGCAGACTCTGGGTAGAGAGCTGTCTATACCATCCAAATTGATAAGGTGTTTGTTAAAGTCCCCTTCGCTCACGCTATTACCTAAGCGAAGGTATGGTTCATTAACCTGCAGTAGGTACCTACCTATGTTTCTGGAGATTAGATTGTTTTATTCACGATCCCAGTGTTTGGTTTTCTGTTCTATAGGTGTAGGCAAATAAATGTTATTTCATGATTATTCACTGATTAGTTTGGAAAACCTATATTGACAAAGTTGTTGACTAGAACAACTATTTATTAATTATCAGCAAAGTATATTTCGAGGTAATAGGTATTTAGCTACAGGTGTAGATTATATGTCTGTATTGTTAAGCATAGTTGTAATAGGTAACTCTATGTTGCTAGGACTGCCTCGGTGGCGTAGCGGTTAGGTCCCGGGTTCGATCCCCGGGTCGGGCCTAAGTTTTCGCTAAGAAATTCTTAGTGTCAGCCCGAAATCTGAAAGTTGGCGGTCTTGTACCCCCGTGCCTCGGAAAGCAAGTTAAGCCATTGAGCCTGCGTCCAATCCCACTCCGGCCCGTGTCACGTTGATGTCCCATCGGTATATTAGGGTAAGGGAATAGATATTGCACTTGTGTTTGCGCACACACTTGAGCATTATAATATATCCTGCGTACGTGGCTGATCGTTGAGAGTGGTCGCCGTAGCCGTAATCGGTTGGAGGATATTATTATTATGCTAATCTTGTATGTTTCCTAACAAGAGTGTAGGGGTAAAAGGCCGCCAACTTCCAGACTCCGGGCTGATACTGAGAATTTCTTAACAAAAAAACTCAGGACAAATTTTGTCCCGACCCGGGGATCGAACCCGGGACACCATGTGCAGCCGTCGCTTTAAAGTGCGACGCACCTACTGCGCCAACGAGGCAGATATTAACATAACGTTTTGTTAAACACACATTTTATAAGTAGGTAAGGAGCGGTCCCTCGACGCGAAAACCTTATAACACCCCGTCGATTTTTCGTCGGGGATTAAAAACCGCGAAAATCTCGTAAATTTTTTAAAAACCATCCGTTTAGCAATGGCTTGAGGGCCAGTCGCAAAACGTCACGGTGGCGGGTTTGAATCCCGAACCAAAACAAATGAGCTACCATGGGTGTCTGTTCATGTGCCACGGTCTTCAAACACTGCGCACACCACCCCGCTGTTTGCTAAACACGGGCAAACCCAAACAGCAAACAACTATCAACTCAAAGAATATAATACTCTCACGAGAGTATCAACTGTAGCTGTTCAGCGTGCTGTTATCCGGTTGCTTGCCAAGCGTGTGTGGCCGCGCCTTTGAAAGATTAAACATAATTGCCATTCATTCATTCATGCAGTGTCGTCATTCTCGCTCCTTCATTCATTATTTTTGTAAAGCTGGTTTGCTTTCAAGGCTTTCTCGGTGAAGCCGGTCTCTCGGTATCTTCTTAGTTCGTGCGGTCGCTGCGCCGAGCGAGACGGTCCGTCTTATTCCAGTTTTTATGAAAAGGCAAAAATAATAAAGAAGTTTATGGTGCTACACCGATCTCTCTAAAGGTTCGTTTTATTTGTTATTCGCATGTTATACGTCACTTAAGTACTCATTATTTTTATTGTTTTAATCTTTTGGTCGTTCATAGATTATTCTTGTGTAGGCGTTGAAGCAGCGATTAAGGTATGGATGCAGGAGGTATAAAGTAGGTCTAGGTATAAGGTAGACCCAATAATTAGGTCAGTAAACTAGATCGCAATACATTGCCCAACAAGTTTCTTTGCCCAGCAAACCTTCAATAATATAGCGTACTCCTTTTTTACCCCCGACGCAAAAAAGATAGGGATGTTATAAGTTTGACGTGTCTGTCTCTGTGTGTCACACACACACACGTACGTGTGTGTGTGTGTGTGTCTGTGTCTGTCTATGGCATCGTAGCTCCCGAACAAATGAACTGATTTTGATTTTGTTTTTTGTTTGAAAGATAAATAAGGGGGGAGTGTTCTTAGCTATGTTTGATTAAAATCGATCCAAGATGGCCGCCGTCACAAAGATACGGATTGAATGTTTTAACACAACTCCCACAATAATATGGGTAGATATCATAAAAAGTTGATTGATTGGCAAGTCTTTCTTCGCAGGAAACAATATAAATTAAGGCCATTCCGGCATTCCGCTGTCTTTCCTGGTGGACACCGATATAGTCTTATTGATGATATAACTCTTGTTAATAATATTAATATTAAGTAGTATGATTAAGTTAATTTCGTTTTGCTTCGTAAGAATCATAAAATGCTATGAAACTCTGTTACTGGCTAAGTGTGTTACGAGGTGTGAATTTTTTGTGTATATTTGTTACAAATAAGCTGTTGAGTTTCTTACTAATAAAATAAAAATAAAAAGGGCTTGAGTAGCAGAATATATTTATTGTAACAAATGTCAAATCCAAGATGGCGTCCGGCGGGCGGCCGTTTCAAATTTTCAATTTAATTAATGGCCGGCAGTGCACTTGTAACTCCTGATGGTGCTGCAGGTGTCCATGGGTGGTGGTGATCAATTACCATCACGTGATAAGTCTGGTTTGTTATTTTATGAAAAAAAAAACTGGGCCACCGGTCTGTGATAAAATCGTTGACAATATGCCGACACTAACCACTTCCTTATCGATAGTGAAAGATAATAATTGTTTTTTTATCGATTTTGTAGTGATCATAAAAACCGACCAACCGTATTGTGCAATCCTCGTGTTCATGCAGTTCTGAGGGCCTATTTTCGTCCCCCGACATTGAAATTAAAAGATTTCATACATTTGTCTATAACCTTAGATTAAACCTTTGATTTAATAAATGGTATGTCGAGTGGGCTAGAATAGGCCCACTGAGTTTTAACTTATCAGTGGATTTTTTTCCCGTGTTGGGTGGGACTTAAAGGTGAAATTGTATATCCTATTCATTACCTTGACAACCTTATACAACAAGTAAAATGCAAACAAAAACGACCTTCACCGCGTCTAGCCCTAAAACAGAATTCATTTTTGGACAGCGAGCAGCACAACATGGTAATATCTACGTAATCTACCTACATAATGCATAAATATCTATTCAATGTTGCTTTGAGACTTATTCCAATGAGTTCAAATACAAAATATTCATTAATTCAAGTTCAAACCTTTTGAAATACCTACATTTGTTATTTAGATACCTATTTCTTTCATTGAATTTAGTTTTTTTGTACCTATGTTTAAAGACGTTTTGTCTTAAAAGTAAATATTTTCAATAGTTATGACGTACTTGTAATGTTTTGTTATGATTGATTAGTGATTGGATATTCGGGCGCTTATTTACCAATAACACATTTATAAATAATAATAAATACATTGATCTGACTCCGAGATAGGTAGCTCAAGCACCTGTGTTACGGATATCAGAATCGACAGTGGGATTACAATATACATATAATATACTTTCCTTTTGTAAATACATACTTATAATACATAGGAAATAAATAGCTGTTGGTCTAGACCAATACAAACAGACATGTTCATGCACATAAATGTTTGTACTATGCGGGGATCGAACCCGCAACCCTTGGACCAAAGGCAGCGTTCACTACCACTGTTCCAAACGGGTAGTCGTTATTTACTAACTGGAGTTGCGAGCAGGGCCTAATTTAAAGCAGACGATACAACCGTATCGAAGTTTGCCTCTCTTTCACACGCGCTGTGCGTGTCCCTTGTATGGATGCATATTCTCGTTCGTTACTCTGATTACGTACTTGGCCGATAAGGAAAAACGTATGGTTCATACGAGAACTGCTTGTTTGGTCGGGATATATATCGGTATATATGAGTCATCGGGCCAGACCGGCGTCGGCGTCAAGGAAATTGGCAAAAAACATTGTGCAATTTCGAAGTATTGCACAACAAATTAAAATGAGATGACATGTGTTTCTCACAACCATGTTCCACGAAAACAGTCGAATAGCGGACATTGCAATCGGTGCCCGAGTACTGTGTACTGCGTAATTTCAAACATTTTAAAATCGGTGAGGAAAACATTGTGTTGTAATATAGTTCGATGGAGGAAAAATCTAAGTAGTTTCATGTAAGTATTACCCAGAGTTTTGTCTTACTCTATGGTATTACTAATAGGTAGATAGATAGATATACCAAAGGAGCGCTGGTCAAAGACTACGCTGGTATCTCAGTGGATGTAACGTCTTCTAAATGCTTTTTAATAGATGGTCGAACGCTTACATCGCTTTCCTTCCTAATGCAATTACGGAGTCGGGTAGAGCCTGAGATTAAAATAAATTTTGGTTTAATATAAGGGCACACAAGCGACGCCAATTGATTTAAATTGTCAGCAACTAAACCGAATATCTTTTTAACATTTCGAAGCTCCAGCCTCTCGGAAAGAACTTGATACTTACCTACCTATAAAAATGTTTCTTTCTTTCTACTTACTTAACTTTTTGGTCTGCTTTTATACTCTTAAATTTGGCCAAAAACGGTTACTTATGGCGTTAATACAAATTTCGAGTGCAAAAACAGATAATTTATTTATTTATTTCTTGCACCATTTATATACAAATTACATAAATATCATTCATAACTATCGTAATACATGAACCCTGTAATGTATGGATATGACAAGAGTTAAGTAAGTATTAGTTACAATACATTTTATGACAGATTACTACAACTACTTACTATCTATTATTAATACAATATTATATTTATCCTAATACCTAGAAGTGCTAATTTTACATCGAATAATTAAATTCAGATTTGATTTGTATTAATATACCTAATGCTAATCTTTTTGTCATTGAAAAATTCTTCGACACTGTAATATGATTTTCTTAAAAGTAATAGTTGCAAGTGTTTTGCTGAATGAATTTATGTTTTCTTGGCATTTCAAAATTGTTCGGTAGTTTATTGTATATTTTTATACATATGTATTGTGGACTATATTCTGAACATTTCCATTTTGGGTGTTGGAAGGATAAAAAAGTAGGTAGTGCACAATAATTATTAAATAAATAGTTATACCTACATTTTTGCGTACACCGCATCGGGGACTGGAAAACCCCTTTTCAGAGTTAAGCCTATCGATATTTTAATTTATAGCTAGGTACTAGGTAAAAATTAAAATCGATTTGGCGTCGCTAGTGTGTCCTTTCCGTCAACTTAAATGCTCTTTTTTGTTTTTTTTACTTGTTCTAAATTCAGTCAAAAAGTGTATTCAAACAAAATGTCCGAATGTAGGTAACAGCCGGATTTCTATAAATGATAGGAATCATTCATTCGATCGTACTTTTTTAAATATGAAAATCTTTATTGCATCTAAATTGTGTCTCGGTAATATTGGGTTTATGGGTGTCAATAATACAATAATTCACTATTAAGTACTAAACGATACTGATCGCCCCGCTGGTCTAAGTGGTCCGTGATCTCTCGGGGTCCTGGGTCGATTCCCGGGTCGAGCAAAGGTATGTTTAGCTATTATAGCTCGGGATTGTGATCACCAATCCGCATTAGGCAAGCGGGGTGACTAAGCCTAATACCATTATAGTAGCGATGACTGGATTGCTATGATGGAGGCCTTTGCACTGCAGTGGGACTGTATATAGGCTGATACTTTTTAAACGATATGTTTAATTAATCGTCTATAGGAGAGTACAAATGTTAACATAATGAGCAGTCTACAAACAACAACATACAACAATAGAAACGACTGACTGAACTAGCAGATTCATCCCTCAGTATTCAACGTAGAAATATTCGTATAATGACCTTATTAACATGTCTACAAGTGGGACACTATTACTATACAAAGCATGAGACGAGTTTAAGTTTTTGATGTTATCCAACACGCACACTCAAAATAAATTCTCTATACCTATTTAATTTGTTAAATCTTAACATAAAATTATTTAGGTAAGTTACAATTACATTTAAATGTATTTTCCTATTGACTGGGAACGTTTCTATTGGCCCAACAATATTGGGGCCAAAGCCTAATCAGACCAACAATATTGACTAAATTCTAAATCGTATTTAATTACTTTATTTCAAATATGTCATTTAAAAACACAAAATTCATCGTAACAAAATTACTTTTAAACAATTTCTACACCTACGCCTAATTTTTTTCTCAATTCTGGAAAGCGTAAGGTCGCTAGTGACTTAGTCAGCACATCAGCCAGTTGATTATCTGTGGAAACATAAACTATTTAAATAACATTTTTCTCGACTTGTTCCCTAGAATAATGATAAAGATAATCCAGTTGGTCAGTCCCCTGTCTAAGGCTTGCGAAGGTTAGACGGCAGTCGCTTCATTAATTACCAGACTTCCCGAATCAGACAGAATCCTGGATCATTGTCTAATCATACCCCGGGCTCCGAAGCGACTACAGCTTGGATGCAAATGGGAATTACACGCTAAGACGAAGAGGAGATCTCTTTATTGCTCATAAGGATTTGCTGTGACATACAGCATTGTATGCTTTATAAATGTTAACTCTTGCGTTTTGTTTTGTTACAGGTAGCCTATTGTAACGCAGCATTTATCTGTCGTCAAAATGAAGACTGGAGCTTCTAATGACAATTTGACCAAACCGCCAGAATCCGCTAACAAAGTGGATCAGCATGAAGTCAAAATCAAGTCGCCTCCTGACTATTTAGGTAAACGGCAACGTGACCTGAACAATAGGGTTAACCAAGCAGTTTCCAAAAAACATAAGTTCGATGACTTGAAGGTAGAAAATGAAGATTCAGAAGTAGAAAAGTTTTACAAAATAGATCTCGCAGCCAAACTGAAAAATATCGATTACATCATCGATATTTTCAAAACATTCGACACGCCCTACGTTGGTAGGGCACTAAGAAAATGTCAATGGCTCTACGATGATGAATACTCTAACATTATTAATCCTGAATACTTACAAGATAATATATTCTCAGCGACATCAATGAGAGTAAAACGACTAATACTAAAAACAGTTGCAATTAATGTTAGAAGAGAAGATCGTGCGGCTGCATTTTACAAATACTGCATGAAGATCAAAATGATAGATATGGCGCTCAGATGTCTACTCTTTACCAGCGAAGAATTCAAGCTACAAGTATTGCAAAAGAAGAACAATCCCCCTTTCAATGTAATTTTAGGTAAAAAAGATAGTTATAGTCGATTTCTAGTCGGAAATTCATTTGTTTTGCTAGATGCTTACATGGCGCTCATGACCAATGACCAGGAAAAAATGTTACATAAGTTCATATATTTTTACCGTTTAGATAACAACAAGTATTTAGATCTTTATGAGAAATACTTAGAAAACAAAGGGATTAGTAGGGATTATTACAATTTTCTGATATTAAACCCAAAAATAAGCGATAATCTTATGAAAAAGCATAAGAACAGGGTTTTAAACAAACCAGTATTTTATTTGAATAGAATTCGGAAAGATATTCTCATGCGAAACCTAACTAGACAGGAAGCAATATCATTCATAATTGCCCTTATGCCTCCCACAATAAAAGAGTTTTGGGACTCCAAGTTTAATAAAATTCAAGCTAAAAAGTTCATCGAATTTATTCCTCATAATGAGATGTTAGATTTCCTAAAAAGCATATACAGCAACAAATACGGTGACAATGGATTTGAATTTCACAGACAATTTTATGAACAACAGTATTACGAATATATGACTGCCGAGCAACAAGAAAAATGGGCTCTTGAACAAATAAAGAGTGAAAAACAAGTTCTTGGAGTAGGTAGAGATTACCTATGGTACAGATTTGTAAATTTCGAAGACGCCTTCGAAGAAATTCAGAAATACGTCGTCATCAAGGAAGCCAAAAAACGTACAGATATGCTTATTACGCTAATAAAGGAAAAAAGAAGTGATCGTGATCTAGAAAAGCTTTTTAAATATTATTTTAAAAGGCATGTCAATGAACCTACGCCGCAAAAAGTAACATTCTTAGATGAAGTCATAAAAAATCAAAATGTTTTTGAATTTGATGAGGATTGCTGGGAAGCATTCAACGAGTTATTGCTTAGTATGGAACTTTACAATAATGAAGAATCAGATTACAGACTAAGAAATTCCATAGAAAACTTTAAAAATGTCATGATATTGTATCATATAACGAATAGAAAAAACATGTCGGAAGAATTGATGACCTATTTTATGGATGACTTTGATGAAAGATCAACCGAACAATATTTACAAAAATTTAACGACCAAAAGCGCCACTATTTGCATAAGGAAATTAAGAAAAAAATACAAATGAGAAATCGTATTAAATATGGTTCCACCGGCAAGAAATTATTACGAATTCTCAAAAAAGATAAGGATCTCTTAGTTCCAGAAGTTGAAACCCTGAAAAATGCGTTAGTAATGAATAAACCGCTGAAAATTAAAAAATTCTTAAAGAAAATAAAAACTTATTTTCCAATCGATGCTACCGAACACTTCCTACCCATGTTTGAAGGACTCCTTTCTGAAAAAGAAATAAATAAGAAATCACTACAGGTCTGTATGAATGCTATTTTCATGTTAGGAAACGAGGATTTTAAAGTTAAATTGATGAGAAAATATGTCCCAGAAAATAATAAAATAGACTATAAATTTTTTGAACCTCACCACGTGAATATCCAAAGAGCTATATGCCAAAGTGCTTCTTCATTACTGCCCGCAGTACCATTGGCTGACATGGTGCCCTATGTGAAAGGAGATTACGCGAAACATTGTCTGAATGTATTCAGTGTATACATTGCCGCTCTACCGATATCCGCATGTATTGATTTGGTGAGATCTATGTTAAATGCTCCTGTTTCGATCAAAAAGCATGCTGTGAGGTTGGCCGCCAAATGTTTTGATGCAAATGATTTCAAAGAGTTGCTAGGAGGTGTTTGGGAAAAAACAAAAAACATCTCTCTTCGAGACATTATTTACAATTCTCTATACAACAGAATAGTTGATAAAAATGAGAGTCAATTGCATCAGATCCTAATTTTATTTACATTGGATCTGCACGAAGATGATGATAAAGATATATTCAATATATCGGACGGTAACATATTGCCCTATGACGTTCTTGGTAAATATACAGAAGCCAAATGGATAGCGGTCGGCGAATTCAAAGATAAGGAACCTAATATAAGTCTAAAAGTTAAAGTGCTATGTGATATTCAAAGGGACATAAAGTACATGGATAAGAAATTTGTTAGAGGGATGATTGATAAGCATCTTAGCAAAATGTTTTTGGAAAATCAACTGTTCACATCCTACTCTACTGAAGAAATAGCAGTTATTTATCAAGAATTATGGAATTTGACAGTAGAATTTGTTGTTAGTGATTCCAATGAAAAAACAGTTGAGCAAAACGTGGAATTAACACGACTTATCGTAAAAGAGTGTGTAGCTAAATGGAATGTCACTTATTCTGAAAGTTTTATCTACCAGCGCTTATGCTCGGAATTAGTCGAGAAATTAAATAGAAGAAGTGTGCAGTTTTATGAATGTTCCGAGTTCCTAATTCCTATTTATGATAGCATTCTTGATGTATTACAAACAGCTTTACCATTCTACGAAATATACGTACCGGTTTGGGAAATTCAGCTGATGATATGCAATCTACGAGTGATGAAGAATCATAAGGAGATTATTAAAAGGGCAAAATATGAAACAGTTACAATATTAGCTCAAAATTTTTGTACTGAAGTTGGCAAATTGATCTCGGAGTATGTCGATAAGAAAATATATTTCACATCATTTTCTGAAAGAATTGCAAGTGATGTTTATAAGCGTGTTAATGAATTAATAGAAGACCGTAACTCTTTTGACACTGCCATAATAACTGTGGCTACTGGGTTACTCAATTTCAAAATTATGGAGACATACCTACTTTCATTGCAACTATTGCAATTATTGCCTACAGATAGGAAGAAAATGTACAGCGATGAATACAAATATATTATAGATTGTGTGAAAAATGAACCTCATCCGGAAATACATTATGCTCTTCTAAGATTACGGTAGAGTGAGTAAATTGAGTAATCAACATATTGGTTTCGTGATTCTTGTAATTTAGACTAAGTCTAGTTCTTTACTAACTGGAGCCAATGCTCGAGTAGTGGTGATATAGATATGGAATTCGACTTTATAGACGAATGTTAGATAATCTCTCATTCTACTTGTTTGTCGAGTGCGCGAAAATTATGCCCTTTTGACTTCTTATTATACAGCGTTCTGAGTAAAATCAGTCTGTATGAATTTACAGTCTAATAAAGCGATAGTTCTTAAATAGATTTAGGGTTATTTATATTAACGACTGAGTAGGTACCTACCTAGAAAAAAAAGTTTTTGTGACACACATTAAGAGCCATCATGTAAGGGAAATTAAAATAAAATATCGCCGGATAATAGTCATTTGTTAATATTTATATAAGTCAAAAGTAGGTACCAGGGAGGCAGAAATCAAATGGAAGTATGTTGGTGTTTTCGCGATCATAAGAATGTAAACTATTATAAATCAAAGTATTGCGAAAGCATCTACTTAAACGTTTTATATTGCGAAAGCATCTACTTCCACGTTTTATTTCTATGTCCCTTCTATTATATTATACATTATATATTTTTTTATTAAGTCCATTGTATTTTTTTTTTATGTGATCTTAATGTTTACCTTTTGTATTACCTTTTTGCAATATTATGTCCATACTGGTGCCTATAATGTTAAAACTATGTCAGGCTTAGCCTATTGTGGGGACCAGCGAAAAATTGTAATGTTTTTATAATAAACTAAAATGAAATAAAAATAATTGCAATCTTTATATAAAAATGCTTAGCATTGCCTAATTTTGCATAGTTTGATATCAAGTGTTACCGGCAAATAATGATGCATCTTAAAGCAAGCTGTGATCTCCTAGAATTGTAGAGGCACCAGAGCATTTATATTCTTAGATTTTAAGTTTTAATTTTGTTCATGTAGGTACAGTCGGCGTCGAGTAAACCACCCCCCCCCCCCCCCCCCCCCCCAGGAAGATATAGCACGTAGGTACTTGTATCTCAGGCATAAAAACAGTCCAAAAGGGTAACTCGACGTGACGCCTTGTGTACCTATTTACAGTGGATCTGTATAACTAACTGTAACTTTGATTAAATAAAGTTGAAATTGAATGATGGAGTCTATTTACTTCTATTGGGGTTTTTGTATTGAATTTTATTTTATAGGAAGGGCGGAGACAATAAATAAATAAATGAAGATAATATACATTGTCCTGGTACCAAACTAATGTTTTCCTCCTTGTACTATGGAAGGTATATACACCCAGACAAAACACAATATCTGTTTCAACAACAAATATTTTATCATAATGTTTTATAAATATAATTATAATAATATGTTACAAAGTTTTCTGCATATTTACCTATAAAAAAATAAAAAAATATATTGTTAGTAGGTATATAAGTAAAACATACTCTATTATTTTGTTATTGGTTCTCTTATTTTATTAGTTTTAAGTTTTACTTACTTAGTAGGTGTTTAACTCAATGTATAAACATACTTAGATATTGCAATGCCTGTAAAAGGTGGTTAAGTAGTAAAGCAGCATTATTTATTGTAACACCCCATTGTAACACTTAACTGGCAATAAAACTATTTGAAATTTGAAATTATTTGCGTAAGTGCGGGCATCAAACTCGCGACCATTGCATCTCAAACGGCGCTCCAACTCCTGCAATGCGCTAAAAATGACGACAAATCCTTCAAGCCTAGGTATATGGTAATGTTGAACAAAAACAAATAAAATGTCATTTGAACAGTATTGTTTTATGCTAGAGCCGACAAACGAGCAAACAAGTCACGTGATGGAAAGTAATCTTCGCCGCCCATAAACATCCACGAAATCAGAGAGATCGCTAATGTGCTGCCAGCCTTTTTAAAAAGGGGTACGCTCTTCTCTTGAAGGTCCCTAATTCGTAGGCGTCGTAAATACTATACCTTATCCGATGGCTCAGCAATCCAAAATGAGTCTCGGCCTCCAATATGAGATGTCGCCATTTGTCTCAGGCTTGTGCAGCTTGCCAATCTCCTGCCTCCGATTCTTGCAGCTCCGCGCCGGCGACCGATGACGGTGCCTTTTTATTTGGATCAGTAGTAAATAAGTGGGTAAATTGTTTTGCACACTATTTATTTCATTCCCTAGCTATACCTTAAGGTGATGGGTAGGGCACACTAGCGACGACAATCGATTTTAATTTTTATCTACTAAACCGGATATATTTTAAACAATTTATTAAATAGCCATGCACAAAATTTGGGTCCAACGCGTACGCGAAAAAATAATTCATGCCAAAAGCGGCCACTTCTGACGTGAATCAATTTGTCGCGTACAAAAACGGATCCAACATTTTGCATTTAATAAATAGTATAAGTGTTTGCCGAGAGGTTGTAACCCCGAAATTGTTTAAAATAGATCCGGTTTAGTAGCTAAAAATTAAAATCGATTGGCGTGGCTAGTGTGCCCTACCCGTCACCTTAAGTAAATATAATAGGCAGTCTCCCACAGCGGTAGGTTGTGCATTGGGAGGCGCCCTAGTGCCGACGTCCTCCCATTACACATCGGGCACAGGGGGCATATTCAGGGTGACCAAGAAAAAAACAGGTCCGATCCCATAAACATTCGAGTTATAAATATGAGAATAAATAGCAGACATATGGACAGACAAGAGGTCCTAGATAAATTTTATCGTAGTAATTAATGACTGTAGGTATCGATTGGTAGAATAAAAAGGCCATTTTGTTTTTTTTTTATGGGATAGGGGGCAGACGAGCAGACGGATCACCTGATGGTAAGCGTTTACCCCCGCCCATGGACACCTGCAACACCAATACAATGTATTGCAATACAGCCTGTGCGGATAAAGAATGGGATCAGAAACGGCGGAGCATCTATTCACTTCTCGCTCGCACACTATTTGCGTCTATACCTACTCGCACTCGTGGGGTGCGAGTATAGACGCAAATAGTGTGCGAGCGAGAAGTGAATAGATGCGCCGCCATTTCTGATCCCATTCTTTATACGCACAGGTTGTACATGAAAAATCCAAAAAGAATGCATTCTTTTCTTTTAAAAAATAAAGTGAAGTTTCCTTTAAAGGTACTTACCCTTTATGTTCCGTCCTATACCTACACACCGTTATTTTTTATCGTTTACATCCTGAAAACCACATAATTAATAGATATTGTGGAAAAAGTCCATTTAGCATGTTACATCAACAAAAGAAGCGAAAAAAATCTGCTGATCCATACAAAATTGAATTTCCACCCGGCGATTTTTTTTAAATCACAATTATTTAATTATAAACGCCACCCATGTTTTTTTTAAATTGATTAATTACATACCACAGACTCTAGTTCTGCGGCTACTATGACCAGTCCACTGCCACTTCAGTTTGCTAATTCGGAGGGCTATGGTCGGTGACTCTGGTTCTCTGTCGGATTACATCATTTCTGATGCGGTCCTTCAGAGATACTCCGAGCATAGCGCTTTCCATAGGAAAAAGGTTGGAGCCGTAAAGTCCTTGAGTGGATACCGCGACTCGGTAAGGTGTAGGACGCCCTGCGACAAGATGGGATGATGACATTCGAAGGCTGGCTGGTGTGGGCAGGATGAGAGTGGCCGAAAATCGGGAGCAGTGGCGTGCATTAGGGGAGACTTATGTCCAGCAGTGGACGAGTGTGGGTTGCTGATGATGATGATGATACCACATACTCTAGGCCCGTGCCCTTGTTTGTACATAATGTATGGAACAGCTAATTTTTACCGCTTATTTTATTGATTTAACAAGCTAAATGGACTTTATTCACGATATGGTTACACGACTTGGAGCCCAATTCTCGAGCTCGTGACATTTATCATCATACGACATATATCACCAAAACATAGTTTTATTTGTATGGTTTTTCGGTGATATCCGCCATATTATTTTCATATCGAAATCCCGATAACTGGGCTCCTGGAGCCCAATTCTCGGGTTCGTGATATTTTGAAAACATGGCGGATATCACCTGAATACCATACAAAAAAACTATGTTTTAGTGATATATGTCGTATGATAATAAATGTCACGAGCCCGAGAATTGGGGTCCTGGTTATTTTGTATACCTAGACTAGAGAGACAAAAAAAGTCAGCGAATTTCGTAAAGCCGTAATTTTGGGAATGGTTGGTATTATGTGGTTAAAGGAACGTAAATCCGGAATAGGGGTTTCCTGTTCTGCTATCTGCTTCATGAAGCGCTCAAAATTATTGTTAAAATTAGAAGTTTATGTGAAGAATATAAGTATTGATTTAAATTAACTGTGATTAACGGCCGCACTCAGAGACGTCATTTAAACTAATTTTCATTAACTTTAGTATCGGTAGTTTTTATGTGTATCAAAATATGTGTCAATATTTTTTCTTAAGGTGACGGGTAGGGCACACTAGCGACGCCAATCGATTTTAAGTTTTAGATACTAAATCCGGTCTGTTTTGAACAATTTCGAGGTTACAACCTCCCGGCAAACACTTATACTATTTATTAAATAACCAAAATAGAAAAGTCGTCCAATTTCATATTTTGTTTTATAATATGTACAACTAACTTTAATGATTTGATTTGGTTTATGTACCTTCAGAATTTAAACTCATTGTTGTTAGACGTAAGTCGCGTCCATAATTAATTATTCTGGTAACCCGTGATTAAAGATTGTCTACAGTACAGGCCTAGCCTAGTGTAGAGATCTCTGTAAAGTTTTTAAGATAATGCCAGTCGATACCTACAACCTTAGCATGTTCTAACCTATTGATAAGAAAACAATTTTGTTAAATATGTATGCTGATGTTGTTTTTCAATAAACTTTTTCTATTTTTCTATGCCCAAATGTTAGGTCCGTTTTTGTACGAAATTGTTTAAAATAGATCCGGTTTAGTAGCTAAAAATTAAAATCGATTGGCGTCGCTAGCGTGCCCTACCCGTCACCTTAAGTAGCCAACTAAGTTAATCAACGACTCTGAGTGTGGCAGTTAGTGTAGTCATTTCAAAGCAAACTTTTAATGTGAGCAATATTTTGAGGTGTGGTTCCCGGCAGAGTAGAATAGGCCACCCTCACTCTTACCGAGGTGTCGTAAAAGGCGACTAAGGTAAAGCTGCTGGCATGATCATCAGCACCCAGAGAAGGAAAACTCAGCATTTATATCAAAACCCTCGCCAACCCGTCTGCCAAGCGTGTTGAGTATGGCAATTACCCCTCATGTGATTGAGGGAGGTCCGTGCCCCAGCTATGGGGACTTAAATGGGCTTTTGATTTTGAGCCCATTATTAAGCATAATGGGACGAACTGGATATACCCAGGTAGGTACAACCTGTACCTACATCAATGATGTGAAATTAGTCGGATCTTGAAATAATATTTCTAATATTAATAAAAAACAATTTATTATTAAAATTAAATTACATAACTAAATATAAAGATTATAATACTGACATGAGTGTAAGTGCAATTCATACTCACTAGACGTTTTCCCATAGAATGGGACATAGGTGACCTACTTATGTAATGTCTTAAATATAATAGAAACATCACTTATTACAATATTTGCAATTACAAGCATGAGGAGTCTAATACATTATTGAGTCTGGCGCTGAAAAAATGTAGGTATTACAATCGTCTCCATTGAATGTTAAGACCTCGACTCTTAAGGCGGAACAATAAGGTTCATATTAGAATAATAATTATATGTGCACGTGGGTACAGTATAGTACAGTAACTTTATAAAGTACAAGTGGCCCGCCCTTCGCTCGTTTCGGGACATTACTTCCACTTTATACCAATAGATGGCGCTAGGTGTCGATGACATCGCGCAACCGTTTCGTGATATCAGTACATCTCCCTCGAGACTGAACACAGCGACTACCCCTTTCCCCCCTCCCTGACAGATTAGCGCGTTAGAGTCGCAGGCAGGCCCAATTGGGGTCGAAGACCGCCCTAACAGCGCAATGTCGGGAGGCCTCCTCTCCCAGAGGAGCGAAAACACCGCGCCAAGATATGGCGCGAGATGCAGCCCGGGTAAAGGGTTTACCCCGAAACCCGAACCGCACCAAGTGCGAAGATGACGTAATATTAGTAGTAGATCGTGATATCGGATTACTTACAAGCGTTGTCGTGGTCTGTATGATAAAATAGTACAGATAGATAACTAAACATAAATACCATACTCCTCCAGCCTCACCTAACAACTGCTAAAACACAGGTTTGCTTGAAAATCAGGTACACACTACGCCACGTTGGCTTGGAGCGTCTATTACATGTCTGAGACAAGTGCCATTTTAGAACCAACTTGACTGTTAAAGCGAAGGACATGGATATAACATCATTTGAGATACCCAAATTTTGGAGAATTCTCTACTTTTGTGTTATGTTTTGATTTGTTTTTCTTCAAATAAAACCTTTAATCTGCTCTCCTGTAAAGTTTTTAAAATTTCACTTGAGTCTGTTTGCCTTTTAACCTGCGTCGATAATGTCCTCGAGGAGCTGTGAATCATACGTGTCAGACCAGATATATTATTAAAATACCTTTTTAATCGAGAACTAACTTTAGACGTAGAAGTATGATCTTTACATTCCGATATTCTTTCGGTATAAAAGTCAAACAAATAATTGTATATGATGTTACGTTTCTCATGAGTTAATTTATTTAAATAACTAAATTTAGTAGTATCTATCATGTGGTAAATAAAATTATCTGAAAGGAATTCAAGCAATTCTTTGATTATATCCTTTTTATTTAATATATGATAAATCAATGTTACTGTTTTGTATGTATTGTTGTGTGAAGATAAGTCTTTATCATACAGTTCTATACCCAGTAAAATATTATAAAATGCGTTCCAACAACCCTCATCATACTCGAACACGTTTGTATCATATATCACGACGCGCAAGAAGTCGTCTTTCACCATCCTACTTTCGCCATTATGATTCTCGTTGTAATAATAAAAAAGAGTCTCCAGATCCCGGTCACCTCTAGCCGATCTTAACAAAATTTTACACATATTATACCTGGAATAATCTTTCGTTGTAACCTTTATCAAGTCTTTCATCGCTGCGAATGAAGTCTCAAAGTTAATGTATTCATACAATCCGTAGTACGCCTCCGTATCGTATTTCAAACGTCGCAAGGCCCACTCTTCTCGCTCTTCTATTGTCATGACTAGATGGTAATCCTGCGCACTAAACTCCTGGGCCATTTCAAATTCTTCGTTAGGATATCGATCATTGAAAAGTTTCTTTAAAAAAACATAGATCTCTTCATGTGGAATCAACTTTAAAAAGAATTTGTATCTATTATAATAAAATATATCCCAAAACTCAGCTGCGGTTGCAGGCAAGAACGCCACTGCAAGTTTCTTTGCATCATCTATTGTAAGATATTTTTCAAATGTATTATTTACAATTCTCCTCACAAAGAATCTTGGATTTTCTAAAACTCTTTTCTTATGGTTTATCATAATATTTTTAGATAGTTTCTGATTAAACTTTTTCCAGTACCATTGTAAGTTATAGTCATCGGCCATATTAAAGTCATTTGGTTCATATTTCTCTAACAATTCTATGTATTTGTCATTATTGACTGAATACATATATTGCAAGTCGAATACAACATCGTATCTCTTTTCAACAGGTAATGTGTTTAAATATACTTCTAGTAAATCATACGAATTCCCAATCAAATGTTTTATAACTCCGACATCTTTCTTAGTCAAATCTGTGAAAGCGTTGGTGTGATCGAGTAAAAGTTCTTTCCTAAACTCCTCCCTCGTAAAGAGTAAAAGTTTAAATCCAATAGTATTAAGTTTATTCTTCATGCAGTAGTGGAAGAACTCTATAGCACGTTCCTCATCTCTCACGTGGATAGATATAGCAGTTAGAAGCTTCTTCATCATTTTAATGGACATGAATGGGAATATGTTGTGATGAAGGTAGTCGGGATTGATGACATCTATATGATCTGCGTCATAAATCCATAAGCATTTGTTGATAGCCTTCGTAATGTATTGGTTGTCGCCTGATTTGAGCATTTGAATGATGTAGTAATCTGTGTGCTTGTATTTTGCTGCGAGGTAAATCTTGGACAATCTATCCAGATCAGAGGTCTCCGCGGTATTCCTGACGTCATCGTGTACCTGGTTGGCGGCAGCCTCGTGGAATCTAGTATTGAGTGCATGTTGCCATATGCCCAAGTTATCGTTAGCGATATTATCATCTGTTTCTTGGCTGAAGTTATCAGTTTCATCAGTCATTGTCGATTATCTATGGACAAAAGATAAATGAAATGAAACACCAACACAGACTTTGTAGGGTCAAGTGGGGGCCAATACTAGGTAAGTATAAAAAAGGGTCATTGATTTTACAATGGGCACAGTCTTAGACAATTTAACACTGTCTAAGGGCACTGTGTAACATAAAGAATATATCAGTATTTTTTATGGTCTTTCTTAACGTGTTTTATTAGTACGGGGTACGTAGATTCAAGTAAACTCCAAAGTCACAAAGAGACAATTGATTTTATTGACGAGTAACAATTACACACACTATACACAATTAACACAAACACACACAAACACTCACATACAATTTCTAAATACTTCGCAGTTTATTCGCTTCTTCACTCCTTTCGCAGGAGATTAAGTCGCTTAGCTTTCCAAATCGGAACTGACTCGGCCCGCTTTTATACTCGCGCTCTGAACTTCCCAGAAGGTTCTCGAAATCGAAATTTCTAGATTCTTGTTACAAAAACTTTCGATTCAAAGCTTCTCGAACTTTCGACTAGGGTATCTGAAGATCAGTACATTTTTCCAGAACGTTCGCCATTATTCCATTTCTTTCTACTATGTTCGGTCGACTGGGCAGCAGAGACCTGGAGCACACGGAATAAGCGTGCAGAGGCACATCTTCGTAACAGTACCCACGCCGTCATCTTGAACTGCTGTGGCTTAATTTAAAGCCGTCCCGTAACCACCGTAATGAATGAGAATATACCTGTCACATCCAAACAAAGGAGACACATAACGCGAGTGAAAGGGAGGGAAACTCCGATTCGGTAAATTAGGCCCTTTGACGTCAAATTAATAGCTAGGTAGGTCAACGGAAAACTGTTCGAATTTGTTTTATATTTATACATCTTTCCCTTATTTTCAATTAATAGATGTTTTAAATAGTAAACGAAGTTTACTGAAATTTCAAACCTACTTATAAAATATTAACAAAATTTAGGGCTTTATCCTTTATTCGTAAACCTTTCTTAGCTAAAACTGTCTTATGTTTTGACGTTTAAAACAAAAAAAATCAAACAAAAGTTTCGAAAATAGAATGAAAACTGCTTTACCTATAACACCGTTTTAGTTAGCAAAGGTTTAACAAACATTTATGTATAATACCCATATTCATAAATGTCTGTTAAACCTTTGCTAACTACTTACTCCCGTTACGAGGGCGACACTGAAAGTTTTTAGAACTGGCCACTTATAAGACAAGAAGTTTAGTTCCTCAAAAATATTATATTACATGATTTAATTGACAAAGTAATATGTAATTTCTTAAATAGAGACATCCCTTTTTACAATATTATTCATTGATACAAACAAAGGAGTGTGTTATAATAATAATACATCAAGGTGTCATCATGAATCTGGTACATTATTGAGTCTGGCAGCGAAATAATGTAGCTTAACACTTTCGTACGATGTCAAAGTAACTGTTCTGCCTATTATTCCAAGGAAGGCAGTTTCCAAAGGGTTCGTAAAAAATGTTCCTTCGACATGGTACTAAAGTGTTAAACTACTTTTGATGCTGACCGTACTGCCAAACAAAGATTATGCTTCAAAATCAGGTACACAAGGTGTCACGTGGAGTTACCCATTGTAGCTTTGGACGGTCCTTGTGTCTGAGACAAAAGTATTTTTGCTCTGTGGAGGGGTAAGTCGACCTGACACCGTCTGTATAAATAAATATATATATAATATTTTCCTATGTTTCAAATATTTCTCTGACAATTTCTAAATTCAGGAAAGGGAAACTCCAACGTCCCTGATTTTGTTTTAAATTTTTCTTCTAACTGTAAGCACTGGTAGATCGGAAGGTTTTCTAGACACATAACTAATAACTGTCGATAAACCTTTTCCTGGTCCTTGGTTAAGTATTTCTGTACATACGACAAGGGCACAGGAGGTCTAGACAAGCATACAAAACGGCGGATTGCTTCCTGAACATCTAGTTCAGATAACACGTACATATCGTCATCACATTCGTCTTCAGATTTCTCATGGTCTGTTGAGTGTGTTTGGTGAGCATATTTCTCAAGCATAGCTGTTTTTGTTTTCTCATCACCTAATAGCAAAACTGCCAATACACCAGCCTCTATTGATTTCATGTTAATTTTTTTCTCGACCAACTCGCTAAAGAAATTGAGATACATCTGTGCTACATCATGAGCGAAGTAAGTTTTTACTTTCTTTAAGAAATTTGTAATCTTCACAGGATATTTCTCAAATCGCAGTCTTATTTTTGCAAGAAAATCGTCTGCGATAGCTAGGTTAGTGTCTTTTTTCAAACGACGTAATAATTCTTTATCGGATAAGCTATCGAACCGAAAGGCTCGCGAAGCGTCACGAGCTTTCTTATATTTTTGGTTGTCAGATATTGGAATTGAAGATGTTTTATCCATTTCATCTTCAATTTTTTCTTCCCTAAATATTCGCATGAGACCAGGTAGATTATCACAATACCTTTTTAAACGGGAACTAACTTTAGACGAGAAAATATTCTCATCTTTGCATGCCGATATTCTCTCGATATAACAGTCAAACAAATAATTGTATATGCTGTTACGTTTTTCTTGAGTTAATTTATTTAAATAACTGAATTTTGAAGTATCAATCATGTAGTAAATAAAATTATCTGAAAGGAATTCAAGCAATTCTTTGATTATATCCTTTTTATTTAATATATGATAAATCAATGTTACTGTTTTGTACGTATTGTTATGTGATGATAAGTCTTTATCATACAGTTCTATACCCAGTAAAATATTATAAAATGCGTTCCAACAACCCTCATCATACTCAAACACGTTTGTATCATCTATCACGACGCGCAAGAAGTCGTCTTTCACCATCCTACTTTCGCTATTATGATTCTTGTTGTAATAATTAAAAAGAGTTTCCAGATCCCGGTCACCTCTAGCTGATCTTAACAAAACTTTTAACATATCATTCCTGCAATGCTCATTTGTTGTTACCATAATCAAGTCTTTCATTGCCGCGAATGAAGTCTCAAAGTTAATGTATTCATATAATCCGTAGTACGCTACCGTATCGCATTTCAAACGTCGCAAGGCCCATTCTTCTCGCTCTGCTGTTTTCATGAAAAGTTGGTAATCCTGCGCACTAAACTCCTTGGCCATTTCAAATTCTTCGTTAGGATATCGATCATTGAAAAGTTTCTTCAAAAAAACATAGATCTCTTCATGTGGAATCAACTTTAAAAAGAATTTGTGTCTACTAGAATAAAATATATCCCAAAACTCAGCTGCGGTTGCAGGCAAGAATGCGACTGCAAGTTTCTTTGCATCATCTATTGTAAGATATTTTTCAAAGGTCGTATTTTCAATTCTTCTCACAAAGAATCTTGGATTTTCTAGGACTCTTTTCTTATGGTTTATCATAATATTTTTTGATAATTTTTTATTAAACTTTTTCCAATACCATTGTAAGTCACTTTCATCGCTTTTATCAAGGTCATTTGGTTCATATTTCTCTAACAATTCTATGTATTTGTCGTTATTGACTGAATACATATATTGCAAGTCGAATACAAAATCGTATCTCTTTTGAAAAGGTAATGTGTTTAAATATGCTTCTAGTAAATCATACGATTTTCCAATCAAATGTTTTATATAACCGACATCTTTCTTAGTTAAATCTGTGAAATACACGTGAGTGTGATCAAGTAAAATATCTTTCCTAAACTCCTCCTTCGTGAAGAGTAAAAATTTAAATCCAATAGCGTTAAGTTTATTTTTCATGCAGTAGTGGAAAAAGTCTGTGGCACGCTCCTCATCTCTCACGTAATTAGATATAGCCGTTAGAAGTTTCTTCATCATTTTAATGGACATGAATGGGAATATGTTGTGATGGAGGTAGTCCGGATTGATGACATCGATATGATCTGCGTCATACAGCCATAAGCTTTTGTTCATAGCCCTCGTGATGTACAGGCTGTCAGCTGATTTAAGCGTTTGGATGATGTAGTCTGTGTGCTTATATTTAGCCGCGAGGTCTATCTTGAAGAGTCTATCCAGATCAGAGATCTCCGAGGTATTTCTGACGTCATCGAAGTGTACCTGGTTGGCGGCAGCCTCGTTGACTCTGGTGTTGAGCGCATGTTGCCGTATGCCTAAGTTATCGTAAGCGATATTTTCTGTTTCTTGGCTGAAGTAATCAGTTTCTTCAATCATTGTGGATGATTTATCTATGGACAAAAGATAAATAAATTGAAACAGCATCACAGACATTGACTCATCCGAACTAAGGTTTTCTCTTGTAACCTCGATTTCGAATATTCTAGAGCTATGATCAACGGTCCTCTCACCCGCCCTCACTTCGTTTCTGGACTTTATTTTTGCTATACATATTAGTCAATTACATTACATCACACGCACATAGAGAGAGCGAGATAGATATACTGTTTTATTAAACATTAATTACATTCGTAGAGTTTGTTAATCTTGCCTTACACCAAAACTGTCAGATTGGGTCGCCACAAACATTGTAAACGATTGGGTTTGTTAACAAATAAACTCTTTTGATTTTTTTTGACATCGCGCTAGTGATTCGCTTTTTCGGCTTGCCGTTTTCCATAGGATTTACCTTTTATAGATCGGTGAAAGAGTGACTCGATTATTATTATTATTTGATAGAAATGGGGTGAGCCTTGCGTCTCATAGCCACTGCGACCAGTAGATGATCTATTGTGTTATAACCCAATGTAACTCAAGTTCCAGGATAAACCCGAGAATGGAGCTGATGGGGGAGCTTTTGAACTCGTCTACCGAGATTATGTGTGCTTCCAGGTGACTCGACTATTAAGAAAACTCTCCGAGATATCACGTTTTGAGTTGTGGTCTGATGGTTACTTCAGTTTATTTTTTGTTTCAGTGTGGGTAGTTCTTGTGGTTCGTTTATATGTACTGCGTTTAAAAAAAATTTAAAGTTTAAAAATTGATATCAAATGTTATTGCATTTTCGTTTGTTATTGCAAATTGGCTTGTTCAACCACTTTTAGGGTTCATCACAACATTTTCAGCTTGAAAACTATCAGCTGAAAATTTTGCACAGTTACATAGTTACCTATGTTGTAGTTAAATAATTATTTAATTCATTTTTACATTCATTTCCTGTTTTAGCTTCATCATCATTGTAGAACTAGCTGTTTAGAACCAAAGTTATTATGGGACGGAAGTTGTAGGATTGATTCAAGCTCTTTGAAACGTTAACAAATCTATGAAACAATCGAACTCACTCACCACTTGGTAAAACACAGCACAGGTACTGCGTCACGCCGGTTTCCTGTGAGGCCGTGGTATTACTGGTTTGACCGTACTCGGGTTCATTCAAGCCTGCCCAAGTGCAAATTTAAGATGACGGGTAGGGCACACTGGCGACGCCAACCTATTTTAATTTTTAGCTACTAAACCGGATCTATTTTAAACAATTTTGAGGTTACAATCTCTCGGCAAACACTAATACCTATTAGTAGAACCGCCTTTTTTAAACGAGGTTGGAAAAGAGTTCTTCTTCCACGGTAGGCAGCGGCATGACTGTGCTCCGGCATTGTTGATGTCTATGAGCGGCGGTTACCATTTAGGTACTATCAGATGGGCCGCATGCTCGTCTGCCTATTATTCCCAATGAAAAAGAACTTTTTAAGTGATTTTTCTTTTAAATATTTAATAAGCAAATTATGTTTGTATATTCATGTTGTGTACACTACCTGTAAGTTATGGTCTGGTCTATTTTATAATAACACACAGAAATGTTTAAAATGTATACGATTGTAACCTGTAAGTGTACCTTAGATAAATAAATAAATAAATATTAAAAACAATAATTTAATTTCAAATATTTATATACCTAACAGTATCAGCCTATAAACTGTCACACTGCAGGGCAAAGGCCTCCATCATAGAAATCAAGTAATCGCTACTATGATGGGATTAGGCTTAAGTAATCACCACGCTTGCCAAATGCGGATTGGTGATCACAAACCCGAGCTATGTTCGAAAAATTCGAAACATACTTTTCGCTCGACCCGGGAATCGAACCCAGGACTCCGAGATCACGGCCCGGTACTTAAACCACTAGACCAACAGGGCGTCTAACATATACCTAAACGATATTATAAATATTAAAATTGTTACGTTTATTAACGGGGAATGTTTTGGTATTCTAGCCTAGCGAAACACCCACTTGGGGCCTGATTGCGCAATCTTTAAAAACTGTGGTGTAAATGCACCTATATGTAGATAGCCTATCTATAATAAGACTAGTGGCCCGCCCTCGCTTCGCTTCGGTAATTTAATATTAAAACAAAACATTTATAAATTGTATTTTTCTATAGGAACTTAATTGTAGTTAACCAATTCTGAGATTATAGGTAAGTAGGTAAGTATTCAACTGAGACAAAAAATGAGACACGTCATCTCCCTCGGTTTCCCAATATTTTTATATGGAGTTGAGACGTGGACCTTAAAAAAGGCGGACCGCGATCGAATCGGCGCTTTGACGACTGCTTTTCGCACCAATGTCTTCATCCTCCGTGAATTAAATGAGGTTTTTTTTTTTTTTTTTTTATTATGAACTGTAGGCTAACGCTTGACCACAATCTCACCTGATGGAAAGTGACAATGAGGTCCAGGATGTAACGCGTTTGCCTAGGAGATGCCTGTTCACTCTTGCCTTAAAGATGTCCAGATTGTAGTGGTCCGGAAAAACAGACCTTGGCAAGGAGTTCCATTCCTTGGCTGTCCGCATTATGAACGTGGAGGCAAATCAAAAGGTTAAGGGTGTTACGGCATCAATCGCTTACCATCAGGTGATCCGTCTAGTCAGGGGTTGAATAAAAACTATGAAGGTCCTTAAGGTGACGGGTAGGGCACACTAGCGACGCCAATTGATTTAAATTTTTAGGTACTAAACCGGATCTATTTTAAACAATTTCAGGGTTACAACTTCTTCGGTTTAGTAGCTTAATTAAAATCTATTGGCGTAAATGGTTTGCCCTACCCGTCACCTTAAACAAATTTTCATGACTCCAGCGTTAAATATGACGAAAAAAAAAGTAAAAGATAAATATTTATTTGGAGCATTAAACTTAAGACTAATATTAACATAAATATAAATTAAATGCTACCAAAATGATCTCCACTCAGCATTGTGTCATTGCTTCTAAAGCAATGACGCTGGTATTCTGTGGCACCAGGGAAAGTGAGGAAATGCCTTTGATTCATTTTCATAACTCAAGCACTAAATATGGCGAATTTTTCTTACGACGTTTTAACCCCATTTCACTCCTTTAGGAGTTGATTAAAAAATGCTAAATATTTTATCTTATATAAAAAGCTCAAATATAAATTTTCATAACTCTAGCTTTAAAAATAACCAAATGTCCATACGACGTTTAACTCCCGTTCACCCTTTTTAGGGGGTTGAATATAAAATATGCTGAAAGCACTATTATTAATTTTGTATGAGCAATCACCACATTTTCACGACTTTAGCATTAAATATGACAAATCTCCCATACGACGTTTCAACCCCCATTTTACCCCGTTGGGGGTTGAAGTAAAAAATGCACAAATCATTTTTCTTAAACTTGTATGATCAGCCCAAATACCAATTATCATGACTCTAACTTTAAAAATGACTAACCTTCCATACAATGTGTTTACCCCCATTCCACCCCTTTGGGAGTTGAATTGAAAAAAAAAAGTAAAACCAGCGATTTTTTTTATTTTTGATAAATAAATTTTCAAAAATTTCAACACCACCAACTTAGGTCTAATCATAGAATTATTATAATTGTTTATGTCTAATTTAACAAAACAATAATTATAAATAAGTATTTAATACTTACGTACGATAAAACAATTTAAGAACTCAATCGCGCTTAGAATTAGATTTATCTATTTACACTGGGGTTTTGCACAAACACGATAAGTGACGTGAACGATTGGCTTTCAGTTGATGACTAACACGCATAGAATAGAGTAACGACTAACACGCATACTCCTCGCGGAGCCTAACACGACTACTAACACGGAGTAAATGACTAAATAAAATAACACGGAAAACAGAAACTAACACACACAGAGGCACCCACTAATACGATGGCCTTCACACGACCTTCACGCGGCTTTTCAGTTCGGCGAATAGGCGATAAAACAAACAAAAAAGCGGCAAAGTGCGAGTCCGACCAAAGATTATAATCGCTACGTGCGTGAGTCGGATTTGTCCATGACGGGTTCTGTTAGTATCAGCTAGAATAATTCTTACCAAGTAGCTAGTAAACTCTAAAATAGGTACCTACATAATACTTCTACCCTCATATTACAAAACGTGGATTAAAATAAGTAGTGGGATAAAAAATAGGAATAACTGAAGGACTAGAGTAAACATTATTACAAAACTAAGTTTAACTTTATTTAGTATATCAACTATAATACTTAAGTGTAAATTTACAACATAGTCTACATTTTAGGTAGTCTATTTATTGGCAAATAAAGTATTTTGTATTTTAAACCCAAAGAATACATTTACTCTAGCGTTAAAACAACCCGGAACCCAAGTTTAAAATGATTACTACCTGTGGGGATAAAGAATGGGATTAGAAATGGCGGCGCATCTATTCACTTCTCGTTCGCACACTATTTGCGTCTATACTCGCACTCGTGGGTACTGACTGCAAAAAAAAATTCTGCGTTCCCTTCCCTGTCGCATCAGTCAGGTTTCGCAATTTTGTGAGCTAGACGCGTTGTCTGTTTTTCCGTGGTTTTGAACCTTTCGTTATTTTGTCATTTGTTATTGTTTGTTGTTATAGTTTATAGTTAATTTGTATGTTAAATAATTGTTTTGTTAGTTATTTATTGAGAATAGATAGTGTTTTAAGATATAGTTACAATAGGATATAGATATACTTATTACAATCTTTTATTTCAAGATACTAATTTTAAAAGTTATGAAGCGCATATAGAATAGTACATGAAATTAATGTAATTAAATTACAACTGTATAAATCATAAACTGTTCTAACGCAATCTATATTTAATACTAATATTATAAAGCTAAAGAGTTTGTTTGAACGCGATGAACTCAGGATCTACTTACTGGACCGATTTCAATAATTCTTTCACCATAGGAAAGGTACGTTAGGTAGTCATAGGCTATGTATGTACCACGGGCGAACCCGGGGCGGACCGCTAGTAAATACATATTTACTTGAGAACAAATTCGTTTATAAATGCTATGGCATTTATAATCTGCAATCTGAATAATTTTCATACATTTTTTATATATAGTCAAAAAGACTCCAAAATAATAAAACCTATAAAACATACTCGTACATTAATAGTACTTTAATTAATAACATTTATTTATTTATTTAAAAAAAACAAAACAGTTTCAACGGTAACGATATTTTATACTGAAAAACGTCAGTTATAAGTTTTCAAACCGTTGATGCTGACGGTACCGGCTCCACGCGCCGCCATTTCTAATCCCATTCTTTATCCGCACGGATAGTACTAATATAATAACCTCAAAACATCGATTCAGTAACCATGACAACTTATCCCTGTGACAGTTCATTCCGTTTTACACTAAAGTATTTGTGCGAAAGTAGTTAATTTATTTTTTAGATTTAATCCCAAAAATATAAAGCAATACCTATGCATATTACTTGGAAACCTTACTTAGGTCAATATTTTAATTAAGTGTTGCTCAAAAACAATTCTAAAATATTTTACTGCAGACAACAAAATAAGGTTATGTAAAATGAAATGTCACTGAACGAATGATTGAATGATTCGTTCAATTTTGACACTATCCTGCGGTACTAAGTGGTCTATGGTTAGTCAAGGACTTGTAATAAAAATTTGAGAACTAACATTATTCCGTAATAATCATGAACTTGCTAGTTTAGGATTAAAACCGGTATCAGAGCAGTTTTTTGTAACAAGAGGGTTTCAGTTGAGGAGCCGAAATAAATAACAGGCCACATTTGACGATTCTCTCATAGAGAGGTGACCTACTAAAAACTACGATTAAAGTGAATAATCGATATGTACTTCAAACAAACGTGAATCGAATAAAATACTAATGGAAACATTGGTGCTACTTCGATAACATTGGACTCCAACATTTTTTGTATTTCTGCTGACATATGTAGGGTTATATATATGACATAGTATTCGGTGTGCGTTTAAAGTTGGTAAAATCAAAGGAGGTTTTCTTAAAAACGGTATGCGTAAATTGGATATTAACTTTAAAATTAGGTTTAAAGATATTTATCTCATAAAGACAAAATACAGTCGCTTACATGAGAACAAGCTTACTTACTAATTATGACATACTTTTTAGTCCGAGCTTCCAAAATACACAATCATTCATTGAAATTAAATAACACTAGTCACAAAACAATTCAAACACTCAAAAAATACCTTTCCACAACATATCTACTCAGTCAATTTTGATTTGAATAATCGAAAAGAAGATTCACTTTTGATGTCTGGCGGTGGAAGGTCAAAAAGTTGTGCTCCTTCGTACGTTAACATTTTTCTACCGTAATTTGTTCTTGTCTTTGGCGTAACTACAGGGGAAGCCAATATTACTTTCCACCTCTCGAGGAAAAACATCAGACGCCCCGCTTGAAATTGATAGTCAATCATAGCGGCGTCTTTTAGAGGAACCGCCGTGACGGTTTCCACTAGATTTTTTATTGTCTGGGTATTTTTTGCTTACTACGCTACGGAACTCTAAAAACACATCACGTCACAGCTCACTCACCACCATAGAGACGCACCGCGCGTTTTCTAGTTCGATGCATATTACAATAATCTTTGATTAAAACATACCTAATGCTTACTTCTTTGTTCCATGCTTAGATAATTTAACACGTTTCATGCGTTTCACGCCAGAGACAGAGTAAAATGTATGCCAGCATGCATTTAGTTTTTTTTATTGTCTAGTTAATGTTTACTTCGAAATATTTCACTGTTGGCTAGTAAACGAGTATGGAATCATATGTAATTATGACACGATATTCAATAAAAAAAACTAAAGCTGTGTGTAGGTACTTTATAATTTATTGATTGTATTACAATTTTATTTACTGTTTGGAAAATAGTTTGTAGCCTAAAAATGATGAGAACAAACTCATTTATAGTGAAATTGGCTTGATTTATTCATAAAGCAGTCTTTAATATAAATGTTTAACTTCATAATTTTGTCTTTTGTTAACTTATTCCCGAAACTGAGTACATTGGGGAACGCAATAATACTTCGCATTTCTGCTTTATTAGCAACCGGTTTATGTTCACGATTAAATAATATAATTTAATGCTAAACATGAAAAATCAAAACTCTTAACCAAATAATACTTCAAAATATAACTAAGTGTCGTTCTTAGAGAACTTCCAATTACCACCACTAGGGGGAACAGTATTGAATGAGTACTATATTTCCGCACATCACTATAATTTTGTTTCTCAAGGTGAGTGACATTTTGTTTGAAAATTTTGCTTTTTTTTTTGTTTCTTTTACGCCCTCCAATTTTATTGTAGTGAGTGAAGCTTTTTATCAGTTTCTATACATTTTTTATCATAATCGTTAAAATTTGGGATTTCTGTTATCAGATTATTAAAAAATTCCGCAGTGCGAGAGTGTTCAATTCGTTTTGTGTGCGAATATTTTGATTCTACTTACTTGAAATTGATTTGTAATCAGCCAGGCGCAGGTAACCTTAATTTTTATTATAATTATCTTGCTTATTTTCATTCTTACACCACGGGTATTACTTGAGTATTTACATTCTTAAATTATTCAGTGGTTTAGTCGTGCTAAAATCTGTGCCTATTTATTTACATAAGTAGTTCCCTAATAGTAAATTGTAAGTATAGTATTTAATGAGAATGAACCATGTTATATTGCTTTCTGATCTTGAAATTATATGTCATAGATAAAATTTAAGTTCATTTTATCTGCACAGTCCTCTGTACTGTGCAGCTTATTAATCTAATGTTAGTGTCCATGAAAGTTTAACACGTTGACTGCTTACACTCATCTTGAATTATCTCACGGTGCTAGATCGCCACACACTTAGATTAAATCAAAATAGCGGAAGACATACCACATCCTTTCAATTAGACAACTAAAAATAACACACAACTCACAGCGCTTAATTTTGAGGGCATAGGATATGCAACCGTATGAGAAAAGGGTAGTCGCGTCAGAATTGTTGAGAGCTGGTGCAAGCAACACAAGCTCTCTGTAAACCCAAAAAAAACTGAACTTGTTATGTTCACAAACATACAAAACCAAGAGGGCACTGGCCCCATACAAATTCCTAAACTGTTCGAGACCAAACTAAAACTCAACGATGAAGTCAAGTACCTGGGAGTAATTGAAGATAGTAAATTACTCTGGAATAAACACCTAGACCACACACTAGCCAAGTCAACAACAGCTTTCTAACAGTGCAAGAAAATGCTGGGAAACAATTGGGGACTATCACCAAAACTAACTTTATGGCTATACACCACTGTGATCAGGCCAATGCTCGCCTACGGCGCCCTAGTCTGGTGGCCTAGGACGGAACTGCAGGCTACCATCACCAGAGAGAGGGGCCTATCCAAAGGCTAGCTTGCTCGTCCGCAAGTGGCTCTATGAAAACGACACCCACGGCTGCAATAGAAGTCCATCATCACAGCCCACACACCTCAATATTGAAAAGAGTGATTGCCTACCAATCGCTCATAGAGGCTCCGTGTGACCGAATACAAACTCAATACATCATTAATAAAGGATACGAAGTGGTTAGTACTAACAGAGAAGTACGAATATACATGGATGGGTCCAAAACGAACAACGTGTCGGGGGCCGGCGTACATTTCCTAGATCTCAACATCAAAATTCACATACCGCTAGGCTCACACAGCTCAATCTTTCAATGCGAGTGTGTGGCCCTAACTAAAGTAGCGAAAGCCGTACAGCGACGCCATCTACGTAACTACTACTACGTTAAATTCCTATCAGACAGCGTATCTGTACTTATGGCCCTGAAAAACCAACACACCAACTCCAAATTAATACTCGAGTGTCACCACATCGGCCTCCCACATCATATGTTTTTTGTATCTGTATATTAAAATATTGCCTATAGAAATGAAATAAAGATAACAAGCAATGAGAAAAGTCCCAACAAGTAACCAGGATACAATTAAGATATTTTGATTACCTATTTGCCCAATAAAAACTCTAGGGCGTTTCCATCCCTCGCCCAGGAAACACTCAGACCGGGGTGAGGACTGCCACGGATGCTTCATCCGTCCATCCGAAGAGGCTCGCCATCTCGGCCTCTTTCCTACTCAACCTCCCGGGTAGCACCCACGCTGCTGGATGCAGTGCAAGCACCATCGAGAGGAGGACTGCGGGCACCCCTCCCCCCACATACATTGCTGGTTGCAGTGCAGCGCGAGTTAGGGACAAACCCGCAGGCTTTCAACCCAATAACGCGTCGCACAAACCGACTCCGCTGGCTCCGACCTGCCAACGCAATCCGCTGGCTGCGAACTTGCAGCGCAGGTCCCAAAACGTGGGCCTTGCGGCCACTGCGCCCGAAGGCACTCCACTCAAGGGGGGATGCCGAAGTCAAAGCGCTCCGCCGGAAAACCCGCGTGGGCGGAGCCGGACACAGCATCCCCAGGTCCGAAGGCAAAAATGGCGCCTGCAATCCCGCTGTGCGATGGTTTAACCCGCTTTCACGGGCCCTAGTGCACCGTCAGGGAACGACGCGAAGACGCCGGTCGTCGGCGCGACAATGTAGGCTCTGTAGCGAAGTGCGCTTCGGCGCGGTCGCATGCCAGGGCCGGTCTGTCGGGTGTGCATCCTTCGGCTAACAGGTAGCAATCCACGAATGAATTACTACCCGTCATTGTCCAGGAAAAACCGTGTCCCGCGGTAACCGTTTCTGCCTAATACCAACCGAAGTTTGAATCAGGACAGAACTGATAACCAACAGGGCCACTCGAGGAGGTAGATGCACCTGAGTCCCCATTATTATACAACCTACGGCAAGTTACCGCAATGCATCAAACAGTACATATAAGAAGCCGCGCGCACCGGGCCGGTATATCGCCGCTAGTGTTGTATTATCTTCACTATTTTTCATTGGTACCAAACTATTACAAAAATATCTTTTGTTGTAATAGTTTGGTACCAATGAATTATTGAGTAAGATTTTTTACAACTACAGTACCTATATTTTAAACTTTTTCTTGTATTGTCCAATTATCTAGGAAGGTGTGAATAAAGGATAACATTATCATATTGTTTATACCTATACAAACACTATGGTTGCATTTTATGAGCAACGAAGAGTTATTCGTTCCACAGAGTACTTTTTAATAGATTCGTTCTTATTCATTGAGACAAGAAATAATAATTATTACTTACCTAATACTATTATTAAAATGTTACATAAATAATTCAAAATGTTACTACTGATACTTAATCCAATTTGACATATGCCTAAGCATATTATAGTGATAAGCAGACAAATAAGTAAATAACGTAATTTGCCCAGCCACAGGGTATGTCTTAATCAGCACTCGCGTCTAATTTAATCACGATCGCACGCGGCGTGCTCTCTAGCACTCTAGCAAGAGCCGCTCAAGCACAGGGTATGTGATCGCCGCAAGGCTGTAAAGAAAATGTCGTATCTCGCTCACGCTCGGAGTGCGACTTAGCACTCAAGTCGCAACGCAGCGCGCAAGATCAGTCAACGAGTTAAATAGTTATAATGCAGTATAAAAATTTATTTATTTTTCCATTCTTTACAGAAAATATACTACCTATCCAAGATGGTACAACTAACTGGGAATAATCTTCCAAAACGACAGCAAGAACTTAATACCCTAGTAAACGAGGCCACAGCAAACAACACCAACTTTGACAAGCTGAAGAGTGAGCAGGAAAGGTCAGATGTAGATAGACTGTTCAAAATTGATGTAGCGGCTAAGATTAAAAATGTGGAATTCATCATCGAAACTCTGAAGTCAGGAGATTCTCTTTATGTATCCAGGGCACTCAAAAAGTGTCTATGGTTGTTTGATGATCACCACTCACAAATTATAAATCCTGATTACCTTCATTACCATATATTTCCACATATGTCCATTAAAATGAAAACCAAATTATTGACGGCTGTGTACACGCATTTGAAAAGTGTAGATCGAGCTGCAGATTTTTATAAGTACTGTTTGCAATGGACCATGAGTGACTTAGGTTCCAAATTCCTCTTAAATACATCTGAAGCATTCAAATTGGATCTGGTAAAAGATATAAACTCCAATATCTTTAATAAAGACCACAAATATTTAAAATGTTACATTGGAAATTCTTTTGCACTCTTTGAAGCATACTTACAGATAGCACAATCAAAAGGATGGGGAAACACAAATGATATGATTGTTGATTTTTCCTATTTCTATAATGTATCTGATATTAAATATCTTGAGTTATTAGAAAAATATGCTAGCGTAAGAAAACACACAAGTCCTGTAAGTTTGGGTTTACGTATTTCAAAAGATATTGTGACTAAACATAAAGTAAGGGTATTGAAAAACCCCATGTTGTATATTCATATTCTAAATGTGAATAAATTGCTTCGTCATAGTGTAGTAAGTGACGTAAAAGTATATGCTGTCAGTTTACTGCCAAAAGATGCTTCAGAGTTTTGGGACATGCACTACTACCAGACATATAAGCCAATCATTCACGCTATTCCTGAAGCTGAAAGATACAGTTTTATGAAAAAAATCTTTACAGAGAATTATCTAAATGAGGAGTTTGAAATGCGAAAAGACTTTTACAGTCAAAAGTATTATAATTTGATGACAGAACCAGAAAAGGAATCATGGGCGTTAGCACAGATTGCCAGCAGAAATGAGATTCTAGGTTCTGGACTTGATTATTCATGGTACAAATTTATAAGCTTTGATAAGGCATTTGAAGACATCAAAAAGCTTATTAAGACTGCAACTGACAAAGCAAAGCGTTTAGATATGCTTAAAGTTTTGGTAGAATCAGCTCAAACTCAACGCGAACTTGAGAAACTCTTTAGCTATTTCTATGACCGACACGTTAATGAGAGCAAAAATACCAAAGAAGTATTTTTGAAGAAAGTTATATCGCTCAATAATGTATTTGAATTTGATGAAAATTGCTGGGGAGCACTTAATAAAATCTTCTATAGTGTTGATGTTTATAATATGGCCGACTCTCGCTGCAACCCGGATTTTAAAATTATTTCCATATTGTATCACATTTTAAACAATAAGGCAATGCCTGACGCTTTGAAAAAACATATTGAATTGGAAATTAGCATATACTCTTTAAAAACATATGTAGATAAGTTAAATGAGGAAAATAAACAACACGTGTTTACATACATTTCCAACATCTACTTAGACAGTATTCAGAAATATGTTCCTGGCAGTGAAAATGACCTATGCATTGCACACATACATTTCACTTTAGAACTTATGGCAGCTTACAAGAAAACTAAAGAAGATATACCAGAAACCATAATGAAATTTATAAATCGTGACTTTTCAATCTACAGAAATCAGCAAATTTTCCAAAATAAAATAGAAAAAGTAACACTTACTGACTGCCATTTAGTTCGCTACCTAAAAGAGGACTCTAAAATTGTTAGTGATAAAATTTCAGAAATTAAAGAGCAAATGATAAAAAACTGGTATTTTAGACTGAATAGATTGTTACGAAAATTGAAAATATATTTTTCAAACGAGGAGGTCACGAAACATTTATTAAATTTTCTTAAAGATTTTCATAATGAACATGATAATATCTATTATAGAGCCATGGCTACAAGTGTGTATGGAATTATACAATTAAACGATGCAAAATCTAATGTTGAATTCATGAAAAAGTTTGCGCCAGGGAGCCCCAAAATAGACCATAGCAAAATAGACGAGAAAATATTGCGGACACGTGAAGCCATATGTCGCTATGCTTGTTACTCTCGCCCTCCGGTGCCTCTCTCAAGTCTTTTGATGTATTTGAAGGGGGACTATGTACACTACTGCCTTCCTATGATGGCCATGTACTTGTCAAATCTTCCTCAATCTTTATGTTTGAAATTTGTGGAATCCCTTTTGGATTCTCCAGTGTCAATACAAAAGCATGGCCTCCGGTTAGCATTCAAATGCTTCGATAAAGCAAACCTAGAGAAACTTGTTCTAAATTCATGGAAAAACACCAAAAACGTATCTCTTAGAAGCGTTATCTACAAAGCATTGTACGAAAACATCGTGAATGAGAAACATAAAGAATTGTATGAGACTTTAAAAGAGCTAACTTTGGATCTTCATGATGAGGATAAGGAGGATATATTCTCTATATTAATGTGTAATGAGCTACCGAATGACTTTATCGAAGTAGTTTGGGCAACACTTGAAAAATTTTATGATAATGAACAAAATATAGATCGTAAGACTAAAGCCATAAACCGTATGGGAAGGCAAATACACGCATTCAAGAAGGATATTATTAAGAAAATTGTGTCTGACCATATAAACGGTATGTTTAATACAACAGAACTGCACGATAGAGATAACGCTCAAAAACTAGCCTCTTTATTCCTTGCAAAATGGGATCTCGTAGCACATTACATAGTATATTTTACTAGAAATGAAGAAGAGCGCTCTGAAAGTATAGATATGGCTAAGCTTATTGTTGGTAAATGCCTCGCGGGGTGGAATGACGTTGTGGGCGACATTTATGCTAATAGAACAATATATGCAGAGTTTATACAGAATTTGAAAAAGTTAAGGTTTGTCCCAGATCCAGGAACTCCGGGGGCCGTCCTCGCCGATAATGAGAGTTTTGGAAACTCCGCTGTCGTATTTGAGGCGATTCTGAATGAGCTGCAGGCAGCTTTGCCTCTTCATGAGATATACGTGGATGTATGGGAATTAAGAATCGCCATGATCAGCAGGAGAGTATTAAAAGATTGCAGCATGGAATTTGCTAACGATAATCGGCCAGGGGTTGTTGAAGAAACTGGTACGAGATATGGTAGGCAACTAGGTGTTTTGGTAAAAGATTTTGTACAGAAAAATATGTATTTTTCTTCTTTCGATGATAAAATAGTAAATTTAATAAACGAATCTGCTTTAGATATTCATTGTTACTTGGGCTTAAAAAGAACCTGTAATTTGAGTCACGACTATATTTCTGTGGCCACAGCACGAGGCATTCTGGAAACAGGAATAGAAAAAACTAGCCTGTTAGCACTGCTTGTACTTCCGGCGGATCCGAAATGCGATTTAGGATTCTTTAAGTCTGTATACGACGCAATTCGAAATGTTCCTGATATGGCAATACAATCTTGTTTGCATCAGAAGTATAGCGGCAATCATAAGAGGAGGCGCTTTGAATAGACTTACGAATTATGAATAACTGCATCATGAAAAATACAGACATAGGAAGGTATGTACTTCTCGGATTTTTAAATTGTCTGTGATATCAAGTTCAAATATATTTGACTGTGGTTGGGTAATGATAGGAGAGCGTCTTAGAATAATATTATTCTAAGGAGAGCGTCCTTGTTATTTCTTTACACCCGTAAAATATCGCTTGATTACAATGTCAGCTTTCACTTGACCTTTATTTCCATAGACATGAGGTTTATCATATTAACCAAGTTTCATTCCATAGATTTTTATTACTATAGACCTAAAGATCATTTGTCTATAACACTCAATGGCTGTCATTCGAATCAAGATACATTTTACAGACTAGTGTTAAAGCTGCTATAAGAATGGTTTTTTTTATTAGAAGTTTTAAGAGAAATAAAGTATTATTGTATTTTAATCATAAGTTATATTATAAAAGGGCTAGCATTTAACAATTCACCTCGGTACCAAAAATACTAAGTGTGCACCAATTGCTTGCTTTGGTGTATAATTGGCATTTTTTAAGAGCACAATTGTATTTATTGAGCAATAAATATTGTAACCGTTATTTAAAGACCATAAAATATGTAATTGATGTTGTTTTTTTTATAGTTTAATACATGTTTATCATATTTAAGTTTCGACTTTCATTTTTAATTTAGTTTTCCTATAAGAGTACAAAGTTGGGATTGGTGGTAAAAATAGTAAAACACTGTAAAATTTGCGAACTTAATTTATTATCTACTAAAATGCAACGTTCATCAATACTTCGTATAAAAAATAAGTACGTAACAACAAATATTCGATCTCCTACGACACAATACTATAGGATGAAGCATCTTTACAAATCTTTATCACACAACGTTAAACATTTTTATTCAAACAGATATTTTCTGCCAGTGAGAATCAATGAGGCGTTTTCTTAAAAAAAAAAGCTAATAAAATAATAGCTCAACAGATGGCGCTTAGCAGGCGAAAATAGTTCTGTCAATGTCAATTCCGTTGACTACGTATTATAGTCGGATTTTTAATTAGGCAAAGTAAGCAGACAGATGTCAATGTGTCATTCCCATACATTTACAAAATGAAAAATGTCAAAATGTATGGGAATCTGATATTAGCAACAGTCAAATAACTTTTTTTAGTTAAAAATCCAACTGTAAGTCCTTTTTTTAAAAAAAAAAAAAGTGTCATCATACAAAGCATACAAGCATTCATCAATTCATCATTAGTTCATGTGTTTGTTGCATTTTTGCGATTTTTCTTCAACTGGTTTCGGTAAAAACAAACTGTGTACCTACGTAAGTGAGTCTCGAAATCGTTTGGGGTGAAATGATCCGAACAAACACATGAATATTTCCGTAGATGCCATCCAATTCTTCGATGGAAATCTATTCTGGTGGTTTTGATCCACTGTCGCTTTAGGGTAGGAAAAAATAAATTATTACCAATAAATGGGACAACAATTTTTTTTACTCTTTTACACTTAGACGAATACCTACAAAGTACGTACGTTTATTCCTAAAAAGATCGATTATTCAAAATGTAACAATATAATCTATTTTATATTATCACGGCTTTAATTAACAAACAAATTTTCTCGAAAATTAGGAAATCGAGAACGCGACTGCACTCATTGATTTGACACTTAAATTTTTGTGACTTTCACGCCATCTAGTAAGTTTTTTGGAACTATTTCTTTTTTTTTAAAACGCCTCATTGCTATATAGGTCGTTGGGTAACGGTAGATTACATATTTAACCAATGATATAATAAAAAAAGGTAGACAGATATGTTGTCAGTTGTCAGTACAGAAGCCAAGTCAAAATAACCCTTGTCCTAGGTTGTAAGAGTGACAAAAATAGCAGGACTATTGTCTTGAGTGTAAGCAAGACAAACACGTTGCAATGAATTGTTCGGGTGCCACTTTTTAGACGCTAGTAACGTATCTACCTCGTTTTATCATACACATAAGTGATTAACGTCCCATTAATCAAGCTTTTTAAATTTAGAAATTGCTCAAACATCATGCCATCCTTTTCAAGGCAACTTTGTGGCAGAGATGATTGGCGTCGCTAGTAGAGGGTGACTAGGGGCGGATACTAGTCGTTTACACCCCTCTTTCCCCCATAAAGGTTCTAGGCTTCGTGCTGGAGTTTTTTGTGATATGGAAAGAAAGACGAATTTTAAGCCTCTGGCTAGACACACTATTTTACTCACATTAGCGGTCGGGTGTCTCCCCTAAGTGACTGACACCCGGGTTAAATTTCCTCTTAGCTACATACGCCACTGGCAAGGACAAAACATTTGAGCAGCTTTCAAAGTTGAAAAGCAATTTCAGTACCTATTTTTGAGGGACTAAGAGTGACTTTGATGTGATTGAATGAACCAAAAAAGCTGAGGAAAGTGGTCAATACGTGCTGTAAGACGACGGGTATTCCACTTGACTTTTTTATCACGGCGTATCTTAATGTGTCATAATAGTTTAATGGATACCTTAATGTGATGTTATCTCTTGATGTGATGCGTATAACGTGTCCATTTTCTTTGAACGAGTAAATAGATATAAAAATTGGCGTAGTACCAGTTGCGAGAAGAAAAGGAAAATTATTTTCTGATAATTTCTAAGCAAATATTATACGTAAGTTTTTGTCTATTCATTTAGATAATTAATTAATTTAAGGCGTCTTTAAAACATTGTAAGGCGCGTTTTATTTTTAAATGATATATTTTACAACAATGCTATACGTTTTATGAAGTTTCTCTCTGTATTCACTCAATATTGTGCAGACGGACACAGGTCAGCCAAATTTGTCATTTCTCAATTAATGTTGAACTTTATATGTCTAGAATAATGTTGGGAATTGCTTGAAATTTGATAGATCTATGGTCGTGTGACTTTATATTAGCAACTAAACTCTTAATAGTGCTCGTAATATTTAGTGATGTAATGAATATTCCCGAAACCATTCCGAGCGAGCTAATTTCCATATATGTATATATATTAATATTAGCATGTTTTTAAACATTTGTGTATGACATACAGTTATTATCTAATTTATTACAACCATCAGGTAAGTACTTGTACGGTCGGCTGAAAAGAAATGTACACTTTAATACCTTGTCATAATAGCTAGGTAGAATCTGACTACTACTTTCCTATATGGATACGGACGTTATTACCGTGACAAGGTACTAATGTGTGTGTCACCAGAAAATAACAAGATTCGTAAGTTTATCAATTTAGTAGGAAGTTTATAAACTGTCGTAGCATTCTAAACGGGAGATAAATTGTATTATTTTACGTCCACACCTTCGTACATTGATAAACTTACTGAACTCACTCGTAAAATAATAAGTAAGCAATATCCAAACGCTATGCGCGAACTGATTGGCATTGCCACTATGAATATTTACCAATCAGAGAGCAGTGTGTTATTTTACGTATTTGAAAGATGCGTATATTTAAAAGAGTTTCTGTGATTGGTCGAACCATGTAAAATTTTACGAATAGATATCTGTGAGTTTATAAATTTACCGTGTGACGTCGGAAATTGATAAATTTACGAAAGTGTGGAGGTAAAATAATACAATTTATCTCCCGTTTAGAATCCTAAGGTTTATAAACTTCCTAGTAAATTGATAAACTTACGGATCTTGTTATTTTCCGGTGACATACATATCTGGGCAGCTGACTGTACGCTATCCCCATCCCCCGTATGATATTCGTTACATCACTAGTAACTACAGTTATTGCTCAGGAATAAAGCTTTCTCTATGGTACAAACTATTAAGTAGAGTCCGCGTCACGAATGAAGTCCCACGGCATAACACGGAACTAAAATTTCAAGATATTAAAAGGGGCTGGTACGAGTTTGGGGAAGGCCCCAAACTCGTACCAGCCCCTTTTAATATTGCGCGTTGGAACGGGATGACATGAGCTTTAGTACGGTAATAAATTTAGATCGTGATTTATTATAAGGTGGCTTGTGTCCAAGGGCGTGAAGCTCAAATTTGAATGTTGATGGCGACTGAATCGCGCTTCAAGTAACTTTGGTGGCGCGAACTCTATTTTAACAATCAAAATTTAGGTAGAGTTTGCACCACAGTCCCGTGTTTTGCCGCTGGGGCTTCTTTCGTGGCGTGGACTCTAAGATGTTTTTTGCACTCTTTTAGCAATGCATTGTAAAAATTAACTTCAGTAAGCAATTTAGTCATATTTTTACAGTGCAATGCTTTCTTTCGATCATTTATATCACATTTTATATTTTGTCAAATTACGTTCGTAAAACTGATTACACTTAACTTAGAACTCAAAACTAAACTTAGTTAGTTTACTAAAGGCCGATTCGACCAACCTTATTCCGATACTAAATCTATGGTATACCGCTGTCATTCCATACAAATCTGACGCTATGCCATAGATTTAAATACGGATATAGATTGGTCAAATCGAGGCTTAAAGTACGATTACATTCTCTCAGAATGAGGGTTTTCGCGTGTGAAAAATCCGCTAGATGGAGTACTATAGGAGTGATCTGTCAAAATGTCAATTTGACAAACTAAACAACCAATGCGGTTGATGTTGGACCTCAGTCCAACAATACGCCATTTAGCAGATTTTTCACACGCGAAAACCCTCATTGAATTACAGCGCTGAAGTTTAGAATAATTAAAGATGCGTCAAACATTAGTTACAGTGACTAAGACAAGGGGGCGTTGTATTGTTTTGCATTTTGTCTATAGAAAACTGGTATTAACACCTCCAGGTTATATCCCATCGAGAATTGTACATAAATTAGATCTCTGACAATAACCAAGACTATAATGAAACGCATCTTTATGGCTATCGTAAATAAGTCTATTCCATAACTAAAGCTATCATAGACACAAAACTATGTCACTTCCCCAAATACCAGTAGGTACATATTGCTACGGATATTCATATTAACTAAATCTAATCAATAACTTATGCTAACCATACAGAATTAATAAATTATAAATCATCTTTACAAGGAATACTGTTCATTTTATGTTCACCCCTTGGGTCCCGTCTAAACTTGAATAAAAACACCCAGTAAATTAGCAAAATTCAAACCAACGTTTAAGTTGTAATGTAATGGGACTATCACCCATCACTTTAATGCCTTATATGTTTAAAAATAATCCGAAGATTACCAAATAGAAGTAAATCATCTCTATTATGATTTAATTTTGAAAAAAAAAACAACTAAATAACAAACACCAGGGTTATTTATGGTTAAACATAGTGTGCTATTTTATTTTTTTGGTAATTGTGTTTATGGTATGTAAATGTATGAAATGCCCGACGGAACCCATATTCGTAATTGCGACAGTGTGTATGATTAATACTATTATAGTAATTGACTGAATTTGTATAGTACAGATTTGATTGAGCAAATATAAACCAAAATCAGAAGATACACAGGTTTTTTTTATTCAAATAAACTATTATAAAAAGCTTTGTTAATAGCACTAAGGACGAATGATTAAGTAGGTCATTTATGTAGTAATAGGAGCTGCCTTTTGCCATATGTAATACTTTTATATAATATATATGCCAATATTAAATACTAAACTTCTTCTAATATTAGGTATAACAATTTTGAATATCACTTATTTAGAAATGATAAGACTTATGCTGAAAAATATATTAATGAAACCTAGTAACAGAAAACTACATAAAACACAGACGACAAATTGGCTGAAAAAAGACAAATTTAAGTGCTATAATCGTATCCAACTAGCCTAAAATGTTATTTAAAATGCCTATATACATATAATTTCTAAATATCAAAGTTAAGTCTGTTCATTTCTAAATGTAGACACAATGTGATTTTTTCCATTTAGTTACATGTCATATTGTCTATTGTAAAATCTAAAATAATAAAAAAACTATTCAAGTCAGTATAAGGAATGGAAGACATCAAGAAAAATTATAAAAACGTATTTGCTTATTGCATGTATATATTATCTTTTGTAGAATTTGTTCTATCGTTACATCGATGATGACGTTTCAAAATAGTACTTGTACTAAAAAAATGTAGTACGGCAGTACAAACATAAAATGTAAATCGTTGTAGAATTAATTCAGTCTCGACGACGTCCTTCTGCATTTATATCAAAACCCTCGCCAACCCGTCTGCCAAGCGTGGTGAGTATGGCAATTACCCCTCATGTGATTGAGGGAGGCCCGTGCCCCAGCAGTGGGGACTTAAATGGGCTGACGATGACGATGATGACGTCCTTCCAGCGATACCTAGGTCGACCAACTGGGCTACGACCCACGGGTCGGCCCTGGTATGCTTATTTCACGAGAAAATCTTCGTCCAAGCCAGCAAAGACGATCAATACTTGGCAAGAAGTAGCGCTGGATCGACCGAAGTGGTGACCTCTTGTTACGGAGGCCAAGACTCTATTTGGGTATCTGAGCCAGCGGAGTAAGTAAGTATAATTAATTATCCCATCTTTAAATATGTATATAAAAGTTATTTACCTACTGCCGCACTCAGAGACGTCAATTAAGCTAAACGTTCACTTACTTAATTATGGAAAGTCTTTATGCGTATTGAAATAAGTGCCAATATTTTTTCTTAAGTACCACTTAAAGTTAATTTGACGTCTCTGACGGCAGTTAGTAACATATTTTAAGTCCTCCTTGTCATTAAAAATCAAGACCATCCCAACTCGTTATTTCAAAATAACCCTTTACATTGTCTTAATTAAAGACCTTAAATCATTTTGGCACTACGTACAAATAAATTGTAACATGACATGTAACAAAATGTCGCCTAGCCTATAAAGATGAGGGAAAGTGAAAATCTAGCCGTGTTAGAAAGATTTAGTGGTTAGACATTAGAACTACCTACTACAGTTATATACAGTCTGACTAGATGGCGCCAAAATTTAAATGTTTGACATAATTTAAAATGAACCACTTATAAAAGTACAGTAGGCTGGAAAAAGATGTAGATAAACACTAATAGTTTGTCATAAACAAAGATGTAGATACACAATTTAAGTATCTAGTGTTTATAGCTCTCTCACTTGTACTTTCTTACATGGATGATATAGTATTTTTACAAGGTGCTAAATAAATAAATTATCTTTTTATTTGCTAGAAACACAGTTCATGCATACATCTTTTTGCAGCCAACTGTACACCATTTGAACTATGTGATGCGGTAACATGTCACATGTATCTACCATTACCTCAGCGGTAAGGGAAAACACAAGTATTTTATAGGATAACAAGTTACTGCATAACAAAGCTCTTTTTTACAAAATGGCGACCCAGTCAGACGTGCGCAAATAAACAGGAAATACTCTTAAATTATTGTCGGACAATTGCTTTACAATAAGAAGCTTAAAACAACATCAACAACAACATGGATATTGGAAAACAAAAACTTGAACATTCAAAAACACTTCGAAATCTCAAAATATTTTCAAAAAGCCGTCTCCAGGACCCTAACTCGAATGATGTGTTTATATCTCCGTGTATCACATACTCTTTTCGTAACATTTGTTATGGTCATAGCGAAAACTCTAAAAGAACGTGTTATCAAATATTGCTAGCGGCCGCCCGCGATGTCATACGCGTGTAGATAGGCCACCCCCGTTTTATCCCTTTAGGGGGTGGAGTTTCTTAAAATCCATTCTTAGCGGATTTACACCCTTTAAGTAGCCTACCTGGCAAATTGTATGTTCGTAAGGCAGAATCAAAATTATTTTAGCGTTTAAACTTACCTAAAATATCTGAGCATTTGACAAAAATCACTTTTAGCACAATACCTTACGGAGTACTTTCATTTGTTCTTGAATAACAAATGAAAATCCACCTTAGCGTATATTAACATAGATGGATAGATATACTTTATTGCACAACACAACTTAAAAAACTAGGCATTACAGAACCTTACAATTTCGGCGGTGCGATTTCTACCAGACAACCTTCAGGCAAACATACAGTTGTTTTTTTGTCAAATGCTCAGATATTTCTAGTAGTTTGAGCGCTAACATCATTTAGATACTGACTGTACTTGCATACGAATATATCACGCCGGACACGTGTCCACACCAAATGTCACACTGGTGTGGCTACGAGTAATTCCTATTACTCGTGGTCACACCACTTCGCGCTTTGCCGAAATGCAATTAGTGTCGTGAAGCAATTGATAAATAAATAACTTTGAGTCGTCTAGCGTGCCTGATTCTGAGTTAAATTTTATGAAATTAACTTATTATTATATTATAGTTTCCGACATTTCTTAATAAATTGTAAACGAATCCTATTGGTTTTAATGAAATTAAAAACAAATAGATACAGAAGGCCGGCTCTATAAGACAAATAAAAACACAGGCACTCACACATTGTCACGTCATGATTACAGCAAACTCGGGCCATGGTTCTCCAACACGTTCTTTTAAGTTTCCCTTCTGTATGCACATGACTCACGTGTTCGATTCATACGATTGTAATATCGATTTGTACTTACGCTATACCTACTAAAAAAGAAAATTTGTACTTACATACTCGAAAATAAGTAAAAAACTTTATTGCTCATTTGCGAACATACTCAATCGTTCAATTTTAGACTTTTATCACAACGCAGTAATATTAATCTGTACCCTTACCATAAGTTTGATAAACTGTTCTCTCTATCGAAAACTATCGGTTTATCCCTTTCATTGTTGTTGATGTGAAGGCAGAGCAATAGTTTTGGAAAGCGAGGATAGTATTTCAAACTCATGGTAAGGTCTCTGTTAGTTTCAAGCCAACTATACCAGTTTGCGTGGAAAACATAATAAAACATAGTATCTAAAATAGCAAATACACAACCATCTTGGCACACTTTTAAAACCAAACAAATAAGTGCGTTAGAATGTCACTCCGATCTAATTTCAAATTGGGACATTGACGGTATTAAGTATGACAAAAAAAAAATTGTTAACAGTCGTATAAAAAAGATTTTGTCAATATTGTCATATTATTTTTCCATTAAAATTTATTCTACATTAATTATTACGTCGTCGATATAAATGAAGTTCGGATTCTTTTACATGCCAAGATGTTTATTATTTACTTTGGATGTCACATACTTACGACGCTCGCATTTAAAAAAAATGTAACTGCTTTTTTTTAAACAAAATTATCTAACAACAGTAAACAAGTTTAGATACATACGTACATAATAAACTCTTTGGTACCATTACATTTAGCTACATACAATCAACAGCGATAATAAAAATTGTTCAATACATTTTACAAACTATTCTATCTAAATTTTTAGTCTATGGGTTTATATGGGTTGCAGATCGAAAGCTAAATTAGTTTAGCTTGTGTTGGTATGTTTCTTATACTTTGTCATTTTGACATATCGTAGAAATACATGGGGGTCATAAGCATTCTTCTTAACACATTCACTCAATTATTGAAATCAACTTTATCTGATTGTTTTTTCAATTTGTAGTGAAATTTAGCTTTAGAACTGCAACCCACTTTAGTTATGTCAACATGGGAAGTAATGGTTAGTCTATAGATTTTTTATTTCCCTAATTTTCAATTTATAAGGCTTTATTACAAATCGTCAACTTTGTACGGTTTATTCTGTGTAACTATGGACGAACTAGGCTTTTGAGTTTTTTTTTATTATTATAAAACGTATAATGTGTTTTACAGCGACGACCATCCTACAATCACTATTATTTATTATTTTAGGGCTAAATAATAAAATTCTGTAGTAATATAGTTAATAGAAACTTAAAATTGCATCATACTTAAGAGAAATAAAAACAGGTACATACACATTTGGAATACGGTATACGACTACTTTTTTTTAATTTTGTAATTAAAAGACGTCTCAATGATAGAAACATCGTTGAAAGAATCACTTGATTCTCATTTAAACTACCTGAGATATCACAACTTTAAAATCACATTATTTTGGGCAAACCTAAAACGCTCCATACAAATGGCGACTTAGATGTGACGTCACACTTAAGTATTTTGTATGCATTTCATTTGAATTTTGTATGGTAGCTATTACAAATGTTTCGTTTATGTCAATGGTTCTATTATAATAATTGGTGCAAATTGTATGGGTTATTCAATGGCATAATTATTTTTTAATAATTTTATACTTTTAAAATGGACTTGCCCATGAATCTTTGAATGACCATAAAACCGGCTAGACGTTATATTTTTAATTGAGAATTTTTGCCTTTGGCATATATTGACCTATATTTTGACAAAATATTTATATTTTGTAAAATCTTGAACTTAGTCGTATACCCTATTTTGTTGCCACAATTTCGCGGTGGCTACTGGCATTTTCTACAAAATGCCTTGAGAAAAATACAGATACTTACTATTTTTCGTGTGTCGATTTGTCTATTGTGTTTTACGCAATAAAGTTTAGAAGAGGCAAAATTGCAAAAAAAACATTTATTTGATTTCATTGAGATTGCGTAAACTGTGGCCCAAAACTTAACAGTATTTTTGCTTCAAACGCCTAATTAACACTGCATACTATCTATATTTCTCCCAGATCCAAGACAAACTAAGTAAGCTGCTGGCTTATTGTTGTCATATTATTTATAAGTATTTGTAAATTGTACAAGCCGAAACGCATCCGTGTTATCATCACCCACATACAAATGTACATGTATAATGATCTTTAGTAAATTCTTTAGTTGTATCTAACAGTTGGTTTATTTTTCGCGATTTGAAATCATCCTTCTAAACTCTTATTGTACACGTTATTTGCAATGATGTAATGATGACTGTGATAATAGTTAATGACTGTAACATTTATCGATATTCACACAAAAATGCTGTGGCTGCTTTTTATTAAAAGTCAACATTTTTTTTAACAAAATTAGTAACGAGTTGAATAAGTATTTAGAAGTAACTATAAACTGATACACCCTGTATGTACATGCTAGCACGGGTACATTTTGGGTTGTCATCCCATTTAGCAATGTGTATAGGCGAAGGTACAAAATAGCTTAGGTAGGGCGCGGTTTGACGTCTTCCACCTGGATCAGCTGTTCTATTGGTATAAGGGACAGTTCTCCGCCCAGCATGGGCGCTGGCGGGGCCTGGAATACATATACATTGATAAATTATTATTGGTTTAACAAATTGTTAATAGAAATTAATATAAAATAAATAAAAATTTCACAACATCACATACATTGATTTGATTCTGAGATAGGCAGCTCAAGCACCTGCGTTACGGATGTCAGAACCAACAGCGGAATTACAAATATATAAATACATATAATACTTTTCTTTTGTAAATACATACTTATAATACATAGAAAACATCCAGACCAACACAAACAGACATGTTCATGCACAAAAATGTTTATACCGTGCGGGGATCGAACTCGCAACCCTTGCACCAGAGGCAGCGTTCACTACCGCTGATAAAAACGGTCGCCAAAATCAATATAATAATAATATTATATAAAACTTTATTGCAAAATCATTAGAACAACATGATACTTATAATCTACGTGTTGGTTACCTGCGCGGGCTTGTCGGGCGTGTGAGTGGGTGTGTGTACAAGTGTTCGCGTTGGTTACCTGCGCGGGCTTGTCGGGCGTGTGAGTGGGTGTGTGTACAAGTGTACGCGTTGGTTACCTGCGCGGGCTTGTCGGGCGTGTGAGTGGGTGTGTGTACAAGTGTACGCGTTGGTTACCTGCGCGGGCTTGTCGGGCGTGTGAGTGGGTGTGTGTACAAGTGTTCGCGTTGGTTACCTGCGCGGGCTTGTCGGGCGTGTGAGTGGGTGTGTGTACAAGTGTACGCGTTGGTTACCTGCGCGGGCTTGTCGGGCGTGTGAGTGGGTGTGTGTACAAGTGTTCGCGTTGGTTACCTGCGCGGGCTTGTCGGGCGTGTGAGTGGGTGTGTGTACAAGTGTACGCGTTGGTTACCTGCGCGGGCTTGTCGGGCGTGTGAGTGGGTGTGTGTACAAGTGTTCGCGTTGGTTACCTGCGCGGGCTTGTCGGGCGTGTGAGTGGGTGTGCGTACAAGTGTTCGCGTTGGTTACCTGCGCGGGCTTGTCGGGCGTGTGAGTGGGTGTGTGTACAAGTGTTCGCGTTGGTTACCTGCGCGGGCTTGTCGGGCGTGTGAGTGGGTGTGCGTACAAGTGTTCGCGTTGGTTACCTGCGCGGGCTTGTCGGGCGTGTGAGTGGGTGTGTGTACAAGTGTTCGCGTTGGTTACCTGCGCGGGCTTGTCGGGCGTGTGAGTGGGTGTGTGTACAAGTGTTCGCGTTGGTTACCTGCGCGGGCTTGTCGGGCGTGTGAGTGGGTGTGTGTACAAGTGTTCGCGTTGGTTACCTGCGCGGGCTTGTCGGGCGTGTGAGTGGGTGTGTGTACAAGTGTTCGCGTTGGTTACCTGCGCGGGCTTGTCGGGCGTGTGAGTGGGTGTGTGTACAAGTGTTCGCGTTGGTTACCTGCGCGGGCTTGTCGGGCGTGTGAGTGGGTGTGTGTACAAGTGTTCGCGTTGGTTACCTGCGCGGGCTTGTCGGGCGTGTGAGTGGGTGTGTGTACAAGTGTTCGCGTTGGTTACCTGCGCGGGCTTGTCGGGCGTGTGAGTGGGTGTGTGTACAAGTGTTCGCGTTGGTTACCTGCGCGGGCTTGTCGGGCGTGTGAGTGGGTGTGTGTACAAGTGTTCGCGTTGGTTACCTGCGCGGGCTTGTCGGGCGTGTGAGTGGGTGTGTGTACAAGTGTTCGCGTTGGTTACCTGCGCGGGCTTGTCGGGCGTGTGAGTGGGTGTGTGTACAAGTGTTCGCGTTGGTTACCTGCGCGGGCTTGTCGGGCGTGTGAGTGGGTGTGTGTACAAGTGTTCGCGTTGGTTACCTGCGCGGGCTTGTCGGGCGTGTGAGTGGGTGTGTGTACAAGTGTTCGCGTTGGTTACCTGCGCGGGCTTGTCGGGCGTGTGAGTGGGTGTGTGTACAAGTGTTCGCGTTGGTTACCTGCGCGGGCTTGTCGGGCGTGTGAGTGGGTGTGTGTACAAGTGTTCGCGTTGGTTACCTGCGCGGGCTTGTCGGGCGTGTGAGTGGGTGTGTGTACAAGTGTTCGCGTTGGTTACCTGCGCGGGCTTGTCGGGCGTGTGAGTGGGTGTGTGTACAAGTGTTCGCGTTGGTTACCTGCGCGGGCTTGTCGGGCGTGTGAGTGGGTGTGTGTACAAGTGTTCGCGTTGGTTACCTGCGCGGGCTTGTCGGGCGTGTGAGTGGGTGTGTGTACAAGTGTTCGCGTTGGTTACCTGCGCGGGCTTGTCGGGCGTGTGAGTGGGTGTGTGTACAAGTGTTCGCGTTGGTTACCTGCGCGGGCTTGTCGGGCGTGTGAGTGGGTGTGTGTACAAGTGTTCGCGTTGGTTACCTGCGCGGGCTTGTCGGGCGTGTGAGTGGGTGTGTGTACAAGTGTTCGCGTTGGTTACCTGCGCGGGCTTGTCGGGCGTGTGAGTGGGTGTGTGTACAAGTGTTCGCGTTGGTTACCTGCGCGGGCTTGTCGGGCGTGTGAGTGGGTGTGTGTACAAGTGTTCGCGTTGGTTACCTGCGCGGGCTTGTCGGGCGTGTGAGTGGGTGTGTGTACAAGTGTTCGCGTTGGTTACCTGCGCGGGCTTGTCGGGCGTGTGAGTGGGTGTGTGTACAAGTGTTCGCGTTGGTTACCTGCGCGGGCTTGTCGGGCGTGTGAGTGGGTGTGTGTACAAGTGTTCGCGTTGGTTACCTGCGCGGGCTTGTCGGGCGTGTGCGGCGCGGCGGCGCGATCGGCGGCGGCCTCGCGCGCCTTGCGCAGCCCGAGCGAGAACACCGCCACCGAGCGCACGCGCTTCACCAGCGCCGCCTTCGCGCGCGACCGGCCTGCGCACGCGCACACGCATTCACATCAGAAGTGATAATAATATAAAAGTCAAGTAAACCATCAGCCTATAAACTATCCCACTGCACCACCACACCGCTTAGCATAGTAAAAAAAAGTTATGTTCAAAAACCTCTTTTGAATTCTTTCTAGCCGATCAATATGACATTTATATTTAGGGTTCCAAATGCTGGAACAATATTCCAAAGATCTTCTCACAAGCGCGTAATACGTACACTATAAGGTCTCAATGTTCCTGAGCAGTTTACAATTACGTCAAATAATACCAAGGAGCTGAAGACTTTTGAATACTATGTTATCGTAATGATATATGAAAGAGAGCTTCCTATCTAAGGTAATTCCCAAATCACGCATCGATGAGACCTCTTCAAGGACTATAGAGTTCATAATATAGAAGTGTTAAGAGGGAAGTGTTTACGAGTTAATTCAATGTGTTTTCATTTCTCCGGAATGAAGAATAGCATATTTGACTAAATTGTCGGGACCAAGCAGCTATATTGTCGAGGTCTTTTTGCAACAATGGTGAATCATTAATGTTTTTAACGTAGTAGATTTTTAAATCGTCTGCAAAAATGAGAAATTTGGACCTTGAAATAACTTTAGCCAAATCATTTATGAATACCACAAAGAAAATAGGTCCTAAATGTGACCCTTGGGGTACTCCAGAAGGGACATCAAATGAGGCAGATTTGTTCGTTATCAAATGAGAATAATTCGATCAATTTTGACACTATCCTGCGGTACTAAATGGTCAATGGGTAGTCGAGGATTTGTATTAAAATGTTAAGAACAAACATTATTACGTAATAATCATGAACTTGCTAGTTTAGGATTAAAGCCGGCATCAAAATAGTTTTTTTGTAATAAGAGGGACTCAGTTTCAAATGGAATGGCACCAGCTCGCACCTACGTCGATGCGCAGTTTTCCTTTACATATAATTCAATCCAATGGATCTAATTCTTCGAGCGTTGAGGTCAGACTGCAATCGCTTCAATATAAGAGCTATGTTGACAAGGTCTGACATTGGTTGAAAAGGTACTTAAACAATTTTGTAAAGTTAGCACTTAACAACTTACTGCCTTTCGGATCCTTGTCCTTCGGGTCCTTGGGTTTGTCGTCCTCGCTGGAGGTGGCGCTGGCGTCCACAGAGGGCGCGGCGGACGGCACCGCGTTCAGGTCCGGCTCCGAGCCGCCCGCGCTCACGCTGCCCGACAACTCCTGAACAAATAATCACTACTGTTTGAGTATGGACTGTTAATTTTATAGGTCATTTATCAATACACAATTTATTAGAGAATAATTGACAGCTGAATAGAGAATGATTGAGGCCGTGTGGTCCCCGGCAGAGTAGAATAGGCCACCCTCACTCTTACCGAGGTGTCGTAAAAGGCGACTAAGGTGAAGCTGCTGGCATGATCATCAGCACCCAGAGAAGGAAAACTCTGCATTTATATCAAAACCCTCGCCAACCCGTCTGCCAAGCGTGGTGAGTATGGCAATTACCCCTCATGTGATTGAGGGAGGCCCGTGCCCCAGCAGTGGGGACTTAAATGGGCTGATGATGATGATGAATTGACAGCTGGTCGAGATGCTTCTTTTATAACATGATATTGTATATATTGGCGTCACCTTCTTACCAGCATTACAATCCATTCATACAAACATTTGATCTTATTAAGACGCATTAGGTATGGCTAAGGAATGATTGCATTTTAGGCTAGTTACCAACTTATGTGTTTTCTATGCTTGCTTTTCTATATAATTATTATTGTTATAGTGATAAACCACACTTAAACACTTCGATATAATGAATGTAAAAGCCCCATGGGGTGCTGATTTCAACAGAAAAGCTACCTGTCATTTGTACATGCATAGGTATTTTATTCGCGACATAATTTGACCTTTCACTTGGACAATATTTATACACGGCCATCGGCCTGAAGGGTCAAATTGCTACTCAGAAGTCATAGTACTTTTATTTGGAGAGATGTGAATCGAAATTGTTGAAAAGAAAGAAGATAGAAGGTACCTATTCTAAATATCGCTCCGAGGCAGAGTTTATTTCTCTTTCTTGGAGATCAAAGCGCTTGTATTGTGTTTTCCGTTTACCAAGTTATTAATATATTTATAGACAACAGGATACGTTTTATTTTAATCAGAATGTGGCTTTTCATTTATGATTGAAAATTCTAATAATACTCGTACATTGTATTAGTTCGATTATTTGGGGACATCCCTAGAGCTTAAAAAGGAAATGGGTTGACCGATACAACATTGTACCAACGATCGATTCACTGGAAAAGCAAATTTATAATAAACTTTAACAGAGAAAGTAAATCGTGAAATTACCTTTATTGCAATAAATAAATGCAAATATAATTTTAAAAAGAAATTGGGCTTTCTAACATAGGAAGATTAATAAATTAAATGCCCGTTGTTACAAGGTTACGTTGTGGAGTCGATGAATTTTGACGGCTACGACTTAGGGACCTTCAAGAGAAGTGCGTACTCCTTTTCAAAAAGGCCGGCAACACATTAGAACTCTCTGATTTCGTGGATGTTTATGGGCGGCGAAGATTACTTGCCATCAGGTGATTCGCTTGCTGGTTTATCGCTTCTAACATAAAAAAATGTCAAATGTGACCTATGTACTATACCTGCAACGTAGGGTTGACGAGCGGGCGATGTTGCGTCGGATGCGGGATGCAGTGCGCCGACCTGTGCAGAGGCTCGTCCCTCAGCCCGCGCACGCCCAGCAGCGACAGTGGCGCCCCCGGCGTCGCTTCCTACAACAGCCAATACTACATTGTGACACGAAACGCTGGTGAGGTCATGTCTAGCGAAAACCGGATAGCTACGTGGGAAACAAATGTCTAGCTATGCCACCTCTGCTGCGGGCCATACTACCACCGCCGGGTCCCTGTCCGGACCAAAAAAAGGTGTGTCTTGACGTCGTAAGGGATGACATGCGTGCCAACAAACTGACCACTATGGATGCCCAAGACCGTGGGAAGTGGGGTAGTGGCAGTAGGAAAGCGGACTCTGGGCTACGAAGCGTCAGCTTAGGACGCAAGCGGGACAAATCGCTAAGATGAAGACTGTGATACAAGAGTTTCCTTGCGTGATCGTATCAGGAATGATCAGATTCGGATTCGGAGACATAGCCCAAAGAGTAGCAATCCTCAAGTGGCAATGCCGTCCTTGAGTGGAAGTCGCGTACAGGAAGTTGAAGCTGTGGCGCCCCCCACAAAGTGGACCGACGATCTGGTGAAGGTCGCGGGAATCCCTTAAGTGCAGGCGGCACAGGACCGGTATGTGTGAAGCACATTGGGGGAGGCCAATGTCCTGCAGTGTGCGTCTTTTGGCTGAAATGATGACGATACAAGGGTGACAAGTGCGTTTTTGTCATAAATAGAAATAGAAATAGAAATAGAAATTATTTATTTAGCACACAAAGAATATAACACAATGCTTAAAACTAGACTTATAAGTACAACTTAAATGTGCTAAAAAGGTTCCCACTCAGCATAATGTCGTGGTTACCGGAGCAGGCAACCTCGACGCTGATTTTCAGTGGTCACCATGAAGAACAAATTTTATACATTAAACTAAAACAAATTAGGTATGGCACAGCGATGGTATATTAAGTATTTACAATTAATATTACAAAAATAATGAAAACTGCAATAAACTGACAGACACAAACTAAAACAAACAACACTCCTACACACAGAGTTACAAAACCAAATACAAAAGCATGGCACGCAAGTAATTTAATACATTATTTATTATAATAAGTAAATAAGGAGGGAGCAACACATAGCACACTATTTTTTTTGTAATTCTAGAAGATAAGCTTTTAAATTAATCTTGAAACAATGCCTAGATTATTATAAATAATGCTTATTTGCCGAGCCGACAAGTTGGGCACGGTTCAAGTCACTTAACAATACAACGTTTGTACTTGCGTAGTTATAATTCAATGGGGGCTATCGCGTGTGAAATATCCGCTAGATGGCGTGCTTGAGAACCGAGGTCCAACTTCAACATCATTGGCTGATTTACACGTTAGTTAACAATTTGTCATATCACGTCTAAAAATACCCAATCACCTTGTAGATGGACATCGGGCCTATAGTACGCCATCTTGCGGATTTTTCACACGCGATAGCCCTCATCGGCTATATAAAATGTTTGATAAATCTCCCCTCTGAACGGACAACGTACTACCTATGACGTTTCCTATACTCCGCAAAATATAGCTTAATTAGAGTGACAGACGTAACTTGATAGATTTTTATTTCTAAAGACCTAAAGATATTTTTTCTTTGAAATCAATAGCTGTCATGCTAATCAAGCAAAATTTTAAGGATTAATGTGATAAAAGACCATACCTTACGCCGTATAGGCTTCGTCGGGCTGACGTCTTGAAGCAACTGAAGCGAGCCGGTGGTCACGGCCGGCTCCGCGATGGACGCCGCTTTCGGCCTGAAAGCGTTACAACCTTATTCTCATTGAAAACTCCACGACAATTCATACAAACATTGACAGGGATAGACACCAGGTGGCGCTATTATACGTGAAGTATTTGCAATGGAATATTGTCGGTGCAGTCTGAAATTTAATTCATACAAATAATGTGCAAATTACATTCGACAAACAAGTACTTAATGTTGTTGAGTTGTTCTACAACAGTCGACACTACTATATTAAAATGAAAATATCTACATTTTTATTTTAATGTACCATTTGGAAAACGCCGACAAGTGTAAATCCAATGAAAATGATACTATTAATCAGATATCATTCAATGAAATTAAACGTATATAAAGTAGCGCCATCTGATGCATAAAAGAGTGAAAGGTTACTTAGACAAAATCCAGAAAGTGAAATTATCAAGCAACTATGTTACAGATTTACAAGAAGAAACAAGAAAGTGTGCTGTAGTAAAAACGATGTGTGAAGAAAATTTGTAAACAGAATACGAAATGACTATTACCTGTTTCCGTTGAAAAGTTTCTTTTTTGATGATTTTTGTGGTAAAAAATAAAAAACATAAAATTTGGCTGATAAAATTCTACTTTATTAAATAAAATAAGTTTTCTGACTGGCTATTTCAAACAACCATTTTGTACATAATGAAATTCTATTTACGATATTTTTTGAATTTTCGTAAGTTATCTAATATAAAATCTTTAAGAAATGCTGATAGTAATAACAACAAAGACTTTTTCATTTTTAACTATTACAAAATGTAAAATCAAAACAAATCAAAATTTAACATAAGTATAGCAAAAATGGTAAAACTTTCATAATATCAACATTTGACGGCAAAATATTAAATAAAACAAACAAAAAACAAGTTAAAGCAAGCACAACATCGTTATTACTTAAAATCGAAATGGAATTTGAATTATTTTACGGACTGAAACTACACACCCATCCAGGCATTACTTGTGCCAAATTAACTGAAAACAAAAAATATAACCAAATTAAAATCTATGCCTTTGCTAAAACATTAGCAGATTGTGTCCCAAACTTATAATGTAGGAAATATTTTAATTAGTTAACTATTCCAGTCCACCAAAACTTTTGTACTTTTGGTTGACTAAAACTCAGTAACATATTATCTATTAGGGTCGATTTCATCCCTGAAACGCAATCAATTCAGTTGAACTTGGTTTATCCGTAGAACTGAGTTCCATTCTTAAGTTTTCGTTTCATTTCAACCCTTAAGGCCGATTCGACCAACCATATTCCCATAATAAATGTTTGGTATATCGCTGACATTCTACACTAATCTGACGTTACACCATAGATTTATCCACAGATAAAGATTTGTCGAATCCAGCCTTTAGGTGAAGGATAAGGCACACTAGCGACGCCAATCGAATTTGATTTTTAGCTACTTAACCAAATCTATTTTAAACAATTTCGGGACTTTTGTACGCGAAAAATTGATTCACGCAAAAAGCTGCCACTTTTGGAGTGAATCAAGTTTTTCGCGTACAAAAACGGACCCAACATTTGTACATAGTTATTTAATAAATAGTAAAAGTGTTTGCCGAGAGATTGTACCCCCGACTATTTAATAGATACGGTTTAGTAGCTAAAAATTAAAATCGATTGGCATCGCTAGTGTGCTCTACCCGTCACCTTAAGCTACTGTTACGCATACTCATTTGTATCATGCTTGAAAAGCATGCCAAATATGAGCATGCTTATTGAACTGTCCACATTTGCTATCAATAAGCATGCTATAAGCCATCTATTAGAATGCTTAAAAATAAGCAAACCTGTGTACACGTGCTAAAGCACTCTGCCACTCTCCCTCTTCTACCCGCACTGCAGGTTGCACTGAGCATGCTTATAAGTTGCACGTCTGTCCACTCACGCTACTATGTAGCACTTACTCAAAAGTAGCATGCTTTAAGCATGAAAATAAGCATGTGTAACAGTACCTTAAGGCGTATAAGTTTGAGACACAAAGCTAGCGCTACCGACAGCATTGGGCATTCGGTTGGCTATTCTTCGTGCATATTTCCCTGTAGCATGCACATCAGGTTTCAGAATAACGTAACGATATGAATATCAATGTTATTTAACTATTACACTCATTGTTTACTAAAATAATCTTTACATACCGTTACGTTATTAATTTGAACTTGCCGTAATGGACTAGCCCAAGTTCATCCAGTTAATATGTTATGCATCTGTCCTAGCTCGATTTTTAACCCATGCTTCGAGAGTTCTACATTGGATCGTATCTCCGGAACCAATCCTAATGTAGCAGGCCATAAGTGAAAATCCACTCAAGCAATGCTTCATAGGAAGTATGTATAAATTGAATATATAGCTATATTTAGTGTTTAATTTTTATCACGGAATAAAGCTTTGTAAACAAGTCTTCATAACATTTATACAACGGACAATACGACAAAAAAAAATATTTTTTCAAAATGAAAAATACTATTTTTATATTAGACTCAAAGAAATTAAAAAATAATAATTTCAGAATTTTAAAACAGATATTTATAGAGAAAAAAAAATGTAAAAATCCTCCTGAGACGTCATCAGCTCGGCACACCAAATAAATAGTAATCCAAAAAACGTCAAACAATGACATGACCAGTCGCGTTAACTTTTTTATTGTACATATAGCACCAACATCACAATACGTTGAGCCTCAGTACTACGTCACTTGCGGCATGTTAATCAATACCTATTTAAAAATATATATTTCAATAACAACACTCATTTGATGAAAACTAAAAATTATGGTTCATATTTTTTTTTCTTTATTCGAAAAGCGTATAAAATTGGTAATATTATTTTTTCTGTCGTATTGTCCATCTATTACGTGATAGGTGGAAGACGAGCAGACGGATCATGAACGGCCGCCCATGGACACCTACAACATCATTAACGCAATATGAGCAGGGCGCGTCTTCCTATGCGACTAACGAACTATAAATAGTGAAAGAATTTAACTTAGATTATATTCATCAATCATTTTCATTAAATTCTCTATCAGTAAAATTACTTAAAATTAATAACAGCAATAGCTCCTGATCTTGCAATACACTCATGTCACTACAGCATGCGCTTTAACACATATTGTTCAGACAATTATTTTATCTAGACATGGGGCATTTTATAATTAAAGGACATCCAGTAACTGGCTAGGAGATTGTACAGTAATCCAAAAAATCTGCTGCTTTCGTGAGAAATAAAAAAAATACAATTACGTGGTCCAAATCGGAAAACAATTTAATATTTTACTCCCAATCAAGCATACAACACAATATGGCATCAGAAGAAAAGACGAAATGAACATAGACTGCAAATGATAACCATTGTGAGATGTCACTTGTTACTTTGACATAACCAATATGTTTGTATTGTCAAACCTTACAGTTGACACACGTCATTATCGAAATGGCATTCCCGTCATGATCGATTTTGCTTTTCTGTATTGCTATATTTTTCTGTGATTTTTACTTATGCACCAGGAAACGAAGCTTTGATAAAAAAAATTGATTTGACAAAGTGTTGTAGGTATATTGGTCGTTTTTTGAACAACTGTACCAGGTCCTAGCCAAGCCTCCATACAATTTTGGACAACACCTTTGGGATTTCTATTTAGGGGTAATAATTAATAATAACCTCATAGGAGTTAATGCTCCAGTCCCTCGATTATTTAATCTGTTGACAATCACAGTCCAAACTAAGTTTTGTAGTTCATTGTAATCCAATTCATCTACGTTTTGGAACGAAACATTTCAAAGGTTTTCTGATGTCATCATCGCCGCCATCTTTCTTTGTTATAATATTAATATATAGCTTAAGAGCCCATGACGGCCAGATTTTCGTCATCTAATAAAAGTTGTGCTTGCCTCCCAACACGATTATAGAGATTGAGCTGTAGTAACTTTCCAACATATCTTAAGCTCAAGGTGGCTAATAGGACATTTCGTCATGTCTGCTAGACCATTCGCAAATTATATTCTATTTGGGCCAATCAGCGGGAGGCGGAGTGTGCTTGACCAATCAAAAAGTTATCTTTGGAGCTCGCGCAGTCGCACGGTTCTAACTTTCGAATGGCCAAGCAGACACCGCCTTCAGAGCGTCCCGCAGATCATGCTACCGACCGCTAACTAAAAGGTCGCCAAGCCATAGAGACCTTTTAGTTAGCGGACGGTGGCATGAGAAGGTCGACTTTGTAGACATTCAGAAGGTCGACGAGAATGCCATAAGCATCGGACGATGAGGTCCAGGATGACACGCGTTTGCCTAGATTTGCGTTTGTAAGCACTGACTGACCTGAACGGCGGTATCTCCGGTATCTTGCCGATGTTGATCTTCTTCTTGTCGGGCAGAGTGGCGCTGGGCTGCTTGGGCGTGGTGGGCGTCACGTTGCGCGGCGTGTTGCGCGCCGAACGCACGTCGTCTTGGCTCGGACCTCCGGACTGACCAAACATTCAATCATGAACTTTTTCGCTATAGTAATGAGGGTATTTGCGAATGAAATGCAAATGAAGAAGTCCCGCGGAAAAAAAATGGAACTGAAATATGAGATTTCTTGTGTCTATGAGCGTTATGCTCATATGCGAAATCTGTCCTGAAGAAGCCCTGTTGGTCTAGTGCTTTAGGTACCGGGCCGTGATCTCTGGGTACTGGATTCAATTCCCGGGTCGAGCAAAAAATATGTATTTAATTTTTCGAACATTGCTCGGGTTTGTGATCACCAATTTATGGTGTGGTGCTTAAGCCACACCTTATTATGGTGAGGTGCCTAATATCACCAAGTGATATTAGGCAAACGTGGTGATTAAGCCTAATATAATAACATCATAGTAGCGATAACTTGATTTCTATGATGGAGACCTTTGCTCTGCAGGGGGACAGTACTAAAGGCTGATACTAAAAAAAATAGCATAAAGCTAAAATTTTAACGTTAATGGCGATTCAAACGCGCTTTTGGCGGGACTTTTTTGGTGGCGCGGACTTTAGATGTCGTAATATAAAAATAAGGTGATTGGTTGATGATTTTTCAAAATGTAAATTTTACGAACGACAGCCAATGCTGTTACAACCGTAGGAGAGCCACGCTACAGCATGAACTGACCGGATCGGTTCACAGAGAACAGGCATGAAGCATCGTCTGAGCTGTTTCTCACAGAGAGTGAGGGTACCGGAGGCCTAATCCGGCTGCGCACTTGTGACTTCACTCACTAGTGTTGCGGGTATCCATGGGCGAACGACATAGGCCTCCCCCAATGTTCTCCACACAGACCAGTCCTGTGCCGCCCGCACCCAATGGATTCCCGCGACCTTCACCAGATCGTCGGTCCACCTTGTGGGGGGCATGCCACGGCTGCGACTTCCTCCACCCGAGGACCTTCCCGCCCCAACGGCCGTCTGTTTTCCTCGCTATAGTTTTGTGATTGTTTTAACGCAATTAATTCTATCGCGTGCAAAAAATCCGCAAGATGGCGTACTATAGGACTAAGGTCCATCTACAAGGTGATTGGGTATTTTTAGACGTGATATGTCAAATTGACATTTTATTGATGTTGAAGTTCGACCTCGGTGCTCAAGCACGCCATCTAGCGGATATTTCCCACGCGATAGCCCCCATTCGTCTTTTATTGTTTTGTTTTGTTTTTTTCTTGATTCTTTTTTATTATTTCTGTGTATAGTTTTAGCCTGTATGAACAAATACATATTTTTTTCATCTTTAACTGATTGGTGCGACAGATGTATAGTGTGTAATGCTGCACTACTCACCAACAGTGGAGCGTGAGCGTTCTTGATGGCCTCCCGGCGCTGGAACTCGACCTTGGCCATCTCCGTGGCCAGCCAGCCCGGGATCTCAGGGATGGCCATGCGCAGCGCTAGTACTATCACCAGTACCACATGCTAGAGGAAACAAACGAATAATACTAATATATTGGGCTTATAACCGTTGTCCATCCCGGGTAGACATACATTACACAGTGGTATTTCACAATTTTTTGTTCAGTGTATAGGTATTATACATCGTGACTTTTTGAATACCCTAAAAGCTTCTCAAGGGTATTATACTAATGAAAACAAAAATTTTTCTTCCATCCTTCCCTTTTATGTTAGGGTAGAATAAAAAAATATCACCTCCCCATATTAAAGTGATCAGCTGATTGTCGCAATTTGTATGGGAAGGCGAATTTTTTGTAAGACCATATGTTTCTATAATGTATCAAAACGGGGATTAACACGATATTTATTATGTGAAACAACATTGTGTACTCACATATTTGGCTCGACGTTTCGGCTACGTTACAGCAGCCGTGGTCACGAGCGGACTCAGTAATTGAGTACACAACACAGTGAGTATGTGAGTACAAAATGTTGTTTCACATAATAAATATCGTGTTAATCACCGTATTGATACATTTATAGTTATAATGCAACGCGAAAATCTAAAAAAGACCATATGTTTCTTGGGAAAAAATGATTGTTTTTATTAGTATGATGTCCTCGAGAAGCTGAGTAACTCGTGTGTTCAAAAAATCATGGTTATGTGTTTAGGTATATTTATAATTCCTCTGTTCTGTGATAATGATAACATAACACAAGTTTCGGTTATGAAGTTATTTTATAAATATCATTTTGAAGAGAGACCAAGCGGGACGTCACTCTTACAACCTCATTTGAAATGGTCGGTACCTACCTCATCATCATCATCAGCCCATTTAAGTCCCCACTGCTGGGGCACGGGCCTCCCTCAATCACATGAGGGGTAATTGCCATACTCACCACGCTTGGCAGACGGGTTGGCGAGGGTTTTGATATAAATGCAGAGTTGATATTTTATAGCAATCTTTTGCGATTTATTCTTAAGTAAATAACACACTTAAAAATTTCATCTCGTGTTCAGGCGGGACTCGAACCCACACCTTCCACAATCCGGGTGAATGTACTACCAATTATACCACTGAACGCGTTACTAAGTCGACGAAATTTGAAAGTGCTTGATTCGACATGAGCTGTCGATAGTCTCATCAATATTGTAGGTATATTTACAATATCCAGTGGAAATATTATAACAAATATTTGACCACCAGTTAAGATGAGACTGCTTAATCAATAGTTGATATTTTATAGCAATCTTTTGCGATTTATTCTTAAGTAAATAACACACTTAAAAAAAATAGTTGATATTTTATAGCAAAAGATTGCTATAAAATATCAACTATTGATTAAGCAGTCTCATCTTAACTGGTGGTCAAATATTTGTAATAATATTTCCACTGGATATTGTAAATATACCTACAATATTGATGAGACTATCGACAGCTCATGTCGAATCAAGCACTTACAAATTTCGTCGACTTAGTAACGCGTTCAGTGGTATAATTGGTAGTACATTCACCCGGATTGTGGAAGGTGTGGGTTCGAGTCCCGCCTGAACACGAGATGAAAATTTTAAGTGTGTTATTTACTTAAATGCAGAGTTTTCCTTCTCTGGGTGCTGATGATCATGCCAGCAGCTTTACCTTAGTCGCCTTTTACGACACCTCGGTAAGAGTGAGGGTGGCCTATTCTACTCTGCCGGGACCACACGGCAAGTCTTAAAATCATGTTATCTTCGATTTTTAATAATAGTAATTATTGAATAGATATTGTCTTAATAACTCATTAATTACTAAATGTAAAGTATTACAGTATGCAACATGACTGCACCGGTGTTCAGCGCACGACATCAACCAACTCTGCCGGGGACCACACGGCCCAATTGACAACATTACAACTCAACCTCATCAACCTAGATCCATTAGCTGACCTCCAGCGCCACGATGATGAGCACGGTGACGGCGGGCGCGGCGTCGGGCAGCAGGCGGTGCACGGGCCCCGACAGCCCGATCAGCGCGCAGTTCACCAGCACCGCCACCGCCACCATCGCTTCCATGGCGTGCTGTGGAAAACAACAGATACATTCTTTTTCATTATTTTACGCAATTTTTTTTAAAATAGTAAATAAATAAATATATCACAACATCACTATCATTTGTGATTTGAACACGAAAATGTTGCTCAAGCACAATATACGCCGTGTGGGTACCCTCCGGAGAGTAGAATAGGCCACCCTCCTCTTACCGAGGTATAGTAAAAGGCGACTAAGGTAAAGCTGGCTGGCACGATCCTCAGCACCCAGAGAGGAAAACTCCTGCAGTTTATATCAAACCTCGCCAACCCTCTGCCAAGCGTGGTGAGTATGGCAATTACCCCCATGTGATTGAGGAGGCCCGTGCCCAGCCAGCTTGTTTCCCACATTTGGCAAGGTGGACGGCCACGATGGTTTTCGCTGGAAACAAAACCTATTGATGACACAAACGGTTGGCTACATCACCTGCCAGCTGCCAATATTGTTGATCCTGGCGGCGAAGGCTTCCCACACACCACCTAGTTTCCCATATCTGGCAAGGTGGACGACGACGATGATTTCCCCTGGCAAGAAACCTGTTGATGACACAGACGGTTGGTTACGTCACCTGCCAGCTGCCGATGTTGTTGATCCTGGCGGCGAAGGGCCGCTGCGCCACGTGGCACAGCTTGAAGGCGTCGGCGCGCACCTCGGCGGCGTTGTTGACGAGCGCGCACACGGCGGCTAATGGGAACGCGCTGGAGAACAGCACCACGTGGCCCAGCTGCGTCAGCATCTCCAGGTACTCACAGAAAGTGCCTTCGTACTGGAGACAGGAATAAAGATCAGTTAGGCTCTATAGTATCACCCAGCAGACGGATCACCAGATGGTAAGCCATTGCCGCCGCCCATGGACACCAGCGACACCAGTGGACTCACAAGTGCGCTGCCAACCTTTAAGCCTCCTTTTTTGGGCCTCCAGTACCCTCACTCACGCAGCGAAACCCAGCAAAGTGCTGCTTCACGCCGGTTTTCTATGAGGCTGTGGTATCACTCTGGTCGAGCAGGACCCCGAGATCTCCCGAGAAACCACAAGACCAAGAGGGCGTTCCCTTCGCCTTAAAAGTCGACCTTCCGTGGTTCGCGGGACGCGGGGGCGCGGAGGGGGCTCGACCAACCCAAAAAGTTTATATTCAGTTTGGGCCAATCAATCAGTCAGATGTCGACCATCGCTGTTACAAAAAATAAGATTGACGTTCGCAACTAAAACCGTGCGACTGCGCGACTGAGCTCCAAGACAACTTTTTCGATTGGTCGCGCGCACTCCGCTCCCCGCGTCCCTCGGACAGTGGGAAGATCGAATTTGTAGCGGTAAAGCTTTTCTTTATGACATAGGTGGCAGACAAGTAGACGGATCACCTGATGGTAAGCGATTGCCGCCGCCCATGGACACTGGCAACACCAGTGGAGTTACAAGTGCGCTGCCAACCTTTAAGCGAAAACGCTTCGTGCGGACTAAACGAGCATCTGTATTTTGAAGTTAAGGTGGTCCGTTTCCTATAAAAACTTGTTTTACAGGAATACTTACAGGCCGAAGCTTGAATATGGTTAAAATGTCTTTTAAAAAATTATATATGTGTGTCTATTTACGCGAATGGTGTAATCTTTCATGTTTAAAACATAAACAAAGTATAATTACGATTTTAAAAAACGTAGCAATTTGCGAAATCGCTTGAATAGTGTGTGCTTGATACGAATGCAATCTCTCGTAAAAACGGCGACATCTATGCGAATCTAGTTGAATTTCCTAGATGGTAAGCTATGTTTGCTTAGCTAAACGAACTGGCTATCGAACAGATGGCGCTGAACTGCAATAAAAATATGCATGATATTTTAGCGATTTGTTAATTTATATTCATAATATGTTTAAAATTGTAATTATTTTATTGCTATAATAAAACACAAAATGCAAAAAAGGTCACACACTTTGACTTTACATTGATAAGAAATAATAGAGGCTTTTAAGTGCGACCGTCTGTCTACCCGCTGGGCCATCGAGGCATGACATTATGTGTTAGCGACGTTGCCGCTCTTACGCGTCGTTGCCATATTTCTATTGCACCAATTTCTTCAACTTGAAATTATTTCGGGATTTTAGATTGCTCCTTTACTGGGTTGCCAGAAGGTACTTTTCCTGAAATTCTTGGTAAAATTTAGTCTTTCATTTTTTTATTTCCTTTTTTTTCATTGGTTCCATAGGAGAAATATTGTGGAGTGAGTGTACATGAAACGAACATGCAATTTATATACGCATCCAGGTACGAAATACAATTGATCTGTCAAAAAGAGCAAAAATGTACTGGGATAACACATTGCCATCTCTGTCAGCTTTAGTGTGCATAGTAAAAAAACAGAGTTTAGCTTGGTATTGGCTGTCTAAAATCGCCGTGAGACTGGGGCCAGAAAACTAGTCTGTATATTTATGGACAGGAATTTGGGGACAAATACAAAATCGTACCTGGCAACTATGACTCAATCTAGCATCGCGGCATCGTCCGAAGTGCGATCCTGTTTACGCTTTACAAAATGTACCTACCGCTAATTTCCAAAACTTTTCAACTAAAAAATTCAACTGTAAAGTAATAAAATTTAAGAAATACCTTCTTTATTGTTAAAAATCATTGGTCAATAATAGTGCATACATAATTATTTCCAATAATTTAATTAAAATATATTTCTAAGGAATGATAAACCATTTGCTGTAACGGAACGTAATCTAATTTTTTGTGATAACTAGTGTTGTGTATGCATCAATCCATTCAACGCTAAAATAAATAAATATCGATATTCATAGCCTTGGTTTGGTAGGTGCATTGTTGAAAAAATTGAAATACAAACATGGACATCTGCAGTTCGCGCGAAACGTAACAGCCACGCGCTATCCGTACTTATCTGATAATATATAATATGTAGTACAACGGGTAGGCCAATACAGCAGAGTTGGATGGAACTCTGCATCAGCTACTCTCGGCTCCGTTCGGGTTCCGGGACAAAAGTATACGTACAAGTACAACCAATTATTTTTCTAGTTTTAATGAAATTACTGTATTAAGAGTCGAATGTTGCTACGAATTTTCTATGAGCGAACGGTTTTTTTGAGTGATATTGAATCAAGTTCGTCAGGGTACAAAGCTAGGAACTCATCTGTGCAATTTGTTGTTTACGTCGCGTAGTGTTAATCAAGCGGCAGTGTTTTAAATATTCTAATGTTAAGTGATGAGTTTAGAGGATAAAGTCCAATGTGGATCGATAAATAGTGACTCCATTGGTAATGTATTGGTAATGTAATGTATTGGCCTTAAAGTTATGGGAACTTGTGATAAACACTTGGAATTAAGAGTCAAATGTAAATCTTGTGGTCATTGATTGAATTAAGTATAAAAAGTTAAGCTTGGTAAGTACATACCTACCAATTTAACTTACTTTTCTGGCTACTTTTAACTTCTACTACCTATGATAATATTATTTTTAAAAAGTGATAGTCTGTATTTTAAAATTTAATAGTATTTTTCCAATAAAATGTATGCTATGCTATGATGATAAATTTTCATTTGAATAATGCTCTTATCGATAAATTGCCAGCTTCTCTGATAGCAAAATAAACAACTCTACTCGTACTTTTTCAAACAACTTTTTTTCATTCTGTCTGAATTTCTGACTGACTTGTTCTGATCGTTGTTTAGGTATTGTATGCAATTTGATTGACTTTCCTATATTTTGCTGATTTTTTTGATAGTTTTGTTTGAGATGAAGTGAGGAGCTGGGTGTTCACAATGGACTTTGGAAGGACAAACAAATCGAGCTTTTTAATGTGCTACTCTCTTACTATGTACAAAACAATAAACTTTGCTTTTCAATTACAGAAAGACCTATTCTCTAACCAAACCTCAAATTGAACTGATTGATGAAACAAAAAATGGATTACACAGTGTTTACTCTTTTGAATGTACCATGTGTGGAATGCTCTGGAAGCGAGCTAGTGAAAAGGATGGTCACATAAATAAAGCCCAAGTTTGGGGTGCTGTGACAAGTGGCAGCTACTATGCACAAGTAGCCCAGATGACTGCGCTTATGGATATACCAACTTTATCACTGAATAAGTTTCACTCAATTGAAAAAGAATTGGGATCTGTGTGGCAACAACACTTTACAGAGGAGATAATAAAAGCTGGAGCCGAAGAAAGAGCCATCGCCATTGAAAAGGGACACATGTCCCCTGATGGGGTGCCATATATCACTGTCTAAAAAGATCATATGGGCATAACTTTAACTCATCTTCTGGGATGGTAAGTTTAACTTTGTTATAATCACTTGTTTGTTATACATTTTTCATTGTTATTTAATTTTTGCAAGTAAAACTTTAATCCCACTGAAAATGTGTCTCAGACATAAGGACGGTACAAAGTCCAATAAGGATAACTCCGTGTGTACCCGTATTATTACTTTAAAAAAATTTCTTACCAATTCGGGAGTTCAAAGTAATAATAGAATGTGTTATAAAACACACACTCCTTTATTACAAAACGTGGTCTAAAGTTAGGCTTGGTTTAAAACGGATGCTGTCACTTTCATTTGAAAGTTATATAAAAGTGACAGCGTCATTTTTAAACCTTGTAGACCATTTTTGTAATAAAGGGGACAGATGTTTGGTAACAATATTTAATAACAAATTGAAATAATATAAATATATTGTTACAAACATTCTTACATTATTTATTTCTTTTTACAGATACTTCCGTCCACTTGGGATAGAATGCATAGCATTCAAGCATGGTGATTTTCAAGAAACACTCAAAGTTACTTTAGAAGCATTTTATTGTATATAAATTGATGTAAATATTTTTTATTAATTATTAAAAATTGACTTGATACTACCTCCTACCTACCTACACCAACTAATTTGTACACCTCGTCATACAGTTAACTAGTTTTGGAATATTTACTTTTGTTTGTAACATATGAGGGGAACTTCACTAATGATCATGCTCCCCAAATGTCCCTGAGGTTGTGGCGCTATGTGGCTGGTCATAACATTCACTCTGCTATGGTTGAGTGAAATGATGGCTGAAACATATGTCATACTTGAACAGGTGCCACCTTTGGGGACTGGTCTGCTTTGGTTTAAATCATATTTAGGTTATTATTTTGTGTTGCATTATTAGCTGTATGACTTGGTATAAGGTATACTTTGTATAATGTGTAATAAAACATTGTATAAAAATATGGCGTTTTAAGAGTAACTGGTGAGTTGCATAATAAACCGCACTTCAATTTCGAAAAGTCCAGTGTGTGTTAAGTTATCTACTTGATTACCAACCCTACCTATCTGTAGTCCATTCGCTAGATCCGAAGAAGAAATTCATATATTCCGTAATTCCTACCCACATCATATTTTTAGGGTTAAGCGCGCCATCTATTGCCAGCCAGGAATAACAGCTATCCGATAAAAACCATGCTTCAGCTTTGTATGTGTGTGTGGGGACGATACGAACGTACACAAGTTGATATTAATTTAGCAACGATGCAGCAATATAACGATTCTGGTTTAGTTGTTAATTGTTGAAATACATCAAAAAATCGCAGTTATTACGTAGATGTCGCGAATCACTCTACACTTAAAATTACTGTCCTGTAGAAGTCGTAATTATTTATTTTCTCGATTCACTGACAACAGAGCCATCTCTTAGCAAGCGTTTAGCAGGATTGCGTGAGCTTCCACCTTAAGGCTTTTCATTTTGATATCTAGTGCTTTGTAAGTCAATTTGCATAATTTTAACGTCAGTTTTGTATAGGAAGCGATCTAGGTATATCGCGAAATCGATAGAAGCAGTGATTAACTTTTTGTGCAAAGCTGTTTTCAAGTGACCTAGTTATCATACTAATTGACAACACTAAGTTGGTATAATTTCTTCGTTTTGATTATTAAAAGATAAAATAGAGTTAAAAACATTCAATACGTCATTTTTTATTTTTGATAATTTCAACTTTTAATGTGAAAAATATTAATTTTTAAATATTCTTATTCTAAAACGACGTAAGTACCATTACAGGACGAACAGTTGTAATTTCTTTGATTCTAGTTTGCAAAAAAAAAATTCAATATCCATCTGCAGTCAGTCAGCTGTCAATCAAATACAAACGCGCCACCTCAAAAGTCCCGCGGCAAAACTATGGAACTAAAATTTTAGATTCCTTATATCTATAAACATAAAACTCAAATTTGAATGCTGATAGTGACGTAGGCGCGGTTTTCATGAGGCTACTTCTAGTCGAAATGTCATCTGCCATAGATTATTATTTTCTGACGTAGGTTAGACGTTCAGAAATAGATTAAAAAATAAAAAAAGTAGTGGTAAAAGGAATATAGGCTATTAATCCTATAATATCAATTTTTTGGATATGTCGTAATTTTGAGAGTAATAAATACCGAAAAAATTATAAATCACGTTCAGAAAGCCTAAAAACATTAATGTAATTTGAATTTTTATATCATTTTTCGATGTAATGTTGTCAATTTGAACCTTACCTTAAACAATTGAGACTCCAATTCAGCCTGGTGTATGATCTTCTGTCCTACCACGGGTTCGGAGTCTCTTCTATCCGGATCTCCGTTTATAAGACTGTTCTCTGGCGGCTCTCCGGACGAGTCGGTCTTCTTGTCGAACATATCAGTAAGCTGTGCTGAAGTGGGTACTGAAATATTTCATTTTCTCTTTTAAAAACGAATGTTAATTGGCACTAATGGTCATTGGTTTGGGAGACTATTCTAGTGAACGAAGTCGAATAAGACATTAATACATTCATCACATGGTCGTATAGAAGCTAGATTTCCCTCAAAGTTTGTAAAATGTAGCTTGATTAAAATGGAAGCCTTTGGTGTCACAGAAAAATGATCTTTATGTCTATTGTAGTATCAATCTATGGAATGAAACTTGGTTAAATGATAAACCTTATGTTCTTAGAAATAAAGGTCAAGTAACAGCTGTCATTCAAATCAAGGCCAACCTCCGCGAGCGCTGAGAGCGAACTACAGCCCGCGCCACGAAAGAAGCCCCGCGGCAAAACAGGGAACTAAAATTTTAGATTCCTTGTGTCTATGAACATAAAGCTCAATTTGAATGTTGATGGCGACTAAAGCGCGCATTAGTGCGTCCTACCCGTCATGACATACGGAGCCGAAACGTGGACACTTACGGTACGGCTGGTCCACAAGGTAAAGGTCGCTCAGCGGGCTATGGAACGAGCAATGCTCGGCGTCTCTCTCCGAGATCGAATCCGAAATGAGGTGATCCGGCAGAGAACCAAAGTTATCGACATTGCTCACCGGATTAGCAAGCTTAAGTGGCAGTGGGCTGGCCATATTAGCCGCAGAACCGACAACCGATGGGGTAAACGAGTTCTGGAGTGGAGACCGTGTCTTGGCAAACGTAATGTAGGGCGCCCTCTGGCTAGGTGGGAGGACGATCTGCGCAGGATGGCTGGCAAGAGCTGGATGCGAGAAGCCATGGATAGATCACAGTGGCGAACAATTGGAGAGGCCTACGTCCAGCAGTGGACTACGATAGGCTGATGATGATGATGATGATGATGAAAGCGCGCATTTCACGGGACTTCTTTGGTGACGCGGACACTAATTCGATTTGGAATTATTGTTTTTTCATTAATATTATATGGGATTTTCGATAAATAACACAAACACATAATATAAGTTATATTTTAACATTTACAGTTTTTTTTTATTGAATATTGCACCCCCTACCCCTTCTCTACTATCAAATGTCCTTTACCCGAAGGTTTCCTAGTAGAAATCGCTTTCAGCGATAAGACCGCCGAAATTGTACACAAAATTTCTGTAATGCCTAGTACTTAAGTTGTGTATTTTGTGCAATAAAGTATATCTATCTATCTATCTATCTAAACACGAGATTTGGCAGCCACAAATTTCTTGTCTGTTCAACAGATAGATACTCTTTATTGCATAAAATTTTACAGAACGGAATGCTATGGTCACTGGTAAATACAATCTCGTCGGTCTTGTCGCTAGTAGCGATCTCTTAAAGACAACCGTGGGGTAAAGGAAAAGTACATCAAGTTGCCGTGTGGTCCCCGGCAGAGTAGAATAGGCCACCCTCACTCTTACCGAGGTGTCGTAAAAGGCAACTAAGGTAAAGCTGCTGGCATGATCATCAGCACCCAGAGAAGGAAAACTCTGCATTTATATCTAAACCCTCGCCAACCCGTCTGCCAAGCGTGGTGAGTATGGCAACTACCCCTCATGTGATTTAGGGAGGCCCTTGCCCCAGCTGTGGGGACTGAAATGGGCTGACAATGATGATGATGATGATGACATCAAGTTGAAAGGGGTTAAAGCAGTGCAATTAATTTATTTTTAGTCTAGATAAGAAAAATACTTATAAATCATTAGTCAATATACTATAATATAATAATACTAACCTTTGCTTGGACTCAAGGCCCCGAAGACATCGAAGCATATTTTAGCGAGCCTCATATTCTCAATCAAATAAGGCAGTGCGGACTCTTTCAGGTTGCCTATCACTTGTCGCGTTATCAATAACACAGCTAGTTGCTGAAACAAAACGAAATATTCAACACTTTCATTTAAATAAATGCGGGATCTGTTTTTATTTTATGTTATCAATAATTATGAATGATGATAGGGGACGTGCAGTAACTATAGGTGGCACCACTTTGTGTTGACAATTTATCTTACTAAGTTCAAATCATAGACGTTGGTGCCAACTGATGTCATCCACACCAGTTGGCATTAACGTCTAGGTTGACTGATATCACTGACTATTGACTACTAAATTCGAATATTGGCACGGTTGACTCCATGCAACTTCAAGACGGCTTTGTCCCAACAAAAAAGTTTATTCCCGCTCTCCACCCCGGTTAGACAATGACACACGTTAAAAAGAACACGCTGTCCCCTTGCTCGGTACTAAAAGGAGATGCACAGCGGGTCCTTAAAATGTGTCGTTGTAGACCCGGGGTGGACAGTAGAAATAAGTCATAAAAAATACACAACTTTTCGCAACTGCGAGAGCTGCTCAAACATTTCGTCGTTACTGTCATAAAGTATACCTACATGATGACTGAGTGGCTCTTAAAACTTTAAAAAATGTGTTATGTTATTAGTATTGGTAAATATTTTACCTCTTTCAATTTATCCATATCCTGAAGATAGAACGCGATGTAAAACAAGCTCATGAAAGAGTTCACGAATTGAAACTGAAAATTAAATATTACATTAGGCAAATACAGTTATACGTAGCATATATAGATGTTAATAAATCGTAGAATGGAGCTTTCAGTTAAACAATTTTATTTCGTGTCAAACTAGGCGCAAAAATATTAGAGAATTATTTTCTTTTTCATAAAATCTTACTAAAAAAAATTTACTATTACATTCTTATGAAAAATTATAAATTAATCGATAACATAATAAATTAAATATAACTAACTATATAAATTATGACAGTAAAAAACTGCCTAAAAGATGAACAATTCTACATTTTATGAAATCATAAAGCTACATAATGATCTAATTTAAAATTTATTTTTAATTTTAAAATTCCAATTTATATTCTTAGTACAATAAAGCACTAAAATAAATTATTTTAGAATGGTAGCTTTTTTTGACGAATGAAATAAAAATCTCCCAGATGGCGCACTGTATACTAGGCTTCATAGAATACAGAGGGATTACAATGAAACGGAATTCATGGCCGAATATTTATCCCAGATCCTTTAACACGCGCAGTGAGTCTTTATTTTATCTGGTTTTTATAATCTTGCAACAGTAACCTATGGTTACACTAAAATCAAAAACTGACATTGTCAAGATTGTCAACTTACTTGTGTGTATGTGTGTGTTTGAATGCTGATCTTTTTTAAGCGTTCAATCGAGTTTTTTTTAAACGTAACGAAATACAGCAAACCATTTGTCAGAGCTAAGGAACACTGATGACGTTGAACCTCAAAGTATTAATTACGCCATCTAACAGATTTTTCATTCGCAAAAATGCTCATGAAATATGTGGTCCAATGTGGACCAATGTGGACCAATGTGAAAGTGAAGTGACGTGTACAGAAATAAATCAAAAACTTAAGAATAACATTAATAAGAGAAAATGTAATACATAAATAAGATAAAAAATAAGAAATGTTTAAATTAAAATTATATCAGATCAGAAGTGTATTGTAAAAGAAGAAATTATTTATGGTTTTCAAGATGTGTGCTTTATTTGCATATTTCAGTCTCATTTTTAATTACTTTATTTATTACATGCAAGCCAAATAAAAACGCGTGCACTTGCAAAACAGATCAAATGTATAGTGCTTCTGAAATATGTCCATAGATTACCATGTTCGGTTAATAACCTCTTTCCTTTAGTCTATGGCAAGCAAAGCGTGATGGAAGCTTAGCTTTGGGCATGGTGTTACTGGTTAGTCTATTCAGTTTAGATACAAACCAACGCAATTTTCACAATCAGATGATTTTCATATTTTGTCTCGAGTCGATAGTTCTCTGTTGGAAACGGTAATATCGATATGACATTTCGTTGTTACCATTTTGTATATTTTGTTTTTATTTCGGTCCAGTCCCGTTTGGTAAGCAGTAAAGAGAAAATATAATGCGCTATAGTAATTTTATATCTACAGTACAGATTAAATATAAACTACTCCTGTTTCGCGAACTATTTTCTATTTATATTTATTTGATTTAGAACTATATTTAGAAATGAATTTTAAACAAATCTATCAAGGTAGAGAGGTGCTAGTCGACTAAAAGAGGATTGTTTGTATGGGGATATAAAACTACCTACACACATGCATTCTTAAATCTATGTGTTAGGAATGTTCTTGTAAATAAACCAATCTATGTTTCATACAGGTAGGCAGCCAAAATATGCTGGATGAAATCACCCATAAGTTTTGATTTTGAATAGATATCTACAGAATAACAAAAAATATACATAGTTATGAGTGATTTCATTTAATTGTTATTTGAAAAAACACATCAAATCTGTAAATATGCTGGCAAAGAAATCTTTGAATATTATTTCTAAAATGACGTATCTATAACGTATTATGTTATATTAAGTAAATTATCTTGAAACACTAAGGTCATGGGGTATATCACTCAAACAAGTACGAGAACTACTCGCCAAACTTGAATAGGAATATAGCAAGGATTTAATTTTGTATGTAAAACAGAAGAATTTCCAATTAATTAACCTGTTTGCCCTAGAACACGGTCGTGTCAACGTAGGCGGCTTTCCAGCAGTTTGATTACTGACTTGAAGACCGCCACATATAATAGATTTTCACGTGGTTTTTCCGAAATATTTAAAAAATTATGATTATGCCATATCGTTTTAGTCTTGTGTACGTTTGAACATTCCTCTCGGGGAGGGGTGTGGAGAGTGAATGAATGAATGAATGAATGAAAACTTTATTTGGCACAATACAAAACAAGGAAATTTAATTAGAAACATAACCTAGACATAAATCATTAACGAAAAGTAGGACAACATTATCCCTGTATGCGCCAAAGAGGCGGCCGCTCAGAGAGAGAAAGGCCCTTTTTACTAATTTTCAGAAGAATGTATCACGATAGTTTATTTTACTGACAATCCTTGTTTTCCCCTGTAATATTCAGGCAAGGTCCTCCTGGATAGGCACCAGTTTTCACTGTTCCCCTATTTATATTTTTATATTTTACACTTAAGTGCCCCTTTACGGATCAGTACCGCCACCACTATTTTTTTATTGATTGCAATTAAATCAGGACAATACCGCATACCTGTCAGTATGCGGTATAATTAGGATAATACTGCGTGACTGAGGGTGCCGGAGGCCCAAACCAGTACCCAAAAAGCTTGGCAGCGCATTTGTGACTCCACTGGTGGCGCGGGTGTCCATGGGCGGCGGCAATCGCTTACCATCAAGTGACCCGTCTGCTACCTATCACATAAAAATTAACTCAACTCGATTTTGCATAATAGGCTAGTTGACACTATTTTTATTATTTAATACAACGGTTCATTACGATTATATTACGCCATAAAAAGAATACTACCTTTTTTTTAAGGACCCTTCCTAATATATTTAAAAATTATATTTTCGCTATACAGCCATAAAAGCCGTCCTTCATGTTGGTCTATTAATTGTCTTGCCGTGATGTCACTGTTATTGTAAGCAATAGGCATGACTGTCATGACTGTCATCACAACATAAACGAAATACCACGAATAACTTGAAACTGGCGTTTGACGTTTTGTTGTTTACAATAATGGTGACGTAAAACCATGGCGGACGGTGTTTTCAATCAGGAGAAAAAAAGTAAAAATATAACGGGTTTACAACCTGTGCGGATAAAGAATGGCATCAGAAATGGCGGCGCATCTATTCACTTCTCGCTCGCACACTATTTACGTCTATAATCGCACTCGTCGCATCTATTCACTTCTCGCTCGCACACTATTTACGTCTATAATCGCACTCGTCGCATCTATTCACTTCTCGCTCGCACACTATTTGCGTCTATACTCGCACCCCACGAGTGCGATTGATCCCATTCTTTATCCGCACAGGTTGTAAGTTGAATTTTTACAGCAATCCCTTATTTATATTAATTGAAATTTATATATTTCAGACCTTTGTACGGAATAATATTTGTATTAAAAGTTATTTTATAATGGTGACATGAGGCAACCTGCCTATTGTAAGAAAAAACTAGATTGATTCCTATTCAAGATTGGCGCGTATTCATCAAAGTCAATAACGTAAAACCAGGCATATGAGACGTGCGCGCCTACCTTTGTCGTTGAGCCAGCGCGCGATGCGCGCGTACAGCTCCTCCTCCACGGCGATGAGCACGGCCAGGCACGCGCGCGGAACCCACGTCACGTACACTATCCTACTCTCCCACCACTCCTGCAGAGTAACATAGATAGATCATCGTCGTCATCGTCAGCCCATTTAAGTCCCCACTGCTGGGGCACGGGCCTCCCTCAATCACATGAGGGGTAATTGCCATACTCACCACGCTTGGCAGACGGGTTGGCGAGGGTTTTGATATAAATGCAGAGTTTTCCTTCTCTAGGTGCTGATGATTATGCCAGCAGCTTTACCTTAGTCGCCTTTTACGACACCTCGGTAAGAGTGAGGGTGGCCTATTCTACTCTGCCGGGGACCACACGGCGGATAGATAGATAGATACTCTTTATTGCACAATATACAAAATGGACAGGCAGCAACGGGGCGGTGAAATAATACGACGAAGATTTTCTTTACAGCGATGTACTTTCAAAGTCAAGGTACAAATGTGGTCGTCTGTACACTCGAGAGGCGTCGATCCTTTAGGCTGGTAAGATGGCAAGTGAAGCTAGTTTCGGGTAGGCAAGTCGATTTAAAATCGATTATTTAGATTAATATAAAAGATTTTTCAGATCGATTTTGAACCCTACGTCGATTCAATAACCTCCCGAATCGGACCGATCCATTCAAAGAACTAGCGATGATAATCTTCCTCGTTTTTTTTAATTTGTTGCTGTTGTCGGACGCAAAAGCAACTGGTAGTACTTACTTGGTCAATAATTTGAACGCGTCATAGAGTAAATATTTATGAACGCTTCCGAAGGTGGCGTTACTCCCTATTCTTCCGAAGTAATATAGGCGTGATATTATGTTTATTATTTTAATAATATGTACTTCTATCCAATTACTTGTATTTGCAGTAAATGGTCAACAATAATGTCCTGTATTTTTATTAGGCAATTAGTCATGTTTGAAATTGGCTCGATTAATCGAAAATCGATTTTTTAATGCTCGATTTAAACAAGAATTGATTCTAGTATGGCCGATTTGAATCGAATCGGAGATCGATATTTTTTAAAAATGAATCGACATGCCTAGTTTCGGGTGGCGAGTCGTCAGACGATTGAGGGGACTGATGATCGCTGCGAGCGGCGTAGCGAGCGCGGCTCGGTTGGTCACGGCGTTAACACAAAACTAAGTTAGTGAAACAGAGATACAAAATACAATTTAGGCGATCTTATCACTGGAATCGATCTGATAAAGGACATTAGATAGAAGAAAGGAGGGTAGTGCAATAATTTTGATATTCAACATTGATTAAATAAATTTATATTATAAATACATATATCTAGATCCATATAAATAAAAATGAATTGATATTCGTTAGTCTGATTAAAACCCAAGAACAGCTGGACCGATTGAGCTGATTTTAGTTTTGAAATGTTTGTCGTAGTCCAGGGTAACGTTATATAAAACGTTATCATACCAATTTTACCTCACTAAAATACAATATAACCTACACAAATTATATAAACTATACTACTTAAAGATATGTTATAAGTTTAGAGAAGATACATTTTATACCTACAGTAAATGGATGGATCTGAGTTATTACACATTGCCTTGACACTACAATCGACAACATTTCATATTTTTAACATGTCCATATTGTTTTTTTATATGAAAATAGACATAAAATGAACAGACCCATATTTTTTCTTTTTTCAAAATTTGTCCATTTTCATGCCTAAAATAATATTGAAATTCTTTTTATTCTAAATAGACGTAAGCGCCAAATGACGTCATCGGACGGCTGAATACAGCGATATTCCTTTGCTTATCATTGTTTTAATAAAAAAAGGTACTACTGTCAACATTGTCAACGGCATTCATTCATTCAACGTTGACAAGTTGTCTTTTTTTTGACAGTCGCATGTCATGGGTTTGGCATTTCGTAAATTTAAAACTATAATGTGCTAAGCAAAGAAATATTTTACATTCTGCCGTCCGAAGACGTCATGTTACGTTTTTTAGTTTTTAATTTTTTTCTCAGTAAATAAGCAATATAAAAAATTAATAAATATATATTCGAGCAGCGGTAAAGTAGACAAAGAATTGGTATTTTTTGTTTCAGAGCTTAGCAATTTTGAAATGTTGTCCATATCCATCTCCCTTCATTTAAGGAGCAATACGGTATATGACTATTTTTTTTTATTTTTGCAATCAAAAGACCTCTCAATGATAGAAACATCGTTGAAAGAATCACTTGATTCTCATTTAAACTACCTGAGATATCACAACTTTAAAATCACATTATTTTGGGCAAACCCAAAACGCTCGATACAAATGGCTACTAAGATGTGACGTCACACGACAGTATTTTGTATGCATTTCATTTGAATTTTGTATGGTAGCTATATCAAATGTTTCGTTTATGTCAATGGTTCTATTATAATAGTTGGTGCAAATTGTATGGATTATTCAATGGTATAATTATTTTTTAATAATTTCATACTTTTAAAATGGACTTGCCCATGTATCTTTGAATGACCATAAAACCGGCTAGACGTTATATTTTTAATTGAGAATTTTTGCCATTGGCACATATTGACCTATATTTTGATAAAATATTTATATTTTGTAAAATCTTGAGCTTAGTCATATACCCTATTGCAGTTCAACGAAGCACCTCTAGATAGATAGAGTGTACCTGGGCGCGCAGGAGGGCGAAGGTTGCTAGCGCGCACACGCTGAGGCACACCAGCATGACGGGCAGGGACACGCAGTGCCGCCACACGCGACGCCGCCACGCCGCGTACTGGGGCTCGGGACGACCCGTGACTGCGGAGATACCCATCTCGCCCTACATGGTAAATAAAGAATGAATGAATGAATGAATATACTTTAATTGCACTCAAAGTACAGTATGAAAACTTAAAGAGAATATACAATATGAATCATCGTCATCATCGTCAGCCCATTTAAGTCCCTACTGCTGGGGCACGGGTTTAATTAATGTTGTTCTTGTCTTTTTAGTGTGTGTTATTGTTGTGTTGGTGTGTGTTATTGTTGTGTTGGTGTGTTTTTTATTTTTATTTTATATTTTACATTAAAAAAGGCACCCGCGGAAGATCAGCGCTGAGGTTGTTGGCCACAGCACATGCTGAGCGGGGACCTATTTTTTTGTACATTCTTTTGAACCATGCATGTAGTGAGAACTGTGTAAATGTGCAAAAATAAACGATTTTTCTTTCTTTCTTTCTTTCTTTATTGCACTCAAAGTATAGTATGAAAACTTAAAACTTAAAGAGAATATACACTGCTGGGGCACGGGCCTCCCTGAATCACATGAGGGGTAATTGCCATACTCACCACGCTTGGCAGACGGGTTGGCGAGGGTTTTGGTATAAATGCAGAGTTTTCCTTCTCTGGGTGCTGATGATCATGCCAGCAGCTTTACCTTAGTCGCCTTTTACGACACCTCGGTAAGAGTGAGGGTGGCCTATTCTACTCTGCCACGGACCACACGGCCGCGACAATATGAATACAAAGTAAATAAGGTACGACCGAAATATATGTCTCGGCATTCTCGGCTAGAATTTCAACCGAGAAATCATTCTCGGTTCTCGGCTTATAATAGCCGAGATTCTCGGTCATCATCAATGATCGGAGTAGGTAGTGCTATTTGGGTTCATTGACCATAACATAGATGTTAATATGGGCATGCCCCGGCATTCTATGATCCCGGGATTAAAATAATGTTATTTTAGAGTTAAATATTAAACACATTTTAATCATGAAAGGGCTTATTCATAAACATTCGATACAACCATATTCACTTACAGTTTGTTCCTTTCTATCTAACGCATATATCTTGAATTTCGAAAGAACAAATACAACTTTTTTAATTAACATGGTATAACAAAGCGTTTATGAATAAACTCTGATGGTAATGCTCGTATGTATAAGCGAAAATGACTGTTAATAGTATAAAGTATATATTTAATCCCGGGGTTCCCGGGATTCCAGGCATGTCCATATATATTATTTGAAAACATCGCAAGTTCCAAAAATAGCTTTACCTACTCCGATCATAGGTCATCATAGCTGAGTTTGAATAGGTATTAAAATTTTACCGCGCGCGGTCTTTAAAGAGCGAATTTTTGGGTATCTAAAATGCTTCTGAATTAATACTGCAGGCGGGATGCCTAGAATTTGGCGCACAGACATACGCACAGTGATCTTTAAGTGTTCATAAAAAGTAAGCTTACCTCAAATAACGGCCGGGGTTCCACTAGCAATTCATCTCTCTGGTCCAAAGTACCCCACTTGTATGCCAATACATTGGAATATCTAAAACAAAAGATGTAACTTACCTATTATTGAAAGCAAACATTTCCCCCAAGGAACACAGGGTCTTATCTCAAAAATAAAAATCACCTTCCCATACAAAAATAATCAGGTGATTGGTGCAAATCACAAAAAAATGTGGGTCGGGCAAAAAGTATGTTTCGAATTTTTCGAACTTAGCTCGGGTTTGTGATCACCAATCCACCACCACCACCACTTTTTAAAAAACTTAACATTCTTCCTTTGCCCTGTCAGTACATCAAAGAAGTATGCTGCTTTGTAAAATCATACCCACATTATTACAAAAAATATACAAAAGTCACAAAAAGAAATGTTTGAGATAAATATCATCATTTATTACATAAACCACCATCACACACCTACATATACAAACAGAACATATATAACATGTCAATAGCAATTTATAACAAACTACCACTACACATTAAAATACTAGAAGGTAAGTCCTTCAAAACTAAACTTACATCATGGTTAGCTCTAAAATGTTTCTATAGTATTAAGGAATACTTTGAAAATGAGAATTCTTGAGAAACATACTTAATGACAATGTTACTTTTAAAGTGACTCTATTCTTTTATTTTGGTAAATATTAGGTATTCTTGTTGATGTGGTAAAGTTGTTTCTATTGAAAATTGTTTAGTCTTTGTAAAGAAAGTATATTAAAATTTGTAATCCTTGTTTAGTTCATTAGAAAAATATGTTAATATTATACTTATTATTATTTTTTGCACGCCTGCTGGCAGGCTGGATACCATGACTACGATAGCATTTGTAAGACCATGTATCAATGTGTATTTTGGCAAATAAATAAATGTTTTATGTTTTAGGCAAGCGTGGTGATTAAGCCTAATCCCATCATAGTAGCGATGACTTGATTTCTATGATGGAGGCCTTTGCCCTGCAGTGGGACAGTATATAGGCTGATACTTGGTGCAAATTGTATGTGGAGGCAATTTATTTTTTAGGATTAGACCCTATATGTTCCCAGGGGAAAAATGTTTGTTTTCATCAGAATAATGCCCTCAATAAGGGAGTGAGACGGTTAAAAAAGCACGGTGTATAATGTGACAACCAGACACTATACAAAAATAAATGTTCACCATATGATTAGGTTAAATATTAACATTATAATTAGATTCAGTCAGTTTCAAAAATATTTTGCGATTATAGCTATGAAAAATGTCTGAGCATTTGACAAAAGAAAACTGTATCTATACGAAAAGGTATATTTTAATTTGTAGTTCGAGAACAAATGAAAGTAGGTACTCCTTAAGGTATTGTGCTGTAAGTGACTTTTGTCAAGAGCTCAGATATTTTTGTTAATTGACTTGTAAATAACACTTGATCAATATACTTGTGCTTACAGGTCATACTCTGTGCAGATATTTATGCTAGAATTGAGGGCTAAGATAATTTTGATGATCTGACTGTACAATGATAATAATTAATTACTCGTTTTTCAAAAGACCTACCTTTTCCATGTCTCCAAGTAAACACAAGCCCACAAAACATTGAACAATGAGAAAAGGACATAAGCTATGTCCTTCCAATACTCGTTTGCTGTGCCTAGCCAAATCTGAAATACAAATATTAAGACATTTTACCAAATATAGTCGTAGGAGGCCACGCTTCCGCATGAATGGGTTGGCTAGGTAGGTTGGTCAAGTAACGCCTGCGATGTGTTTGGCCGAGTGAATGAGGGTACCAAAGGCCCAATTTGGGAGAAAAGAGGTTGGCAGCGCATTTGTGACACAACGGTGTTGCTGGTCTCTATTGTCGCCGTTTGCGAGATAAATTCGAGGTGGCATTTGCATCAACTGGAAAGCGGTTGAGGTCAGACAGTCAATAATAAGAAAATAACCCCTAAATACTTTTTGATTTGCTAATGTTAACAATATTTAATATATAAATAAGCTATTTATTTCATGCATTGCTTTTTTACCTATCTATATAAGATGAAAAGGTTTAATGTATGTATTTGGCTAGTAGTTCAAATTATAGTAAATACTTGAAAAAATGGGTTTGTAAATTTTTTATATAACTTTTTTACAATAAAGAAAACATGGCAATTATATTCAAAAGGTAGTTCTTAAAGTCATCTTCCATATTCAAAACTTACCCAAAATATAAAGCCGACCACGGCAGGTACTGTCAGCGACTGTGTGTAGTGTCCAAGCCAAGCAAAGTACATCGCTATTTTGACACCGAAGTATTCTTTTATTTCATCTGAAAAAAAAAAGAACTTCAAAGTTCTACCAAATGGGGCATATTGAGTATGAAAAATACGCCAGAAAATGCACTAAATAATAGGATTAAGGTCCATAAGTGGTAGGTTATATTTGCATGTGAAATATGTGAGTGAATGAATCAATATACTTTTATTGCACTCAAAACAACGAATGACCACTTAAAACTTCTAGTTTTAAACTTTCTGTGTAAGTATAAAAATATTAAAGGTGGCCTGGAAGAGATTGCTCATAGTGATTAGGCCGCTTTCGTTGTATATATCCTGTAATAACCTAGTCTTAAGTTTTAATACTGTACTTTGAGTGCAATAAAAGTATATTATATTCATTCATTTATTATTATTATATGAAATGCACAACGAAGTTGGCCTTCCGGGCAACCTGTGTGTAAAGAAAATGTAAATTTGAACTGTCACGCAGTAAAGATAAGATTTTAATTTCCAACTTGTCATTGGATGGGGCGTACGGTCTAGTCCTAGCTGTGGGGTATCCGACCGCAATGGCACTGAAATGGACACACCCCAGGGGGTTTTGGTTAGGATTAGAGCCCCACACACCACCTTGTTCCCTACATGTAGCAAGGGCATGATGGTTTCCCCAGGGAAAAAGGCCTATATCCAGCAGAGGGCGTCGTACTCTATGTATTGTATAAGTATGTAAATACATAAAGAAAAGTATTGTATGTATATATTTGTAATCCCACTGTTCTGATTCTGATATCCGTAACACAGGTGCTCGAGCTGCCTATCTCGGAGTCCGATCAATGTATGTGATTTTATGATGATGATAACCTGGAGATGGTTAATTAACGTAGTGATACAAACCTAGTGGTTGTGGCGCGAAGAGCGTTTTGACCCACTTCTTGCGCAGGCTCTCCAACGCGGTACGCTCGTGTAGGGGGAACATACTCGCCACAACGCCTCTGCTCACACAAGCAGGCACTAAAAAATTAAATTAATACATCGCCCTGTTGCTCTAGTGGTTTAAGTACCGGGCCGTGATCTCGGGGTCCCTGGGTTACGATTCCCGGGTCGAGCGAAAAATATGTTCGAATTATTCGAACATAGCTCGTGTTTGTGATCACCAATCCGCATTTGGCAAGCGTAGTGATTAAGCCTAATCCCATCATAGTAGCGATAACTTGATTTCTAGGATAAAGGCCTTTGCCCTTGGGACAGTATATGTATAGGCTGATACTATGCTATTATAGATCACAAATTTGGAGAAGAGTGACTGAAGAGTTGGACTGAAAAAATCCTCCAACCGATCACGGTTACGGCGACTAATCTCTACGATCGGCCACGTACTCAGGATATATTATAGTGCTCAAGTAGTGTGCGCAAACACAAGTGCATTCTCTATTCCCTACTCTGATTATCCGATAAGACACCAGCGTGATACGACCAACGGCTTAACGTGCATTCCGAGGCATGGGGTACAAGACCCCCAATTTTCAGACTACGGGCTGACACTAAGAATTTTTACCGAAAACTTAGGTAAAAAATTGTGGCCCGACCCGGGGATCGTATCCGGGACCTCTTGCGCAGAGTGCGCCACTACCTACTGCGCCATCAAGGCAGTAATTCGATTTTATGTGATAGGTTGCAGACGGATCGCCTGATAGTGGGTTGCCGTCGTTCAACACCTATGAAGCCAAAAGTGCACTCCGTCCCATGTGTCATCCACTCAGGGGTGAGATGTGTGTAAACGGACCCAAAACTCGTATGGAAAATATATGCAAGTTTACAAGATAGTTTTATCTAAAAATATAAATAAATAACTTAGTAATCCCATATAAATATACAAGATTAGCCATTTTAATTGCTGTTCTTCTTAACACCACTTTTTCCAAGATGACCCTTGGCAGACTAATTTTTCCAACTTATTTTAGTAAGTAAGTAAGTTCTTTATTGTGTATGGAAAACAACGTTACTAAAAATGATGTTAAAATAGTTACATATACAACCAACGGAAATCAAGTCATCGCTACTATGATGGGATTAGGCTTAATCACCACGCTTACGCTTGCCTAATGCGGATTAGTGATTACAATCCCGAGATATGTTCGAAAAATTCGAAACATACCTTTGCTCGACCCGGGAATTGAACCACTGGTATTTAAACCACTAGACCAACGGGGGGAAACAACATATAATATATACTATATTATAGTATCACTTGATCCTACCTTTCTCAGACATATACACATAATGGTTATACATAGTTTTATTTAATTTTAGATCAAACTATTCCATTAGCTCGTTCAGAGGCCTTACCTTTCGGAGGACATTCGACGGGAACCAGTCAAAAATTTATTTAGAAACAAACTAAGAAAGTATTATCTTGATTTGGTTTAGAATTATATACCCTATTGTGTTAAGACTCAACCGATCCTGCAGACAAACTGTGTAAACGGTTTTGCAGGACAAGTGTAATTTGTAATCTAAATTTGTAAGTTTAATAATAAATACATAATAAAAGAATACCATTCGTTTGAAATACTATCCTCGTTATCCAAAACTATTGCTCTGTCTCTTTCACATGCACCACAATGAAAGGGACAAAGCGATAGTTTTCGATAGCGAGAACAGTTTTTTCAAACTCATCGGTAAGGGTACTGGTAAGTAGTAGGCGTGCAGCGGCCGTTAACGCTATGCATGCCTGTCTATGGTCCAGTTGTGAATAACAATAAAATTAAATCTAAGATTTCAATTTAATTCATCCTTCGTTTAATGTTTATCAATTTGGTAATCACAATTTATAATGTATAAAATACTTGTAAAATGTGTTTTTTATTTTTGAACCCAAGTGTAATTTGACTACACAATGCGTCATTTCACTCTTTGAAGAGTCAGCTTAGTATTTAAAGATATGATGATGATGATGGTGACCCACCGATGCTATGTTCGGGGTGCAGATTGAGCTCGGGTCCGTCGCACAATGTGTCATTTGACTCTACAATGTATGATTAGAACCCAATGTGTCATTTGACCCAAAAATGTGGCATTTGAACCCAAAATGAGTAATTTATCCCCACGATGGATTATTTGGTCCCGGTATTCCCGGTCTTTGGGCTCCGAAGCGCCAGCTTAGGATTTAACACTAATGATGATGATGACCCACCGGTGCTCTGACCTCGGCGTAGAGTGTGCGCGGGCCCGTCACACAATGTGTCATTTGACCTAATGATGTGAAGTGGAGGAGATGCAGTAGGAAAGCTGGCGTTCCGAAGCGCCAGCTTAGGATTTAACACTAGTGATGATGATGACGATGATCCACCGATGTTCTTCCCGGGGCGCAGCGTGTCACACAATGTGTTATTTGGCCCCAATGTATGTGAAGTGGAGGAGATGTTTGTAAAGAAAGCTGACATTCCGAAGCGCTCTTCGCAATGTCAGCTTTCTCTACCAACTTTACTTAGGCTTAGGATTTAACAAAAACGATAATGATATGATAATGATGATGTTAAATACCCGCCGTAATGGCCGTGTGGTCCCCGTCAGAGTAGAATAGGCCACCCTCACTCTTACCGAGGTGTCGTAAAAGGCGACTAAGGTGAAGCTGCTGGCATGATCATCAGCACCCAGAGAAGGAAAACTCTGCATTTATATCAAAACCCTCGCCAAACCCGTCTGCCAAGCGTGGTGAGTATGGCAATTACCCCTCACGTGATTGAGGGAGGCCCGTGCCCCAGCAGTGGGGACTTAAATGGGCTGATGATGATGATGATGATGATGTTAAATACCCACCGATGCTCTGGCCGGGGCGAAGAGTGCGCGGGTCCCGTCACACAATGTGTCATTTGACCCAATGGATGTGAAATGGAGATGTTTGTAGTAGGAAAACTCACATTCTGAAGCGCTGGCTTAGTCATCATCATCAGCCCATTTAAGTCCCCACTGCTGGGGCACGGGCCTGCCTCAATCACATGAGGGGTAATTGCCATACTCACCACGCTTGGCAGACGGGTTGGCGAGGGTTTTGATATAAATGCAGAGTTTTCCTTCTCTGGGTGCTGATGATCATGCCAGCAGCTTTACCTTAGTCGCCTTTTACGACACCTCGGTAAGAGTGAGGGTGGCCTATTCTACTCTGCCGGGGACCACACGGCTTAGTATTTAACACAAATGATAACGATATGATGATGATGGGGACTCACCGATGCTCTGCCCCGGGCGCAGCGTGAGCGCGGGCTCGAGCGCGCGCTCGTCGCCCGGCTCGGCGCGCGCCGCCTCCAGCGCGTGCCGAACGAGGGCGCCGCGCTCCTGAGAGTTCAACAGCTCGCTCGCTGAGGAACCCTGGAGAGAGGTACGGGTGGAAATTCAATTCAATGGACAACATTTCATATTTTTAACATGTCCATATTGTTTTTTTATATGAAAATAGACATAAAATGAACAGACCCATATTTTTTCTTTTTTCAAAATTTGGCCATTTTCATGCATAAAATAATTATTGAAATTCTTTATATTCTAAATTGACGTAAGCGCCAAATGACGTCATCGGACGGCTGAATACAGCGATATTCCTTTGCTTATCATTGTTTTAATAAAAAAAAGGTACTACTGTCAAAGGTAAATAATACTAGTGTCAACATTGTCAACGTCATTCATACATTCAACGTTGACAAGTTGTCTTTTTTTTTGACAGTTACATGTCATGGGTTTGGCATTTCGTAAATTTAAAACTATAATGTGCTAAGCAAAGAAATATTTTACATTCTGCCGTCCGATGACGTCATCTTACGTTTTTTAGTTTTTAATTTTTTTCTCAGTAAATAAGCAATATAAAAAATGAATAAATATATATTCAAGCAGCGGAAAAGTAAACAAAGAATTGGTATTTTTTGTTTCAGAGCTTAGCAATTTTGAAATGTTGTCCATTCAATTCAAATAATTCTTTATTTGCATAGGCTTGTACACAGCACTTACAAATCGTCATACATTTGGAATGACTTAAAACTATTTATAAGTACTTATGTATAATTTACATGTTAATACATATATATGTTGATACATAAAATATACTAAAGAAATAAATAAACATAATGCGATTCTACCACCGGTTAGGAAAGTTGTTTCTGGTCGAGAAGATCCGGCAAGAAACGCGCCAGTTACTCTTTTTAATCGCCAACTTTTTTTACAATGGTTTATTATCCTCATACCAAGTCATACAGTCTAATGCAACACAAAATAGAATGAAGCAAATTAAAAGCTAAATATGAGGTAAACCGAAGCGGACCAGTCACACTAGAAGTAAAGTAAAGTTGATGCCTAATGTAATGGAAGGTTTGTTATGGTGACAGACGAGAAGACGGATCAATTCCGCCGCCCATGGACACCCGCAACACCAGTGGAGTCACAAGTGCGCTGCCAACCTTTTCCCCTTTCCCCCCATCGGGCCTCCGGTAAACTCACTCACATGGCGAAACACAACGCAGGCGCTGCTTCACGCCGGTCTTCTGTGAGGCAGTGGTATCACTCCGGTCGAGCCGGCCCATTCATGCCTTAGCGTGGCTCTCCCACATTTAAAACACGTTTACGTTTTTTTATGTCGCTTTCATAACCTGCAAAATATACAATATGTGGTTACACGGACGAGCGGTGGTTCACTATTTGATTACTATTTTCACTGTGCACGCTCAATTCCTGGTTAAAAACTTAGTCGGCCGCGGTCGTTCAATCAAATTTACACAGTCAAAATTACACTAGCATTAGAAATTTACGAGATTTCTACCATGTACCTTATTTTTCAGTTTTTTGTTAAATAACTATTCTAATGTGTGTGACCATGAAAGTTTAAAACAATATTAAGTTACACTAATTTCATCAAAAATGCAAAACCACAGAAAGATGCCAAAACGTGATGTCAAGATGTGCAGAAATAATTGATAAAGACTGAAAAACCAGACAAGATATCAACGCTTGGTGTAGTGGTTTGGCCGTGATCTCGAGGTCCTGGGCTCGCTTCCCGGGACGAACAAAAAATGATGTTTCGAACATTGCTCGGGTTTTGACGGACCGGATGGCGCAATTGGTAGTGACCCTGTCCCTTACACCAAAGGTCGTGGGTTCGATCCCCACCCTGGATAAACATTCGTGCGATGAACACTTGTGTTTGTTCGGTGTCTGGGTGTAATATATGTATTTAAGTATATATTTGTGTTCCTCTGTTGTCTGATATCTGTAACACAAGTGCTTAAGCTACTTAGTACGGAATCAGGTCAACGTATGAGATGTTGTGAGAATTAACGTATGAGATGTTGTTGTTGTGTGATCACCTATTCGCATTAGGCAAGCGTAGTGATTAAGCCTAATCCCATAATAGTAGCGATAATTTGATGTCTATGATGGAGGCCTTTGCCCTGCAGTGGGACAGTATATAGGCTGATACTTTACTTTTACTTTTTATTACAATATTCGTTGCCTAAAAAAACGAAAGCGTGTTAAAACGTTTCTCGTAACCTTCAGCGTACTCAGTTTTTATAGGTCAAGTACCACGGGTCAATAAGTCTTCTATGAAAGGGTGCTTGAGCTTCCATTGTTTTCTTAAGTTTACGCGAAGACTGAACTTGATATAATATGGTTACTAGCTCCACAGTACAGCTCTTTGTGGTTAAGTGCAGGGTCTGCCCACTAGGGATTTTACGGATATTATATTCGGGAAACTAATTTACTTCAAAAGGGTAAACATTGTTAAAATAACTAACAATTTAAGACTAAAACACACACGATGGCAAAGTTAAAGTAAAGATTATAAAAAGACAGCTGTTGTTGAAAAAAATCAATTCAACAATAAGAAACTTTTTAACATTTATTTTACCATCAGATGGCATGGGCGACGGCAATCGCTTACCATCAGGTGATCCGTCTCCTCCTCTGTCACCTCTTACATAAAAAAGAAGATGACGGCCTTGACTCTAATTAAAATTTGTATTTTAAAGCAACTTATTACGAATTACTTACTCGAAAAATAGTCTTGGAAATCTCATAATATTTTTAAAAGGCCTAATCAACGACACCGTACAAGATGGGATGCACGAGAAAACAAGATAAGACCCTACTACATGTGTAAGGTCGACGAATTTTGAAGGACTAGGCGATATTGGCTTGCACACGCAGGTGGATGGACGAACCTAACCCCTGCGCTCATGCGTAGCGTAGAGCAAACGATTTTGCAACGGTTTTGAAACACCACTACGTTCGCCGACCAAACACAGAAAAAAGTATCAAAATTGAATTATATTACTTTTTTGGTGTGACAATTATGTATATTCTAGCCTTTTTTTGAACTTTTAACATCTCATACATTGACCTGAAGGCCTAATTTAAAGCAGACGTTACGGAGTTTCCCTCTCTTTCACACGAGCTTTATTTGGATGCGACAGGTATATTCTCGTTCGTTACGGGACGGCTTTAAATTAAGCCACCTGGATTCCGTACTAATTAACTTAAGCACTTGTGTTACGGATATCAGACATAAGGGGAAGTACAAAAGTACAATCAAATACATATAAGTATTACACCCAGACCCAGACACTGAACAAACACAAGTGTTTATCACAAGGATAGGGAACGAACCCACAACCTTTGGCGTATGAGGCATGGTCACAGAATCAAATACGCCTTCTGGCCAGTCAATACCTTTACAGCTTTCTGATAGGTACCTACAAACGAGTTTCTGAGCTAGGCTGTGTTTTCCCCTGTGTCACTTTTATTGCACACATACCTAATATTACATCCAACCATTTCCGCAAGTTTGACAGGGTCATTCATCATTTCATGCCCCCAAAACGATTTACACATCAATCATACGAACAAAATTACATATACGTATTCTTTATTGCACGAAAAAACTAGGACAATATAGGATACAGGAAGTACAGGTGCCGCACCTAACACCTTATGTCCTCCACCTCCTACAACGCTGTCGTTTTGGAGGCCAGGGTACGTTTAGACCATGATTCAGAGGGGATTCTAGTAATTACAATGAAACGACTGCCGCCTGATCTTTGCAACCCTTTAACAGTAGAACCAAACCAACAGAACTATCCGAAACGTGCCGGTTAGCAGCTCCATGCGACAGAGATACAGCTCACAGAACAGGATGATCCTCGAGTCTTTCACAAGTCCCTAATGGTCTTCTCTGACGGCTTCAAAACCAGCGAAGGCACAGGTACGGGGGTCTTCTCAGAAGACCTGAATATAAACATCGTATGCCATTGGGAGAATTAAACACCGTCTGTCAAGCCGAATGCATAGGCATTATAACGAGAAGGGTAGTTAACCACAATATTAGAATCCTCTCAGACAGCAAATCAGTACTATAGGAAATCGTTAGCTTTACGATAAAGTCAGGCCTGGTAATGGAGTGCCATCGTGAACTAAACAAGGTAGGACTCCATAACATACGGACCCTACAATGGATCAAAGGACACAGCGGCAGCAGAGTGAACGACGCAGCCGACCTATTCGCAAGAAGAGGATCCGATATGATCCCAGTGGGACCAGAACCGATCCTCCCCATTCCTCATAACTGGTTGAAAGATATAATTCTAGATCCTACTAAATCTCTACACAACTATTGGAGCAGTCTGGAGGCATGCAGACAGGCGAATCTAACCCTACCGCAATTGGATCGCTGTCACTCCATACAATTCATACAACTTATTAAGTTGTAAGCCAAAACTTCGCTTAGTGACGAGTGCTTTAACGGGGCATGGCAGTTTTAAAAAACATCTGTTCAGACAGCCCTCTATGCAGAGCGTGCATGGAGAAAGAAGGAGCAGTGCATGCGCTGTGTTTCGCTGCGTGAGTGAGGGTACCGGAGACCCAAACAATGGGGAAGGGGAGTTAAAAGGATAGCAGCGCACATGTGACACCACCTGATGGATAGCTGGTAATCGCTATCCATCAGGTGATTCGTCGACTCGTCTGCCACCTATATCATAAAAAAAAGAAACAGCCGCTCAAGTACTATTAGAGTGCATAGGGCACAACTACCTGGGAAACCCAGGCAGTCTCCAGGAAATTTTCAGCAACACCAAGGCGCTGATAGGTTTCTTTGAAGAACTCGGCTGGTTGGAGTGAAATCGGAGGACTTCACTCTCCGAAACGCGAAATGGGCACAACTTGCGGTAAAGCCCGCACAAAAAAGAAGAAGAACTTGCAGGTTTCCTTACACTGTTTTCCCTCACTGCCGAGCTAATGGTAGAATTACGCACATGGTTTTAATAAATCTAACAAAATCTAGAGATACATGCTCGGATACGAACCACGACCCCCGCATGGAAGGCGCGTTCTTATCCACTGAGCTACCATCGCACCTGAGGTCCGAGGACCTTATGTGAGGCGGTAAAATCAGTTAAAGAGGTTATAGTACAATAAGGTGAATTTACCCATAAAAGCGTGCATCTGATATACGTGGGCAGCAGAAGTAACACAGGGGTCACATGAAAAATAAAATGACCCAGCAGTGAATGAATTATACGAATAGTTTTACGTCCTCGCTGGTCCGATCACGCCACCCAGTCACGAAGGTCCTTATAATAACGAGCCTTATCTCAAATTAGGTGAGCAAATAAATATTCAATATTATTAGCGAATAGCCCCCGCACGCGTGTGAAAATACGCTAGGTGTACTGGTAGAATGAGTTCCAACAACAATGGTATTTGTTATTTATTTCGTTTTTCAAATTTAAATTTTGATTTTTTTTTTTATTATGAACTGTAGGCTAACGCTTGACCACAATCTCACCTGATGGAAAGTGACGATGAGGTCTAGGATGTAACGCGTTTGCCTAGGATGACAATGATGGAAGACATATCACGTTAAAAATAACTAATGTCCTTATACATGGACTTCAATCCTATAGTACACCATATAGCGGATTTTTCATTCGAGATAATAGCCTAAATTAGATTAAAATAAGGTGGAGAATTCCAGGGAACCGATTTTTCTGCGCATGGATAAAATCAATTCGATTAAGTTATTGGGACAATAGATGTAATTAAAAGATTCAACCAATTTGCAATGTCTGCAATGAAAAATAACGATGCAATACGCTTCTGCTCCTATACCATAGAGGAGGTAGGGATTGCAATTCTGTACTCTTTTCAATCCCGCGAGATTTTTGCTGAATTGACTTCTTGACTGACCGGATGGCGCAATTGGTAGTGACCCTGCCTCTTACGCCAAAGGTCGTGGGTTCGATCCCCACCCTGGACAAACATTCGTGCGATGAACACTTGTGTTTGTTCGGTGTCTGGGTGTAATATATGTATTTAAGTATATATTTGTGTTCCTCTGTTGTCTGATATCTGTAACACAAGTGCTTAAGCTACCTAGTACGGAATCAGGTCAACGTATGAGATGTTGTGAGAATTATTATCATTATTACTATCATTATCATTACTTCGTTAAACCCGGATCCCGCGTATTATAGTTATTTATGAAATTCAAGAGAATAAATATGCAAAAATCTACCAATGACACACACATTTCCTTAAAATAAAACACTTAGGTATTCCAAAGACAGCATTATACAAAAACTTTGCCATTGTGTAATTGATTATCCAATTCAAATATTCCATATTCGACGTCTATTTTCTGCGTTTTTATATAAACACAGAAAATACAACTGCAGTGTTTGATTGAATGGTTATATGGTTAATGGTTATAGGTATTTTGAAGAAACCCGCCGTTTACATAAGACGCTGTCAGTTCAGAAACGTTATGTAAACGGCAGATTTTTTCAACATGATTGCGACAGTAACATGTTAATGAGTTTAAGAGGGGTCCATATTCAGGTGATCTTCCTGCTCGTCTGCCACCTATGCCACAACACTAAAAAAAATCTGGATGTACTTCTAAGGGTGCGTCCAGATCCCACGAACGCACCGAGAATGCGCAGTTCGCGAGCTTCGCGCGTGCCGCTGCAGCATCGCTCACACGCAGTTCGTCAGATGTGGACGCACCCTAAGGTGTCTTCTTACCTTTTGGAAACAATGCATGTCGCGAACAGTGAACTCCTTGTACCCGCCACCGAACTCCGGCTTCAACAGTTTCGGTAGATGAACCTCTTCAGCCGTTTGTAGAAGCCTGTTATGAAAAGGAAAACCTTATGAACATGTTTCCTCTAAGTCTTCATCATCATCTAGTAAACTGAAGTAGCCCATGGGTTGTAGTCAATATAAGTTTAAGACTCGACTATTGTCACTACTCCTGACAAAGATTCGTAGCTATTTTCCCGTGATTTGTAGGATACAAATATGCAGACGCGAAGTCTCGGTTGACAGGTTTCTGGAGCAACTACAGAAGTTTCGTGAATATATGGTACTATGGTTTACTTACAAGTCATCATCAGCTGTCATACAGAAGGCAGAGCACTGGGAACTGGCGAGCAGAACGCAGCCAATTGCTTCACGCTTCTGGAGCAGCTATAGAGATTTCGAGAAGACCTGGTACCATGGTATACTTACACGTCATCGTCGGCTGTGATGTTGAACGCAGAGTACTGGGAGCTGATGTGTTGGCGCACGCAGACAGTTGCTTCAAGCTTTTGGAGCAACATAGAAGTTTCGAGATGACCTGGTCCATGGAATACTTACACGTCATCATCAGCTGTGATGTAGAAGGCAGGGCACATGGGCCGTCATGTTGGCTCACGCAGACATGCAGCCATCTGCTTAAATCTTCTGGAGCAACTATAGAGGTTTCGAGAAGACCTGGTACCATGGTGGTTTCCTTAGACGTCATCATTAGCTTTGACGGAATAGGCAGAGCACAGGAAGCTAACGCGTTGGCGCACTCTCCTTCAAGTTTTTGGAGTATCTTTAAAAGTTTCGAGAAGACCTGGCACCACAGTGTACTTACACGTCATCATCAGCTGTGATGTAGAAGGCAGAGCACTGGGAGCTGGCGTGTTGGCGCACGCACACTCGCAGCCGCGGTCGGCTGCCTCGGAGCTTCTGGAGCAGCCATAGAAGCATGCTATCCGGTAGACCTGCGTACAAAGATTTATTTTGGAAAAAGGTACATACAGCCAAGTATACAAAAGTGTCAAATTTCTTCAGTCGATTTTCACCGTAATCTCAAAGACGATCGGTTCAATATCTAATTTTGACAGATTGTAGTAACCTGATGTGTGACTGTCTGTACATTCAAATATGCAACAGACATTTTTAGTCGTAATCTAGGACACTATTTTTTTATATAATAGTTGACTGACGAGGAGATGGGATCACCTGATGGTAAGCGATTCTCCGCACCCATTGACACCAGCAACACAAGTTCCCCCAATTGGGCCTTCGGTACCCTTCATCATCAGCCCATTTAAGTCCCCACTGCTGGGGCACGGGCCTCCCTCAATCACATGAGAGGTAGTTGCCATACTCACCACGCTTGGCAGACGGGTTGGCGAGGGTTTTGATATAAATGCAGAGTTTTCCTTCTCTGGGTGCTGATGATCATGCCAGCAGCTTTACCTTAGTCGCCTTTTACGACACCTCGGTAAGAGTGAGGGTGGCCTATTCTACTCTGCCGGGGACCACACGGCCGTCGGCTGTCGGTACCCTTACTCACTCCTATAAACACAGCTGTGAGCAGCGCATGTGCTGCTAATTTTCTGTGAGCCGTGTTATCATTTCGGTTAAGCTGGTACATGAAAAAACTAGCCGAGCAGCCTTAGTTAAAGTAGACATACTCGTACAGTGATCTGTAGTGTATATTATTTATTATATGCTGTTGCTGTTCGTATCAATCAAGGTTCGAAGGGAATGGATAGTAAATAATAATAAATATTTCACAACATCACATACATTGATCTGACTCCGAGATAGATAGCTCAAGCACCTGTGTTACGGATATCAGAATCAACAGTGGGATTACAAATATATACAATCTGTACGGATAAAGAATGGGATCAGAAATGGCGGCGCATCTATTCACTTCTCGCTCGCACACTATTTGCGTCTATACTCGCACTCGTGGGTGTGCGAGCGAGAAGTGAATAGATGCGCCGCCATTTCTGATCCCATTCTTTATCCGCACACGTTGTACATTAATTTCTTTTCTTTTGTAAATACATACTTATAATACATATATAACACCCAGACTAATACAAAAAGATATTATGTTCATGCACACAAATGTTTGTACTATGCGGGATCGAACCTGCAACCCTTGCACCAGAGGTAGCGTTCAATACCACTGTAACAAACGGATCGTTGATAATAGAATACCAATAAGAAATTGCTAAGTTCTTAAAGCATTTTCCTTCCGAAGATTAAGTTGTACTTATCCAGCCTACGACTATGATTAGAATCGATCTGGCTTCAACTTTTAAACTTAAAGTAGTCAGATGCCAAGTTAACAAACGTTCTTCGCGTGCTTTGAACCGCTTCAAAACGTTCGTGTTTTTAAAACGATAGAAGCTTGAGGCTAACCACTTAAAGATGACTGATTGGAGTGACATAAATACCTAAGCAAACATTGAGCCAATAGTATTCAGAAACGTACAGACAGACGGACAACTAAGTGATCTTACAAGGTGTAACGTCATATTTTTATAATACCTCTTTTTCCTCGAAATCATGCCATGTAGTTTAAACCTGGTCAATTTTTTGTTCCATGTTGGACCTCCCATTTACCACTTATATCTCATTTATCCAATTTTCTTCTCCCATTTATGACCATTTATCTAATTTCCTCCCATTAGCTCACCTTTTTTAATTTCTTTTACTCCCATTTATCCCACTTATATCCATTTATAAGCATTTATCCAACTTTCTCCCATTTGCTCACCTTTTTAAATTCCTTTTACTCCCATTTATCAAATCATTTCTCCCATTTATAAGCATTTATCAAATTTTTTCTCTCATTTATACCCATTTTTCTCCCATTTAATTCGGGGAGCTACATTATAAAACCCTCGGGAGATTAACACCGGTCTTGTGGTGGGCCACCTGCTCCGCCCAATCATATCTTTCGTCGAGTGACACCGGTTCCGTGCCAGGATTCTGGGGCTTAATAGGGCTCCCCTGACCACGGATTGACCCAGAGTGCAGTGGAGGGTACCATTTTAACAAAGTGTGGACTCTGTAAGAAACCAAGTTTTCTTCCCCTTTGAATATTTCTATAGGATTCGCCCTCTTCACCTCTAATTTTAAGGTCTTAGCTTTAGCTCTAGTTTAGCTAGTTTTAAGGTGTCAATAATCTAGAACTGAAAGATACAATACATAAAACAATGTGACCTAAACCTAACTTCTTTCATTTATAAAAAAAAAATCCAAACTCAAACCAAGCCCCCCTTGAGATTAATAGTTCAATGTTTTCCCGACTTAAATAGCTATCCGAGGACGAGCCTGGCGCCCGAGACTATATTTAATTAATAACCCATTAACTTCTTTTGGTTCGTTCCATTTTGTTAAACAAAAAGTAAGAAACTTAAACTGTTAATCTCAATTTTCTATTTTCATGATAGGCCCCATAATAATCATATGCCTAGGCATTCTGAGAAAAGAAACACGAATTTACCATTTAACAACCAATTATAATTATTTTTTTTAACATTACAAAGGGTTTGAACATGGCCATTTTTTCTGAAAAGAGGTTCTACACCGGAGTTTTTTAACCGTCATAGGGCGGATTGGACCAACATGACATTTATAAGAGAATAGCTATCCACAGGACAGTATACTCAATTACTTAATTTTTGTAATAATAATAATAATAATAATTCTTTATTGACATAATTTGATATACACCATCCTATGAAGACTCTGACACTTAAACTAGGCTAAGATGCCTGTATCTCAAGAGTCAGGGGCTTCTCCCATTTAAATTTACCAATACTGTCAAATTTAGAGTATTTAAACTATGTGCTAAAAACAATAGAAATAATATAGGTAGTTATATTTAATAATAAATATATATTCTATAAATACATAAATCAATAAATAAATAAAATACATAAAATAAGTATTTTAATAATATTAGTAACATATTTTTATAATTTGATGTACATATTATATTACTTTATTTATTTGAGGCAATTTGTTTTCTTTATTATTAATTTTATATTTTTACTATTTAATTATTTTATTATATTAGTCTGTTTAGTTAATAAATTTTCTGTTTCTTCATAAGTAAGGGATAAAAGCCAAGTTTTAATGGTAGATTTGCATTCATGGAGAGAAAGAGGGTAGAAATTTAATATTTTATTTATTTTATTGTAAATAAAAATTGTAAATAAACTCAATTATGTTCGTCCAGAGCCGGTGTAGTACCATATCTCACTAGTGAATGAATGAATCCATACTAATATTATAAATGCGAAAGTAACTCTGTCTGTCTGTCTGTCTGTCTGTCTGCTACTCTTTCACGCCAAAACTACTCAACGGATTTAAATGAAATTTGGTATACAGATAATCTAGACCCTGAGAAAGGACATAGGCTACTTTTTATTGCGAAAAGGGGGTTGTAAGGGGTTGAAAGGGGGGTAAAAAGTTACTTTTCCACGCGGACGGAGTCGCGGGCGGCCGCTAGTTACATTATAAACCAGCAAAATAACAATATGTATTGTTTTGTGATTCATAGTAATGACACCATGGAAAACACGCGCTTTAAACGGAATGTGCCAAAGTTTGCTAGGCGACATTCAACCTTGGGTAGATCCCAAATTAAAGCTCGTGACTTTATGTAGGTACGTACGATAGATACCGTAAACATCTTTTTTCAGTCAGATTTTTTAATAAAAAACGAAAACCGTCAGTTCCTATTCGTGATTTGTAAGAAGTTGTCATAAGAAACTACCTGATAGTTACCAAAGATTTTTCGCAGAATAAATTCGTTGTACATTACCCATTCAGCCTTCGGTGAAGTTCGGTGTTTATTGGTTCTGCCATAGGTAAATTCCTTGATATCGACAGCCAAGACTGCTGCCTATAAGACGGTCACGCAATCTAGCCTTCTATTTTCGTTAAGATTTACGTAAAGCGTTACGAAGGCTTGCCAAGTTTTCGTAAGTACATCTTTGTGTTCCAATCTTGCGCTTCGGCTAAGTGACATAATAAAGGGCCATTTATTCAATTAATGGACTTGTTTCATAGCCTTATTTACAAGTTGCTTTTAGTAAGGTAAAGGCTAAAGGATATCGTAAAGAATATTGGAGTAATGAACTTGACAATACTAAAGAATAATGGGATGAAAATAATATAAGGATTTTGGAAAGACGAAGAAAAAAATATATAAAAAATATGTCTTTCTTTCATTTCTTTAATTTTTGTAATTGTTTTTTTTTTTGTATTGATTTTGTATCTGCCTGCCCCCATATCGCGCATCTGTTCAATTACCTATCGTGTTTCTTTTTTTTCTGTCTCAATCTCAATTATGCATGGATATGGAACAGATGCGCAATAATGTAATGGTAGTCGCTGAAAACCAGCGTCGAGGTTGGTCTTATGGATCAGCACCGACTATAGCTGAGCGACCGCCTGTTTGGCACATACAGGGATAATGTTGTCCTACTTTTCGTCTATTTATGTCTAGGTTATGTTTCTTATTAAGTTTCCTTGTTTTGTATTGTGAAAAATAAAGTTATCATTCATTCATTCAAAAAAAGATTAACGTGATGATACTAATTTGAAGTGGTTCCGAACGCGCTTTCCATACGGGGGCCGGGTTCGAATCCGAGCATGCACATCTGGATTTTCCAGATCTATGTGCGTATTACTACCATTAGCTCGGCGGTGAGGGGAAAAAAACGTAAGAAAACTTGCACGTTTCGGACAGTGTCAGAATAGGTAACATTATTACTGTTCATTTTCAAAGGCACTGCAACCGAGCTATCGCTTTCTTATTCCCGCTCAAATGCCATGTTTATGAGAGTACTGAATGTATGAATTAGAATGAGGCCAACGAACCATGACCTGCATTAAGAAGCACTCTGAAGTGTCTATTTCTGACTGTTTGCCAAAAACTGATGATGTCAATAAATCGAGTCTTGTGCAAGGGAGATGTATTTATTAACATAGGTTAGTCATCAGTCACGCCGATAATTTTCTATTAAAGTTTCTTCTTTACCTTCATCATCATAATAATGGCTCTGAGAATGGCTGACTGAATGGTATCCTAGAACCGGCAGACAAACTTCAGGTCATCCAGTATCACGATGGTTCGATGACATCACTAAAATCGTGGGGACTACATGGGTCCGAGCGGCTCAAGAACGGGTACATTGGCGTAAAGGAAAGAAGGCCTATACTCAGCAGTGGGTACTACCAGGCTGATGATAATGATGAGCATAATAATGTTCGTCAATCGCTATTAGGCTACGGCGGCCGATCTCAGCAATAGCCACGTAGGTACGCAGGAAGTGTGTGCGCACACACAGGTGCACTTTCTATTCCATTACTCTCCTCAATTTACGATGGGAACGAAGAAGGATCGGGCACAGGATCAACAGTTTAACCTGCTTTCCGATCTGTCCCTGAGTTTTTTTTTTTACGTGATCGCAGACGAGCAGAAGTATCACCTGATGGTAAGCGATTGCCGCCGCCCATGGACACCCGCGACAAAAGTGGAGTCACAAATGCGCTGCCAACCTTTAAATCCTCTTTCCCCCGGATTGGGCCTCCGGTACCCTCACACAGCGAAACACAGCACAGTGCTGCTTCACGCCGGTTTTCTGTGAGGCCGTGGCATCAGTCCGGTACAGCGGCCCATTCATGCCGAAGCGCCAAAAACTGACAAGAGAGCCTACCTGGTTCGAACGACTAGGTCGAAAAGGATCTCGGTCACCTACAAAGGCCGGATTGGCGAAAGGTGGCTAAGAACAGAACAGAATGGCGAATTCTCGTGTCGGATGCCAAGATCCACTTAGGTACTTACTTCGCTGAGCCAGCGAAGTAAGTAAAAAGCTCAGGTACAAGTTTTGGCCCGACCCGGAGTTGAATCCAGGAGCTCTACCCCAGCCCTCACTTCAAAGTGCTACCCACCCACAAAAAAAAAACTTTTTTATAACATTCAGACATTTTATTAATAAGTAAATAACATACTTCAAAATGACATCTCGTGTTCAGGCTCAAATCAAACCCACATCTTCTACATTCTGGGTGGCTGTTCTACCAATTAGACCACTGAACGCGTTACTAAGCCTTGTTGTAAGTGCTTGATTTGACATGAACTGTCATTAGTCTAATCAATATTGTAGGTATATTTACAGTATTGATGAGACTATGAAAATTTCAAGTGTGTTATTTACTTAAGAATTAATTGCAAAAAAATGCTATGATAATATTAATTATTTATTTATGATTTAAGTAGCAGTTTCATGTCAACTGGTGATCAAATATTTGTAATAATAATCTCATACATTAAAAGTAGGGTCCCATCTACAAAGATATTAGTTATTTAAGTACACCTTTTAAGTAGTGAGTTAGCCACCATAACAGATTTTTTTTTGTTAGCCTAAACAGGCACACCGCTGGGCAAAGGCTGGTAAGCTTACCTTTAGGAAATATCAGCACAACATCGGTATGCTGGGTGGGTGTGGAATGCAAGAGAAGGCGGCGAGGATGCATGAGATGGGCCCCCAACTGACCAGCCATTGGCAAGCGTCTTCGTAGTTCTCGCCCAGCTGTTGTGAAATACCAATTGAATTACTTAATTATGTACACAGAGTAAAAAATAAAAGATTAAGTCCAAGTTTATTAGGAAATAAAAGAAATTACTACATTAAATTATACCTAAGCTCACAAGCAAATTTAGTAGAATCTATCATATTTTTTGATGCTTACTTCAAGATCTCATGAATTAAAGTAAAATGTTTTATACAGCATGACCTGTATAAGCTCATCAATTGAATCAACAAACATTTCAAATTTCAATCAGCGTCGAAAAATCAAACCTGCCCAAAATAATAAAAAAGTAAATCTGTTTTTGAGCTCCAGAGAACATTGTTTGGGATACGAAGATTGGTTTGCTTTATTTCATTTTTGATAAAATGCTATTTTCCTCTAAATGTGCTGGTGAGTGCAGTAATAAAATTGCTTGAACCAAGATATTTTGGCTACTTTTATTTCATTTGAAGTAAGAAAACTACAAAATTGTACAATTGAATCCAAAAATAGTAATAGTAATAATAAAAGAATGTACCCGATAATGGGAGAATATATTAATATATTTCAAACATCATAATAAAGAAACACATTTCCTTTTTCATCAATAATAAATAGGTGGCTTTACCACTGATCAGTAGAATGGCTCTTGATGATTTAAATCGCCAACTATAAGGACACCTTCAAATTTTCCCAAAAAATAATAAAAGTACTATATCAATCTTCTGTAAATTCAGGAGCTAAAGAAGGTTCAACATAAAATATCATATTGATGACAGCTGACTGACTCATTAGTTTTTGAATTATTCAAAATATAAAAATATTACAATAATTTAAGTAAATATAAGTCAATAACAGGGACGAGCACAATAAATTCTTATCGTATCTCTACTCTTAGAAATGAGATCAAAAAAGGTAGTAAAGAAAATTTGTATGTACTTACTTTGTTTGATAACATTAAATTTATTTATAGCTGATTCATAAAATATGTAACTGAACACAAATGGAAATCTTCATAGCAAGAGCATATCTTTAACAAATAATATAATACCTACCTATAATTAAAAGTTAAAAAAATAGGTAAAAGAATACCTAGTCTTATTTTATAAAATATCTCCAATCCTAAACTTACCACTATCTAATTTATCTTTTGCCATTTCAGCGAAAGATTTGTGCTCCTGTGGCGTGGAATGTGTACTACTCTCATATTCATCCTTTTCCTGGTTGCCCAGCCCTCCTTCTTCACCCTCCATGACGAAAACTCGTAAAGTTCACAAGAAAATAGAATCAAACTACAACATACACAAAGCAGCGACAAGGCCTTCAGTTTCTTACATCATCGACCACAATAGTCGCTTGAAAACTTATTTTATCTCACCATATAGAACACAAAACGCGCAATAGTCTAATAATTAGTTAAAACCGGCTCACATAACTCTGATTTGTAGTGAAATTAGGGGTTTATTTACTCGGTAAATTATTTATTTTATTCATGGCAGAAATTCGCAACACTGTCTGTCACAATTCAAAATTGATTTTTGGCCGCCATTTTTTCAAATAGTGTTGCCTTGCTTTGAATATTCTGCAAAAAAAGTAAAATAAAACCAGTGACAGACTAGTGAACAAATATCGAATCAAAATATTACAATAATGGATACTGGCTAGACATGGGTAAATCGATCGTTTTTCGAGACCCGGGTCGATCGCAACCCATAGTGATTGGGCTAAAAAGATTCGATCGTTTCGATCATTTGGGTCGCAGGTTGTTTGTATGACCGAATGACAAATCCTCTACATTTTTTTCAATAAAAGGTAAAAATATTGATGTTGTTAATATTATTTTTCCCATTACCTATTTTTTGCATTTCTAAATTAGAATAGAATGAATCAATCGATCACAATGCAAACGCGACCCACGAACCGTGATCGAGAAAAAATTACTCTTCTCGCTCATAGGTCACGCGACCTCTGTGACCCAAACATAAAAGGAACTATCGCTTTGTACATGTACGACAAAGAAAGACACATCAAACTTGAACTCGATAGTGTAGTATGATAAAAATAAAGTTCATTTTGGCATGCTTCGTACGTGAGTCAAATGATCGAATCCTATTAAGATCCGCGATTCGAATATTCATGTACAGGTTGCGATTGAATCAAAATGATTCAATCGATCGTGATCTTCTCAGGTCTGATTCCGGCGGTAGAAATCCCACCCATACATCAAAATTGTAACGTTTTAAGCACTGATATTGTGCGTTGGTTGAGTGAGTTGTCACAAAGTAACAACTTGCTTGGACCTCATAGAATGCACTTTGAATCCGTAGATCGATAAAACGTATTGCACCGGACGCAGCGTTAAGCCACAGTGGGTGCCATCATTTATATTTCGCGACTTTACAACTATAATAAGAAAGCCCATTAAAATAAGACAAACTATCGTTTTTTAACAAAGTGTACTAAAATAAATCTATACTTAATTCTTTAATTCATCCGTCAACATAATTTCATCCGGATAAAATCAGGTTATTTATCCGGATAAAATATTTTGTATTTTACGTAAGCGGCAGTGGGTGCCATCATTTATTTTCACGACTTTATAACTAAGATCGCTCAACGTTGAACAGCTTGGCGTATTAAATGTTAGCCCTATTGAAAATACTCAAATATTTATTTGCATCATTTTAAGTTTTACAATACAAGCTACACAAAACACATTTACTTCTGATTTATACAAGAGTATTATAATTAATCTATATCTCTTAATTAAAATTCAGTGCCAATTGCACGAGAATTGTCCCTGAGTTTTTTGATAAATTTATCCATCAACCTAATTTTATCCGGATACAATCCGGCAGTATATTCGGTCTAAGTTTATAGGTGTGTACTCTGCCTAATGATTCTAGCTGTCACTTGTCAAGGCTAACGTTCGGATACATGCTTACAACACACGACTTAATGTGGAAATTTCTTCTTATTCCTTTATTTTATTGAATAACCTCATCAAAATTTAGAAATAATTTACGTAAAAATAAATTACCAATGCTTTTTAGTAGTAGGCTAAATATTTACAGTAAACTCTCTTCATAAACGAGAAGCTCCGCTTAGTAAACTTAGCTGGTATCCGAATAGATTTACTCAATTCGTTTTCGTATTTTGCGCGACAAACTGCGAGCAAGTGACAATGGAACTTTAAATTAATAAACTGCAGTCACTTTCTCTTTGTGGTTGAATAAGTGTGTTTAATTAAACTGCATTTCTTCCAAGGAAGATAAGAATAGCCTTCCTTCACGAGCTACTCATTAGAAAACAAGGTACGTGAATTATTTCGATTGACCTTTCTTTGTACTCATTAATCGTCGCAATTCATTTAACTCTGCATTTTAATGGTTGCATTACCTTTATTTGACCGTTTAATTAGTTATTTAGTTGCCACAAGTAATAGTGTTGTTATGAGGGGTGTTGTAGTGGATAAAAACTGTGTTTTTGGTGTTAACCCACTTTCTCAAAAAACAGCTGTTAAGTCGTCACGCCTTAGATGGAACAGCTGAGTTTTGTTATTTTACGACGCGTACGTGTTAACTGGCGAGAAAACTTCCGCATAATAATAAATCCTGTGGCCTTGAATCGAGGTTTCGTCGTGGGAACTTGAATTTCGGCTGTAAAACGCGTTTTAGTTTCAATATGGAGAAAGTTCAAATTCGGGGTATAAAATGTATTGATTTCATAATGATGCATTGACCTTGCTCTGTGTAAATTCTAGCCATTTAACCTTTATGAAGGGTATTTTGACTGTTGAGGACATATAAGCTGAGATAAACAGAATGGTAAGTGTAGGTTTGCATCAATAGTTATATTGTTTTGTAGAATATCATATGGCATGATTGTTTATTGTTTGTATCATGTTTCATGCTACACACTTACTTTTTTAACTACATACTTAAATGTTTCTCTTCCAAGAAATGTATCACTAAACAGATATCAATACAGTTTTAATATTATACCTACATTGATGTAAGTTTATCTACTGACATATTAAATGTAAATAATTCCTTTTTTCCTATTAAAGTTATATACTTAAGGAAAAAAACAACCAGTAATTATATTACTATTTTATTGTATTGTACAAGATAACTTAAAGCATCACACCTACATTTTTAATGAGGACCTAGCCAACACATTCATACATAATGCTTTCAGATTCTTAATTGCATATGCAACATGTTATTAACTTAGGATCCATATTGTTGAGAATATGAAAACAAAGAGATCTTGTGACTCCACTGATAATGTTGTACAATCAGATGGTCTGCATGTTCGTCTGCCAACTAATAAAGCAATAAAAAAAAATCATCAGAAATTAAAATCTCCATATACTATGTAAATACATACATTTTAAATAATTTGGACCCTACAACCATTTATAAGACATTAAATTGAAAAAGTACAGATGAAAAAACATTTTTCACCAAATTAGTCAAGCAAGTTACACAATCAAAAGTTTTTTTTTCTATTTCCAATCAACTAAGTATTATTTTTTTTTTAACTAGAGTCCACTTAATGTTTGCATGTGATGTTTTATAGAGGTTCTAAACCATTTTGCTTTAACCTCTTGAGATCCTCCTGGGGATCATGAGCATTCAGCTCACTGGTTAAGAACAGCTGGTTTGGAGTACATTGCATTGCATCATTGTCCTATTGTTACAGATGTCACCTGAGTGGGGCACCCTGCCTCTTCTTCCACTGAGGTGCATTCTGGAACACCTCAGCATGGAGGATGCCATGGCAGCTATGTCCACATGCCGTCACTGGCGCAGCACAATCCTGCTATACGAAGGGCGCAAGTTAGTATCTTGATTTATACTTGTGTACTTAGACGAAGTCCTCCTACTGAACTGATTATTTATTTTATTATGTTTTATAGTAACTAGTATTTGGCGAAATATTTAATATAACAACGCCCAAAACTGAGTTGATATTATTTGTAATTCCAGAATCTTTGCAAAGAGATCAAGTAACACAGATACATAAGGAAATTGGTCATTACGGATGACATAAAGTCATGTCATTGTTGAAGGAATAATATTCTATTCATAATAATATTATTATTGAGGAAAATTTGAGTGTTGAGAATTTTCTTCACAAAAAGGGTTTCTAAGTAACTTATGTTTTTCAGAGATGTATTGAGGCTACGAGTGAAAAATCTTGAGGGGAGTTTATTTGTTGCTCGGCTCTTCAGGAAGCACACACGTAGACTGCATGTCTACTTAGACAGCAACGAAGAAGATTTGGAGAACTTTATGAACTACGTGCTGCCAATGTAAGTTGTTGTTTCATGTATTTATTATGTTGACTTGACTGCCTTGGTGGCGCAGTGGTCAGTGGGTCGCACTTTGAAGCGACGGCTACGCAACAGGTCCCGGGTTCCTTCCCAAGGTCGGGCCAATAATTTGTTCCTAAGATTTCGTTAGGAAATTCTTAGTGACAGCCGGGAGTTTGGATGTTGGCGGTATTGTGCCCCCATGCCTCGGAAAAGATCATTAAGTCGGTCCTGCGCCCAATCCCTCTCTTGTCGTATCACGCTGGTCACCCATCGGAAAATGAGTACTTGAGTACTATAATATATCCTGCGTGCGTAGCTGATCGTTGAGATTGGCCGCCGTAGCCGTAATCGGTTAGAGGATATTAAATATGTTAACTATACATGTAACTGCCGACCGTTTGCGTTGAAGACGCACTGTATCGGAAGGAGTTGGCAAGAACGATGAAGTTTGGCTGGATAAGCTAGCTACCAAACGCACCAAACGTCATGCTGACAACCCCAGTGGCAACACTGCTCGGTTTATATGCAGTACATGTGGACGAAAAGTCTACTCCCGCATCGCGCAGTTGCCATGTCACATCTAGTGATGCTACCTAAACTATCTATCATAGATGTAAAGGCTAATGTATGTATGTAGATATAATTATTTATAACTTCATTAAGGAATCTTAAGTGAGGAGGAATAGATATACATCTAATATCTATCTATCTATATATTTATTGCACAAAACACAATTTAAGTAAGGTTGTACCAATTTTATAAGTTACTTAAAATCTTAACCAAACACAGCGCTCCATTTACGCGCGCCAAAAAATAAATTTTCTTATTGGTTGATGCGTCAGCGCCATGTTCGATGCGAGTGCGGTTAAGAGAGAGATAGCAGTCCTCTCTGGATTTATTGTATTCAATTTTAAAGTAAAGCAATAGAGTCTGTATTTCAACTGGTTTCGCAATCGTAATCAATCGGATTTAACTTGCTCTCTGCATAGACGAATTATGCCGATGTAACTTATAAACGTGGTACAGCTGTACTAGGCATTACAGAATTTAGTAGTATACATTAGTATCAGCATGAGGTAGACAAAACAATTTCATATGCCTAGTCATGTTTCTGATATTGCAAGCTAGCTTTGTCGGTTTACATTACCGTTTATACAGCTGCTAGGTTGTCACATTTTTATTGACATTACCTACATACAGTTGCCTATTATAATAGCATAAGGATCAACTAACAAGCTAACTAGGTTTTTGAAACAGTACTAATATTTCCTGCGTCGCCGTTGGATCCTACCATGTTAAGAAAAAGTGGTATCAAAATATGTCTTCAACTCATTTTTACAGGGAAGACAAGGCCAACTGAATCATGGTTATACGTTTTAGAAATTAACCGAAACAATTAAGAGGGCCTATTCTCGTACGAATGTAGGAAATCTCTAAATTTGACTATAATATCGAGTGCGCGAGAATTAGCCCTCTGGTTTCCTTACGATTTTTTCGACTCACCCCCACGATTCCAATGCCGATTTTTTTTAACAAAGCCTCAGTAAAAAGTTAGATTTATAATATTTAGACAAATAGTTAAGTACTTGGTCTTTTATTAATGTAGTTATTCATCGTCAGCCCATTTAAGTCCCCACTGTTGGGGCACGGGCCTCCCTCAATCACATGAGGGGTAATTGCCATACTCACCACGCTTGGCAGACGGGTTGGCGAGGGTTTTGATATAAATGCAGAGTTTTCCTTCTCTGGGTGCTGATGATCATGCCAGCAGCTTTACCTTAGTCGCCTTTTACGACACCTCGGTAAGAGTGAGGGTGGCCTATTCTACTCTGCCGGGACCACACGGCTCATGTAGTTATTATACTTGTCTAAATATTTAAATAGGTAAGTTAAGTATATACCTACTCTAGACATAAATCTTGGGTTTAATTTTAATTCTGGATACTTGCAGAATTAAAATTAAGTAATTTGCATGGCTAAGGTGGTAAAATATGTGAACTTTGTTACTGTGTAAACACCTTATGTATTAACCATATTTTAAGCAAATAAATATTCTTATTCTCTTATGGTAGAAACTATGAAAATTCCAGTGCAGTATGCACCTCTCGTATGCTCGGTTTGGAACCTACGAACTCCTGTTTAGAAGGCGCACGTTCTTACCCACTGAACTACCTGTCCTATACAATTACAACTCTCATTGCAAAATTTGAATCTAAGTGAAAAATATTCGACACGTCTTTCGGGTGGGACTCGAACCCGAAAAAGAACATACTTTTCCGGGCGAAATGCTCTAAAGCCACCGCCACTAAGCTGTGGAGACCGTGAGCCGCGCGGTAGTTTCATCAATTCTGTACTCAACAGTAGAAGTAGCTGCACATATGTCGTAGTTTGTTGTTCTTATTCCAAAGAGCATAAGAGTCACTAGCTGCGAAGAGTGTGCATCAACTTTGTTGACTGTACGTACATCCATACATCAAAGTTAAACAAAATTGTCAAGTTTCTTCAGTCGATTCTCACCTTAATGTCAAACAAGTTAGATTCAATATCAATTGAGGAATTTTCACAGATTGTAGTAACCTGATATGTGGACTGTACTTTCGGGTGGGACTCGAACCCACCAAAATATGAACTTCGTGCTATTCAAACTGCAAAGTTCGGTTCTCTTTCTTTCGCGTGAAGGGTGTCGTTTTATCTACGTCTTATTTTAAGCATAGGATTTGCGTGACGCCCTGTTGGTCTACTGGTTTAAGTACCGGGCCGTGATATTGGATTCCCGGGTCGAGCAAATAGTATGTTTCGAATTTTTCGAACATTGCTCGGGTTTGTGATCACCGCATCCGCATTAGGCAAGCGTGGTGATTATGCCCAATCCCATCATAGTAGCGATAATTTTATTTCTATGATGGAGGCCTTTGCCCTGCAGTGGGACAGTATATATGCTGATACTTAGTACTTAGTATTGGCGTGCGAAGTCAAACTGTGGACGTTACTGACATTGAAGTTTGATAAGTACCGGTGTAGGTTGCAGGACCGTGCTTAATCGATACAGCACCGTCGTCATAGCACCGGCGTGATGTAACCGGCGTCTGTCGGATAACAAAGGGTTGGCTATAAATAGATTGATAGACTCTGCAACTTCGAACAACAATGTACAAGTTCACAAGTCGGTTTTTGCCGAGAACGACATTGCTAGAGGTATGTTGTGTACCTACAGACAGTGGCGTAGCTTATGACGAAAGCCGGGGCAGATACTAAACCTAAACTCAAACTACCTTATTATAAATCGCGATCTAATGTTATTACCATACTAAAGCTCATGTCATCCCGTTCCAACACGCAATGTTAAAAGGGGCTGGCACGAATTTTCTTTCGGGACTATCTTTAGCTTCCCGGACTCTGAGTGATGACATACGGAAGCGAAACGTGGCCGCTTACAATGTGCCGATTGAGGAGGCTCAAAGTCACCCAGAGAGCGATGGAGAGGGCTATGCTCGGAGTCTGTTTGCGTGATCGTATCAGAAATGATGAGATCCGCAGGTGAACTAAGGTCACAGGCATAGCCCAAAGGATTGCATGTCTGAAATGGCAATAAGCAGGCACATAGCGAGGAGAACAGACGGCCGTTGGGGCGGAAAAGTCCTCGAGTGGAGGCCACGTACAGAAAGCCGCTGTCGTGGCAGACCTCCCACAAGATGGACCGACGATCTGGTGAAGGTTGCGGGAATACATAGGATGCGGGCGGCGCAGGACCGATCTATGTGGAGAACATTGGGAGAGCCCTATGTCCAGCAGTGGACGTCTATGGATGATGACTATCCTTGGTTCGCGATTTCTAATGAGGGGGAAAGACTCGCGGCAGACGTTAGGGCCAGCGACTCTTCATTAGCTTTAGGTCTCCCCGCCTACGCCCGTGGATACACTTTCAGAATCATTATCTCTATCTCACAGCCCTAGTCGACAATATCTATTGTAATAATACTATGTAGCTATTATAAAACGTGCATTACATTCGACTCATTCGCATTGTGGGATTATTGGAACATTGTTGACTGTATTAGTTTTGTAACCGCTCTTTATCAACTGAAGGGTACTTATCTCGATAGGATTGTTATTGCGAAGCCAACAGTATTTTATCTTCTGATCTAAATCTGACTGACTTTTATACAACTGTGTCTGTTACCAAAGAGTACTTGGTTACTTTGGCCATATCGCCCGTAGACAGTCCGAGAACTTGAACAAGTTGGACAAGTAATTTGCTATACCTACCTGGAAAAGGTCACCAAGTCCTAAGTTCTGATACTGTTTTAAGATCTACTAGTATATGCTTGTACACTTAGTTTTTGCAAATAAAATTTTGAAGTTGAGTTGAAGTTGGAACAACCAACTTGGGGAAGGTCAATGGTAAAAGACGAAGAGGCCGTTCACCTCTTCGTTGGGCAGACCAAATAAGGGATGTAACCGGACTTTGCCGATTTGCCCTAAGACAAGCCGAGGATAGGGAAGAATGGAAAGACCTTGTCACCGCTTCGGTAAAGGCATTTCATAGGCACGACCTTCAGCAATGAAGAAATCGATGAAGAAGAAGTATAACTGTATGTCTGTATAAGCGAAAGCTCTCTGACTGAATGATCTATCAACGCAGGGCCTAAACTATAACTACCTCATTATAAATCGCGATGTAAAGTTATTACCGTACTAAAGATCATGTCATCCCGTTCCAACACGCAATGTTAAGATAGGCTGGCACGAATTTGGTTTCGGGACTAGTTTTTAGACTATAGTTTAGACCTTAGTTATTAGACTATAGCTGAGCGGCCGCCTGTTTGGCACATACAGGGATGACGTTGTCCTACTTTTCGTCATTATTTATGTCTAGGTTATGTTTCTTATTAAGTTTCCTTGTTTTGTATTGTTCCAAATAAAGTTATCATTCATTCATTCATTCTTCGCGCATTTACTCGACATTGAAGTCGAATTAGATCAGTATTTATATTAGCGAATGTAGGACTATAATATATCCTGTGTAGCGGCGGCCAATCTTAACGATCAGCCACTTACGCTGATTATATTATAGTGCTCAAGTGTGTGCGCAAACACAAGTGCACTCTCTATTCCCTTATCTTATACTCCGATGGGGCACTAGTGTGACACGACCGGAGAGGGATCGGGCGCAGGACTAACGTGCCAGCGCGCTAAGAGCGCCAGCTTCCAGACTCCGGGCTGACAATCATAAACGAATGTATGGTCGATTCTTAATTCACCCCTTTGCGAGTCTTTGGTGAAGTAATAAGTTTACAACCTCATTTAAAAATGAACCTTATAGTTCCGCGTCAAGAGTCGATGTGTATACTTTTCATTGCAGGCGTCTGTACTCTTTTTGCCTTGATTGTCTCTGGAACAGCTTAGAATATTTTTAGAAACTTTTACAACATGATTTCTTCAGAGATTTCCTGGAAATGTGACTTGACGTCGCGTGTTCAAGAAGCCATATGAATAAGGGTTGATTTCTCATACAGTTGAAAGTTAGGAAAATATTCATGTTTGTTTAGTAACCAAAACAAAGGGCTTCTTTTGTAACCGAATGTTAGCCAACAATTTATTTTTGCAACACACTGGTTATTTTAAGAATGTTACTAACTGAAATATTAGTTTTGAAATAATTGATTGTGATCAGAAATAAATATAATTATTTCACAACATCACATACATTGATCTGACTCCGAGATAGGTAGCTCAAGCACCTGTGTTACGGATATCAGAATCAACAGTGGGATTACAAGTACATACATATAATACTTTTCTTTTGTAAATACATACTTATAATACATAGATAATACCCAGACCAATACAAAAGGAGCCCAATTCTCGTGCTCGTGATATTTTGAAAACATGGCGGATATCACCTGAAAACCATACAAAAAAACTATGTTTTAGTGATATATGTCGTATGAAAATAAATGTCACGGCCACGAGAATTGGAGCCCAATTCTCGGGATTTCGATATGAAAAAAACATGGCGGATATCACCTGAAAACCATACAAAAAAACTATGTTTTAGTGATATATGTCGTATGAAAATAAATGTCACGGGCACGAGAATTGGGCTCCTGGGCTCCAGATATATGTACACACAAATGTTTGTACTGTGCGGGGACCGAACCCCGCAACCCTTGCACCAGAGGCAGTGTTCACTACCACTTCCTAACGGGTCGTCACGATGAAGTGAGTTTTTATAGCTTAATTCTTATTTGCCTTCTGACAATACGGTATTTGACTATTTTTTTTTCATTTGTGTAATCAAAAGACCTCTCAATGATAGAAACATCGTTGAAAGAATTACTTGATTCTCATTTAAACTACCTGAGATATCACAACTTTAAAATCACATTATTTTGGGCAAACCCAAAACGCTCCCTACAAATGGCTACAGAGATATGACGTCACACGACAGTATTTTGTATGCATTTCATTTGAATTTTGTATGGTAGCTATATCAAATGTTTCGTTTATGTCTATGGTTTCATTATAATAGTTGGTGTAAATTATATGGGTTATTCAATGGTATAATTATTAAAAAAAAATTCATACTTTGAAAATGGACTTGCTTGCTTATGAAATTCATCTTTGAATGACCATAAAACCGGCTAGAAGTTATATTTTTAATTGAGAATTTTTGCTATTCGCACATATTTATCTATATTTTGATAAAATATTTATATTTTGTAAAATCTCGAGCTAAGTCAAATACCCTATTATAAGTTATGTACGGTCAGCGAACGTTAAACGGTCAGCTTATGGTTTAGAAATCGCGCATAAAGAAAAATCCAGAAATGCATGCTCGGATTCCACCATGCAATCCCTCGCTTGTTCAATAGATAGTAACGTAACTAATAAATGAAAATATAAAACATTTGATTTTTCCAACTTTCCTTGTGCATCACACGATGTGTTCTTTTGATTTCTCATTACATAAGTGTTTATAATGCAAAGTGAAAGTATGCAAACAGCAATTGTTCTCAATTGTAATCCACATTTAATATGATAATAGAATCTTGTGTAATGCGGTATAAATGAGTCCATTCTTAAAATTTATACAACATTTTTTAACTCTATAAATGATTCATTAAGTCTTGGAAAATGAAATTTCAAATATTTCTAATTATACTTGGAGATTAAGATTTAAGGTGACGGGTACACTAGCGACACCAATTGATTTAAATTGTTAGCAACTAAACCGGATATCTTTTTAACAGTTTCGAATGTGCATGCCTCTTGGAAACACTTATACTATTTATTGAATACTTATACTTAACTTTTGGGTCTGCTTTTGTACTCGAAATTTGAATTACCGCCAAAAACGGCTGCTTATGGCGTTAATCCAAATTTCCAGTACAAAAACAGAACTAAAATTAGTGCACAATTATTAAGTTTTATTTATTTTTATTTATAAAAACTTGTAGACACATTATTTGACTTAATAGTATCTTAAAGCGTATATTAGGTTTGTCTAGATACTATAATTCTCTAGGCAAAATGCAGTTTGCCATATAATACTTAATCTAAGAAATAGGCATTGGAAGATATTACTCTAACAAAAAATCTATTGCGCGCGCGCACAGCGATAACTCCCGGTGTGGGGCGCGGTGCATTGGTGTTGGCGTGCTTAGGCGCGTGAAAAAAGTGACCTGTCAGGTCGTCGCTCGCATGTGCGCGTGCGCTCATATAGGATGCTCCAATTTATCGTTGTCGTTACATTTTTGAAATGTTCGCAATTATAGCGTTTGAAAATATCGTTTCAGACTTATTTTAATATTTTTTATCATTTATTTTATTTTTTATTTCTAAATAAATAGTATAAGCAAACGCTTAGAGACTCCTGCTCCGAAAATATTTAAAATAGATCCGGTTCGGATTCAAATCGATTGGTGTCGCTAGTTAGGCCTACCCGTCGCCATAAGTGTGATGCATTGCATAAATTTACTTTTGTTTGGTTTCAGATTCTTTGACACGGTGAAGCTGCGCGAAATAGTTTTCATAGGACCAACTTATATACAACAGAATCACTACGTACCAATTGTTAAGCTAAAGCGGTAAGTTTTTAAAATCAAAATAGTATTATATAAAGGTACACTTACACATGCTTATTTTCATGCTTAAAGCATGCTACTTTTGAGCAAGTGCTACTTAGAAGCATGTGTGTGGATTTCGATTTTAGACCATGCTCAAAAATCGCACGCCGGTCGATTATCGAGCATGCTACCTGTTAGTTCGGGTGGAAGGGGGAGTGTGGCGTAGTGCTTTAGCACGTGTAAACAGATGGCTAATAGCATGCTTTTTGATAGCAAATGTGGAGAGTTAATTAAGCATGCTCATATTTGGCATATATTTTAAGCATGCTTAAAATAAGCAAGCTTAAAAATAAACAGCATAATCTTAATAAAAATACTTTTTTTAATTGCGATAAATAGGCAGACGAGCATACGGTAAAGCCCATCTGATGGTAAATGGTAACCGCCGCTTATAGACATAGACAATACTAGAGGACAGTCATGCCGATGCCTGCCGTGAAAGCAGAACTCTTTTCAAACCTCTTTTAAATGTGGGAGAGCCACGCTTAGGCATGAATGGGCCGGCTCGACCGGAGTGATACCACTGCCTCATAGAAGACCGGCGTGAAGCAGCGCCTGCGCTGTGTTTCGCCGTGTGAGTGAGGTTACCGGAGGCCCAATGGGGAGGAAGGGGAAAAGGTTGGCAGCGCACTTGTGATTCCACTGGTGTTGCGGGTGTCCATGGGTGGCGGAATTGCTTACCATCAGGTGATCCGTCTGCTCGTCTGCCACCTATCATATAAAAAAAAGGACATATAATTCCAAACAATTGTTCGAGTTCAAATTTCTATAACTCTCAAAGTATCTTTCTCAGTTGCGTCGAAAGCCGTCGCTTCGGATCCAACGAACCGTGAATTAGGTTTTGGCATGTCTGTACATACAATAAAACGACTGCCGTTTGATCTTCGCAACCCTTTTATTCCAAAGGGAAACCATCATGGGAGGACCCTAACCAAATCCCCCTGGGGTTGCCCACATTAGACATGGACCGTACCGCTAATCACGCTCGCCGCTTTATTTCTACTTGAACTTCGCAACCCTCGTACAGAGGAAATAGAAATGGATCATGGTCGTAGCGCTTTTTTTCCACAGACCACATTATCTTGTCATTATTAAAAACTTAAAATGATTTGTTACAGAATAATGACAGAAAGTTTACTATACAAGCATTTGCACACCCTCGAGAGATTTGCCTTGTTGGGCTGCGAAATGGGAATGGCCAAAGGCGAGACAGAGAAGCTCACTGTAAGTATAAAAGACATCGCGCCACCAAAGAAGTCCAGTGAAAAGTTCGCTTGAATCGCCATCAACATTCAAATTTGAGTTTTATTCTCATAGACACAAGGAAGCTCAAATTTTACTTCCGTGTTTTTCCGCGGGACTTCATTCGTGGCTTGGACTACACGTATGACAGACGGTGTCATACGGTACAATGTCATATTACACCGACTGCCACAAGTCTTTGATATATTTATGAACTAGGCACTCACTGTGCTATAAATACTAGCTCATGATAGTAGGGGCTTCTCTCAGTACACATAGACTTACAATTAAAAAAAAAAAAAAAGTTAGAGCTTAGTCCCTTTTAAAAAGGCCGGCAGGGCACTTGTGACTCCTTTGACGTGGCAGGTGTCCATGGGTATTCGTTTACCATCAGGTGACACATCTGCTCGTCTGCCTCCTAAATCATAAAAAGAAGTTAGACCCGACTAGGAATCGAACCCTATAACTCTTGTTCCATCGAGAATATATTTTCAAATTAAGTAATTCATTTAAGTAAACAATCTTTACACTTTCTCTATTTCTCCAAGAGCCTATCATCATCATCAGCCCATTTAAGTCCCCACTGTTGGGGCACGGGCCTCCCTCAATCACATGAGGGGTAATTGCCATACTCACCACGCTTGGCAGACGGGTTGGCGAGGGTTAGATATAAATGCAGAGTTTTCCTTCTCTGGGTGCTGATGATCATGCCAGCAGCTTTACCTTAGTCGCCTTTTACGACACCTCGGTAAGAGTGAGGGTGGCCTATTCTACTCTGCCAGGGACCACACGGCCTAGAGCAAGAGCCTATAACGAAACTGAATTACGACCGAATGTTTATCTCTGACCCTTTCACATGCGCACGAGTCTCTTTATTGAGATGTATTTGGTATATCCTCGTTCGTTATGGGACGGTTTTGTAGTCAAGAATGTTGTATAATTTCAGTCGAAGCATGTAGAGTATTACTCCCGGCCGCTTGTCTTCAGCCACGTGCTGGCCCCCTCCGACGCGTGCAGCACCGGCCTCATGGTGTTCTCCGCGCTGCAGGTGAGCTGGTCCGAAAGCTTAACACGACGGAATTGTGAAATTAAAAACTCAAGGCATAAAAGGACCAACCGCTAGTGATTATCGGCACTGAAAACGACTGGAGCGTGGTTGGAGCAGACAACTTATATGTTACTAGATTGGCAATTTGACTGAAACCGACAGCTTATGGTGGCTGAGAATGACTAATATAGATAAATAGATTGATAGTAAATTCAATGATTTCCCGATGAATTGGGCGATTTTTATAGCTATTGTTCCAAATAAACAAATCTCAATTTTAATACATAATTTCATTAACAAGAAATCATTTTCTTCCAGCACATACTAGTGGACTATGAACACATCAACACAGAAGCCTTGGAGACTCTCTCCCAACTGGCGAACCTGACAAACCTGTCGCTCAATATAGGCTACAAACGACAGCTGACGTATAAGCCCATAGACTGGGACCGCGTGGACGCCTGCTTCCCTAACAGACTGGAGGTGTCTGTCAACATCGTGAGTGCATTCTATGTCAAATATAATGTACCTAGGAGCTTATACCTACATAGGTTACAAGTGACACTTAACATAGGATTCAAGTATCGCTCAAGTTAGGCTACAAGTTACTCTCAAAATAAGCTACAAATAACACTCAACATATGCTACAAGTGTCGCTCAACTTAGGCTACAAGTTACTCTCAAAATAAGCTACAAATAACACTCAACACAGGCTACAAGTGTCGCTCAACTTAGGCTACAAATTACTCTCAAAATAAGCTACAAATAACACTCAACATGGCTACAAGTGTCGCTCAACTTAGGCTACAAGTTAATCTCAAAATAAGCTACAAATAACACTTAACATAGGCTACAAGTGTCGCTCAACTTAGGCTACAAGTGGGGCTCAACATAGACACTCAACACAGGCTACAAGTGTCGCTCAACTTAGGCTACAAATTACTCTCAAATAAGCTACAAATAACACTCAACATGGCTACAAGTGTCGCTCAACTTAGGCTACAAGTTAATCTCAAAATAAGCTACAAATAACACTTAACATAGGCTACAAGTGTCGCTCAACTTAGGCTACAAGTGGGGCTCAACATAGACTACAACTGTTGCTCAACATAGACTACAAGTGAGGCTCAACATAGACTACAAGTGTCGCTCAACAAGTGTTGCTCAACATAGACTACAAGTGAGGCTCAACATAGACTACAAGTGTCGCTCAACATAGGCTACAAGTGTCGCTCAACAAAGGCCACAAGGGTCGTTCAACATAATCTACAAGTGTCGCTCAACAAAGGCCACAAGGGTTGCTCAACATAGGCTGCAAGTGTCCCTCAACACAGGCTACAGGTGAGGCTCAACATAGGTTACAAGGGTCGCTCAACATAGGCTACAAGTGTCCCTCAACACAGGCTACAAGGGTCGCTCAATATAGGCTACAAGTGAGGCTCAACATAAGCTACAAGTTACTCTCAAAATAAGCTACAAATAACACTCAACATAGGCTACAAGTGTCTCTTAACAAAGGCTACAAGTGAGGCTTAACATAGGCTACAAGTGAGGCACGCTCAAGCTAGTGTTGGGGCTACCGCGAGGCAATATCACGGGTGCATTTTGTATCAGTATCAGCTACAAGTGACGTTCAACACCGCATAGATTTAAGATTTTTCGACCTATCGAGATCGACCTTTCCAATTTTATTTATCGAATCGAACTATAGGCGATAGTATACCTAGCAGCACATAATAATATGGTTTAATTTTGCTTGCTTCTAGATCTCTCTGCCACACACAAAGTTCGATGAAGTCATAGAGATGGTTCTTTCAAGGGGACTGTACCTGGTGTCTTTGAAAGTTTTGTTCTGCAAAACTGTAAGTATTTTTGGAGTTGCCTTTTTTGTATTAGATAATTATGGTACTGAGAACTTTACGTGTCCACGTCTAGGTACGTCGTATTCTATCCATTGCGCATGAACGAAAAGTATGTTATGTGTTAAAGTAAAAAATGATTTGTAACGAAAGGTTCCGTTTGTTCATTGTCTGGCTGTATGTATGTAGGTAGTTTCTGCGCTATTTATACATAATAGAAGTAAGCTTTAAGATGTACATTATAAATAATAATAAAATTGTCTCAGTACATTGGCTCGCCTCAGTCTTATGGTAAGCAAAAAAGGAGCCCACGTTGCAATAACAACGGACGCCATGGCATGCGACGCGATGCGAGGTGAATTTGTCTAAGCTTTGCTTACTTTAGACAAGGTTTGATGGCAAATTCAACAATATTTGAGTTAAGATTTGCAGAAATTGTGCTTAGGTACCTAATACTTAAACGGCCCGTATGGTGTCAGAGGGGTTAGCACGAACCTTCAAGGAATTCATACGTACCCACGCAATATTTTGTCACCGTTAAATTTCAAGTGAAAGAGAAGATAGTTATGCTTACGTACGATAGAGGGAGCCCTTCAGTTTTCATACAAACTGCTTACGATACGCACACGCCACGATTCTTCTTTTTTTATGTGATAGTTGGCAGACGAGCAAACGGATCGCCTGATGGTAAGCGATTGCCGCTGCCCATGGACACCCGCGACACCAGTCGAGTCACAAGTTCGCTGACACCCTTCCCTCGGATTTGGCCTCCGGTACTCTCAATCACGCAGTGAAACAGCACAGTGCTGTTTTACCGGTTTTCTGTGAGGCCGTGATATAACTCTGGTCGAGTTGGCCCATTCATACCGAAGCGTGGCTCCACCGCGGTTGTTGATCTAACATGCTAAATGGACTTCATTCACGATACCTTTCACGAGATTTTCGGGACGTAAACGATAAAAAAATAACGGTATATCCCATACATATATTTTGATTCTGATAGCCGTAACACAAGTGCTTGAGCTACCTATCTCGGAGTCAGATCAATGTATGTGATTTTTTGAAAAAATCCCCAAGAATTCAGTCAGGCTGAACTGAGAAGGAGACAGCAGTAAATAAATCATCATCATCATTTCAGCCAATAGACGTCCACTGCTGGACATAGGCCTCCCCCAATGTTCTCCACACAGATCGGTCCTGTGCCGCCCGCATCCAATGGATTCCCGCTATCTTCACCAGATCGTCGGTCCACCTTGTGGAAATAAATAGTTGATAATAATAATAATAATTCTCACAACATCTCATACGTTGACCTGATTCCGTACTAAGTAGCTTAAGCACTTGTGTTACAGATATCAGACAACAGAGGAACACAAATATATACTTATATACATATATTACACCCAGACACTGAACAAACACAAGTGTTCATCGCACGAATGTTTGTCCAGGGTGGGGATCGAACCCACGACTTTTGGCGTGAGAGGCAGGGTCACTACCAATGGACAACATTTCAAAATTGCTAAGCTCTGAAACAAAAAATACCAATTCTTTGTTTACTTTTTCGCTGCTCGAATATATATTTATTCATTTTTTATTTTGCTTATTTACTGAGAAAAAAATTAAAAACTAAAAAACGTAAGATGACGTCATCGGACGGCAGAATGTAAAATATTTCTTTGCCTAGCACATTATAGTTTTAAATTTACGAAATGCCAAACCCAAGACATCAAAAAAAAAGAACTTGTCAACGTTGAATGAATGAATGACGTTGACAATGTTGACACTAGTATGATTAACCTTTGACAGTAATACCTTTTTTTTATTAAAATAATGATAAGCAAAGGAATATCGCTGTATTCAGCCGTCCGATGACGTCATTTGGCGCTTACGTCTATTTAGAATATAAAGAATTTTAATAATTATTTTATGCATGAAAATGGACAAATTTTGAAAAAAGAAAAAATATGGGTCCGTTCATTTTATGTCTATTTTCATATAAAAAAACAATATGGACATGTTAAAAATATGAAATGTTGTCCATTGCGCCATCCGGTCAGTCAAAATAGTTGATACATGTTGAGGTGGGTGGTATTGCAGCTGTACCCGCCGCTGATCGAGCACCTGGTGCGCGCGCACAAGGCGTCGCTGCGCGAGCTGGTGTGGGCGGACAGCCCCTACAACTCCACCGACGTCTACCACCGCACCGTGCGCCCGCTGCGCCCGCAGCAACAGGTATACACTAAGTAAATAACACACTTAAAATTTTTTTGTGCAGTCTCATCTTAAGCAGTCTCATCTTAACTGGTGGTCAAATATTTGTAATAATATTTCCACTGGATATTGTAAATATACCTACAATATTGATGAGACTATCGACAGCTCATGTCGAATCAAGCACTTACAAATTTCGTCGACTTAGTAACGCGTTCAGTGGTATAATTGGTAGTACATTCACCCGGATTGTGGAAGGTGTGGGTTCGAGTCCCGCCTGAACACGAGATGAAATTTTTAAGTGTGTTATTTACTTAAGAATAAATCGCATAAGATTGCTATAAAATATCAACTATTGATTAAGCAGTCTCATCTTAACTGGTGGTCAAATATTTGTAATAATATTTCCACTGGATATTGTAAATATACCTACAATATTGATGAGACTATCGACAGCTCATGTCGAATCAAGCACTTACAAATTTCGTCGACTTAGTAACGCGTTCAGTGGTATAATTGGTAGTACATTCACCCGGATTGTGGAAGGTGTGGGTTCGAGTCCCGCCTGAACACGAGATGAAATTTTTAAGTGTGTTATTTACTTAAGAATAAATCGCATAAGATTGCTATAAAATATCAGGTATACACTATTCTAAAACGTAGATAGATAGATATACTTTATTGCACAAAAAAAAACACAACTTTAAAAGGCATTACAAAAACTTAATTGTACAATTTCGGCGGTCTTATCGTACTACAGTTTTACAACTTTTATAAGTTACACCAATGCACCTGCGCAGAAGTCTTATTTAGAAACCTGCGGCCAAATTTTAACCAATCACAACGCTCCATTTACGCGCGCCAAAAAATCACAAATTTCTTATTGGTTGATACAAATACAAATACAAATGATTTATTTGTAAAACATAGGTAGATTACAGATGTTGTTGGAGAGTATTGTGTCACTATGCCTTCTTTCACTGACGTACAAATTATAAATTTCAAAGTTACACTATTATTACAATGTCATAGGAAGTATAGTACCTAATTGATGTCATAGTCAGGTAGTTCATAATAATTAAATTCATAACAGCGCGAAATGTCCAAATTAATTAATTACAATAATACAAATGTCAATAATAATTAAGTAAAAATACAATAATCGAAATTGACATTAAATAAATAAAATATTTTACAGCAAGTCACAATAAATCTCTCAATTACTATGTCAAAGTTCATTTTGATTCTAAATATTCATTCACAGAGTAAAACACATTGATGTTCGGTGCGAGTGCAGTAGAGAGAAAGCATTCACCTCTGGATTTATTTTATTTAATCTTAAGGCGAAGGGTATACCCCATTAGCGACACCTATCGATTTTAGTTGTTAGCAACTAAATCTTTTTAACATTTTCGAGGCTACGATCCCTCGGAAAACACTTACACTATTTAGTTAATACTTATACTTAACTTTTGAGTTTGTTTTTGCATTCGATTTTTTTATTAACGCCATAAGTGGCCGTTTTTGGCGGTAATTTTGTGGCACGTCTCTGATATTGCACGGCACATGTGTGTCATACATGACTAGACTCCCCATATCCTGAATCAGAGCGATATTAATTCAGTGGTTAAGAACGCGCCTTCCGCGGGGGGAGTCGAGGTTCGAATCCGAACATGGACGAGATTTTTCAAATCTGTGCATATTTCTACCATTAGCTTTTGGCGGTGAGGGAAAACATTGTGAGGAAACCTGCACGTTTCCGATCTTTTCTGAAACGTGTAACTATGATTAAATTAGGGGTTCCCCTTGTATAGGGTTGCGAACATCAGACGGGAGTCGCTTCATTGTAATTACCAGACAACACAAATCCTGAATCATGGTCCAAGCGTACTCCGGGCTCCGTAGCGACAGCTGTGGATGCAACTGCGAATTACATTCTAAGATAAGGATGAGCATGAGGGCCGTGTGGTCCCCGGCAGAGTAGAATAGGCCACCCTCACTCTTACCGAGGTGTCGTAAAAGGCGACTAAGGTAAAGCTGCTGGCATGATCATCAGCACCCAGAGAAGGAAAACTCTGCATTTATATCAATACCCTCGCCAACCCGTCTGCCAAGTGTGGTGAGTATGGCAATTACCCCTCACGTGATTGAGGGAGGCCCGTGCCCCAGCAGTGGGGACTTAAATGGGTTGATGATGATGATGAGGATGAGCAAAGGGCTCTGTAGCTCTACAACTTTTGATCACGTCTTTTAAACTGTGTGTTTTGTTTCAGTTCGGAATAAACAACGTGAATCCATTCATACTGCTGTGCTGGCAGTGCCCGCAGCTGCGTCGACTCGTCATACATGGTTAGTACCCTAACTAGCACAGTTGTCTTCCCGCCACTTCGCTGATCAGCTGCAAGAGTTCGTATCTATCGTGCCTCAGCACGTGACCCAAGATGTGCAACTTTTCTTATTTTGACGGTCTCATCATCATGTCCGTGTGGACATGATGATGATAGTAAAATGATTGAAAACTACAGTCTCAATATTAAATGGATTATGCCAACTTATGAATTTTAGCTGGACCACCGTTTTCGTTGCAAATGCTAATCTTGCGCGAATAACCAGAAAATTCTCGTCCGTTATCCAATCTGGTTGGTTCTTTTTTGGCGTCCGGCTTCCGATGGACCTATTTATATAGGGGAGTTATAATTGGAGAGAAAAAAAAAATATTTTTTGGTATAAACAAATACTTATTTACTGTATTTTATACAGGATTTAAAATATCTAATAAAAAAGATGCGCGCACGCATCTTTTGATTGATGCTTCAAAATTTGTGTGTCATCGCTTCCTCCCATTGGCCCGCCGCGTGTGACGTCGCGCCGTGAAGCACCAATGATAGCGGGCGCCCATCACGCGATAAATTGATTGGTGTTGCCGCAACAGCCAGTATGTGTGTTAAATTATGTTCGTTGGATATTATCCAACGAACCCAATTTAACACAATTTCTTAAAGAAATAAAAGAACATTCAGGGCAATACTCACAGTTTAATCCGAAATGATAAATCACGCACTTGTACACATTACAACACTTTTGAGTAATTTCTATAATATACTGAACACTACCGACGACATCACCAGCAGAGTAACAACAGATTACTGACTCGTCCGAGAATCGGAGCTCGAATGCCCCGGTGCGACAGCGCATCGTTAAGACATCGACTGTCTTCCCTAGTTCTACTCGACTACTATTGGTCGGAGAATACTTGACGCTCATTGGTCGATGTCGTGCGCTGAACACCGTGGCAGACATGTTGCATACTGTAATACTTTACATTTAGAAATTAATGAGTTGTTAAGACAATATCTATTCAATAATTACTATTATTAAAAATGGAAGATAACATGATTTTAAGACGACCCGTTTGGAACAGTGGTAGTGAACGCTGCCTTTGATCCAACAAGGATTGCGGGTTCGATCCCTGCACAGTACAAACATTTGTGTGCATGAACATGTCTGTTTGTATTGATCTGGCTGTTTCCTATGTGAGTGAATGAATGAATGATAACTTTATTTGGCACAATACAAAACAAGGAAACTTAATAAGAAACATAACCTAGACATAAATAATGACGAAAAGTAGGACAACATTATCCCTGTATGTGCCAAACAGGCGGCCGCTCAGCTATAGTCGGTGCTGATCCATGAGACCAACCTCGACGCTGGTTTTCAGCGACTACCATTACATTATTGCGCATCTGTTCCATATCCATGCATGCATGTATGTATTATAAGTATGTATTTACGAAAGAAAAGTATTTTATGTATATATTTGTAATCCCACTGTTGATTCTGATATCCGTAACACAGGTGCTTGAGCTACCTATCTCGTAGTCAGATCAATGTATGTGATGTTGAGAAATATTTATGTATTTTGATCACTTTGCAGGCTACTGGATCTGGCAGTACGACCTGGTCGGGTTCGTACGTCTTCGCAAGTCGTTAGCGGAGCTTCACGTGTCCGCGGTGCACGACCGCCAAGACGAGTTCGGCGAGACCACGCCGCGCGTCCTGGCCGCTGATACACAGCATCCGCCGCACCAGCAGTTCGTACAGGTTGGTACTAGCGTTGCCTAGCGATAGTATATCGATCAATGACGACCTGCACGACCCCAGGACGATAGTGTTGCTGAGCTATAGATAGTTCGATACGCAGCATCCGCCGCACCAGCAGTTTGTGCAGGTTGGTACTAGCGTTGCCTAGCGATAGTGTATCGATCCATGACGACTCAAACGACCCCAGGACGATAGTGTTGCTGAGCTATAGATAGTTCGATACGCTGCATTCGCCGCACCAGCAGTTCGTGCAGGTTGGTACTAGCGATAGTCTATCGATCCATGACGACTCGAACGACCCCAGGACGATAGTGTTGCTGAGCTATAGATAGTTCGTTACGCAGCATCCACCGCACCAGCAGTTGATGCAGGTTGGTACTAGCGATAGTCTATCGATCCATGACGACTCGAACGACCCCAGGACGATAGTGTTGCTGAGCTATCGATAGTTCGATACGCAGCATCCACCGCACCAGCATTTCGTGCAGGTTGGTACTAGCGATAGTCTATCGATCCATGACGACTCGAACGACCCCAGGACGATAGTGTTGCTGAGCTATAGATAGTTCGTTACGCAGCATCCGCCGCACCAGCAGTCCGTGCAGGTTGGTACTAGCCATAGTCTATCGATCCATGACGACCTGCAAGACCCCAGGACGATAGTGTTGCTGAGCTATAGATAGTTAGATACGCAGCATCCGCCGCACCAGCAGTTCGTACAGGTTGGTACTAGCGATAGTCTATCGATCCATGACGACTCGAACGACCCCAGGACGATAGTGTTGCTGAGCTATAGATAGTTCGATACGCAGCATCCGCCGCACCAGCATTTCGTGCAGGTTGGTACTAGCGTTGCCTAGCGATAGTCTATAGATCCATGACGACCTGCAAGACCCCAGGACGATAGTGTTGCTGAGCTATAGATAGTTCGATACGCAGCGTCCGCCGCACCAGCAGTTCGTACAGGTTGGTACTAGCGATAGTCTATCGATCCATGACGACTCGAACGACCCCAGGACGATAGTGTTGCTGAGCTAAAGATAGTTCGATACGCAGCGCCAGCCGCACCAGCAGTTCGTACAGGTTGGTACTAGCGTTGCCTAGCAATAGTCTATCGATCCATGACGACTCGAACGACCCCAGGACGATAGTGTTGCTGAGCTATAGATAGTTAGATATGCAGCAGCCGCCGCACCAGCAGTTCGTGCAGGTTGGTACTAGCGTTGCCTAGCGATAGTCTATCGATCCATGACGACTCGAACGACCCCAGGACGATAGTGTTGCTGAGCTATAGATAGTTAGATATGCAGCAGCCGCCGCACCAGCAGTTCGTGCAGGTTGGTACTAGCGTTGCCTAGCGATAGTCTATCGATCCATGACGACTCGAACGACCCCAGGACGATAGTGTTGCTGAGCTATAGATAGTTCGATACGCAGCATCCGCCGCACCAGCAGTTCGTGCAGGTTGTTACTAGCGATAGTCTATCGATCCATGACGACCTGCACGCCCCGGGATGATAGTGTTGCTGAGCTATAGATAGTTCGATACGTAGCATCCGCCGCACCAGCAGTTCGTGCAGGTTGGTACTAGCGATAGTCTATCGATCCATGACGACTCAAACGACCCCAGGACGATAGTGTTGCTGAGCTATAGATAGTTCGATACGCAGCATCCGCCGCACCAGCAGTTCGTGCAGGTTGGTACTAGCGTTGCCTATCGATAGTCTTTAGATCCATGACGACCTGCAAGACCCCAGGACGATAGTGTTGCTGAGCTATAGATAGTTCGATACGCAGCATCCGCCGCACCAGCAGTTCGTGCAGGTTGGTACTAGCGATAGTCTATCGATCCATGACGACCTGCACGACCCGGGATGATTGATAGTGTTGCTGAGCTATCGATAGTTTGTTACGCAGCATCCGCCGCACCAGCAGTTCGTGCAGGTTGGTACTAGCGTTGCCTAGCGATAGTCTATCGATCCATGACGACCTGCACGACCTAGGATGATAGTGTTACTGAGCTATCGATAGTTCGATACGCAGCATCCACCGCACCAGCAGTTCGTGCAGGTTGGTACTAGCGATAGGCTATCGATCCATGACGACCTGCACGCCCCGGGATGATAGTGTTTCTGAGCTATCGATAGCTCGTTACGCAGCATCCACCGCACCAGCAGTTCGTGCAGGTTGGTACTAGCGATAGGCTATCGATCCATGACGACCTGCACGCCCCGGGATGATAGTGTTTCTGAGCTATCGATAGCTCGTTACGCAGCATCCACCGCACCAGCAGTTCGTGCAGGTTGGTACTAGCGATAGGCTGTCGATCCATGACGACCTGCACGACCCCAGGATGATAGTGTTGCTGAGCTATCGATAGTTCGATACGCAGCGTCCGCCACACCAGCAGTTCGTACAGGTTGATACTAGCGATAGTCTATCGATCCATGACGACTCAAACGACCCCAGGACGATAGTGTTGCTGAGCTATAGATAGTTCGATACGCAGCATCCGCCGCACCAGCAGTTCGTACAGGTTGGTACTAGCGATAGTCTATCGATCCATGACGACTCAAACGACCCCAGGACGATAGTGTTGCTGAGCTATCGATAGTTCGACACGCAGCATTCGCCGCACCAGCAGTTCGTGCAGGTTGGTACTAGCGTTGCCTAGCGATCGTCTATCGATCCATGACGACTCGAACGACCCCAGGACGATGGTGTTGCTGAGCTATAGATAGTTCGATACGCAGCATTCGCCGCACCAGCAGTTCGTGCAGGTTGGTACTAGCGATCGTCTATCGATCCATGACGACCTGCACGACCCGGGATGATAGTGTTGCTGAGCTATAGATAGTTCGATACACAGCATCCACCGCACCAGCAGTTGATGCAGGTTGGTACTAGCGATAGTCTATCGATCCATGACGACCTGCACGCCCCGGGATGATAGTGTTGCTGAGCTATCGATAGATCGTTACGCAGCATCCACCGCACCAGCAGTTGATGCAGGTTGGTACTAGCGATAGTCTATCGATCCATGACGACCTGCACGCCCCGGGATGATAGTGTTGCTGAGCTATCGATAGTTCGATACGCAGCATCCACCGCACCAGCAGTTCGTGCAGGTTGGTACTAGCGATAGTCTATCGATCCATGACGACCTGCACGCCCCGGGATGATAGTGTTGCTGAGCTATAGATAGTTCGATACGCAGCATTCGCCGCACCAGCAGTTCGTGCAGGTTGGTACTAGCGATAGTCTATCGATCCATGACGACTCGAACGACCCCAGGACGATAGTGTTACTGAGCTATCGATAGTTCGATACGCAGCATCCGCCGCACCAGCAGTTCGTGCAGGTTGGTACTAGCGATAGTCTATCGATCCATGACGACTCAAACGACCCCAGGACGATAGTGTTGCTGAGCTATAGATAGTTCGATACGCAGCGTCCGCCGCACCAGCAGTTCGTGCAGGTTAGTACTAGCGTTGCCTATCGATAGTCTATCGATCCATGACGACTCGAACGACCCGAGGACGATAGTGTTGCTGAGCTATCGATAGTTCGATACGCAGCATTCACCGCACCAGCATTTCGTGCAGGTTGGTACTAGCGTAGCCTAGCGATAGTCTATCGATCCATGACGACCTGCACGCCCCGGGATGATAGTGATGCTGAGCTATCGATAGTTCGTTACGCAGCATCCACCGCACCAGCAGTTCGTACAGGTTGGTACTAGCGATAGTCTATCGATCCATGACGACCTGCACGCCCCGGGATGATAGTGTTGCTGAGCTATCGATAGTTCGTTACGCAGCATCCACCGCACCAGCAGTTGATGCAGGTTGGTACTAGCGATAGTCTATCGATCCATGACTACCTGCACGCCCCGGGATGATAGTGTTGCTGAGCTATAGATAGTTCGATACGCAGCATCCGCCGCACCAGCAGTTCGTACAGGTTGGTACTAGCGATAGTCTATCGATCCATGACGACTCAAACGACCCCAGGACGATAGTGTTGCTGAGCTATCGATAGTTTGTTACGCAGCATCCACCGCACCAGCAGTTCGTGCAGGTTGGTACTAGCGATAGTCTTTCGATCCATGACGACCTGCGCGACCCGGGATGATAGTGTTGCTGAGCTATAGATAGTTCGATACGCAGCATTCGCCGCACCAGCAGTTCGTGCAGTTTGGTACTACCGATAGTCTATCGATCCATGACGACCTGCACGCCCCGGGACGATAGTGTTGCTGGGCTATCGATAGTTCGATACGCAGCATCCGCCGCACCAGCAGTTCGTGCAGGTTGGTACTAGCGTTGCCTAGCGATCGTCTATCGATCCATGACGACTCAAACGACCCCAGGACGATAGTGTTGCTGAGCTATCGATAGTTCGATACGCAGCATCCGCCGCACCAGCAGTTCGTACAGGTTTGTACTAGCGATAGTCTATCGATCCATGACGACTCAAACGACCCCAGGACGATAGTGTTGCTGAGCTATAGATAGTTCGATACGCAGCATCCGCCGCACCAGCAGTTCGTACAGGTTGGTACTAGCGATAGTCTATCGATCCATGACGACTCGAAGGACCAAAGGACGATAGTGTTGCTGAGCTATCGATAGTTCGATACGCAGCATCCACCGCACCAGCAGTTCGTGCAGGTTGGTACTAGCGATAGTCTATCGATCCATGACGACCTGCACGCCCCGGGATGATAGTGTTGCTGAGCTATCGATAGTTCGATACGCAGCATCCACCGCACCAGCAGTTCGTGCAGGTTGGTACTAGCGATAGTCTATCGATCCATGACGACCTACACGATCCAGGATGATAGTGTTACTGAGCTATCGATAGTTCGATACGCAGCATCCACCGCACCAGCAGTTCGTGCAGGTTGGTACTAGCGATAGTCTATCGATCCATGACGACCTACACGATCCAGGATGATAGTGTTACTGAGCTATCGATAGTTCGATACGCAGCATCCACCGCACCAGCAGTTCGTGCAGGTTGGTACTAGCGATAGTCTATCGATCCATGACGACCTACACGATCCAGGATGATAGTGTTACTGAGCTATCGATAGTTCGATACGCAGCATCCACCGCACCAGCAGTTCGTGCAGGTTGGTACTAGCGTTGCCTAGCGATCGTCTATCGATCCATGACGACTCGAACGACCCCAGGACGATAGTGTTGCTGAGCTATAGATAGTTCGATACGCAGCATCCGCCGCACCAGCAGTTCGTGCAGGTTGGTACTAGCGTTGCCTAGCGATAGTCTATCGATCCATGACGACCTGCAAGACCCCAGGACGATAGTGTTGCTGAGCTATAGATAGTTCGATACGCAGCATCCGCCGCACCAGCAGTTCGTGCAGGTTGGTACTAGCGTTGCCTAGCGATAGTATATCGATCCATGACGACCTGCAAGACCCCAGGACGATAGTGTTGCTGAGCTATAGATAGTTCGATACGCAGCATCCGCCGCACCAGCAGTTCGTGCAGGTTGGTACTAGCGTTGCCTAGCGATAGTCTATCGATCCATGACGACTCGAACGACCCCAGGACGATAGTGTTGCTGAGCTATAGATAGTTCGTTACGCAGCATCCACCGCACCAGCAGTTCGTGCAGGTTGGTACTAGCGATAGTCTATCGATCCATGACGACCTGCACGCCCCGGGATGATAGTGTTGCTGAGCTATCGATAGTTCGTTACGCAGCATCCGCCGCACCAGCAGTTCGTGCAGGTTGGTACTAGCGATAGTCTATCGATCCATGACGACCTGCACGCCCTGGGATGATAGTGTTGCTGAGCTATCGATAGTTCGATACACAGCATTCGCCGCACCAGCAGTTCGTGCAGGTTGGTACTAGCGTTGCCTAGCGATAGTCTATCGATCCATGACGACCTGCAAGACCCCAGGACGATAGTGTTGCTGAGCTATAGATAGTTCGATACGCAGCTTCCACCGCACCAGCATTTCGTGCAGGTTGGTACTAGCGTTGCCTAGCGATAGTGTATCGATCCATGACGACTCGAACGACCCCAGGACGATAGTGTTGCTGAGCTATAGATAGTTCGATACGCAGCATCCACCGCACCAGCAGTTCGTGCAGGTTGGTACTAGCGTTGCCTAGCGATAGTCTATCGATCCATGACGACTCGAACGACCCCAGGACGATAGTGTTGCTGAGCTATCGATAGTTCGATACGCAGCATCCACCGCCCCAGCAGTTCGTGCAGGTTGGTACTAGCGTTGCCTATCGATAGTCTATCGATCCATGACGACTCGAACGACCCCAGGACGATAGTGTTGCTGAGCTATCGATAGTTCGATACGCAGCATCCACCGCACCAGCAGTTGATGCAGGTTGGTACTAGCGATAGTCTATCGATCCACGACGACCTGCACGCCCCAGGACGATAGTGTTGCTGAGCTATCGATAGTTCGATACGCAGCATCCGCCGCACTAGCAGTTCGTGCAGGTTGGTGCGGTCAGCATCAAAAGTAGCTTTCTTAACACATTAGTACCATGTCGAAGTAACAATTTTTACGTACCCCTTAGAAATTATATATAATAGGCAGAACAGTCACTTTGACATGGTGCTATAGTGTTAAGCTACTTTTGATGCTCATCGTACTAGAATAAAAGGACGTTAAGGGTTCAAGTAAACGTACTGTAAAGTGCGATTCCTTGGACATATTTTGCACGAGATAATAAATAAATAATTATTTCACAACATCACATACATTGATCTGACTCCGAGATAGGTAGCTCCAGCACCTGTGTTACGGATATCAGAATCAACAGTGGGATTACAAATATATACATATAATACTTTTATTTATACTTGTTATTTTGGAAGAATGGGAACACAAAAAAGTTAATGATTTTTACATCTTAAGGTGACGGGTAGGTAAATCGATTGGCGTCGCTAGTGTGCCCTACTTGTCACCTTAATATTTTTATTTGTGGAATATAATATCATGCATTCATGATACGAAACGTTTCAACTCGTACGACAAAACTATATAATGAACAATCGCCTGCGGTATTTCCAGACAGACAGGACCTGCAAACCTTCAAGAAAACAGCGTATTCCTTTTTAAAAGGCAGCGCACTCGTGACTCCTCTGGTGTTGTAGGTGTTCAAATGCGGCGGTAATCGCTTACCATCAGGTGATCCATCTGCTCGTCATGAAAAAAAAAACTGCCCTATTCACCATCAGATACTGAATGGACTATAATCGCAACTCATTTCATCTGTATCGATGGTTGTCGTAGGAGATGAATGAGTACACCGGGTGCAAGTGGTCACCCCTGCCCTGGGCGAAACTGCACCCGGCATTGCGCGCTCGCTCCACCCCCCAGCAGCGCGCCGACTACGTGCTGAGGGAGACCTTGCTGCCAGTCGACGTCACGTAAGCCACCTCGCTCGCTTCACGACCTGACGAGAAACTATCACACGCGCATTGTTTAGGTTTACACGTTGCATTCTAACTATTGAACACATGGATTAATTAGGATTTTTACAAATACAACCTGTGCGGATAAAGAAAAGAAATAGAAATAAATTTATTGACCAGTAAAATTTGTACATATAACAATAATGCCGTTGGTTTCTGCACTAAGCACGAGACTTTTATCGCCGAAACCGTATTGTTTTACGGTAACATTTAGGTATTACAGACACCAGTTTGTAGTCAAGAAAGGAAAGTAACGAAAGAAAAACAAATAAAATAGTTAAGTAACAAATTTGAACCTTGATAAAACATTTTTTTTTTTGGGAATGGGATCAGGAATGGCGGCGCATCTATTCACTTCTCGCTCGCACACTATTTGCGTCTATACTCACACTCGTGGGTGTGCGAGTGAGAATCACTTCTCACTTCTAGATGCGCCGCCATTTCTGATCCCACTCTTTATCCGCACAGGTTGTACCACAACACATTAGCAATCTCTCTAATAGACCTGGCAAAAATGTATCTTTCTAAAGATTTGCATCTGTATCAGTGCCGAGATGCGGAACAGTGAAACGCATCATTTGGAACTGACAGATCCGTGATTCATTCCGCTCATTTTGATCATTCGAATAAAATGTATCTTTCTAAAGATTGGAACAATTGCATCTGTATCAGTGCCGAAATTATTTCTTATTCTTAGATGTGGAAAAGTGAAACGCTTCATTTGGAATATCGACTCTCAGACAGATCTGTGTGATTCATTCCGCTCATTCGAATCATTCGGCTCACTCGGATCATTCAGCTCATTCGGATCATTCAGATAATACATTCGGAGCGAACATTAGGGATTCGGTACAGTGTATCATTTGGCTGAGTCGTTTCAGTAAAGACTTACACACTGATTTCGCGGATGTTCATGGGCGGCGTTGATTACTTTCCATCAGGTGACTCGCTTGCTCTTTTGTGCGCCTCTAGCATAAAAAAAATGTGATAGATGGCGTTATGTAGGCGTGGTTACATTTAACGATACGTACAAAACAACCAATGGCATCAAAATACCTCGCGCTTACATAACTATCCGTCTCATTTTTCTTTTGTAAATACCCTAATTTTTAGCGAAATTTAAACCTTATTCTCACACACGAGTAACAAAATTGGTTGTCTGTTCAATCAGTTTAAGATTTCACGTGATAACAATTAGTCAATTGTTATCACGTGAAATTTTACAGTAGTCACTTTTGTGAAAAAATTATACACTTTTTGCGTACGCTGTGGACGTGAACTTTTCGTGCGTGCAGCCGGGGCTTAATTAATTCATTTGAGTTTACGATTCGATTCGATTTATTGACGTTATCACACCAAAGCATAAATGATTACAAGATTTTCGAATTTATATTATGCTTCCCGGTTGATGTTTCGGCTACGTTCCAGCAACTGCTAATGTCACGGATGTCCGCTTGTGACGACGGCTGCTGTATAGGTAAATAAAGATTCACGCCAAAACTGTCAACCCGACTGTATGTATCCAGCGAATTAGTGCGGCTGAATACTTCCAAGATAAATCGCTTTAGAAACGCAGAAACTAATGGGCACGGAGGGGACTCCGATTCGTTCGAAAAGTCCGCGCTATGGCCCCAGCTTTGGTGTGTTGATAGTGTTACGTGGTCGAAACGTCAAGCGACTCTGTGTTAATCCTTGTGTTCGATATTATAAAAATGCAACAGTTTAAAAGTACCTACCTGATACTTCGATCAACAATATAGAAACAAAAATTGGGTCCGAACTTCAAAAATTCGAAATGTTTTTATTTTGCCATTTTGATCGTTATGTCTTATGGAGTATTCTTATGGCCCTCCTGATTGATTATTTTGACATATTTGTTTTGTGATATTGTTGATCGCGAACCTCTTCAAACGTTAGAAACATAGTCACGTCGTGGTCACATATAGTCACACTATTGCGTATAAAAATCCGTCAGATGGCGTAATATGAGGTTTTATTGACTTTGACATGTCAGATCGAAACCAAAGGTGGATCAGATAAATTTTTTTTGACACAAATAGGTAGTATACCCTATTAACAGTGCCGTCAGTCTGTTGGGTTTGTATAATGTGGGGCGTAAAAATAGAGTTTGTATAACATTACAGTAACGCTACAGTTACACCGCGGCCACCTTAACTAATCTAAAGATCCTCATTTCTACATTTTGCAACGCCATCTGCCGGATTTATAGATGCGGTAGCATTGATATCTATTTTATTTATTTAAAATTAACTGTTGAATAGTATCGATATAATTTATACTAGATCATATCAAGTTGATTTGTTTCTATAAAAAAATATTCAGCAAAATGGAAGTCAACGAAAAGCTATCGATAGTCCTTAATGTTTTGAGGATTATAACACGCTATTGATATTTAATTAAGTCGATTATTCAAATTGATTTATTTTATTAAACTATTAGTCAAAAGTTTAATAAAATAAATCAATTTGAATATTTATAATCATAAAATTTAGAGTTCTTATAATCATAAAAACTCTCACTGCCACACTCAGAATCGTTGATTAATTTAGCTGGCTACTTAAGAAAAAATATTGACACTTATTTTGATATGCATAAAGACTACCGATACTAAAGTAAATGAACATTAGCTTAAATGACGTCTCTGAGTGCGGCCGTCAATTGTATTGATACTATTAGCAGTGATATTCTGATATTGATGTGACTATTTTTCTAATATATATAAAGTCTGATGTTATTAAAACAATATTCTTAAAATATTTTACACACATAGTCCTTCTCTCAAGGTTTAATAACTGCTCAATAAATGTCTAATTTCTGGGGCTAATATTTTCAGTATTTTCTATTCAGGTTGGTAAAGACATTTCTTTACTAGAGATTCTTCAAAAATTAAGCATTGTGATAATTTGTTTCTTTTCTATCGGATAATTGATGGCCGTATATCTACTAAATCAATGTCGAATGTATAACAATGCAGTTTTAAAACTATGCGGTAGAAGAAAATAAAACTGTTTTTTTTAAAGTCTGAATTATCAAAAAGTAGTGAGATATTTTTGTGTTAGGTCACTTAACTAAGAGGGTAGATAAAAACGCAGTACGAATTGAGGTGATTCCACCAAATACTAGTTAACAATGACGGTGAATGTGTCTGATGGGTATTATGTCCCTGCTCCATCAAGGGCGTGTCAGTGATTAATATGACTTGCGCGAAAGAGACAAAATATTTGCGAAAAAATGTGCTCGCGCCGAAATTTTTAAACTTAAAATATTATTTCAATTAAATCTTATTAATCAAAGTAGACATATAACAAAACAAAATTACTGCTTACTTATGTTATATGCAGAATTGTTATATTTTTAATATTGCGAATGTGTGTATTTAAAATGATTGTTTTTTTTTAATTAAGGTGGTCGTCTTTTTTCCTATTAGCACATTTCACTCTTATGTCGCCGTTGTTATAATTTTACGGTCTTTGTCTTTGAGTGAAATTGTTCTTTAGCGACCCGTATATGTTCATACACACATCGACACATTTTAGAATAATAATGTTCTTTTGTATGTATAAAAAAATTATAATGTCATTTAAGGAGCATTGGCTATTTAACTTACGTATTTTACATGTTGCCCACCAGTGACATTTTCATCATAATGTCTGAGTAAGATCTCATGATATGCAAGAACAATGCTCCGGATATGTAAATTAATGACATATGATTGAGGCATGTAAGTTTGACAAATTGCCTAACTAGATTACAAATCTAAGGGCTTTATTCATAAACGTTCAATAAACCTTTGTAAGCTAAAACCGTGTTATAGAGCAGTTTTGACTTTGAAACAAAAAAAATCATACAAATTTCATCCTAAATTATACGAAAAAGGAATGAAAACTGCTTTATAATACCGTTTTTGTCAACAAAGGTTTGAAAAACATTTATGAATAGGAACCTAAATGAATATTTTTGTCTGACGGCAGTGTATGTAATGCAGATCTCTGACTTTTATCTCTATACCTGTGACATTGACATCCTACTTATAATTTATTTTAAAAAATTGAGTATCTAAAGAGCTTTATATTTAATTAAAAGTCTAAATTACATTACCCACACTGCTGTCAATTTGTTAGCAATCTTAAATTGCTTTTTTGACTAAAATTAAATTTCTGGAAAATTTAAAATATTAATATAATATTTGTATTGTAATTATTGTCAAAATTTGAATCTAGTTAAATTATTATTCCCCTATGTAAGGTAGATATTAGAGACTTTTAATCTAAGTAAATGTTATATTGTTCGTTCTAATCATTATAATCTAATGATAATTTGATTAATTATAGGAATTCGGTGAATTTATGTATTTTCAGAATTTCTTGGCTTGTCAAAATCTTACTATTTTTCCATATATTCATTTTAATAATTCACATTTTCATTACAAAATGACGATAATATACTGATGATAATGTATAACACAATATGGTATACTGATAAAGAAAGTACATATATTATAATGCTCATTTATCATCATCAGAACAAGAGGTTTTAAAAAATGAGTAAAATAAATAATGATATAAAGAAAGGGATGTAGTAAATAATCAAAGCTATGGTTTTGACTGTCGATTAACAATATAGAGCTAGCTAAGACACCGAAATGGTCTAAAATATACCTGCTCTGAACAAGACAAACGTCAAAATATGATTTGACAAAATTTAATAAATAACCAATATCCTTCATTTTTTATTTCCAAAAATATTTTAGTTTGCATTGCTCGATCTTAAGTGAATATAGACCCAACCAAAAAAACATCGTATTGCAAGGCAATTAAAGACTATTATTTGACATATTGTTCTTCTAATCGAATGAAAATAACAATGCCATATTTAACTTGTGTCATACGGTGTCTAATTCTATATTGTTACTCGAAACTTCTGCCGCTATTCAAATGAGTATTTATTGACAATAATACGTAGTGAACCATTTTGAGGATTTTCATCTAATTTCTAGATTAAGTATTCATTCCTGTGTATTCGTATTTCTGACTTATATTTACATTAATCTCTTATTATATAATATAAATGTTTAGATATGTCTAAAAATATTGGGGAGGGAAAATAATTTAATTATATTTTGTTTAATCGGTATTGGGCTTAGATAGTATTGTAATAAATACATTTAGTAGATAATGATTATTCCTATGAGTTACAAAGTAATGACTACAAATATCATTCAAATGCTATCCTTGTTCTATTGTAGTCAAAGGCCTAATAGAACATCATAAAAATTATGGAATAGTGTTTCAAACGGATATTTTTAAAAACTTTGGCTATTATTTGGCATACAGGGTATATTGGTGAACAGTGAAAAAATTAAAATAGAAATGGTTTCAAATGGTGTATCAATAAGAGGCTAATAATGTCACTGTATATCGAAACACCCTGTATTCAACTACATAATATAATGCTTTCATGTTTAGCAATATCGAATTTATTGGTATCTATAAATTATCACTTAAAGTTCCTGCAAAATATTTAACATAAACAATTTATCATAATTATGTAAACTTGCACTCAATTATATCAAGTACCTAATGTTTTCTGACATCTTAGGCATTCTTAATAAAGAAATATATTCACTTTTGCTATTCAATAATGTTCTAGAAGGTTTACGTGTTATATCGCTTGTAAATAGCTAAAATATTATATGTTCATTAAACAATAAAAACATAAAAACAAAATGCAATATAAACGTAAAATTAATAACGTAAATGGAAAACCAAACGTTTGCATCAAATTAATTACAAAATGAAGAAATAGGTTAAAATTAACATTTATTAAAAAATAGATAAAAAACATCTTCCCACCTCGATAAACAAAAAAGTACCTTAAAATTGAAAAGAAGTTGTATTAGTCGCAGCAGATAGAGAAGTCCTTAGTCATAGATCTGTAAAGTGTAGGGAAAATGAGAAAAGCCGAATGATATGTTTACTGGCAACATCTCTCAAATCGCGAATTTATCATGTAGTTGTAATGTTGCAATGCTGAACAAACACAAATGCTTTATCCTTCGATTACATCAAAATCTATGAACGGGCGAACTGGGTATACAACAGTAAATTTCAGCTCACAGTATTCAATTTTTTATCTAAAAAACTTCTGTGATATACATTTAATAACAGAAATTACGTATTACGAGAATATTATTCGTTTTACACAACATTAAGCTTTAAATAGCCGTGTGGTGCCCGGCAGAGTAGAATAGGCCACCCTCACTCTTACCGAGGTGTCGTAAAAGGCGACTAAGGTAAAGCTGCTGGCATGATCATCAGCACCCAGAGAAGGAAAACTCTGCATTTATATCAAAACCCTCGCCAACCCGTCTGCCAAGCGTGGTGAGTATGGCAATTACACCTCATGTGATTGAGGGAGGCCCGTGCCCCAGCAGTGGGGACTTAAATGGGCTGACGATGAAGCTTTAAAAGATTTAGTTTTGAAAAAACGATAAATAAAAGTGGGTTCATAAATTTTAAACGTTGCTACTCAACATTTTACTGGGACTTCTGAATAGTGTGACCTCAAATTTATAACTATAACCACTTAAGTGGGATCACAACCGCTGTGTCGCGAATGATGGTGATGAGTTCAAATAATATTTTTCAGAAGGGGAAGTCGCCCGAAAAAGTATCGTCACATAATTTCATGATTTTTTTGGCCGGTCATTGTTCTAACCTAGTCTTATCAATACTTTTGTGTTAGTACATACTACACTCATATTGATTCGGTTACGTTAGAACAGTGACCAGCAAAAAAAAAAACTTGAAATTCTGCGACGACTGTATCTCATAGATTTTGATGTGTTGAAATTGAAAATTTGTAATTTTTAACATCTAGTCAAGAGGCCTGTTGAAAATTGTAAATAAACGAAAAAGTTAAACACAACGGGCCACAAGCATTGCACTAGACACGACACGAAGTATTACAAATACATATTTATATCAACATATAGCTTTAAGGGAACAATCTCGCGACACTGTATCAAATACAGTCTTGTTATATACCAAGTGCCACTGATATTATCAATACGATACGAGCAGACTTGAAAAACGATATTTTAAAAAGGTAGTGTGCGGTACGCCAAAAAAGAATCGAAGGAGATCAAACAATGAATATCTGCTTCTTTAATTAGTGATTTTAAGATCGGCGATATATCGGGGAGTGATTTTATATTAGCCATGTTGATCGAATTAGTAAGGTAGGATCTAAATTCAGGATTTAGCGAAGGTAATGTGCGGTTCGATGATTCAGCAAGTATTTCTAAACATTTGAAAATAAGATACTTTACAGTTTCCTTAATTTGTTCGCGTAGGCGAAATATTATTTTCTGAAAGTAGATTTTTTTATACGAACAATTTTCGAGGGTGTAAGTTAGGATTTTTATTTGTTTGACAGTTTTAAGGCGTAAAGTAAAAGACGTTTAATAAAAGTATTAAATTTATGGAAACTATATTCTGGCACATAGCCAGTTCAAGTTATGCTAATTTCCAGAATATTAAAATTTGATTACAATGGTATTTGAGACGAAATCCAATAATATTTCATTAAAACATTAATCCTATATACACCCAAGAACATAATACGAAAATAACTATATTACTTACAATGTTAGTGTGAACAACAGATAAGTTTCACCAAAGTATTAAATAGTCCGTCCCCATTGTACTCAATTGCATTGCATTTGAAAATATAGACTGAAATACCACACTGTTCTGTGTATCTGTAGCCCAGCTAGAGTCCGCGCGATCGAAACACTAATATTTGTCAAAAAGTTCGAACTTAGACGCAAAGTATGATGTTTATAAAATCTTCGAAAATGTAACTAGGTAGGTATACCTACAATCGTTAAAGTTTTCGACACCTAATCACGTAGATATAAAATACCATTTGAACAGTTTGTAGTCAAATACATAAAAAAGTACAAAATTAAGCAATAAACAATAAAAATTAAACTGTCATTAGTGAAATTTTTAAATAAAAGACGTGGATCATTTTTATATTTTCATTGCTTTAATTATTGTGTATAAAGATGGGAAGTAGACCTCTTTTTAGACTGAGACGGGATCGAAACGGTATTTGAACGTAAACTTGCGAATGTGATAGAATATGACATAAAATATTAATGATTCGCATCGGTCACTCTATCAAAAGATGGTGCCGATTTTTTAATTTAAGCTAAATAAACAGCACTCCGCATTGTAATGTTTTTTTTTTGCATTATTGGAGTGGATCATTGAAAACAGTTTTGACTGTTAACACGATTATAATATTGATTCCTTCAGAAATTTGATTCGCATTAATGGTGCATTAACATTGTGCGTATTTTGGTTTAGAATTATAGTAACATAAAACCAAAAAGTAGCCTATTTTGGAAACATTTTACTGCACCCAAAATGAATTGGCAATTTCAAAAATGTACCAAAATAATTTTGGCGACTGAGACCTAAGTACAATTTGTAGCGTGGGCTCTTTGGTAGTTGAAGTGCGGACTATTAAAAGATTAAAATCTGAAAAATCTATTACAGTCCAAATTTGTTTAAAGCCATACGCGACGCTATTTACATATAAACGACAACAGAAACATACTAGATTAAAACAAAATGATACTAGTAGCTAATGAATTTTTTTTTTCTAATATGTTAGCTAATCTGTAGCATCTAAAATTATGTTTTATCTAATATGTTTCTGGCTTAGCTGAAACCCCAAGTAAGTTGAATATAACACAATATTTTCTTTAATGTGCCAAGAAGCTTTATTTGCTAGTTTGATTAATTGCAGCAGAATTTGGAATATATTATATTCGGTCTTTAAGTAATTATTCTCAATAATATTAGAGTTAAGATGAAAATGTATTGTGGAAAACACATTATAATCTCAAAATGATAGTCACGCACAAATAATGTGATTTAACGTTTAGATGCAAACACTCAAACTTGCCTTTGGATTTACAATGTAATGAATGAATCGATAATCTTACTAATTCAACGTTATTCCAAAGTATTTTCAACTTAGACCTACAAATTATATTTAAGACAGTTTATTTGGAAGCCCTTAAATTATTGAGGCCAATACAAAATTATATACTAATGCTTCAAATAGGACATAATACTAAGTAATCTCTAGATGTGTAGCTATTATTCACAACAAATATGAAACAAAAATCTTTAAATAATTTTCTTAAAATATTTTTTATGACATTTATAAAAGTTCGATGTGAATTAACATCATATATTTTGTAAGGCAACGAAGAGACTTACCAACATACATTCCCTGAGACTGAGAAACGCATAGGAGAAGTTAAGATCGAATAACAAAATAATATAAAATCATTGACCGCATAAATAATGTTACATACGTATAACTTGATTGTGATATAACGCATACAAAATGACATCTTAATAAACATCATTCCTGTCTTTTAGTCATGAGCAGCTCTGTCCTATTGTGATTTTTACTAAAATTAATGAAAATCTTATTTGTTACAGTAACTTCATTAATTTTAGACCAGAAAAAAAATCTTAAAAAACATTCATGTCAAAATAATATAGGACAAGGTTAGAGAGCAATTTTAAAACCACCAAGACTTCAAAAAGGCTGTGAAACAACTTGGATTCGGTTTAACGAATGTGTCAGCGAAATATCGCTTCATTATAGGATGAAAATCAAATACATTAGGGTGTTTCATGCTTAATTGCAGGAAGGAACTTTAAAATACAACTCTTAAATGTCTTTATAAATCCCGGTAAACCATATCCGTTTCAGTTTGTCAGTAAATTGTAATGCGGCACTCTAATAATAAACAGAATAGAATATTTTATTCTTTTTATTCTTGTTCATGACGAAGAGAGTGTCACTACCAATTTTTAATTTTCTTCCTGCTCTCTCAATATGAATCACACTAACATAGTCATAGAGGGTTTGGTAAAACAGTTGTAGTATAGAGAAATATTCTTCTCCGTTTGTGATAAGTATTTTCAGAATACATTTTCTTCATCTAGTCATCCAATAAAGAAACTAACATCGAATTTTATATACCCCTTATTTACATATTTTACCATTCTCTTTATGACCCTAGTCTTTACATATATGCGACATAAATATCTTTGATGATCTTTTGTAAAGATAAAAAGACAAAATGAACTGTGATTGTTGTAAATGAATATGGTAGCGGTATGTAGCACATATTTAAAGACTATCGTTTCGCTAAACCGAATTGCCTAGAATTAGACAAAATCGTTGTACTTACCCATCTGTTAGCATCTCATAGTGATAATACGAAAGGGAATGTGGGAGTGTTAATGGAGGCGTTATCTTTCCTACTGTTGTGAATGGTCCACGATTATCTTCCAACGTTATTTCTGACACTTCTGTAAACGGGAGAAAATTGTAAGTGGACCTTATTTTTTATGAATTTTTCAAGAGTTTATTTGTGTTTTAAGATCTGAAGAATGTTTACTTACATTGTTTTGAGAGTGTTATCAATATTAATTTGTCTGTTTAGGTGTTGTCTCAAAATTGATTTAATTAAAATTCAATATATTATACATATATAGATACATTATTATTATAATAATTAAAGTTGTCAATCATTAAATCGATTTTATGGAAGTATAATGTAATTGCATCGTAGCTTTTTCAAAATAGTAAAACTATTGCAATGTGTGACAAATTTATCAATAATGTACAATCCTCTTGCCTTGGACTGCTTTTATTAAATAGATCTAAATATATAGATATCTATATTGATTTATTTAGGTACAGCTGTTGTTGAAAAATACACTATTTGTAATCTAATTAATATCTGGAACATTTTTGCACGTATTTGACAGTTTTTACAAAATATATGACTTAGCTTGATTAATATAATACTGGAAAATATGAATAATAGATAATATTTCAAAAATGTTGTAACCTCACCATTGCTGTAGTAGAAGCAATGGTGAAAAGTTTTTTAATCTGATTTTTTTTAATCTTCCACTCATTGCATTGATTAGTAATAAATAATTTTATAAAAATAATATTTCCCTATTTATGGACTTTTATTGTAACTTTTACTCATTTTAACCGATTGAGGTGTTACCATGTTCGTCTAGTGAATAAATTCCAATTCATATTATATTTTGGTCTAATATTGTTTTCGTAGAAACTTAAAATCATTTCGTACGTTAAATTAATTTCTAAGTCTATGGTAATGACAAAAGTGCACATAGAATTTGTGATGATTCTGCCAAAGTCGTGCCGATACGTTCCAAAATGAGTAGATAGTGAAATGCATGTACTTACCATATTGTTAGTATTGGACGATTTAATGTTACCCGAAAATATATCTATATGTACCTATCACATGATTAAAATATATTCATTATGTGTAGTAGTAATATGAGTTGTTTTATTTATTAGGGATTTCCCAAGAAGGTATTTTTGTAGCCCCTTAATTTTTTTTAACAAAATGGCGGAAAATAGTATATAGCCATTGCAGTGTTCTGACTTGAAATGTCAATTTTGTTCAAGACAACCAATGACTTTCAAGTTGGACTAGCTTGTTACATATACATATAGTGATCTGTGAGTTGGACTTAGCGCCTTCATTACGGTATCTAACGGATCTCATATTCGGTTATACTTCCTTCCGGTAGGTACCGTCAGATATCTCAAAATATCATACATAGACTTAGGATGCCGTACATTCTAATTCTATGCAAAATATTGTTCAAATTAGAAAAATGTAATGAATTTTAAGCAAGATTTGAATTCATTTGTACTACGGTATCCTTATTTTAAACTTTTAGGGAAATATTTTTGAGCCATGTGAATCACACGGTAGAAATATATAGGTAATTTCGGCGAAATACTCATATGCGCAGGTAAGTACTAGTATTATTATATCTGTGGTACTATTATTCTGTCCATTTTTAACTCAAAGAGAAAGACTACTTAATAATTTTGTATTCGTAAAAACCCTCCTTAGGCATCTTAAAAGTGACGGGTACTTAAAACTAACTCTATGGGGTCAACTAGTGACGACAATTGATTTTAATTGTTTGCAACTAAACCGGATATCTTTTTGACAATTTCGAGGCTACGATCTCTCGGAAAGCACTTATACTATGTATTTAATACTTATACTTAACTTTTGGGTCTGCTTTTGTACTCGAAATTTGGATTACCGTCAAAAACGGCCACTTATGGCTTTAATCCAAATATTGAGTGCAAAAACAGACTTAAAAGTTAAGTATAAGTAATTAAATAAATGGTATAAGTGTTTTTCGAGAGATCGTAGCCTCGAAATTGATAAAAAGATATCCGGTTTATTTGCTAACAATTAAAATCGATTGGTGTCGCTAGTGGGGTACCCTTCACCTTAAAGCGCTGCTGTAGAGCATCTCTTAAGATCACTAATGAAGGTTTTGAAGTTACTCCATATTAATATCTTAATTACTTACTTTTTAAAGACGCTAATAGGAGATCATTAAGCGTAAACGAGTAGGTTAATAGGTAAGCGAGTACCCGCTTAGAAATAAAGCACTGCGTAGGGAGAGAAACATTGTCAAATAAATTACTTAGATGTGCGGTTTCATACGCCCTATACCAACATACCATTGATGAGATAAACATACACAATTAATTTAGAAGTGAATGTTGTCCTTCAAACGCCTACAAACAATATTAGATGGATTGAGGCGAGTTACCAGAAACAATAAAATAACTTTGAGAACCAACCTTAACCTACAACCACACGTAGGTGAGTTGTGGGTGCATACTCTCACGTACTTAGGATATGTCATGTCAGTGGATCCAAAACTTTTTGTTCATCATTTTTAACAATTAGAAATGAACTGGCCCCTGATGGCGGATTTGGTTCTTTTTTATGTGATAGGTGGCAGACGAATCACATGATGTTAAGCAATTGCCGCCGCCCATGGAAAGAAACGTCTTTTGAAAGATACGTTTATGCCAGGTCTAGTCCCTAATTGGTCTCTGCTGCCTGCCGACTCCCACCCCGCTGCCGGCCGCCTCGGCTCCTCCTGACTCGGCAGATTTGGGTATGTTGTCCAAAAAGTTTGAATACCTCTGTATCAGCCAGTAAAGACGCTATACGTATAGGTAGCAGATGCACACCTGTCCGCTCCCACACTTGACTCATGCATGATGAATGGGATGAGTAAGCCATCCTTAGCAAGTAACGACATATTTCATGTACAAAGAGAATATTATTAATTCTAATACTATTTAAACAATAAATATTACTTAGGTACCTAATAATCACCTACCTACTTACAAGTAATAAAATTTGTTAGATGATAATTTGTGATGTGAATTTATGTGGGACTAGGTTACGAATAAATCCAAGGATTCGGGAATAAGTGATGTAGTCTTTACACCTTCGGCCATTCGTCTTCTATCTCATTCTCGCACGTCATTCTATTCAAATATCGATCTCTTACACGTTCCGTGCCATGCATCTACCGATCACCAATCCACAATTTTGGTATAATAAACCAAAATTTAGGATGCTTCATAAAGGAAGGGTCACAATTACCTACAGACAGGGAGTATTTTTATGGCTAAACTGGCCACGCGATGTTACCCACGTTATGAATTGTAGCCAATGTGTTATTATTTTTTTATTGAGGATGGGTTAGCTCTTGGTTTCACACTGAACTCTAAAGTTGAGAGGAAACATAAGACGGAGCGAGCTTACCCAAAAGTAGCCTATTCACGCTAGCTTTGAAAATATTGGGGTTGAATTCACTGGGAAAAACAGACGCTGGCAGGGCGTTCCACTCCTTGGCTGTGCGCATCACGAAGGAGGAAAAGCGCTTTGTACGCAATCAAGGAATATTCACCAAGAAGGGATGATATCCCCCAGTTCGCCTGCTCTCTCGATGAAGGGGATGGCGGAATGAGTTCATGCAGCTCAGCAGCTCACTCCTGTAAAAGGCAGACAGGCAAACTATTTTGCGTCGTTGGGCTAGACTGTGATGTAATTGTATTGTGTGTATTCTGATATGGAAGTAATAATTTTGAAAAGTTTCATTAAAATCCATTCAGTAGTTTTTACGTGACAGAGCAACAAACATTATATACATTCTCACAAACTCGCGTTTATTAATATTATAAAATATTTTATAATAATAGCAGGATAAATATTTATAATAATAGCAGGATAAATATTTTTGGCCGTGTGGTCCCCGGCAGAGTAGAATAGGCCACCCTCACTCTTACAGAGGTGTCGTAAAAGGCGACTAAGGTAAAGCTGCTAGCATGATCATCAGCACCCAGAGAAGGAAAACTCTGCACTTATATCAAAACCCTCGCCAACCCGTCTGCCAAGCGTGGTGAGTATGGCAATTACCCCTCATGTGATTGAGGGAGGCCCGTGCCCCAGCAGTGGGGACTTAAATGGGCTGTTGATGATGATGATGAAATATTTATAAAATATTTTTCATCTCATCCATCATCTCTTGTTAATAATATTCCTCTTAAAGTTTATTATGATATTGTTACTAGTTTATTACTCTTATTTTTAGGATACTGTAAATAGGTAGTTGTTACACTTTATTTTTTTATATTCTTAATGTTATGATAACTTTAGCAGGATGGTCAGCACCCTAAAATAGTGCGTAAAAACCTCCAGGGTACTGAGATCAGAGTATAGAGACCTCACCACCTTATTACAAATCGCGATCTAAAGTTATTAGGTACCATATTAATCCCGTTCCAACACGCAATGTTAAAAGGGGCTGGCACGAGTTTTGTTCCAAGACTATCCTTAGTTCGCGATTTTTAATAAGGGGGGTGTGTTTGAGGACCCCTGTGCACTGGACTACCATTAGAATAGTTACGCCACTCTACATAAGAATAAGAATAAGAAATAATTTATTGACCACAACACATTACATACAAATCTAAATAAGGACAAAACATTATTAAGTTGCGGCCAACAAGGTGCACTCAGCATGTGCTACAACAACTGCTAAGCAGCCACTGCAGCGCTGATTTTCAGGCTGTACCTTCGAGCGACGACTCATAATAAAACATACAACATGAAAAAAAAAATACTGAGAATATTATTATAAAACGGAAAAGTACATATAAAACGTGAACATGAATAACAAGACGCATACATACAGATCCAATAAAAAAAATGCAACATTAATATAAATAAATTAATATAAACCGGTACATATAAGGTACATAAATAATAAATAAACAAACAAAAACAATGCTCACATAAATACAATAAATAGAAATAACGACAGTGGCGCCATCATACACTTTTTTATTCACACACCCCCCAGTGACGGCGGTACATCAACCTATCGCTGTCGAGGAAGAAAACGGAGCCAGCGAAACCGCTTCACTAATCAATAATTAGGGGCCGGCAAAATCTAGGCTTAATCCTAGGGGGATATGCCCTAGAATGGTGATCGACAGGCTGTGCCCTTGAAGCTCTTGTGTAAATTTTTCAATTTTCAACCTAAGTTGCCACACTAGCGGATTGAGAGCGTTTTCAAAACGGAGCGACGACGTAGCGAACACGTCGCGGCTGCGCAGCGATCACACCGCGGATGCGCAACGGATGCGCGACGGATTCGCCGCGGAGATAAGTTTGAACGCTATTGTTTTTTGTAGCGGCCACGCAGAAAAATGCCGACGAATCCGTTGCGTATCCGTGGCGTGAACACTGCGCAGCCGCGACGTGTTTGCTGCGTCGTCGCTTCGCTTTGAAAACGCTCGCAATACACCTTACGGTGTGGCAACTCCATGTCGGTAATTGCAGTTCCGGTTTGTCACATTGTCCTACGACCTCCGAGACCTCTAACAAAAGGTAAGACTGATGTTTTCGCTTAAAACACCACCATCTTGCGCCCTCAAGGTTTTGTGTTCAGCCACAGTATATAATAAATCCCCAGTAACGTTAATGGTTGCATTTTATGCAGGCATCTACCGCGGCGGCTTTAATATTCAGATATTTATTAACCTACCACAAAATGTCATTATCCTATCACTGGATAAGTTTAAGTCTCATATTAAAACCTGCCTAATGAAGAAAGGTTACTATAGTGTACAAGACTATCTATGTATTTAAATGATAAGAATTCTTGGTCATGTTAATTGATTAATCTTTTGAGTTGTTATTCATAGTAGTCTATTAATTTTCATAATTTTATTTTTTTTCTCTTCTCAATTGAAACTCTGTAACATGATCAATATGTTGAAAAGAGTAACTACTGAGTTTCTTGCTGGTGTCTTCTTAGTAGAAATCGACATTCCAAACCAGCGGTAGATATAATGTACCTATTTTGACATTCATAAGTGTTCTGTGTGGAAGTAAATTGAATAAGATTTTTTTATCTTTTATTAGGTAAGGTACGGTACCTACTTAGTTTGTCCTAACTCCTAACTAATAGACATTTAAAAATGCGTTTTATTATTTACCTACCTATGTAACTAGTGGCCTGCCTTCACTTCGTAACGTAACTTTGAACCCTTAACCACCTTAGGGAGTGAATTTACAGAAATCCTTCCTTCATGTTCCCCTACGGTTTAAAAAGAACCCCTGTGCATAATTTCAAGTTTTTAAGCTTCTTCTTTTTCTTCTTCTTTTAGGCCCTGCGTTGATAAACCTGTAGGTACCGAAGCCACCTTTCGATAGTCATCATCAGCAACCCACACTCGTCCACTGCTGGACATAGGTCTCCCCTAATGCACGCCACTTCTCCCGATTTTCCGCCACTCTCATCCAGCCCACACCAGCCAGCCTTCGAATGTCATCATCCCATCTTGTCGCAGGGCATCCTACACTACGCTTACCGAGTCGCGGTCTCCACTCAAGGACTTTACGGCCCCAACAGCTGTCAGTTCTGCGGCTAATATGACCAGCCCACTGCCACTTCAGTTTGCTAATTCGGTGGGCTATGTCGGTGACTCTGGTTCTCTGTCGGATTACATCATTTCTGATGCGGTCCTTCAGAGATACTCCGAGCATAGCCCTTTCCATAGCTCTTTGAGCGACTTTGAACCGGTGGACTAGTCCAGCCGTGAGTGTCCACGTCTCGGCACCGTAAGTCATGACCGGAAGGACGCACTGGTCGAAGACTTAAGACTTTAACGTTATTTTTAATGTCTACATCCCGAAAAACAATAGTTATTATCGTGCATGAAGTCCAATTAGCATGTTAGATCAACAAAATAGGCAAAAAAAACAGCTGTTCCATACTAAACATTCACTATATTATATTCTACACTTATGGAATCTGTAAAGCCATACAACTTTTGCGCGCAGTTGCGCTCTCCCACCCAAGGCACCTGCGGAAGACCAGCGTCGGGGCGTCTGCGACATCCCGACACATGCTGAGTATGTGCCTTTTCAGCGATCATACCTTAGTGTTACCTATAGTTAAATATATTGTTTGTTAATGTTATATCTACCTACTCAATTTGTCTTATGTCTGTCTGTATGTAACCGTGTATGCTTCGCTGAATAAAATATTTACTACTTTACTACTACTACTACTAAATAGAATAACCACGCGGCAATAATGTGTAAGTCTAGATTTAGATAGATAGATTAGCATGGCTGAGGTCGGAAATAGGTAGGAATTGTGGCCCTACACTAATTTTATTCAGATTTCGAAATTAATTTTAAAAGAACAAAAATATGTCTGATGGTGCATCGGGCCATAACTCTGCCATGCCAGTATCAATGGAGTTTTTTTTTTATGTAATAGGTGGCAGATCAGCAGACGGATCACCTGATGGTAAGCAATTGCCGCCGCCCATGGACATCCGCGACACAAGTGGAGTCACAAGTGCGCTGCCAACCCCTTCCCCCCGGATTGGGTCTCCGGTACCCTCACTCACGCAGCGTAACACAGCACAGTACTGATTCAGGCTGGTTTTCTGTGAGGCCGTGGTATCACTCCGGTCGAGCCGGCCCATTCCTGCCGAAGCGTGGTTCTCCCACGGTACGGTTGTGCGTACAAATACTTCGCCACTGTATTATAATATCTTTGACTGCCTTGGTGGCGCAGTGGTAAATGAATGGGTCGCACTTTAATGCGACGGCTGCGCAAGTGGTCCCGGGTTTGATCCCCGGGTCGGGCCAAAAATATGTACCTGAGTTTTTCTGTTAAGAAATTCTCAGTGTCAGCCTGGGTCTATAAGTCGGCGGTCATGTACCCCCGTGCCTCGGAAAGCACGTCAAGCCGTTGGTCCTGCGCCCGATCTCTCTCCGGTCGTGTCACGCTGGTGTCCCATCGGAATATGCGGGTAAGGGAATAGAGAATGCACTTGTTTGCACACTTGAGCACTATAAATACTGTTATTGTAATATGGTAAATAAATGAAGAAAAAAAATATATATCCTGCGTACGTGGCTGATCGTTGAGATTGGCCGCCGTAGCCGTAATCGGTTGGAAGATATTAAATATCTTCACTGTCTTCGTCCCCACTGTGACAGAGATAAAAGATGTATTGTTTAGTGTCGTGGGAAAACTGCTGAGTCATATTCAATTTGTGATGTAGTAATGATTATTTCGAGCCGTATTTGGACAGTAGAGTTATGTACGTAAAATGAGCGAAGTATGGTGTTTAAACTAAACAACCTCGATGTTGGAGTGGTCGAGGTTTTCCGTTGGAAAAAGAAGATCCCACGTTCGATTTTTCGTTGAGGCTCTATTTATTAAGAACTTTTTTATGTGATAAGTGGCACATGAGTATACGGATCACCAGAGATTGCCGCCGCCCATGGATTGCAATACCAATGGAGTCAAAAGTGCACTGCCAACCTTTAAGCCACCTTCCCCCCGGATCAGGCCTCCACTAGGTTTATTCCCACTGTCCACCCTCTGCTTGTCCACCCCCTCTTTCAACCAAGAAGGGGTGGACAGCGGGAATTTTTTTCACAATTGTTTCACGGTCCACCCGGGTTGGACAAGCAGAGGGTGGACAGCGGGAATAAACCCTCGACTCGCTCACGCAGCTATTCTATTCAGATGAAAACTCTCCTAAACTGGCCACCCTAACTTGGTGGCTTGTTGTATGGAGAGTTTTTTTTGTGACATGTGGCGAAGGTTAAGAGCCCCCTAAAGGCGGTAAATAGGCTATATCCTGGGTGAGGGTGGGGAGGAAGAAAAGTGGGAGGCAAAATAGTCTTCCTCCCCTGGTGGCCGACCACCCAGCTACGCCTCTGACTGGTTTATTTCAAAATTATATGTTTGCGGATAAAGCTATGGGTATCAAATCGATGACACAATGACATTTTATGAGTACATCGACACAGTTCTTTTCAATCGTGTGGCAAAACGATTACAAATGTATGGAATAAGTAGGTTTGTTTGTCAATTAATAACTCGAAATTATTATGCAAATTAGTTGAGAAACGAAACATTAATCATAGTTTTAAGCCACATGCGAGTCTTTTTTCTGTCTCCTGCTGAAGGTCTACGTTCAGCAGGAGACAGAAAAAAGCTGTTCTTTTTATGTAACAGACGAACAGACGGATCACCTGATGGTATGTGCTTGTAGCTGCCCGTGGACACCTAACACCAGAGTGGAGTCACAAGTTTGCTGCCAACCTGAAACGGTATCCGAATGGTTATATGTCTTATGAAAAGTTTAGGGACCTTCAAGAGAAGAGTGTAACTCTTTTTCAACTGACTTCAAAAAAAAGGAGTAGGTTCTCAATTCGACATATTTTTTTTATGTTTGTTCGCCGATTTTATCTTTGCCATTTATGAACCGATTTAGATAACTCTTTTTTAGTTGGAAAGTGGATAGTCTCAGATTGGTATCATGATAAGGATATCAGGATCTGATGATGGGATCCTGGAAAAATGAGACACTAAAAAGCTTGAAAAAATATCCGCCTTCTATTTATTATTTTACACTTTTTAGTTTTTAGTTTATGGTTCTGAAGGCGGTTACTTTTCGCAGATTTTTTAAAAATGTCGGTAAAGATGTTCATGAGCGGCGTTGATGACTTTCCATCAGGTGACTTGCTTGCTCGTTTGTCGCCTCTAGCATAAAAATAAAGATAAGTATACTCCTTTCTAAAAGGCTGGTAAAGCATCACCGATCCCCGTGATCGACTGCAATCTCGTAGATGTTCATGGGGGCAGCTTACTTGGTCTTGTTTGCTTACCGACCTGAGTCTTTTTAGAATAGTCCGATTACTGTGATCACAATAACCTCCAAGTCAACCTTCTTGTATATTATCCTTGAACGTTATAAAACCTGGAATGCTGTTGGTAAACTGTGTTAACGTTAAATTAACACGAGAAATATTATTGCAAAAGCGATGTGTACCTACCTACCTACTTTGTGAGAATTACCTAACGTGAGAATATTGGCACGTTTTGCAATGTAATTGAAAGTCATGGTCAAATTTTATACTGTTATGACTGTTTAAAAGCCAAACTATTTATATTAAGGACCTTTTTTAAAAAAGTGGCTACTTAAAATTTATATCTTGCACACTTTACAAAATAAGCTGGAAATATCACAAATGCTATTTTATTTTAAATGTCTTGATAAATTCATTTACGAGTATTGTCTCAATTTCATCACAATCAGTAAAAGTCAGGCTAAAAGGGCCTTAAGGCGACGGGTAGCCCTAACTAGCGACACCAATCGATTTAAATTGTTATCTACTGAACCGGATCTATTTAAAACAATTTCGGAGCGGGAGTCACCACGGCCACAGCCTGTGAAATATGGATTAAAGATTCCTATATAGATACATGTTGAGTATAAAAGATTCCTTTATAGAAGGACCAAACTCTTTCTTTGATATAGCCCGCCAAATTCCTATATATTATAGTATAACATGAATTATAAACTGTAGTGGCTTTAAGCTCTGAGCCAGCTTCATCTGATGGGTGCTCTAGGTAACTTTGTAATCACAGATTTGTAAATCGAAATACTTAGGTAGGAATGTGAAATTGTGTTACATTTATATTATTAGCTATTATAAAGTTTTAAGGTGACGGGTAGGGCACACTAGCGACGCCAATCGATTTTATTTTTAGCTACTAAACCAGATCTTTTTTAAACAATTTCGGGAACCTCTCGGCAATCACTTATACTATTTATTAAATAACCAAACACAAATGTTGGGTCCAACGCGTACGCGAAAAATTGATTCACGCCAAAAGCGGCCACTTTTGGCCTGAATCAATTTTTCGGGTACAAAAACGGTATCAGTGTTTGCTGAGAGGTTGTAACCCCGAAATTGTTTAAAATAGATCCGGTTTAGTAGCTAAAAATTAAAATCGATTGGTGTCGCTACTGTGCCCTACCCGTCACCTTAAAACTTTATAGTATCTAATAATATAAATGCAACACAATTTCACATTCCTACCTAAGTATTTCTATTTACGGTAGGCAGCGGCTTGACTGTGCTCCGGCATTGTTGATATCTATGAGCGGCGGTTACCGTTTACCATCAGATGGGCCGCAAGCTCGTCTACCTACTATAAGCAATAAAAAAAAAATTACAAAGTTACCTAGAGCACCCATCAGATGAAGCTGGCTCACAGCTTAAAGCCACTACAGCGTATAATAAAATTCATCTTAGGGCGTTTGGTCCTTCTATAAAGGAATCTTTTATACTCAACATGTATCTATATAGGAATCTTTAATCCATATTTCACAGGCTGTGGCCGCCATAGCAAGCAATGCCGTTGTCACAGCTGTTTAATATTCAGTGGCATGAGTCACAGAAACACGGTCTCCATTGTGGTATGCTTTCCAACCGATCGTTATAGACCTACATTTGATTTTGTCTTAATTTTGTAGAGACTAGGACACTTAAAATAGTTTTGAAGCTATCGCACTTTCCCCCACTGGGTTTCCCTATCGACGGGCGTTGTGGAAGAGCCGTCTGACCATATCGCAACTATTAGACAGGGTAACAAGACCAATTGGATCATGGTTACACTTTCAGAATGTGAACCTCACCATCATACACATGGAACCCTCGTCCTTTCCCTCCATCCCTTCCAGATCGCTTTGTTTCCAGCGCTCTTTTTTCCCACCCTCGTGCAAACTCTGATTTTTTTTATGTGATGGGTGGCAGACGAGCAAACGGATCATATTATGGTAAGCGATGACACTAGTGGAGTCACAAGTGCGCTGCCAACCTACCCCCCTTTCCCCCGCATTGGGCCGGTACCCTCACTCACGCAGCGAAACACATGTTTCTAGTCTCTGTGCTCCCTGATCACTGTACATAATATATCCTTTTTTAACGAGGTTTGAGTTCTTCTTTGCCTATTTATAGCAATAAAAAAATTGTGCAGGTTACCTCACGATGTTTTCCCACACCGCCAAAGATTTGGAAAATCCGGAAGTGCGACTGTGAAGGCGCAAGTTCAATGTTAATATTTTAGTAGGTATACCATCGCTCTTTAAGGTGACGGATAGGGCACACTAGCGATGTCAATCGATTTTAATTTTTAGCTACTAAACTGGTTCTATTTCAAACAATTTCGGGGTTACAACCTCCCGGCAAACATACTATTTATTAAATAACAATGCACAAATGTTGAGTCCGTTTTTGTACGCGAAAAATTGATTACCGCCAAATGCGGTCACTTTTGGCGTGAATCAAATTTTCGCGTATGCGTTGGATCCGGTTTAGTAGCTAAAAATTTAAATCCATTGGCGTCGCTAGTGTGCCCTACCTTAAGGGAATTGCTACACTGGCGGATTGCGAGCGTTTTCAAAGCAGAGCGACGAAGCAGCGTAAACGTGTCGTGGCTGCGCAGCGTTCACGCCGCGGATGCACAACGGACTCGCCGGCGTGTTTCTGCGTGGCCGCCACATAAAAACAGTGGCGTGCAGAATTATTTACGCGGCGAATCCGTCGCGCATCCGTGCACGCTGCGCACCCGCAACGTGGTTGCGTCGTCGCTCCGCTTTGAAAACGCTCGCAATCCGTCAGTGTGGCAACTACCTTAAATTGAATGTAATAATTGAACTACTTATGAACTACACTGGCCTACAGCCTACAGTAGGCATGTTGTAATTTAGGTAACATGTAATGTAACGATTGTGATCGATTAAAAACTTGTTGCCGCTCACATTAATTCCGGCACAATTACCGAAACGGCTCGACGGTCCAGTGCTTGAGCACCGGTTCTTGATTGAGGTTCTGGGTTTGAGTGCTGAGGTAACAGACAGTGGGTACCTCGGACATGCTTCCTTCCTCGATTTATAATAAATAGATAGATAGATTCTCTTTGTTGCACAGCATACAAAACGTATATGTTTATTTATCCACTGTATTTTTGATCGTAAATGTAGTCTATAAAAATTAAGCACTTTTTATGCTTTTTGACGACCCGTTTGGAACAGTGGTAGTAAACGTTGCCTTTAGTCCAAGGGTTGCGGGTTTGATCCCCTCACAGTACAAACATTTGTGTTCATGAATATGTCTGTTTGTATTGGTCTGGGCGTTTTCTATATATTATAAGTATGTATATACAAAAGAAATGTATTACATGTAGGTATATTTGTAATCCCACTATTGATTCTGATATCCTTGACAGTGCTTGAGCTAAGTATCTCGGAGTCAGATCAATGTTGGTAATTTTGTAAAATAGGTATTTAAAAAAAAAGCGTCCTCTTCCTCGTCCACACGCTAAGCAAATATGATCGATGGTATTCTTTTCCTTGCTGTTTGCTGGTAGTTTGCTTAGAGCCTGGCTGAGTCGCTACTCACCTGACGTATGGCAGAACGCCGGCCCTTAACATCTCCGAGATTACCTAGTTTTGCCTAATAATACCAATAGTGCCAACATGTACTAAGTACCTATGTGTGCTTGTTATGGTTAATAAATGTTTTCTATTTTACTGCACAATCCAATCTGACAGGCCAGATAGAGCGATGGTAGCTCAATGGATGTAGTGGTGGTTATAGATTCGAATCCATGCATGCAACTCTGGATTTTTCAAATAATCTATATGTGCATATCTCTACCATCAGCTTTGCGGTGAGGGAAAACATCGTGAAGGAACCTGCATGTCTAGGTGTTGTGGTTTCCCGGTTAAGAGTTCCGATGGTCAGGCGGCAGTCGCTTCATTGTAATTATCAGACTCTCCAAATCCTGGATCATGTTTTTTTCCCAGGGGAAACCATCATGGCCTTCACCTTGTCACATGTAGGGAACAAGATGGTGTGTGGGACTCTAATCCTTGCCAAAACCCTGGGGTCTCTATCTCAGCGCAATCACGGTCGGAAACCCCACAGTCGCGACTGGACCGTACCGCTAATCGCGCTCGCCGCGCTAGCCCTTCTCTGATGTATGACGTACTAGAATACCCAATAACGTCGTTCCCTGCGGAGTCTTATACTGAGCAAGCCACTCCCCAATAGTGGTTATGCTCGCGTACTCCGAAGGCCCTATTTGTCGCCTCTTACGACAGGCCGGGTATCCTGAATCATGGTCCAACCGTACATGGAGCTGCCAAGCAACGGCGTTGGACGCAACTGGGAATGTCACGCCAAAATGATGATGACTCCAACCTGGAGCCTGGAGAATTGGGCTCCTGGACCCCAATTCTCGTGCTCGTGACATTTATTTTCATACGACATATATCACTAAAACGTAGTTTTTTTTGTATGGTTTTCAGGTGATATCCGCCATGTTTTCTGAATATCACAAGCACGAGAATTGGGCTCCTGACAGACAGACAACAGCCCTATCGCGGCACAAACGTCATTTTGACATTTGCATTCCCCGTTCCGCGCGCCAATCGCTTGCCAGTACCGCGCCGTAAGTCTGCGCCGACGCATGTGTTCGATGTAATAAATTAACGACTATATTTTACGAGAAGTGTTTTACTATTTTTATGTTTTTCGTGCTTGTGAATATAGTATATGCAGTATGAAGTTATTATTAGTGGGTGAATAAAAGTTTATTCAAAAAGGTTTGTTGAGTGCACAATATTTTATTGTTATGGGCTGACCTGTGCAAATAAGGTTTTATTGGTCTGTTGCGAAGTGTTTTTGTTGTGATACCGGTCTGGGCCCAGCAGGCGACCTTTGGTTGGATTTCACAGTATGAATTACCTAATTGGTAATTACTTAATTTTAGAAGTATAGTGTAATGGAAGTAGTTATGCTCTGTTTTATCTACTTAGCACAAAATTATGAGTAATTGTGCAATTTGCATAAGTATTTGAACATTAGAAACGTAAATTCCTCAGTGAGACCTTGAATGATCAGTGGTTTGGTTTGCTTTCAACTATAGAAAGTTGCAACTTCAATTCCTTTTAGGTCGATTTTCTGTATTGACCTTAGTTGGTGTACTAAGTATAAACAACCACATAAGAGGTTACTCAATCTAGACATTGAAATTTTACAGATTTGTATACATTTATCTCTAGCTATCTATACCTTATGATTACTTCTTAAGAGCCCTTTCACAGATCAGTGGCGCCGCCAGATTTAAAAAAAGTGGTCACCAAGAACTTAAATCTTGCTAGAATCGATTTTGACATGAATGGTGTGTGCAAAGAAAAATCACAAATACTTACTTTTTTATTTTAAATGCCATAGTATTTTTTTTGTTTATTTTATTGTCATAATTTCGTTACAATCAATAAAAAATGGTGGCGACGTATATGTGAATACGTACGTGAATTTGGTTACAATATAAAAGATGTTGATGAAAGAGATGTAAATATTCTTTGTCCTTAGGTTAGGACTGTAACTCGTTGATGTCTTTTGTAAGGGCCAGTCGTTCGTCATAACAAGGGTCATACAAACCATTCTCTATACGGTTTTGCTGTGTTGAATAGATATTTAGTATGTTAATATAATGCATATAACGCTTAATCACGTAGTATTATGCGATGGAATTCTAATAATATACATATATATATAAATAAATAAATAAATATTTCACAACATCACATACTTACATTGATCTGACTCCGAGATAGGTAGCTCAAGCACCTGTGTTACGGATATCAGAGCCAACAGCCGTGTGGTCCCGGCAGAGTAGAATAGGCCACCCTCACTCTTACCGAGGTGTCGTAAAAGGCGACTAAGGTAAGGCTGCTGGCATGATCATCAGCACCCAGAGAAGGAAACTCGGCATTTATATCAAAACCCTCCTCAACCCGTCTGCCAAGAGTGGAGAATATGGCAATTACCCCTCATGTGATTGAGTGAGGCCCGTGCCCCAGCAGTGGGGACTTAAATGGGCTGATGATGATGATGATGAGCCAACAGCGGAATTACAAATATATACTTTTTTTTGTAAATACATACTTATAATACACGGGAAACACCCAGACTAATACAAACAGACATGTTCATGCATACTAGTATTTATTTATAGAATTATCAACTGATGATTCATCTCATCGAGTCATTCGACTAAAGCAATCGATTCGGAACCTACGCTTGGACCATGATCCAGGATTCGGGAAGTCTGGTTTTTTAAATGTGGGAGAGCCATGCTTATGCACGAATGGGCCGGCTCGACCGGAGTGATACAACTGCCTTACAGAAGACCGGCGTGAAGCAGCGCCTGCGCTGTGTTTCACCGTGTGAGTGAGGTTACCGGAGGCCCAATGGAGGGAAGGGGGAAAAGGTTGGCAGCGCACTTGTGACTCCACTGGTGTTGCGGGTGTCCATGGGCGGCGGAATTGCTTACCATCAGGTGATCCGTCAGCTCGTCTGTCATATATCACATAAAAAAGCGAGGAGTGATGGCAGCTCTGTGGTATAGACATTTGACACGCAACTCTGATTTTTTTCAAATCTATGGGCACTTTCAAAATAAAAAAGGTCACAAATAAAACTAAAGCCTTGAAAATATGGCTTAAGGGGACGGATAGGGCACACTAGCGACGCCAATCGATTTTAATTTATAGCTACTAAACCGGATCTATTTTAAACAATTTCGGGGTTTACAACCTCTCAGCAAACACGTTGGGTCCAACGCGTACGCGAAATTGATTCACGCCAAAAGCGGCTACTTTTGGCCACACAATCAATTTTTCACCTCTCATATTAAAGAAAAATACAATGAAGTGACTGCCGTCGGACCTTCGCAACCCTTAGACAGGGGAACCAGACCAACTAGATCATGGTTACAAGTTTTAATTCATTTACGAGTATGTTAATCAGATCCCGATCGGTCGCCCCTTTAGCGCAGTGCTTTGAGTGCCAGCTAAGACCGCAAGGGCCTCGGGTTCGATTCCCCACCAACAAAAATGTTTGTACATGAAACAAATATGTATGCTGCGTCTGGGCATTTGTGGTCAAATAAGGAAACTAACGAAGGTACCAACCTTCGTTGTTCCTGGTTTCCATTGTGTAAAGGAAAACCTTACTTTGGGACCAGGACAATGTTGGTGTAAGATCGACGGCCTCACAGAAAACCGGCGTGAAGCAACACTGTGCTGAATTTCGCTGCGTGAGTGAGGGTCATGGAGGCTCAATCCTGGGTAAAAGGGGGTTTAAAGGTTGGCAGCGCACTTGTGACTCCTCTGGTGTCGCGGTGGGTGTCTATGGACGGTGGCAATCGCTTACCATCCGTCTGCTCGTTTGCCACCTATTACATAAAAGAAAATGTTGTCTCAATTTATAAAAAAAACATAAATAGGACCCCAGAATCCTTGGTGGTAATTCGGGCTCTGGTGCGATGGATTTTTAGGTAAATAGATAGATACCGATTCTTAACTTTACTCACACGTATAACTAATTGAATTGTGATAACAGTTTACATATCTATTTAATTAGCATTAGCAATGGCGCTTTCTGCCGCACTCAGAGACGTCAATTAACTTTCATCATCATCGTCATCGTTAGCCCATTTAAGTCCCCACTGCTGGGGCACGGGCCTCCCTCAATCACATGAGGGGTAATTGCCATACTCACCACGCTTGGCAGACGGGTTGGCGAGGGTTTTGATATAAATGCAGAGTTTTCCTTCTCTGGGTGCTGATGATCATACCAGTAGCTTTACCTTAGTCGCCTTTTACGACACCTCGGTAAAAGTGAGGGTGGCCTATTCTACTCTACCGGGGACCACACGGCAATTAACTTTAATGTTGGCTTATTGTAATAAGCATAAATACTATCTATAATTATGTATTTCCAATATATTCAAAGCCAGAGTGGAAAGCTACTTTTGGGTAAGCTCGCTCCATCGTACGTTTCCTCTAGAGTTCAGTGTGAAGCCAAGAGCAAACTCATGTTCAATAAAAAAAAAAAGTTAATGAACATTAGCTTACGACAAAGATGATGATGATGACGAGAAGATGACGACTGCCAGGCAATAATTTGATTTATAATAAAATTAGCAAGTTGATTAGTATTTATAAATCATAATATAAGCAAAAGATAAATAAAATTAATAGGTTCGTGATTACGTCATTTTGCCACTCTTGTATTTTGAAAACGATCTATTCCTATCCAATACCATAGGTAGGTATTTGTTTTTATACTTTTTTATTTTCTGTTCCAAACGGATACCACTCTTTAAATTAATTTTAATAAATGTACGTACAGCCCTGTTGGTCTAGTTGTTTCGAATCGAAAGTATGTTTCGATATTTTTCGAACTTAGCTCGGGTTTGTCATCACCAATCCGCATTTGGCAAGCGTGGTCATTAAGCCTAATCCTATCATAGTATCGCTAACTTGATTTCTATGATGGAGGCCTTTGCTCTGCAGTGGAACAGTTTATAGGCTGATACTTTACTATTTACTAAATGTACAGCGTATTCCGAGCTAATACCAAAACATGAATCTTGGTACAGCTAGAAAAATGATTTTATTAATAATTATGATACAATTGTAACATAATTTATTACTTGTACTTAATAGTACTAAAGTATGCTACAACTCTATATTAACTTTAATCCAATATTATTATTACTATTTATTTGAAAAAAAAAATCTAAGCGATAAGACCGCCTAAATTGTACATTTTAGCTCTGTATACCTAGATTTTAAGTTTTGTATGTTGTGCAATAAAGAGTATCTAAGGCATATTTGTTCCAAAGTACCTACCACCACAACTATAAAACCGATTTCTGTATTAAAAAGGATATAATGCCGAATTTGTTATAGATACTTTTTACACTGCTTCTTAACACTCTGTGTAGGGATATGCAAAACAGTGTGGTAAACCTTACTCAAGCCATATTTTCACGGCTTTTGTTTTATTTGTGACCTTTTTTATTTTGAAAGTGCCCATAGATTTGAAAAAATCTGAGTTGCGTGTTCAAATTCGAAACTATGAATTCTCATTCATCACTCCTCGCTTTTTTATATGATATGTGACAGGAGAGCAGACGGATCATCTGATGGTAATCAATGACCGTCGCCCATGGACACCCGTGACACCAGTGGAGTCACAAGTGCGCTGCCAGACTATAAGCCCTTTCTCCCGGATTGGGCCTCCGGTACCCTCACTCACGCAGCGAAACACAGTACAGTGCTGCTTCACGCCGGTTTTTTTGTGAGACCGTGGTATATTCAAGCCGAAGCGTGGCATTCCCCGGTGAAAAACAGTCACTATGTAACAAGTTATTTACTCTATGCAACTAAATTTATTTTAGCTCTGTGACAGTGATGCGGGTAAACGTACTCGTTTCGATGTGACACAGCTATTATCGCGTTTGAACGGATCGATGCGTGCGCGCAGCTCGAGTTGCCGACTGGCGATAGATCATTGCGCATTATACTCGAATGTAGGTATGCACACACATACTAGGGTTGACTGTATGAGTTTAATTAAAAATATTACTGAAAAATCATACATACAGTCGAACACAGAACTTCCTCCTTTTTTGAAGTCGGTTCAAACGTAAACATACACGTGCATTATACGGAGGCATATCAGTCAAACATGCAGGACTATACAGAGATATTTGTATAAGAATGAAAATTGTAATTACCATATTATTTGAAAAGAGTAACTACTGAGTTTCTTGCTGATTCTTCTCGGTAGAAATTGTTATCCCGAATCAGCGGTAGATTGCATAATACTTGACATTCATAAATGTTTTGTATGGACTTAAATTGAATTAAGATATATATAAAGACTACAGTCGCTTCCTAAATGTTTCTATTATATGATAGGTGACAGACGAATAGACGAATCACCTGATGGTAAGCACATGCGACTTGAGTAATTCTTGATTCTCATTTGCAATTACTCTCTCTGATAAGGAAGGTTGCATTAATTATGAAAAATATAAAATGTGCAATTTTTTTTGAGTCAGCTGTACTAGAATTTGGATAAATGAAGATTTACTTCACAACATCATATACCTACATTGATTTGACTCCGAGATAGGTAGCTCAAGCACCTACCTGTGTTACGGATACAGAACCAATAGCTGAATTACTATATTTGTACATTTTAATACTTTCTTATTTAAATACATACTTATTACTTATAATACATAGGAAAAACCCAGACTAATACCAACAGACATGTTCATGCGCACAGATGTTTGTACTGTGCGGGTATCGAACCGCTACCCTTACACCAGAGGCAGCGTTCTCTATCACTGATCCAAACGGGTCGTCAATAATAATAATTTGTTTTATTTTACTATCCATTACTTGAACGCCCTGTTGGTCTAGTGGTTTAAGTGCCGGGTCCTGGGTTCGATTCCTGGGTCGAGCGAAAAGTATGTTTCGAATGTTTCGAACATGGCTCGAGTTCGTGATCACCAATCCGCATTTGGCAAGCGTGGTGATTAGGCCTAATCCCATCATAGTAGCGATGACTTGATTTCTATGATGGAGGCCTTTGCGCTGCAGTGGACCAGTTTATAGACTGATACTTTAATATCCATTAAAAAATAACTTTTCTTTTAAATTGGCAGCCCTGCGAGAGAACACTATAAAATATAGCAACATCACTGGAAACGAAATACCTAACAGTGTAAGGAATTACTTACGTGAGCTAGTGAATTACCTACTTACCTGTGTGGGTGATCGTGTGTAAAACACTTAGAAAAGATACATACATGAAATGGCGATCTAGTTCAATCGATGCGTAAACCAGGACTTAATAAATATTTTCTGTGAAGTAGGCATATAATAATATCAATGAACAGTTAATATCAGAAAACACCCTAAGTGCCTATCCGACCAATGTTATCCCGCTACTAAATCATTGGTATGGGTACAGCGCTGTCATTCTAGTCCTAGTTCAGGTGTCGGTCCGCCATAATCTTATAGTAATGCCATAGTGTAGTAAAATAGTAATAGTAATGTAAGTAAATAACTATAGATATTAAATTTACCTAAGTTACCATATTTAGTACAGTATGTAAGAATTACAATAAGCCTAGAGTTGTGTAAGATTATGGTGAGAAATAAAGTATTATTATTATTTTGTTTGAAATATATAAATATATTCTCCCATTTTGGGGTACGCTAACAAAATTGCGGGCTTTTAGCCAAGCAAAGTTGTAGAGGAAAAGTATTATGTTATTATGATGTCAGAATCCGATTCAAGCTGTAAAAAATTGCGGACTATCCTGCAAGTGTTAAGAATCGCTGCTTTTTGGAGAGTTAGATAGGTGAATTTTGGCAACTTACTATTATTTTTATTATTGTGTTTGAAATATATAATATATTCTCCCATTTTGGGGTACGCTAACAAAATTGCGGGCTTTTGGCCAAGCAAAGTTGTAGAGGAAAAGTATTATGTTGTTATGATGTCAGAATCCGATTCAAGCTGTAAAAATTTGCGGACTATCCTGCAAGTGTTAAGAGCTTTTCTTTGGTCGGATAGTCTTTGTTCAGATACATTAGAATCTGGGTATTGTTCTGTAAATTTTTCGTATAAAAGCTGTCGGTATTGGGTAAGATCTGTCTCTAATTTGGTAACTTGATAGTATGTACGCATTATGAAAGTGTTATTATTATTATCGTTTCATGCTATTTCTCATTTCTGAAGCTGGTCTAAAGTACAGTTACGGGCATTACGCCAAGCAACTGAACTTAGTGTGTGATTACATTTGGGAATCTGTGTGTGTCTGTTTGGTTTGTGTGTTCGTATGGTTCGTCTTGAAGAAATCGCCGTACAATTCGTCAGGTGTTCAGTATAGCAGCTTTCTGCATTGTTATAAAATTTGTTATTATTATTATTATTATTCTATACTTATCTGACATTATACCGTAGATTTATCCATGGATTGGTCAAATCTGGCCTAAGTAGTAGCTTGTTTATTGTTTTGGGTAGGTACCTATAAAAAATCAACCATATATCAAAAACATAGCGCCCCAGTACTAATAATCACATGAATATTATTTTGTACAACGCGTGGATTTGAATTAACCACCCCTCTTTCAGATAGAACAGATAGAACCTAGAGTGCGCGGAGATCAATTTTAGTATAAAGAGACTTAACACGATATTTATTATGTGATATATGTATGTATGTGTGAGATGTGTGTGTCGGGAGCCAAATATGTGAGTGCACAATGTTGTATCACATAATAAATATCGTGTTAATTCCCATCTTGATACATTATAGTTATAATGCAACGCGAAAATCTAAAAAAAACTATAAAGTTACTTATAATACAAGTGCGTAAACATCCCCTCTACCGTACCGCGGCCTACAGGTACCTTAAGCTGTTCGGGGTTAAAAACTGAGAAACATAAGAGAGGCGAATCCTACTATCCGAGCGTCGCCCGCGCATAAGACTCCCGCGCATTAAATCATCGGACAATAGTCTATTAAGCGGGTAACACTTGCATAAGTAGTATAATGCTAAGCTTACATCTGAGGAAGGTCAGTTGTTAATTATGAAAGGCTTCTGTCTTACGGCATTTTTATACCTCTAGTCAAGTCACTTCCTAATTTGGTTGAGGGAGTGCGAAAGACTAAGACGTAGAGATATTGTAGTAGTACCCTGGATAAAAACTATGGTAACTATTTCAGTCAGGAGTCTCTTTACGTGATCGTATTAGAAATGATGAGATCCGCAGGAGAGCTAAGGTCACAGACATAGCCCAAAGGATTGTATGTCTCAAGTGGCAACGGGCTGGGCCATTGCGAGGAGAACAGACGACCGTTGGGGCGGAAAGGTCCTCGAGTGGAGGCCACGTACAGGAAGTCGCAGCCGTGGCAGGCTCCCCACTAGGTGGACCGACGATCTGGTGAAGGTTACGGGAATCCATTGAATGCGGGCGGCACAGGACCGATTTGTGTGGAGAACATTGGGAGAGGCCTATGTCCAGCAGTGGACGTCTATTGGCTGAAATTATGAACTATTTCAGACTGACTCGGTGGCGCAGTGGTTAATGGGTCGCATTTTAAAACTACGGCTGCGCAAGAGGTCCCGGGTTCGATCCCTAGGCCGAGCCAAATTTTGTATCTAAGTTTTCGGTAAGAAATTCTTAGTGGGAGCCCGGAGTCTGGAAGATGGCGGTCTTGTACCCTGGTGTCTCGGAAAGCACGTTCAGCCATTGGTCCTGCGCCCAATCCCTCTCCGGTCGTGTCACGCTGGTGTCCCAACGGAATTAGAGTAAGGGAATAGAGAGTGCACTTGTGATTGCGCACACACTTAAGCACTATAATATATCCTGAGTACATGGCTGATAATCGGATAGAGGATATTATTAACTATTTCAGAAAAAGCCTTCCATATGGAAGGTCTTAAGTAATCCGAGCATGCACCTCTGGATATTTCAAATCTAGTGCTTATTTCTACCATTAGCTGGGTGGTGAGGGAAAACATAAATAAATATAAATAATAAATATTTCACAACATCACATACATTGATCTAACTCCGAGATAGGTAGCACCTGAATGAATGAATGAATGACTGAATTAATGAATGATATTTATTTGCGTAAAACATGGTGAAAAAGTTGGAATGACAGGTATAAGAGTTACGGATATCAGAATCAACAGTGGGATTACAAATATATACCTACATATAATATTTTTCTTTTGTAAATACATACTTATAATACATAGGAAACACCTAGCCTACAATACATAGCAAACATCGTGAGGAAATTATTATACATCGGATAGTTTCTGAAACGTTTAACCATGATTCAGTTGGTTTGGTTCCCCTGTTAAGGGTTGCGAAGGTCAGATGAAGCAGCGACTGTCACTGGAATTATCAAACTCACCAAATTCTGGATCATGGCCCAAGTGTATTCTAGAAGCGACGGCTTTGGACGCAACCGGGAATGTTAGGCTTCGATATTGAAAATGCGAAAGCCGCTTGATTGGATGTGTTTGTTTTGTGTCAGGGTGTTAAGGACTTCGTTATTTAAAATCGATCCTATTAGATATAGACCATTTTTACTGGTCTACTAACTGACAAGATAATTAAATAATTATCAAGTAGTCTGGGCTTACGACATTTCCTTCTCAGCAAGTGGCATTTACTAGCAAATTCCGGTGGAGATGGAAACAGTTTACTGGAATAACAGTGAAGTTATAAGTGCATTATAATTGTTTTCGGTATAATAAATTAGGATTGTGATAGTTATCTTATGATCAGACATGCCTCACGCTTCAAGGGTATTGGGTTAGTCTTCCATCCTGGACGTATTATAGACCACTGATGCGCAAACGGAGCTTACATCTGGGAAAGCACTTTTTGAACCCCAACGAAGCTAGGAATCTCAGTCCTAAACAACTAATACACTTTTCTCACAAAAATGTGTAGGGTTTGGGACTGATATGTAGCACAGTGGCGATCGCAATAGATCAAACTGGTCGCAGTGATGCTGGTCTGAATAGGATCTGCATAGCCGCCCGCTTAAAATAAAAATAAAGACGTTTATTTAATGATGAATTAAATATAAAGTTGTATTATAAGTTGTATTGAGACAATACAGATAATATCACATACCTACCTAAATTGTTGATAAATCGTTTTAATATTTATCAATATTAGACCATGCTCACCGTCCATTATTTCACTGCGCACGCGCATGAGCTTATTTCGAACTGGTACACAGAATATGCTGGTACTGGTACTTGCTCTCCTTGAATTCGGTAGATTAACGCATTTTTCTTATTTCTCTCGTACCAGTCGCAGAGATTTTTTGCGAGAATCAGTAACGTATTTAACTTACTTATTTTGTTTCAATTCTCCTCACAATATTTTCTTTAATCATATTCCTTATACTAACTGTTTGTTTTTTTTGAAATATTTTGTTAAGTACTCTTATGTGATTCTTTACCATACTGCATTTATATTATTATTGCGAAATATAGGCAGACGAGCATGCGGCCCATCTGATGGTATATGGTGATCGCCGCTCATAGCTCATTCTTACCATGGAAGAAGAACTGTTTTTAAACCTGTCTTTTACTTATTGCTAAACTTTTTTTATTTCCTTCTCTGTATTTTTTATTGCCTTAAAATAACCAAAGAGCGGGTTTGTATTCAAAGTAAACAATAATAGGTAAGTAGGTAAATCGTAGGCTCGTTGTACAGTACAGATTATCGTAGTAGCGTAGATGTCTTACCACCTACACCTACAAATAAAACAGTTAATTTCAATTATTTTGTTCATTCCAAGAATGGATAACATGCTCATATAATATTTTCTGCCATTCACAAATTTTGTCTGTGGCAATATGCTTGAATATGCAAATCATTACTACGGTATTGACTCATAAGATTAGCATGTCGAACTGTGTGGGCGTCTGTCTGTGTGTACCTACCTCAATCTTACTGTTTATTTTTGCACCCATTTTGAACTTTAAGATAATGACATAAAGGATTATGAATGAGACATAAACCGAGAGTTCTTTAATTATGCGATGTTTGTGATAAAGACACACTTTGGCGCGCCATTTTAAACTTTGTCATAACTCTTTTAAGAGCCATTTGTTAAGCATTTGCTTATACACACCCTTGCATTACGAAAACCTCTCAGTGAACTAAATAAGACTAACTCTACACACAAAAGAGGGCTTTAGGGCAAAAGTTTAGAAACAAATGCAAATTGATTTACGAAACGGAAATCTACATTTGTGCAACATAATAGTTATATAAATTATGCCACTATAAAACTGTATGATACATATAGGGTACCTAATTTAGAACTAGATACGTGATTTTTGTGGTAATTAATGTCTACTTTCTACATTTTAAATGTCCACATCCAATTATTTCACTTCATCATCATCATCATCAGCCCATTTAAGTCCTCACTGCTGGGGCACGGGCCTCCCTCAAACACATGAGGGGTAATTGCCTTACTCACCACGCCTGGCAGACGGGTTGGCGAGGGTTTTGATATAAATGCAGAGTTTTCCTTCTCTGGGCGCTGATGATCATGCCAGCAGCTTTACCTTAGTCGCCTTTTACGACACCTCGGTAAGAGTGAGGGTGGCCTATTCTACTCTGCCGGGGACCACACGGCGATTTATAGAAATACCTAAACCTAAAGTTTGTATAAGTTATCTAAGTAACTGTTAAAATAAAATGCACTCTGAACAAAAAAGAAAATAAAACGATCTAGGTCGGCCAATAGTCGACATTCAACTTATTGCTTTTCAATGAACGTAAACTATTAAGGTGACGGTTGTGGCACACTAGCGACTTTAATTTTTAGCTACTAACCCGGATCTATTTTAAGCAATTTCGGGGTTACAACCTCTCGGCAAACACTTACAACACTCAGTGTGCCCTACCCGTTACCTTAAGGCCCAATTTTTATCCGTGGACAAATATATGGTATAACGTCAGATTTGTATATAATGAAAGCGCTATACCATAGATTTAGTATCGGATTAATATTGGATGAATAAACATTAGGTAGGTATCCTTTCTTTTTTTAAAGAAATTAAAGGGGTGTTCCCTAGTGGCTACAATTTGGGGGTTTTCAAAGCGCGAGTGAATAGGTATCTTCTAGGTAATCGTGCTACATCTTAGACCATATTATCACTTACCATCAGGTGAAATATGGTCAAACGCTTACCTATCTACAGTAAAAAAAAAAAATTTGCATGATTCTTCTGTAGCCAGTTAAACTTTATAATTACTAGTTACTGATAATATTTTTATTGTTTTATTGGCTTCTAAACGAATAAGCACCTAATGAACATAGGCCCTGATTTCAACAATTTGCTCGCGAGTGTAGGACGAAGTTATTATTAACCTTTCCGCTATACACAGTAAGATAAAAGTCAAGAATTAAAACATTATCTCTTGCATCCCCAGCATGTGGCGCTCATATCGCTACTTCTTACTCGCTTACGGGGTTGCGGCTACACCAAAATGGTGTAACAGTGAGGCATTTTCGCGAGTCCTGCGTAAGACAAAGGTATTATAAAAACTCCCTCAATATTGTTCAGCCTTAATTATATCCCGACGCGTCGGTCTCCGAACAATAAACATTTATTGAGAATTTTTTGATTAAATTCAAAGCTAAATTCATAATTAGTTAAGTTCTATATCTAAAGATACTATTAACTCAAAATGATTGTTTGGACAGTCAGTTTCTTAATTTTCTAACAATTTTGTTATTCTGAAACCGTCAAAAGAACCGTAAGCAAGACTACCTCGCCACTTTAGGAGAAGTTTCGCATAGCACATCAAGACGTTTTGAGATTTTCTATATGAAACATGTATCTGCCAGATCCGAAACTAGTGGTCAAACGGGTCTAAGTCTCTTATAATTTTATGTGCGTGTACAATTCATACTACTGATATTTTATTTTATTTCTCGACTTTCCGCGCGCATGCGTGCGAAACACCAGTTAATTATGCTAATATTCCCGTGGTGTACTTAATTAACTTGACTTTTAAACTGTACTTTCGATATTTTATCTGCTCAAGCTGCGATTTAAATGTAGAACAAGAGCTTTATTGCTCAGATTACGAGGCTTGGAAATAATGTGGTTAATTTTTTTTTATGAAGTCCAAGCTTAAGTTTGCTCACTGCCGTTAGGTAGATATTATATTTAAAAGATCAAGATTAATTGAAGACAGTGGAAAAAAGTAACCCCTGATAATTAATTTAGGGAAAAGTTCTTTTTTATGTACATACAGCCACCACATCAGGTTACCATAATCTGTCAAATTTCCTCTATGACATAGAACCAAACGTATTTGACATTATGATAAGAATCGATTGAAGAAATTTGTCAGGTTTGTATACCTATCTTGATGTGTGGCTTACCGTACCTAAGTGGTGGAAGTCCATTTGCGACGGGGATAAAAAAATATTTCCCCAGAATGGGTATCGAAACCACAATTTGGGAGAGTCACTTCAAAACCACGGGCAAGTCCGCCATCGTGCCAGCTTCGATATACATAAATGCTAATGACGTCTTTTTGTAGATTAAGGCTTGTATAGTTCGATCAATGTTATTTGTTCGGTTTCCTTTACAAGTGTCAGTGCTTTTGACACTTTCCTATAGAAAAAATATTGCATAGCGCTCCCATGTCAATGTTACTGAAGTGCCTTCTGATGTTGGTCGGTATGTAACGTGACGCTAACGTCTGCCAATGTCAAGTGATTAACGAGACACGAACTGTTATTGCTGAAATTGACCGGTGATATGAGTTAATCTCTTTGATTAATTGTGTTTCTTTTTAGTTAGAAGACCACAAAATATAAATAACATACACATAGACAACGCAGTGTTAAGGGGGAGATTCGTATTAATCACATCTTAAAAGTATTAATAGAGCTCTACAAACTTTCTAGACAGTCATAACAGGTGAAACATGTAGGTAGATATGTCAGACATTTTTATTACATCTTTCATGACTAAACAACTATTTTGCATAGATCCGAGAGATTGTACAAGTATAATAACTTCTTAATTACAGACAGATGTTATACCAGGAAAGGTCTTTCTTATAATGTTTTATAAGAGATCGTAACACGATGTAACAACTTTTTTTTGCTTCTTAGTGATAATTATGTGATAGGCGACCAGACGGATCACCCGGTGGTTAGCGATTGCCGCCACCCATGGACACCCGCGACACCCACTGGTGTCGCGCGTGTCCATGGACAATGGACTCCACTGAGTCACAAGTGTGCTACCAACCTTTAAACCCCCCTATCCTCCAGATTGGGCCTCCTGTACCCTCACTCAGGCAGCGAATCACAGCACAGTGCTGCCTCACGCCGGTTTTCTGTGAGGTCGTGGTATCACTTCGGTCGAGCCGTGTGTACTTATATTTTTTGTAAGAATATCACAGAAAAGTAGAAGCGAACATTACCTACTCGCATTCTAGGGTCAATTGCAGAATCTAATTCGTTGACATTTGTATCAAAAATCCAGGCCACATATCCACTCACATAAGGCTCATAATCGCTTGTTCTAAACTAAAATTCCAATCACGCATGTACCCGTTCCATGAACCCTGGACACTTCGCGTTTCTGCTCACGTCCCAACACCATATCATAGCCTCGGCGGAAGCGGCATAACTGTACAGCAGACGTTTTGGAGAAGTATACTCTATTTCCGTTGAAATTGGGTTGAGAATCAAGGGCAGAGGTTATTTTTGGAGGTGTTTATGAGATGTCGGAGTTTATCATGTTTGATGACAAATGAAACACGGGTAACTAAACTCTTGAGGCGTGAATTCGTGATAAGGAGTTTTTAGAGGTAGAGACACAAAGTGATGTCTATCGAGTGTGTATAAAATGATTGTCTGAAAAAGTAACTCTGATTAACTGAGATCATCTTTTGTAGTTACTAGCACCTTGCTATGTGCCACCGTATAGTCACAAGATAGCAAGAGGAAAGCTCTTTTTATACTGTGGTATAGTTACTTGGTACTTGACGTAGTCAAAAGGGTGGCGCAACTCAAGTGGAAATGGGCGGGACATATAGCCCGAAAGACAGACTCATGCTGTAGGGATGAGACACAAATGAGATGGAGAGACGACATAGCCAAGATTGGCGATCACAACTGGACTTCAACTGCCCAAAATAGAATAGAATAGAGAAGATTGTAGGAGGCCTACACCACATTGTTAAAAAACGGCTTAACATGATTATGATGATAGTTACTGGACACTATTTCAATGTAATCCAAAATCATAATAAGTATATGTAGGAATGTAGGACTCCACTGGTGTTGCGGGTGTCCATGGGCGGCGGAATTGCTTACCATCAGGTGATCCGTCTGCTCGTCTGCTACCTCTCATATAAAAAAAAAATGTAGGAGCTCTTGCAATAGAATAAAAATAGAATTAGAAAATATTTACTTCACATAATATACAGCACAGTACCAAACCACCTAAGATATAGTATTTTTATTTCATCTTGTCAGAATTAAGAAGGTATTAACTAATAATTATGAGAAAGACCTAACTTAAGTGTTGCCTTTTCAATTATTTTGTTTACATTTTTGATATATTATTGATCAATCTACACTAATATTATAAGGAGGAAATATTTGTATTTTTGTATGTTTGTAATGAATAAACTCAAAAACTACTGGACCGATTGCAATAATTTTTACACCATTAGAAAGCTGCATTATTCAGAAGTAACATAGGCTATATTTTATCCCGGTACGGGAAGTAGTTCCCTCGGGTCGCGGGTGAAACCACGTGAAACAGCTAGTTTATTTATAAGCTTATTAACAAAGGAATGATTATAAAGTGCAAACTCAATATCTTGGCTCAAAAGTTAAAAAACGAATCATCATCATCATCAACAGCCCATCGCAGCCAACTGCTGGACGCCTCTCTAATAAAAACGAATACAAACACTAAATAAATAATAACTAATTAAAAAAACTAAGTCTACAAACTACTACCTACTAAGTCATTAATGCAAAAGTGAATAGATATCTTCTAGGCAAACGCGTTGGCCTATAATTCATAAAAAAAACTAATTCAACAATTAAACGGCTACCTACACTCGCTACTTGACGAACTTGAAACCGTTCATTGTTAAGTGGTTCCGTATTTTACTCCACCCACGTGTTTTTCCGACGCTATACCACGTTCACAGTTAACTTCGCAAGAAGCTAATAACAACCCTGGCGTTACCTCACCGCTCCGCATCCTTCCGTGTGTTGCGTCGGCGCCGATAACACGGCATTCTCTTGCTTTTTCAATACACACAGTGGATCCAAATAGCAGTAGATAATCTTGGATGGTCCCTGAGGTGGTGGCGCTGTGGGCGGCGGCAATCGCTTACCATCAGGTGGCCTGCCTCGTCTGCCACATCACATAAAAAAACGTAGCGGTTTACAATCGAAGTGTCGGTATAAACAGCTTTTGATCGCGTTAACTTAGCAGTTTGTTTTTTTCACAGCTTAAAGGGACAGTAGACCTAGGTATTTGGTATAAATTTCTATTTGATACCTTTATTCCTTCGTGAGAAATAAGGTAGTAAGTGTCATTTTATTAAAATATTTTTATTATATTATATAACTTAAAAAATGTGATTTTCGGAATTTTTCCTATATTTGCATTATATGACAATGCTTCATGCCAAATTCCAAGATTCTGAGTTTACGGGAAGTACCCTGTAGGTTTTGATTCCTTTGCGAGTGTCGAAAATTTGTTGAAAATATCGACATAATCGGCTGTATCTTTTGATTGGCTTGGCTTAGAAGTTTGATATTTTCACAGCTTAAAGGGGCAGTAGACCTGAGTAATTGATATAAATTTCAGCTTCATACCTTCACGCGTTCCTGAGAAAAAGGGTCTTGACAGACGGACGGACGGACAACAAAGTGATCCTATAAGGGTTCCGTTTTTTCCTTTTGAGGTACGGAACCCTAAAAATGAATGTGTGTGAACTCGCTTAACGCCGTGTTTTACTAGGTTAGGATATATACACCTATAGTACTCCCAATAACAGTTTTTTTATGAAAATTAAAGCCCACATAGAAAAAAATGTTTTTGACTTTCTTTATTTTTGTAGCCAACTAGAACTCTCAGTATTTTTGTCAACTAATTTGGAGAGGAAAAAAAAATTTCAGAATCATTCGGCTTCAATAATTTGAAAAGTTATTTTAAATTCACGTTATACACGTGCAGAACATAAATACTAGTGCTTTTGTTTCCTTTACTGCTAACTCTACCTATACTGTGGTACAACTGTAACAACAACAGATCATGCGTTTCAATCTGCTGTTCTGCTCGTTTGTTCTAAAAACATATAAGCTAGAACGGGATAGGCGATCCATGTGGGATGTTCGAAGTTGCACATTGCATCTAATGTGATTCAATGATGCGTCTAACAATTGGCTTAACAATAGGGTTGGGGTTATTAGAGCAAAGATAAACTTTGGGTTAATAGAGGCTTAGGCTTTTTGTACGACTAGACTAGCGGTACTAGATCTTCTAGTTCTGGGTTCAATATAGGTTTCTGTGATTTTATCATCATTATCATCATCGTGCCCGGATCCCAGTTATCTGGGGTCGGCGCAGTCCCCGAGAAAACTATGTTAATCGCTATAGCAATTGAATCGGAAAAAAACCAGCCAAGTGCGTGTCGGACTCACGCACAAAGGGTTCCGTAAAAAAACTTCTGAGTAGATTTCGTTTAAAACGATTTTCGTTGTTAGTTTTTATATTAATGTACATCATATGTGTTTTTTTGATTTTCGACCAACTTTATTCCACTTTGGAAGCGTCTGTCACGCAAAGTTTTCAGTTTAGAAAAAAATGATATTTGCAACCTCGATATAATTTTCAAAGACCTATCCTCTGATACCCAACACGTATGTGTTTGATGAAAAAAAAATGAGTTTCAGTTCTAATAATTCCAATATTTATTATTATTTTTTTATTTTTGCATGAAAATTTTAATGTGGTTCACAGAATACATCTACCTACGAAGTTTAGCTCTTAAAGTTTCAGAAAAAAATGCCTGTGATACACGGACGGACAGACGGACAGACAGACAGACATGACGAATCGATAAAGGTTCCGTTTTTTGCCATTTGGCTACTGATCCCTAAAAATCACGCAGCTATTAACAAAACGTAAACTAAGTATGGAGAATGATGAGTTAATGTGTATTACCTCTGCCTCACAGAAGACCGGCGTGAAGCAGCGCATGCGCTGTGTTTCGCCGCATGAGTGAGGTTACCGGAGGCCCAATGGGGGGAAGGGGAAAAGATTGGCAGCGCACTTGTGACTCCACTGGTGTTGCGGGTGCCCATGGGCGGTAGAATTACTTACCATCAGGTGATCCGTCTGCTCGTCTGCCACCTCTCATATTAAATAAAAACAAAATCACATTAATAATCAGCTCTATCCAAAACACCCAAAACATCAGTTTTGGTAAAAAATGAGATACGGCCTATTAGAATAAGGTCGACGAAATGCTAAAATCATTTTACTGTATTTATTGTGCATATTAATTTCTTAGCTTTTTTTAGTTTCGCCTTATGCGACTAACATTCTTTCCCATACGCTACGTCGTGAGCTAGGACAAACCTATTAAAACCCCATGGTAGACTTAATAATTACTCTACGAGTGTATGCGAGGTTACGAGGTAAATAGTCTTATATTGAGGCCAAGACTGCAATAAATTCATATGTTTTGTTCTTATTCTAAAGGTTGTTTTATAAATAAAACAGTTGTATCACACATATACTAAATCATGTGGGGGGGGGGGGGGGGGCGCATTGCCCAGCCTGACTGCCAGATCTGGCTGACAGCAGGACGACTCGTGGAGGTAGATGCACCTGAGTGATGTAAAAATTATTTGATAAAGGATACTATTTGATTAAAATGAACACCGCGGTCACGTCCCTCGAAATTAGTGCCCTCCTCCGTCACGCTCTGTCACGCTTTGTTTATTTTTTTACTTAGTTAAATCATGCAAAAATACTACGAGGTGATAAAACAATGTCATTATTTCATGGTAAATTAGGAATATCTTGATGGTGCTTATATATTTTATATAATTAATTATTACTGCATAAGTTACTAAAGATAGGCTAATTGTCGATCCCCCCGCTTCGATGGCTTAGAGGAGGAAGGAGACGACGACAGTATGACCATCATATCTCTCTCCTCGGTGGGGATCAGTCAGCAACTAGAGTGCACTTGTGTCTGCGCAAACACTTGTGCACTATAATATGTCCTGCGTCGATGGCTGATCGCTGAGATTGGCCGCCATGACCGAAATATCGGTTTGGAGGACATTTTTATTTGATAACATGATAGCAATCACTATAGACCCTGTAAGTACCCTGTAGGACCCTGTAGGTCGGATGGACCTCACTGACCACATCCTGGGTCGCCAAGTGTACCTCGGTCTCCGAAACGACGCCTTTCAACGCAATCGGGAATAACAAGCTTAAATGAGATACCAAGTTATTACGCTGTATTTCGCCCAATCAAGGGAAAAGGTCGGCAGCGCACTTGTGACTCCACTGGTAGTGAGATTGCCGCCGCCCATGGACAATCGCTTATCGCGATCCGTCTGCAGCTCTGCCACACATAAAATGTCCTCAGAGCTATAAATAAATTTTGTGCTGGAGGACAATTCGATATTAGTTAAGTTTCTTTTCGACTGTTAATCATCGTTGAGTATCGAAAGTGGGCGTTCTAAGAGCATCCCACTGCAATCAGTCATGGCTGCGTCGCCTTGCCCTTGCATTGTTGGCCGATTCATTTGAATGTCAATTAATTAGTCGCTGACGTTGATTAATATTGCACTCAAAATACTGGCTATTAAGGTTTAAAATGATTTCGTCTTTAAAAGACATTGAAAAAACCACAAGTCTGGGTTAGTCTGGCTTTTTTTGTATCTACACGTTGTAACTACCGATTTTGAACTTAAGCTAAGTAGCACGCACTGTTTTGGTTGAAATAAGACTTTCTATAGAGAATGTACCTAATGAATGTGATACCTGCTTACCTACTCAAAGACAAAGCATCACACATGGGGTCTTCCGGCTCGGACGACGCCCACGCTACGCCTCTGGAGGTGTTGTCAAAATAAAGGTACAGCTTTGTGGTTTAGTCCTTCGATCATAGAATATATGATCAAAGGCCTAGGCCATAGGTACGTCTTGGCAACGATATCGCAGGATTTAAATTCGTCAACCTCATCTGACCCAACACACAATAGGAAGTAGTCTAAAAACAATTGAAAAATTCACTTTCCGGCACTTCATTGCACACAAAACACACCAAAGTATCATTGAAAAACTTATTTAAAAACCTTTGAGATGCAAGAGCATTCTACTTACTACCTTTGACAGACAGGTCATTGAACTTCTTTTTTTATAGTTACACAGTCTAAGTAGGATTGGTATCGGTAGATGCATGATAAGGAACGTGTAAGAGATCGATATTTGAATTATAGAATGACGTGCGAGAGTGAGATAGACGACGTATGGCCGACGACTGTGAAAGGCGTAAAGACGTAGGGCGATTGTAATTAAAGTAGAACTATTCCCGAAACCAGTGGTGTATTATTTATTCTATCCCACAATTGGCTCTCCTCAGCCTGATGGAAAGCAAGAGGAGAGCCCACGTTGCAATTACAAAGGACGCGATGTCAAGGCATCTCTTCCATTGGCACTGTTATACTGGCCCGCGAGATGCTTCATCACTCTTCGTTTGAATTAATCCATATTGTAGGAAGGAGGAAATATTTACATGCGCCTGCAACGAGTACTGCAAAAAAAAGGAAATGCGAAATTTTTTAATCCTTAATTTTTTGTACCACCCAAATGTAGGTTTGGGGGTGGAGGGAGTGCCTTCTTCTACGCCTAATTGCGAGGCACTATTACCTCGACAACCTTCATAATATTTATTCTTCTCTTCATTTACATACAAAACTTATAGCAAAACGCTGATAGGCACATCGTATTTGCTTACAATGGTTCCCATCATTGAAGCATCTTCCCACAACGCCGAGACTCGAAGAAACGCTGGTCATTTGACTTTGTAAACATTTGTTTTAAGTTTTTCCTGAAGTCATTGCCTTGGTAATTAGGTATGTTTATTGTTTTCTGGGTTTTGTAAGGTGTAACAACACTTTTTCCTGTCACGTTAACCTGGCGCTTCTTCAGTGGAATAGACATTGATCGATCGAGCTATCATAATAATATTTTATCATTATCATATTATATCATCAACGCGACAGATAATTTACATTGATGACTTGGGGGCTGGTTTTCGGTTTATCTCTTAATTTTTTTTTTTGCTTCATTTTTTTGTTTCAATAGTCTGTATGACTGAACATTGGGTCTAATTTAGACAAATAGGCAACCGAAAAGCCTAACTAACTATGACCGGACACTAATGTAATCATATGTAGGATGGAATAAAAGTTATTTTTTTTATGTGATAGGTGGCGCACGAGCAGACGGATCACCTGATGGTAAGTGATTCCCGCCGCCCATGGACACAAGTGCTATGCCAACCTTTAAACCTCCGTTTCCCCCGAATTGGGTCTTCGGTACCCACTCACGCAGCGAAACACAGTACAGTGCTGCTTAAATTCACGCCGGTTTTCTGTTAAGCCGTGGTATTACTCCGGTCGAGCCGGCCCATTCATGCAGAAGCGTAGCTCTCCTACGGTCGAGAAGAGATAACCCCAAGCTTCAGGAATAATTTTACTTTATATTCTCCTAACGTCTTTGTCTTCTTCAGTCGTCGTCGGCCATTCGTCTTCTATCCGGACATACTTAGTTACCAAGCTTTTCGGTTGCCTGAACCGGATAACACCTGTTTAATCCGGATGCCTGGCATACAACCCTAATACTTCTAAGCACTTCAATGGGCAAGAACTCGTGGTAGGCACGGCTTAATGGTTCGCACATTCGTATTTTCACACACCATGTACTTACCTCAGATATGAACACTGAATTACGATGTAATCGACCCGGCCGTGGGACAAGGAAGAATTCCTATTAATTAAGTTATTGTCCTTTATGCGCGCGCGGCGGAATGCGCCGCCATTATGCGCGCAACGGTTCACTTCATAGCTGGCGGTTTAACTAAGAAATACAATTTTCTTTGTTAGTTTTACTTTGTAGGGCCCATGTAAATACCTACCTACTTGAATGTACTACGAGTAAAGACCTTTTTATTCTACTATGCTGTTTGGTACTTGGATTGTTTCTGTCATGTTTGTGAGGGAAGGGTTTTAGATATCTAGTATAGATATTTAGGGTAAACGACGTCGTCGCTGGACAGTCAGGGGGAAGTAGAGTTGGGCTGGACACATAGCGATGAGCAGGGATCATTGGACGAGGCGGGTCGTTGAGTGGAGATCGTGATACGACACAGCGAGGCCGCCCACTCAAGCAATGGATTGATGACATCAAGGAACATACGGGCGAAACATGTATGACCAATGCGTCTAACCGCTACGTATGGAACAAGATCAGAGAACAATCAGAGACCAATGTCCAGCAGTGGACGGGTGTGGGTTGCTGATGATGATGATGATCGGTCCGGAAACACCGCAGGCGATAGTTCATTCCACAGTTTTGTCGTACGAGGTAGAAAGTTTCTTAAGATATCGAATGAATATTGCAACGTAAATATTTTAAATGAAATAATGTGAACACTAAAAACGTTACTGTAATAATTTATTACGAAAAGTTATAATCACTCTCAAATTATCTAATTACTGAAATACGTAAGAATAACATAGCTATGCAATTTATGGACTTATGTAAAAGTATGCAATACGAGGCACGGTAATTAAAATATGGAAAGGCGCACTTATTTATGTCTAAAATATACATAAGCAATAAGTAGGTGAGTTGATGTCTGCCTACTGTTAGTGGAGGTAGGTTCGTGTTTCCGGCGAACTTTTCCTCAAGTTTTAACCGCTAGGAGTATTTCATTTTTTTATGTGATAGATGATCCGTCTGCTCGTATGCGCAGACGGATCATCTGATACGGACACCCGCGCGACACCATTCCTTTAGAGATGGATTTTCTTAAGACCTATTACTTATAGTAGTTATACTGTTTTCAATCCTTCTCTATTTTGCAGCAGGATAAATGGTAGCTCATCTTACTTGTAATTTCAGCGACTATGTAGTTAGATTCTAACAACCTGAATTAAAATTTTCTTTTTCTTTCTTTTCAGATAAACACCAATGCTGTACACCAATTTACGAAAACCTTCTCCTCAACTGACCATTGAGAAGATGTAGTTTTTCAGAGCAATCATTCCGAATTCATATCAAACCTCTTTTACACTTAGAAAAAGAAATCACTAAAACTGTGTGGAAGTAAAATAAAAAGGAGAAAGAAAGAAAAACAAAATGGCCACTCGCTTTTTGTTACATAGATAACGAAAGCAGACCTTAAGGTGTAAAGGACAGGGATGGTAATTGTGTGTGGGGGCTGACTTTGAAGATGTCGACCAGCAATGATCTGAGCGAGGTGGAGTCTCCGAAAGCCAGGATGAAGCCGGCTGTGAGCAGGATATTCTGTTGCAGCGTCACGGCCGCTTCGGGGTTCATCGCCGCTTATGCTTTGGTGAGTTATAAGAAGTTTTTCGTACTTACTTAGTTTAGTACGCCCTAATGTCAAAGTTTATCCTAAGGGTGCGTCCACATCTGACGAATGCGCCGCGAATGTGCCGTCCCCGCGCACCCACGCTACGCGCGGAATGCGAGTGGCGCGCGAGTGTTACACATTCGCGGCGCATTCGTCAAATGTGGACGCACCCTAAAACGCAGGGCGGCATCCTAAGTCTATGCCTAAAACCACAGATTCTAAAACGATTCATCCAAACTGTATAATAATTTAGTGTTGGACGTTGCAAGTTCATAATGACAACCAGTAAAAACGCCCTGTTGGTCTAGTGGTTTAAGTACCGGGCTGTGATCTCGGGGTTCGATTACCGGGTCGAGCGAAGTATGTTTCGAATTTTTCGAATATAGCTCCGGTTTGTGATCACCAATCCGCATTTGGCTAGCGTGGTGATTAAGCCTAATCCCATCATAGTAGCGATGACTTGATTTCTATGATGGAGGCCTTTGCCTTGCAGTGGGACAGTTCATAGGCTGATACTTTACTTGACAACCAGTGCCTATTTATAATTTTAGTAGGTTCGGGTAGGCAAGTGGTGTACGCGCCCTGTGGCTAGGGACGTTTAAGAATACCTACTGCCATGTTTTCCCGGCCTGTCGTAAGAGGCGACTAAACGGGCTTGCGGCCCACTGCTGGGGAGTGGCTTGCTCAGCATACGACTCCGCGGGGGACGACATTACCGGGTGTCCTGGTAGGTCGTACAGCGTTGAAGGGCTGTGCCAGATAGGGGTGAAGCTCAGAGCGCGATTAGCTGTACGGTCTAGTCCCGGCTGTGGGGTTTCCGACCGCCATTGCGCGGAGATGGACACCTCAGGGATTTTGGTTAGGGTTAGAGTCCCACACACCACCTTTTTCCCTACATGTAGCAAGGTGACGGCCATGACGGTATCCCCCGGTAAAAAAAAGGCTAGTGGTGTACCAATATTCTTCTTAGTTTGTGTGATATACCTACCTAGTTGTTGCTTACCAACATAATACCCTATCTGAAACTAAATCGAGACAATCAAATTATTGTATAACTGAAAGTAATTTATTTATGTATAAGTAAGAATACTTGGCTGACCGGATGGCGCAATTGGTAGCGACCCTGCCTCTTACTCCAAAGGTCGTGGGTTCAATCCCAACCCTGGACAAACATTCGTGCGATGAACTCTTGTGTTTGTTCAGTGTCTGGGTGTAATATATGTATTTAAGTATATATTTGTGTTCCTCTGTTCCTCTGATATCTGTAACACAAGTGCTTAAGCTACTTAGTACGGAATCAAGTCAACGTATGAGATGTTGTGAGAATTATTATTATTATTAAGTAAGAATAGGAAGTGAGTTTAATAATTAACTTCTGTTGTATGTTGTGTGGACAGATGCCACGTAAATATTTAGCTAAATTGTAAACGTGGTATACACAAGTCGTCGGATTTTCCTGTAGAACCAGTTTAAAGGCAGAAGAGCATTGCACGACAGGCGCAAATGAAAAGTCGCCATGGTTTTTGTAAACACAAGTTAAGGATTATATATTATTTCTAATAAGATCAGGTAGGTTACTAGCTACTTACTCTGTTCGAATCGGCCTTGCATTATTTTAACATATGTTGGTAAGTAGGGCTGTACCTAGGATACGTACAACCATCTTAACCCGTTCAATTTCATCAACCGATAGAATTTTTCAATTGTGAACTTTATTGTCATAAACACAAATATTAATTGAAGAGTCGTGATAAGTGACATTTATTTTCGGTTTGGCTGCAAAAGTATTTCCCGACGGCTACGACTTAGTGACCATCAAGAGACGAGCGTAGGTAGGATTTTTTTATGCTAGAGGTGGACAAACGAGCAAGCGAGTCGCCTGATGGAAAGTAATCATCGCCGCCCATTAACATTCGCGAAATCAGAGAGATCGCTAATGTGTTGCCGGCCTTCTTTTCAAAAGGCCAGCAACGCTTTAGTGATTTTTCTGATTTCGCCGATATTCATGGGCGGTATTGATTACTTACCATCAGGTGACCCGCATGCTCGTTGGTCGCCTTTAGCACATAACAAATCCTGATGATGAAGACTGAAAAACGATGTTAGAAAGATTTTAGTTGTATCACTAAAGTATCTGTGGTTGTTAACCGAGTTCAGCCAAGAGACACTACAAGGTTCGTCCTGTGGAGAGTTTCTCCCAGGCGAGGGATGGAAACTGTCGCAGAGAGTTTAGTGGGTATGCCTCTGGGATCGCCCCACACTACCCGGCCAACTCCCAAGGGCCGGGCGTGCATAAGGCGGCGCCGACCAACGGTGCCAACGTCGACTCCCTTTGAACCAGCAGCATTCTCTCTGCGTTACCAAATAAAGTTCCCATACCAGCGCCCAAAGTCGCACAACGCGTGTCTGGCTTTATACAAGCCTACTCTCACTTACGGGGTTTCGTCATTCTATGAGATAACTACGTGCAGTATGGCCTTAAAACCGACCACTGTAGCCAGACCTCGTCTCACTCCAGCTCGCGAACATCGCCTGTACAGGCCAGGATCAAGTCAAATTGGTCGTCAGTGCTTACTTCCGAATGTTTAACCAAGTGTCGTGTTTCTAGATGAATGAGCCACAGATACCAACTCCGACTGTGTTCAAATAATGCTTTGATATGTTTATTTGTATTCGTTAGGCTGTGCTGTTGTTGAGTCACTATAGGTGTGTCAGTAGGTACCTACTAGTATTGGGATTAAATGTTATTTCTGATTAACATGTAAATCGTTAAATGTTTAAAAAATAACCGGTTATGTTAATTGTTATTTGTTATAACTTTTGATGGTCGATGAACAGCCAATTAGTTGAAAATAACAAATAATGCGTTGAAAATAACCAATTCGTTGAAAATAACTAATATTTTATACAATTGTTGTTTAAAAAAACACACTTTTTAAAATCCAGTATAGTTAGAAATATAACACAAGTTTAAAATAGCAAATTGTAGTTAAAATAAATTTATTAAAATATTTGCTTAACTTTTTAAAAATTTAAATTTGACTTGTAACTTTACAAGTGTCCTGAGATCGCTCATAGTGATAAGGCCGCCTTTGTTGTACACATCCTGTAATATCTAGTTTTTGAGTTTTCAAGCTTTATTTTGAGTGCAAGAAAAGTATATTCATTCGTTCATTCATTTTATACAACTGTGTTAAAAAAACAACTTTTTTTAAAATAACCAGTACGTTGAAAATAACAAATGTTAAAAATAACAACTGTGTTAATAATAACAACTTTATTAATTAACACGATATTTATTATGTGGTACAACATTGTGTACTCACATATTTTGCTCGACGTTTCGGCTACTTTACAGCAGCCGTGGTCGTGGACAAGCGGACTCTGACTACGGCTGCTGTCATCATCATCATCATTATTTCAGCCAATAGACGTCCACTTCTGGATATAGGCCTCCCCCAATGCTCTCCACACAGATCGGTCCTGTGCCGCCCGCATACAATGGATTCGGCTGCTGTATCACATAATAAATATCGTGTTAATTCCCGTCTTGATAAATTATAGTTATATTTTTTTTTTATAAATAAATATAAATATATATATTTCACTACATCACATACATTGATCTGACTCCGAGATAGGTAGCTCAAGCACCTGTGTTACGGATATCAGAATCAACAGCGGAATTACAAAATATATACATATAACACTTTCCTTTTGTAAATACATAAATAATACCCAGACCAATACAAACATAGTGTTCATGCACACAATTGTTTGTACTGTACGGGGATCGAACCCGCAACCCTTACAAACCCACCCACTACCTCGCGATGTTTTTCGAGCTATAATTAAATTAAATTACTGTCCAAATTAGATACTGTCAAAAATCAAATAGAATAATTATAATCTCAAAGAAATATTTCTGATAAGAGAAGTTGTATTTTACACGTATTTTTTATGCGATAGGTGGCAGACGAGCTGATGTATCACCTGATGGTAAGCGATTGCCTCCGCCCATGGACACCCACGACACGTATGGAGTCACAAGTGCGCTGCCCATCTTTAAACCCCTCTATCCCCCGTATTGGGCCTTCGGTACCTCACTCACGCAGCGAAACACAATACAGTGCTGCTTCACGCCGGTTTTCTGTGAGGTGGTATCACTCCAGTCGAGCCGGCCCATTCATGCCGAAGCGTGGCACATAAACGTATAGAATATTTTCGAAATCTCGCAATCCGGCGGGCGTATCCATACTAATGTAATGTTTGAGCTCGCTGACCCAAAATTGCACTGCCTATTCCGATCACTGGTTATATGCAAAGAATAACAAAACTTAAGAACAGGAAGACCTCTTTGTTGTAATAATGTAAGGGGTTGTCCATTAATCACGTGAGGCTAGAAAGGGGGGGGAGGGGGTTGATAAAAATCACGAAAATAACACAAGGGGGAGGGGGGTGTAGTAAGATATCACGTGTATTTATTTTTTCGTCAAACGTTTTTCGTATGATTACACTCTTCGTTTATTATTATTTTTATGACAATCAAAAAGAACTTGCAACCTAGTCTAGACATTATTATCATGGTCCTTAATTTCAGAATAAAATAAAATTATTGTTTATACCTGTATTTAATTACCTATATTTTAAAATTTTAAAAATTTCTTTATAGGTACTAAAAATATACGTGATGTTGCGAATGGGGGGGGGGGGGGGGGGTTAGTCCTAAACCTCACTACGTATCACCAAGGGGAAGGGGGGGGCTTAAAAAAATGCTAAAAAAGATCACGTGATTAATGGACGGCCCCTAATTAAAAACATGAAAGAAGTTAATAAGAATTTAGGGGCTAAAATACATTAACCGTAAACTGTTGTTATAAAATCTTAATGATATCGTTTTTTTAACACTGCTATTACGTGTCGAGTAAATTGTCACGTAGGCAATTTGCTTTGGATATAATACGAGTAGAACATTCCAATTTCGTTACCAAGTAGGTTAGCACCTTATAAAATTCATCGAACGATAACACGCTAACCGCTGTTTTGTCGAATGACTACTACCGTCTGACTTTTACATATCGAAATCAGAAGCTATCTAGTTTATTTATCTACTTATATTATTTTTCACTTGATATTATTAAAAACCGTGTGGTCCCCGGCAGAGTAGAATAGGCCACCCTCACTCTTACCGAGGTGTCGTAAAAGGCGACTAAGGTAAAGCTGCTGGCATGATCATCAGCACCCAGAGAAGGAAAACTCTGCATTTATATCAAAACCCTCGCCAACCCGTCTGCCAAGCGTGGTGAGTATGGCAATTACCCCTCATGTGATTGAGGGAGGCCCGTGCCCCAGCATTGGGGACTTAAATGGGCCGACGATGACGATGATTATTAAAAAATCATGTTTATTTTATAAAGAATATAGGTAAGTAAGCTTTCAGCTGTTTGTCTAGTGGTCCGTGATCTCGGGGTCCTGGTCCGATTCCCGCGTCGAACAACAAGTATGTTTCGATTTTTTCGAACATAGCTCATTTGGATTTTTCGCCCACATAATGGGACTGGGCCGGCCACGTTTGTAGGATGCACCCGGAGAGGTGGACCAGACTTATCACCCATTGGCAGCCAGCAGGACGCTCAATCGACGTCCTCGAGGCAGGCCCAAAAAGAGATGGCGTGATGAATTGACCACTTCCCGGGCAATTAGCAAACCATCGCCACTAATAGAGTCCAATGGCGGCTTTTAGGGGAGGCCTTTGCCCAGCAGGGTGAGGAGGGGGAGGAGACGCCGAGCAGATGCGCGTCTCCCCCCTCTCCGCGAAGGGAGCCCGCTGGTGCGTGGTACGGGGGCACCAGCACCAGCATTGCACAGGCTCCCTTTGCTGCCCGATAGGGACGGCTCAGTTCTCCTGGCTGTCCCTATCCCCTCTCCCGGCACGTCCGGGGGAGAAACCGCCTAGTCCGCCGTATAGGCGGACATCCGCCCGGGGAATATCGTGGAGGGAGGCTTTGGCTGTATCACCATGATACTCCCCAATATGGGCGATGAGGGAGAACCGCAGGGGGTTTAGTGGGTATGCCTTTGCCTGGCCTCTCCTTGGGAGAAGCCCCCCGCCAAAGGAGAGCCCCACATAACCCGGCCACCCCCCGGTGGTCTGGTATGCATAAGGTAGTCGGCTCATCTCTTTAGCCGGCGGCATTCCCCCTGCGAAACCAAAGGCCTTTGCCCAGCAGTGGAACGACGCAGGCTAATTTAAAAAATTGCTCACTTGGCAAGAGCGTGGTGATTAAGCCTAATCCCAATATAGTAGTCATAACTGGATTTCTATGAAAAGGGCCTTTGCCCTGCAATCGAACAGTATACAGGGATGCTATAAGCAAGTATATAAGGGAATAATCCAGGAATGCCGTAAGAATTTCGGGTCTTAAAATCCCCGGATTGACAAAATATCTACGTAGATATTTTACAAGATTGATATCTTGTAACTTAGCTACGTAGCTAAGTTACTTCCTACGGTGGGTGCGCCAAAGTTCACCTAAATATCTACTCCGATAATTGGAACTCCGAAAATGTTCTTTTTAATAGTCGCAATTCCTAAATGCTCTGTTTCTAATGTTCTTATTCCGAATCATTCAATTTCATAATGTCAGTATTTCACAACATCAGATACATTGATCTGACTCCGAGTTAGGTAGCTCAAGCACCTAGTTACATATAACAGAACCAAAAGTGGAATTACAAATATATACATTTAATACTTTTCTTTTGTAAATACATAGAAAACACCCAGACCAATACAAACAGACATGTTCATGCACACAAATATTTGTACTGTGCGGGCACCAGAGACAGCGTTAACTACCATTGATCAAAACCGGCCGCCAAATGTCAGTGGCAATAATAAACATACTTACTTTTAATTGGTTTTCCTATATTTAAATTTTTACATAACGTTATATGTACGGTACGGGACTCCTACGATATTACTTATTTAAATAAATACTACTGTAATGAAGTTACTATCGATAAACGTAAGTAAATTTGATTATGTCTCAATTTGATAGGCAGCATAATAGGTAGACGACCTGGCTTACAACGATACTGTCCCGTATCGAACGAGATTATGAGAATATCCTGTCGCATCCAAACAAAAGAGACAGTGCGTGTGAAAGGGACGGGAATTCCGTTTCGTTGTAGGCCAATATTAAAGCTTCTAAGCAGCAGCTTTAACCTGCTTGTTGTGATGTAAGACAAAATTAGGGTGCCATCTAACAAAAAGTACTTTTGACGCTAACCGTACAGTCAACAGCAAAAGGATGCACACTTTTCAGAGCTAGTGACTCTTATGCTTTTCGGATAAGGACTACAAACTACTAAATATATGCAGCTACTTCTGCTGTTGACTGTACCAAACCGTGAAGTTAGATAACTTCAATTGCGACCGATCGTGATCGTATCGAATGGCGATGGCTGCCGTCAGCAATGGATATTGATGATCATGACAACGTAGGTGACCTACTTATGTCTGATGTAACAGCGGGGAACTTCCTAAGAATGAGGGCAATTTTCAAAGTAGATCCCCACGAAAGAACTCCTACGGCAAAGCACGGAACTAAAATTTTAGATTTCCTATAAATATAAAACTGATGTAGATGGCCACTGAAGTGTGCTTTTTTATGGCTGCGTTGCCCTCGGCGAACACTTATGTAACTCTGCCAATGTCGAGTGATTAAAGAGACGTTTTGAATTGGAAATTGAGGTGTAAGGATATTTTACTAAGCGCGCTTTTCATGGGAGTTCGTTGGTGGCGCGGACTCTAATTATTGGTGGGACAGTAGATGAAAAAATAGGGATGATTTGTCTAGTGGAAAGAGAAGCTATTTTTGAAAAAAACAGGAGTTTAATTCATACTTTGATCAAGAATGGTGTTTTAAATAAACCTACCATTTACAACTTTTTGAAACGGGAACTGTTATTTTCAGAAATACGGAAATAGTTCGTTTTTAAACTTGAGACTTGATCGGAAATGGCTTGTATTTTCAATGGGGTTTTAGATACCTTTTAGAAGATATGAGTGCCTTTTTGAGGTAATAAACGCTGTTATTAGCTGATATTTCGACCTCCGAGTAATACAAGTTACCTAAGCTTAGTATCAACATGGGTTTCAAACAACAATCGTTCGAGTGATTTACGAGTACTATAGAATCCAACGAGGCAGTAGCTAAGAGTAGGCATAACCTACCTATGACTTAGGGACTTTCAAGAGAAGAGCGAACTCTTTTTCAAAAAGGCCGGCAACACAATAGCGATTTATTATATTTATTTTATTATTCGATGTTCATGGGCGGCGTTGATTTCCATCAGGTGACCTGCTTGCCCGTTTGTCGCCTCAAACCCAAAGATTCGATCCTGTAGGTACCTACGCATGTGTTTGCCTCAGTTGCAGACTTGCTTATTATCTGTTATATCTTTTCAACAATATTTTTTGTGCAACGAGTTTTATTATTCTATGCTACATCCATCCAACCGTTACCTCCTTAGGAAATTACATTCCTGATAATTTCCTCGCTCGATTAGATAAGTAAATAAGATTGTTATTATGATTATTTCCCTGTAGGTGGCGTACGCCATAGCCCTGATCTACGAGATAGTGTGGGTGGTGGAGTCGCAGAGTGGGCTGCCGGTACCCTCGGTGCTTCTGATGATGTGCTACTGCATAGTCATCGCGGCCACGGTCACACTGGTTCATGGACTTATCTCGGTAAGTCACAGTCTTTGTAGAGATATCGACTTAGCGCCTCACTTACGGGCTACTGTACTTCGGGCCTTTGACGCTCTGTGGCATGCTGGTGAATGGACTTATCTCTGTAAGTCATGGTTATTGACTGCCTTAGGGGTTGACGTACGTGAGCTGCTGGTTCAATATGTGCTTTTGATGTTGTGCTACTGCATAGTCATCGCGGCCACGGTCACACTAGTTCATGGACTTATCTCGGTAATTCGCTTAAGTATCTTTGTAGAGATTTTGACTGAACGTCTTTATGTACATGGTCATAGTCAAATTCTGCACCGGCTACTCTGTTACTTTTTATATGTAGGAGTATACAACTCTTATTAGCATGAACACCCGGGACCCCAAGCGCAACCGTCGCTTTAAAGTGCGACCCACTAACCATTCGACCCCCGGGTCGGGCCAAATTTTGTACCCTGAGTTTTTGTGATAAGAAATTCTGGAGTCTGGAAGTTAGCGGTCTTGTACCCCCGTGCCTCGGAAAGCACGTTAAGCCGTTGGTCGTGCGCCTAATCCCTCTTCGGTCATGTCACACTAGTGTCCCATCGAAATAAGAGGGTACTGGAATAGAGAGTGCACTTGTATCTGCGCAAATACTTATGCACTATAATATGTCCTGCGTCGATAGCTGATCGCTGAGATTGGCCGCCATGACCGAAATATCGGTTTGGAGGACATTATTATTATTTTCAAAGTTTAAACTGTCTCCCTCCTATTACAAGGAGTGGGTAATTTCCTGATACGCGTACCTCAGTCAAACGTAACAGGGTGGAGTGCGACTGCTGTCAATCCAGATGACAAAAAATTTCGTGTGATGCGGCATGCTATTTAAAATGATGGCTTTCTGAAGGGTGTAGATTATATTTTTATACGTTGAGCGATTCCATGCTTTTGGCTAAGCTGTCTGGGATGACTCCGGTGGAAGAAATTACTATAGGGACGATGAAGATAGATTCAGCTCGCCATTGGATTTTAACTTCAATGGCGAGATCTCTATATTTTGCAATTTTTTCTGATACAGTTGACTGAAGGTTATGTGTGTTGAGGACTGCAATATCAATTAAATAGACTATTCAGTTAGTTTTATTGTGCAGTGTTATATCCTTTGTATTATTATTATTGGCGTGAACAAAATTTCTATTACATCTGTATTGCATATCTACCTAGTTGATTATTGAAAAAAAAATGTAAATGGGACTGGGACACACGTCGCAATAAATCAAAATAATAGGTAACAACAACCAATGTGTAAGAAAATGTTATTACGTAGGGTTAAAATTACTGCGGAAAGACAATGACCCACCTACGATAAAGCTAAGATTTAACTACTTTGCAGTAATGAATGTCTCAAAACTGTTTTGTTTCTCAGAAGAACTGTCTGTCTGTGTTTTCCAGAAGAACAACAGATACCTGATGGCGTGGCTGATAGCAGTCATTTTGGTGCTCATCCCGGAATGCGCTCTAGTCTTCTACATGTCTATTAGTTATTGGGTAAGTTCTTTCATCAAAATAAAAAGAAGTAATTTTTATGTGTTTGTTCCCCGATTGCTTAACTTAGTACTACAGTAATGGGCTTTCATTTAAAAAGCCTTTTTCTGAGATGGCCCCATTGCGGTCAATCAGGATCAATTATAAAGTACTCTGTAATCAGGATGATGAGATGCCAAAGACCTTTTTATCGATAGGTGAGAGATGTGGACGTGTCATCCATCACCATGGTAAGCAGCACCACTAGTGTCACAAGAGCGCTTTATACAGCGACATACTAAACGCAGAGTCTCATGGTAGACGATAGGGTAATTAAATTATTAATTAAGATTAAGAATGAAATGACAATGACTACCACGAACCTTCGGCTCGAGAATATCAGTTACTTTATTATAGAGTTACTGAATTTTTTTAACAACTTAACTGTATATTACATTCATTTATTATTGAATGAAATACTCTAACACCTTGTTTTAAGTGCTAGGTGGCAGATGAGCAGACGGATCACCTGATGGTAAGCGATTTATTAGTAGGGTAACCCACACATCAATATATACAAAACTGTCAAATTTCTTCAGTCGATTCTCACCTTAATGTATAATACGTTTAGTTCAATATCAATTGAGGAATATTGACAGATTGGAATGACCTGATGTGGCAGTCTGTACATACCTACATGTATCGGTGTTCGTCCATGGCCTAGCACGGGGTTTGCATTTAACGTTCCCTCTGTCCAGACTTTATTAATTATATTTGAATAATAAACCTTGTTATATACACTTCAGGGTCTACAAGGAGTATACGGCGGCGCGGAGCTGGCGTGCTACGTGGCGCGGCTGCCGGCTATAGTGGTGGGAGTCGTGCTGGTCCAGTCAGCCTACGCGCTCAGAGAGGCTAGGTAAGGCTCATTGATCTCAAGGGGAACTCGCAAGAGACCGTGACCTTGCTAAAATGTTCGCTTGCGAGGCCCAAAAGTGGGGGCGCTAGGTCGTTGTAGAGCCACGTATTTCCCAAGAACGGTCCCCTTACGCCCCCATTTGGGGCGATGATTGGCGTAAGATGACTTTGATCGACATCAAAAGTGGCGAACATCCAGCAACGCGAAACGGTGATCAATACCTAGGACTAAAGGGGAAAGATGAGCGGAAGAAGGCCTAGAGGCAGAAGCCCCATGCGCTGGTCCGATCAAATCAGCTCAACCTTAGGTCTGTGATGCGAGCCACGCGGCCGAGGATAGAGTGAGCTAGCGGAAGATAGTCCGGGAGAAAATTACTCATAGAGCCCACGACCCTCGGCACTGAGGACAAACGACGCCAGGAGGAGGACCTAGGACCAAACTTTTAATTAACGATAGTCTTCGCAATTATTGCTGAAAGTCAGGGAGAGTGTTGTTTGGCAGTAGGTAGGTACATCATCTTTCGAATTTCTATTAATTATCCCACATGTAACATATGCGATTTCAGGAATGCGGGCTACAGCAACGGGCAGGCGGTGAGTGGAAGCGAATTCGACGCCAGCCACTTCGTGCCAGATGCCAGCAACGCGTTTACTAACGATGGATTCATGCCTGATACAGGTATTTCATTTTTACTTAGATAAATACTATAAATAAATTATAAATACTATAAATACTTATACCGATTTTTGAAAATAGTTCAAAATTTATGGGATTACTATATTTCTAAACTAGATTTACTAAATTAACAAATATTGCACAACATCACATACATTGATCTGACTCCGAGATAGGTAGCTCAAGAAGTTTAGAGGCACCACCCCACGATCTACCGTGGCAGAGCCACGCTTCTACACAAATGAGCCGGCTCGACCGGAGTGATACCACGGCCTCACAGAAAACCGGCGTTAAGCAGCACTGTGCTGTGTTTCGCGGCGTGAGTGAGGATACCGGGGGCTCAATCCGGGGGAAAGGGGGTTTTACAAGTTGGCAGAACACTTGTGACTCCACTGGTGTCGCGAGTGTCTATGGGCGGCGGCAATCCCTTACCATCTGGCGATCCGTTTGCTCGCCGCGACTTTTGAAAATTGGCATCTAAAATTGTTGTTCAGTTTAAAAAAGTTGAAGAATAGGAATGTTGTAGTACAAAGCATAAAGGTAGGTACCTAACTAAGTGTAACGTATGGTTGTTGCGCTTACGTCACCTTCATTTACCAAACTACAAATTAAAGACAGATTTTTCTCATTACCTACAAGTAAGTAACTAGGGTATGGGATACTATAGCGCAGAGAACGCGGTGTTGCGCGAGAGTTTGTCAACGGTCCGGAATTTGGCACAAGAGTAAATAATACACAGAATGAAACGTTGGAACAACGCTCAATTTGAATTCGCAAGTCTGGTTACAATGCAGCGTTGGTCTTCGCAAGCCTTGGACATGGGAGCCGAGTTCGATCCTCGAATAGGCCCAAGAAATTTGAAACAGTTTTTCTGTTCAGAAATTCTCAGTGTCAGTTTGAAGTCTGGAAGTTGGCGGTATTGTACCCCGTGCCTCGGAAAGAACGTTAAGCCGTTTGTTTTGTAACTTTGCTGGTACATCGAAATATGAAGATCGGCCCCTGTAGCAGAATCGGTTGGAGGATATTGTTACTCAATCGCACCCAGTATAGAGTGGTGGATTAGATTCTCTTTCCGTGACGTTTTTATGAAAATAGCACATTCCGTTTAAAGCGATATTTCATCGAAACCATTGCCTGCCGCCAACTGATTTTAATTTTTTTTGTAACGAACGTGAGAGATTGAAAAAAACACCTTCTCCTGAGAATGATCAATTATTGGCAGCGCTAGTTTCGACGAGAGGTACCTAAGTAGGTAGGTAGGTATTAGTTCGTCTACATGTCTTCTAATTCCATGATCTCAACATTTGTTTTCATCCTACCTTTCACTCTGTATAAGTATGTATACTCTGTGATTTGAGTGAGCTTTGCAACTCCGCATGGGAACTCAATTGTGTGCCGGTGACATTGTTCGACGGGTATGTTTATATAACAAATTGCGTTTTAAGCGAACTTAACATCGCAAAGTATCGAATATGATGACATAAAAACCTGGTTCGGTTGGCAGTTCTTAAGGGTGTTTACTTTGGCCTACAAGCGACGCGCTATTCAATGTTTATTAATTGTATCCGCTAAATTAGTAAGAAGGGGGGATACAACCTACTAATTTTGTTATGATATAGGTAGGGGGCAGACGAGCAGAAGTATGGTAAGCGATTACCTCATCATCATCGTCATCATCGTCAGCCCATTTAAGTCCCCACTGCTGGGGCACGGGCCTCCCTCAATCACATGAGGGGTAATTGCCATACTCACCACGCTTGGCAGACGGGTTGGCGAGGGTTTAGATATAAATGCAGAGTTTTCCTTCTCTGGGTGCTGATGATCATGCCAGCAGCTTTACCTTAGTCGCCTTTTACGACACCTCGGTAAGAGTGAGGGTGGCCTATTCTACTCTGCCGGGGACCACACCATGGACACCTGCCACGTCAGAAGTCCCTTACCATTATATTCCGATGACACACTATTGTAACACGACCGGAGAGGGACGCAGGCCTTAAGTATACTTACTATAAATATCATCGTAATTAAAGAAATGTATGTATTAGTAAATTCAGTCTGTAAATACCTTTTTTTTTTTGGTTTCCCGGGAGAAATGCATAACGCAGACCCTGTCGCCCCCCGGCGGCAGGGTCTGCGTAATGCATTTCTCCCGGGACTGTGGGACTCACCCTCCGGGCCGCTTCTTTCTAACAAGAAGCGACCTGAGGGCATACCCACTAAAACTCCCGGCGCTCAGCCACCCGTGGGTATAGAATGGGGTCACGGGAACTGCACGAGGCTTTTCCCCGCAACCCCACTCCCCCACAGGCCCCTACACGGGGTGTGCGGCCACGCCCCTCCTCAGGCTAGGAGGAGGGGGGTTGGGGACAGCCGGATGAGCTGAACCGTCCCCAACGAGCGGTGGAGGTGCCAATGGAGTCTGTAAAAACCTAGGAACTACGTATAATGCTAGGTAACTACAGTGTTTCGCCTGAAAAATTGCATACAGGGGAATTCTAGGTTTTAACCTACTCTTTTAGAGGAACGTTAAAAAAACAGTGTCAAAAACGTCTACTAAAACAGACTTGTGGTGTGGCACTGTTCCTATAGATAGAAGTTGTATTTTATTACTTGTGGCAATAGCCTAAGGTAGATAAAACTCGTTAAGTACTTTTATAAAAGAGTCCTAATATAGGTTCTACAATCTGTGCCAATAAAAAACTCATAAATCAACATTTCTGTTACAGGAAAATCCGGTTCAATGCCAGACCTGCGCCGCCACCTCGCCAGCCGGCAGTCCATGAGCATGGGCTATCCGCCCATGATGCCGCAGCCTCCGCCAGCCTACTGGCAGCACCTGGCCGACCGCCAGTACGCCGCCAGCCTGCGCGGCCTGCCCAAAGCCTACGCCCAGATGCCAGTACCCCAGATGTACGGAACCTGGGTGGGCCCTCGCTCCGGTCCATACGACAACCCTTATAAGCGCAGACACTCCATTGTAGGGGCTTTTGACGAGTATCCAGCAAAGTACGAATATGAAGACCGAATGGATTGTAAAAGTGAAATGGCTTATCCATACTACAGATACCCCTATGCCGCAGGTCCCACGGGACACATGTACCCCCCAGATTATGATCCCAGATTTTACCCAGAGTATAAGAGGGAAGATGCGGCCTATGGGGTTAACTTGCTAAGGCATGAACCCTACCGCTTCAGTGGGACGAGGGAACGAGGGTTTTATGGTATGAGGAATAGTCATACCTCTGTAGGCAATGAATCCGATGATCTGACTAAGTATAAGGATGTAGCGTTATGAGTACCTATTATAGAGTTATGTTTGTCTATATTTTTGAATGGATGATTTTAATGTACATACTTAATTACCTAAGGTATTGTACCTACCTTTGTACCTAATTTTTTTTTTTTTGGTTTCTCGCGAGAAATGCATTGCGCAGACTCTGCCGCCGGGCGGCGACAGGGTACTGTGGGACTCACCCTCCGGGCCGCTTCTTCTAACAAGAAGCGACCTGAGGGCATACCCACTAGAACTACCGGGGCTCAACCACCCGTGGGTATGGAATGGAGTAACGGGAACTGCACGAGGCTATTCCCCGCAACCCCACTCCCAGGCCCCTACATGGGGTGTGCGGCCACGCCCCTCCTCGGGCAGGAGGGGGGTTGGGGACAGCCGGAAGAGCTAAGCCGTCCCCAACGAGCGGTGGAGGTGCCAATGACAGTGCCGGCACAAGGACCCCCGTCCCTGTTGCCGGATGGCCACCTCCACGGAGGCCACCTCCGCCGAACTCGTCCTCTCCTTGCTCGAAGCGGGCCTGCGAGGGGGTTAGTCTCGCGCTCCCGCTCCGCCGCCTCCTTCTGCGCCACCACTTCTTCGCAGAAGTGGGCGAAGGCCGACCAGGCCCTCTCATCATCCAGCATAGCTGCAACTATGCTGGACAATAACTACCAACCCTACCTTACTCTACCTAACCCTAGTTCTTGCAAATTACGAGGATGGATATTTATTTCTATTAAAGCTCATAGGAACTGTATTTTTTTATCATATAGGAGGCAGACGAGCAGACGTATCACCTGATGGTAAGCGATTACCGCTGCCCATGGACACCTGCCACTTCAAAGAAGTTACTGGTGCGCTGCCGGCCCTTTTAATAGGAGTACGCTCTTTTCTTGAAGGTGTATCCTGTAGCCACGTAAATATTAGATATGCCTACAGCGCTTTAAGTCCAGGAGGCAACAACAAAATGGCAACTAGATCTCAGTGAATAAGAAGGTGCATCTCCTAAATAGGAGGCCGTAGATTAGAATCCCAACACACACGTCTGAATTTCTAAATTATTGTCCGTATTTCTACCACTAGAGCTTTGCGGTGAGAAATACCGTGCTTTCCTCACGTTTCGGAAATAATTCTGAACTTGTCACCAACATCCAGTTGGTCTATTGGTCATTGTAATAGGTAAGCAGACTTCCCAAATCCTGGATCATGGCCTCAGTGGAGATAATCCCAGGTCTCCACATCTATTTGCAGTAAGCTCAGTTATGAGCTTGATTGTGTATCCGTCAGCATTCGTAGATTGCAGGAACTACGGGAAGAAAAATGTTAAGTTTTCGCAAGCATTCGGCATGAATGGGCCGGCTAGACCAGAGTGATACCTCAGCCTCACAGAAAACCGGCGTGAAGCAGCACTGTGCAGTGATTCGCTGCCTGAAGGAGGGCACTGGAGGCCCTAATCCGGAGGAAAGGGGGGTTTAATGGTCGGTAGCGCACATGTGACTCTACTGATGTTGCGGGTGTCCAAGGGAGGCGGTAATCACTTACAATAAGGCGATCCGTCTGCCATCACATAAAGAAAGTATCATTTGTTTCGTAACATCCAAAAAATTATTTTAGGTGCAATAAGGAGGACAATGTTGTATAAAAATATTCAGCATAGTTTTATTGTGTGTTTTTATGTAATAATCCGGTGCTTAATTTTATACTTAATTAAATAGATACCTAAGTTAAAAACAGATAATGATTTTGAATCGTTGTTAGTATTTTTGTAGATTTTATTTAGCCATAAAGTTATTAGCTTTAACTAAACAAATATTTAGTAATGTACTTATAATTATTTCTATTTTAGGTAGTTACCTAGTAACCAAAGGTATTAAAATTGAACATATTGTTAAGATTTTTAATGCAATTTTTGGAGTCACTACTTTTATGAACTGATAAATAAAACATTTTGAATAAATAATTGATGATTTTTGTTTTTGTTTTTTTTTATGTAATAAAAAGTTCAGATACTAAGGCCTAGAACGCACTAACGGTAGGCCGCGATGCGGTGCCGCACGTCAGCTCCAGGACAACCCGAGCGGCTGACGGCAGGCCGCAAATGAGTGCGTTGTTATCAAGCGGTTTCATGTAAACATTGATGTGCGGCCTGCCACAACGTCACGCCGTATCGCGGCCTACCGTTAGTGAGTTCTAGGCCTAAGTAGGTACTACTACTAATAGGTAGGGTCCCTGGAACGCCCTGGTCTAATGGTTTAAGTACCGGGCCATGATCTCGGGGTCCTGGGTTCGAATCCCGGGTCGAGCAAAGGTATGATTCGAATTTTTCGAACAGATCAGTTTGCGATCACCAATCCGCATTTGGCAAGCGTGGTGATTAAACCTAATCCCATCATAGTAGCGGTGACTTGATTTCTATTGACTTGAGGCCTTTGCCCTGCAGTGGGACAGTAAGTAGGCTGATACTACTTATGGGTAATTATGAAGTTAAGTAGGCCAACTAAAAATTCGTACCCTTACAAGTGCAAACGACACTGTTCAGCGAACGTTAACTTTTTAGGGCTTTATTCATAAACGTTCAATAAACGCACCTAATGCTAGCTGAAACAGGTTATAGAACAGTTTTTACATTTGAAACAAAAGATTTTCATTCATTTGCGAAACATTATTTTATTTAACAAAAGTTTAACAAACATTTATGAATTTTTAGAGGGAAGAGAAATGTAGGTCGAGGAAGGTAAGGGGGCGGCACTTCTGTTTAGGGGCGGCAAAATCTAAGCTTCATCCTCTTCGGGGCGCTGGGGGTTTAGGGCTTGGGGGCGGCCGGCCGACACGCTGAAGGCACTTCAGCAAAGAGTATTTATTATATTTAGAACCACTTCAGTGACGTGCCGTAATGACTGCGACGTCGTAAACAATGTTGTGGAGGACACAACTGTAAATTAATCGAAATTTGCAAGCTATTGATGAAGTATCAACTACTTATCTAATATGTGCTATTGATTGATTGATTTACATTCGTGATTTACCAATCCATACCATTCGCTGATATTCATCATAATAAGTAGGGTTCTAGGCGTTCACGCCACCTAAGAAGTCCCGTGATAGGTGCCACTTCTGCACCTTAAATTTAAATGTTGATGTGAATCAACATTCAAATTTATGCTTTGTTAATATGTACTCAAGAATCTCAAAGTCGTGTTTGCCGCGGGACTTCTTTTGTGGCGCAGAAGAGCTTCAAATTGGCACGTTTGAATCGTACGTAACCGAATACCTTGGTTCAATGCTATAGTAAATTAAAAAATAGTATCCGCGTTTTGTTTCAAATCTCTTTTTAACAAATCTCAAACTTAATTTTGCATTGTGCTTATATGAAAAATTGTAGATAGATATTTTCTGATATTTCAGTAACAGTCAAATTATAAATATTTTCTACAAATAAAATAATCTCTAATTAGAAACAACTAACAATAAAAAATATTGAAGAAAAATTTAAACGCATGAAACTAATGTTGCTAGATTTAGAACAAAAATTACCCGTATATTCTTAATCTATCGGCGAGGCAAATTATGCGCGTTCCCCTAGCGGCGATAATTGGAAGCTCTCTAAGGAGACCCCCCAATTTTTTTATTTTTTCCAATTTTTGTGTACAAATCGTAATGCGGTTAACAAAATACATCTACTTACCAAGTTTCAATAGTTAATACGACACTTTGCTGCTATAATTTGAAGTAATGTTTGGATACGTTTTGATTTATTCATGTTCACGATTAAATAATATAAATCAGCTGCTAATAAAACAGAAATACGAAGTACTGTTGCTTTTCTGAATGTAATACGTACGCAGCTTAGGGAATAAGTTTCCAAAAGACAAAAGTGTGACATTTATATGGAAGACTGTTTTAAGAACATTCAAGCCAATTTCACTAGAAATGAGTTTGTTCTTATGATTTTCAGGCTACAAACAATTTTCCAAAGAGTATATAAAATTGTAATACAATTAATAAATTATTAAGTACCTACACACAGCTTAATTTTTTTTTATAGAAAATCGTGTCATAATTACATATAATTCCATTATTGTAACTAGCCTAGAATTAAATATTTATTATAAACATGAAATGAAACACAAATGAAACTCTTCTGATCACAATTTTTTTAACTGTTTCACTCTTTAATATCACCATTCCATTCTTTCATATATCCTCACCAGAACGTAATGGTTTGGTATATTCTGCCAATGCTTTTATTATATCTATTATTGATGTCATTATCGGGACCGAACCACATTATCCCAAAAATAAAGAGAATATTAACCACTAACCTTTAAAGTTATATGGAAAACTTGCAACTTATAGTTCTTAGATAGCTTCCGAAAATTTACACCAGATGTGCTAGTGAGAGTCTTTGCCTCGTCAATAAGAAGATTTTTAATCAACGTACACTGTAACTGTGACTGTTTAATTATGCGAAGCCAACTTGTCAGTTGGCTTCGCATAATTCAATTAAATTTAGCATCAGTCTATGCTAAATTTCAAAACCTCTTTTTACAGACTTTTCACCTCTGTATAGAAATTTGACATACGCAACTGTCAGTTTTGTCCAAAGCTGAACTCATGTCATCCTCATACATTTTCGCTACTTTTGACAGAAGACAAAGGAAGGGGGTCTCATCTATAACAAATGAAAATTTGATCAAAAAATGTTTATAGGCGGTAGCACCTGTAGGTTTATAGGTTCATTACGGAGTTTGATATTTTTAAAATGAGACGAACGCAAATGAGACAAAAACATAAAATAACTTCATCATTTTAATTTTTATTTAAAATGAAATATTGAACAAGAAAAGCATGCATAAAGCATGCTAGCCACACACGTCTATCTATCATCTATTATATCCATCTATTGGAAACTTTATGCAACTCTCAAAAATTTCAAAAGATTTATTTATACCGTTAGAGGGGCAAAGTAAATTGGCATATTTTTATTTGCATACGATATATTTTGGTAAGCAGACAATTGAATACAGAATAGATTGTCATACAGGATGTCTTCTTAAATCGAGTGTAGACTTTGTCTATGTAAACCAAGAAGGTTTAACACCCCCCCGCAAAGTCAACACCCTGTATAAAAAAAAAATTGGACAAAAAATATACAGCAAGTACAAAAAACACAACATACCCTATATACACTACACACACACCCTATATATAAACGCACACAAAAAAAACTTATATAAAGACACCTGAACCTACTTTACACACCTATCTATTATCTACACAAAAACAAAAATTTAGATTAGAAAAAATAACACGCGACTTAACCTAAACCTAACCCTACTGTACACTTGTTGTGCTTCAGCTTCGGCAAAGGTTTGGTGAGGATGTCGGCGATCATGTCATGTGTGGATATGTACATGAGATTGATGTTGTGGTGTGAAAGTGATTCGCGAATAAAATGGTGCCTAATGTCGATGTGTTTGGTGCGTGAGTGGAATGTGTGGTTGTGAGCGAGTTTTAATGCACTTTGATTATCAGTGTGGATGACGATGGGTTGTGCGATAGTGAAAATTTCGCTGATGAGTGACTGGAGGTATATAGCCTCCTTGCAAGCCTCAGCTAGAGCCATGTACTCGGCTTCCGTGGTGGAAAGCGCAACAGTACGCTGCTTGCGTGCTTCCCAAGAGATAGGAGAGCCACTCACCAGGAAAACGAACCCTGTGAATGATCTACGGTCCACAAGATTGTTTCCATAGTCCGCATCGACGTACCCCACTGCACGGAACTGGGCTGTCTGATGGTAATGCAGCCGAAGTTCTTTGGTGCCTTTCAAATAACGAAGAACTCGCTTAGCGGCCCTAAAGTGTACCCCCCCGTAATGTGCATTGAACTGAGAGAGGTATGAGACCGCATGGGCAATGTCGGGTCTGGTACAAATGGCAATGTACATTAGTGAGCCGACAAGCTCCTGGTACGGTAATGCTGCATTGTCCTCTTCCTTATCAGGAATAGTCAATTTTAGACCGGGTTCAAGAGGGGTGGTGACAGATAGTGCATCTGTCATGCCAAATTTTTTCAAAAGATTTTCTATGTATTTTGTTTGGTCCAGGTAAATGTTCCCAGGACTCTGATTTACTCTCATGCCAAGACAGTCCTTGCATTCTCCAAGGTCTTTGACAGTGAAAGTATTTTTCAGATCATTTTTGAATTGCTTCTTCATTCTGTCATTAGTTGACACGATGAAGAAGTCATCTACAAACACAGCAACAAGGAGAAGGTCGTTACCTTCTAGTCTATAATATAGACAATGTTCCTTTGCCGATTGGTTCAGCAGGAGTTTGCGCATAGCGTCGCAAACCTTAGCGTTCCATTGACGCGGCGCTTGCTTGAGACCATACAGTGCTTTTTTTGAGGCAGGGTGTATGCCACTTTTAAGTAAGCACACTATGTCCTTTGGATTAGTGGAGAAACCTTCGGGTTGCTCCATATAAATTTCCTCTTCTAAATCGCCATTAAGGAAGGCAGTTTCTACGTCGAGGTGGTCAACCGTCAAACCATGGTGAGCAGCGAAAGCAAATAACAATCGAACTGAGGACAGTCTAGCGACTGGTGAAAAAGTTTCACCATAGTCGACTCCCGCTACTTGAGTGAAGCCTTTGGCTACTAGTCTGGCCTTGTACTTCGTCACAATGCCACTAGTGTCTTTTTTTATTTTGTACACCCATTTACATTTGGTAGTTTTTCTACCTGCGGGTCTGTCGACAAGAATCCAAGTTTCATGTTTTTTGAGAGAGTCAAATTCAGCCTTCATGGCATCCAACCATTTCTCTTTCTCCGGGTGATCGAGGACTTGCCTGAAGGTCTCTGGTATTTATTTATATCGTTAGAGGGGCAAAGTAAATTGGCATATTTATATTTGCATACGATATATTTTGGTAAGCAGACAATTGAATACAGAATAGATTGTCATACAGGATGTCTTCTTAAATCGAGTGTAGACTTTGTCTATGTAAACCAAGAAGGTTTAACAAAAAGAATGACTATTTTAAAGTTTTACGAAGACAAACTTTATCAATCATTTGAATAATATATTAAAATAATTGGTTATATGATCTAAATTAAAAAAAAAGTTAATATGGATAAACGAAAAAAAAAAAGTAGTCCACAGTGGGATTCGAACCCACGACCTTTGGCGTATGAGGCAGGGTGTATGCCAAAATGCGCCATAGGGTCCAGTCATCATCCTACTCATCTTGGCATTTAATTCCTACCTAGTACGTATATACCTTGCCATGCCATACCGTTATAACATGAGTTTTGGAAGCCCGGTAATTACAATGAAGCGACTGCCATCTGACCTTCGCAACCCTTTTGACAGGAGAACCAGACCAACTGAATCATGATTACACTTCTCAGAAACTCACGAGGTTTTGCTCACCGCCGAGCTATTGGTACGTACATAGATTTGAAAAATCCAGAGGTACATGGTCGGATTAGAACTACGAACGTACGTACGAACATGTACTTGCATTACAATTTCTTAACACAGATAGTTCCTGATTTTTGGGAATTTTATTTTATTTTGCAACACCATCAGTACGCTTTGCGTGGTTCAATGGCATTTCAACTTATATGTCAAATTGACATTCAGGTGAATTTCGATCTTATGTTATTGTATTAAAGTGCAATTTTCTAATGTCAGTATTGTTATTTTACATCTGTGACCCGCTAAAGAAAGAGGTGTGCTTGCTTGTTCTATCTCTTTCTGACAGTCATTCAAGCCGAGAAGCGAAGTCGTCGACATTTCTGCTGTGAAGTTTCAAAGTTTTCTGATTGTCTAAAAAGTTACTTTACAGTTATCCAAAGTGTTTTACCGTAGTAATTAACCAATTTATTATAGTCTGGGTTTATCGTAGTTGCAAATATGCAAGTTTACGTGATGTGACTACTCAATCGGCCTAAATAACTGTTTATTGTTTTGTGTAGGTAGCCACCTACACAGTGCCTATCGTATCGCGGATTGTCCCAATGTGAAAGTGTTTTCGCATAAAATTTAGATAACCATTGTTCGAATCATTCCGGGTTACTTGGGAAAAAGTGCATAAGTGGGACTTGCGTAACATAACGGAGTCTCTAGATATGTGATCAGTGGAAGTTCTGACTGATTTTATGGAAACTATTCGTGTTGGTAAGTTGCAGCATGTTCTTTGGTTTGTAAGAAATTTGAGGTCATAAATGAACCAGTGCCTAACTTGAGGTCAATTTTCACGCGTGATTAATAACTAATCTTACAATGGAGTCCTGTTCTAGTAGAATTCTATAACCACATACATTTTGTGACATACACAGCCATGTAACTGTTATCTGTTTACATGGAGGTCATGTAATAGTGCATAAATGCTATCATATGTTACTTGATACCTTAATTGATAACATCTGTTTTCATAATAAAGGTTATTGAATTAATAACGAACTTATTTTGTATTCCTTGGTATAAGGATGGTATTGACATGAAAACCTTGTTTCTACTAACCATTATTACTAAGACGTATTTTATAGTAATAACATTGTTATTATTTTTTTATTTATTCAATAACCTTTGACTTATTACTGCCCACACATAAGTTTAAATTGTATATAAAAAACTGTTTAATGAAGAAAGGCTATTATAAAATAGACGATTTTTTGAATGACAATAATTTAGGGACATATTAGTAACACAAAAAATTGTACTATATTTTAATTTAATGGTGACATTTTGTAAAACATTTTTTTTTTAAAAGAGTAACTGCTGAGTTTCTTGCTGGTGTCTTCTTGGCAGAAAACTACATTCCGAACCAGTGGTAAACATGTTGACATTCATAAGTGTTCTGTATGGACCTAAATTGAATAAACAATTTTCATTTCATTTCAATTCATTTCATTTCATTTCATTTCATTTCATTTCATCATTAGCTAAGTAATAGGTTTGTACTCAAGCATGTTATACATCTTAAATAATTATGAAGAATTCCCTGTTCATTACAAGAGGTACTTATAAATATAAAATATATGAGAAAACAACAACACTACACATAAAATAAAACCTTAATGGAGTAATTCTCATTAGTAGTTTTGTCTATCTGTTCAATGGTGTAAAGCTTTTGTTTTTGCAAATCAGTTTAACCCCTACTTCTCAATCATTGCTATAATAATAGATCAATTACAAAAACATGCACTGTAGAAAATAATGAATTGGGAATACATTATTCACCTACCACTAATGTTCCCATAGTAGCAAAACAACCAAGTTAGTAAGAGTTTGTTATATTAGGAGCAGTTTTGTATTAACTTAAAAATGTTATTGGTTAATAAATAATCAATTACTTATTTAGTTACTTGACCAATTTAGTTCAGTACATACACATTTTTGAAAGTCAATTGGCCTAATAATTCACATTGCCAGTAATGTTTTGGCTCAGTAGATTTACTTATAAATAGTAAATAATCTTCATCTTCTCGAGTTTTCTCACCTCACATATTTATTTAATAACAATATGTCATGAAGTATCATAATTTAGAATTTCTTCAGAGTTTTCATGCCAGTCAAGTACCTAATTTTATAAATGTTTTAATCATTGGGAGGTCCTTTGATACCAATGGAAAAAATCTAGCAAAGAATAATTGTGTGTGTTGATGTGTTTCAGAGTGACAAGTCTTTACGGCGAGGATGAATGTGCCATTGCAGGAGAATGTGGCTCTCCTGTCATCAGGTAAATTTATTTTTCTCTCTCTTTTTGGTAGGATATTGATTGAATGAAGAACTCACAAATAAAGTGAGATAAAATATATTTCCCACTACAGGGCAAAGGACTCCATCACAGAATTCAAGTCATCTCTACTATGATGGGATTAGGCTTAATCACCAGACTTGCCTGATGTGGATTGGTGATCACAAACCTAAGCTATGTTCGAAAAACTCGATACATACTTTTTGCTTGACCCGGGAATCGAACCCAGGACCCCGAGATCATGGCCCAATAACTAAACCACTAGACCAACAGGGCGTCGACACATCGAAAATCTGTCCATTTCTATGTAATATGTGTATATTGAATTTTACATCATCAAGCAGACCCTGGGTCCCAAACCCCCAGCTTGGGACGGAAAGGGGATGTAACGCCATGATGATGATGATTGAATTTTACATGTAGGTTGAAAAATACTACTACTTTGAAAAATAGTCTAAAATATTAATCTTAGACACGAGTAATGGTTTCACACAGTTATTTCTTCATAACTTTCATAATGTGAGACAAATTGTTTCACATGCTCATAATTGCAGGCCAATTAGTGCCATTACACTGTTACGTCAAGCGAGCATTGTACATGTGATTTATCCACCTAAAAATATACAATTATACAAGAATCAAAACAAAAAATAAGAGCAACAGTCTCAGTGGATATCAATGTGCGCCTTTTGAACTGGAGGTTGTTTGTTCAAATTCGAACATGTAGATACCCACGCATCTATGTCAACAAATCTGTCAGATTTCTTTAATCGATTTTCTTCTTAATGTCCAAAATGTTTGGTTCAATATAAATTGAGACAATTTGACATATTATAGTCATCTTATGTAACAGTCTGCCTGTACATCTGAAATCTTTAAGAAACGAGCCAGAGGGACTAATTTATAGCACATGTTACCACCGAATTGTAGTTTTCCTCTCTTTCACACGCTGTGTGTCTCCTTTGTTTGGATGCGACAGGTATCTCGTACTCAACTCAACATTTTATAGTCATCATTAAGCGAGTAGTTTAAAATATGTGGTATGATTATAGGTAGGTACCTACCTCAGCGTTTTGAATTATTGCATTGATTTAGAATTTTTCACAGTTTAGAGGCAATTAGACTTAAGAAGTGTTTGATATGAATTTCAACTTTAATATCTCTACGCGTTCATGTGGTAAAGGGTAGGTAGTAAGTTTATAATTATTAAAAAATATTTTATGTCATGTAAGCAAAAATAATATTTTAATATTTTATGTAACTTCAAATTTATCATTTTCGCAATTTTTCCTTTATTTGTACTATTTAACGTTGCTTCGTGCCGAATTTCAAGATTCTGAGTTCACGGGAAGTACCCTGTAGGTTTTGATTCCCTAGCGTGTGACGGAAATTCGTCTAAGGTGTCGGTATAAACAGCTGTATCTTTTGATCGCGTTAACTTAGAAGTTTGATTTTTTCACAGCTTAAAGGGACAGTAGACCTAGGTATTTGGTATAAATTTCAATTTGATACTTCTTCGTTCGGTTCGTGAGAAATAAGGTAGTAAGTTTCATTTTATTAAAAATGTGATTTTTGCAATTTTTCCTAAAAGTATTTGCATTTTATGACAATGTTTCATGCCAAATTTCAATTCTAAGTTTACGGGACATGACATGACCCTGTAGGTTTTGATTCCTTTGCGGGTGTCGAAAATTTGTTGAAAATATCGACATAATCGGCTGTATCTTTTGATTGGCTTGGTTTAGAAGTTTGATATTTTCACAGCTTAAAGGGACAATAGACCTGAGTATTTCTTGTGAATTTCAGCTTGATACGTCGACGCGTTCTTGAGATAAAGGGTCTTGACAGACAGACAGACAGTCAGACGGACAACAAAGTGATCCTATAAGGGTTCCGTTTTTTCCTTATGAGGTACGGAACCCTAATAAACGGAATTTTTGAAATCTATGCATATTTCTACAATTTTTTTTATGTGATAAGTGGCAAACGAGGAGACGGATCACTTAAAAGTTGCGATTACCGCCGCCCATGGACCCCCGCAACAAAAGTGGAGTCACAAGTGCTCTCACCAATGAGTTCATGGTAGGAAAATGTACTAAGATTTGTGGAATCCGGAGGTGCATGCTCGGATTCGAACCACGACCCGTATGAAAGGCCTGTTCTTGATCACTCAGCTACCATCATCATACAAGTGTGTTCTTTTTTTGTAGTTGTTCTTTACCGCCCTAAAAGCGTTTCTAAGACGGTTATAGTATGTGATAGGTGGCAGATGAGCAGACGGGGTGTCCATGCGATACCAGTGGAGTCACAAGTGCGCTGCCAACCATTAAACCCCCTTTAGCCCGGTTCTTATATATATTCACTACTCTTATTTTGGACGTTTGCTATACCTGCCCATTCACTATACCGAACATATTCATGTCTTTGTACAAGCATATGGAACAGGCGAGACAATCGCCCGGACACTTTTTAAATACCTAACTGTCATTATCACCTTTTGTCTAACTAAAGCACAGATAATTGCATTCATTTCAACCAAGTGTGGTTTTTATGGACTAGTAGTTATAGTTCAAAATTGTGTGAACTGATTTCCCATTGATACTAGTTTGCTTAATGTGTACGATAAATAAATGGGGTATTTTAAGAATGTTCTTGTTTTACAATAGCGTGTAATAGCTGAGACTAAAAAGTTAGATTTCCTTGGGAAATCTCTACGTTTTTGTAATTCGACACTTTGCAATAGGTTTAGTTGTCCTCGTAATGCGAAGCAACGTGATAACTCACGCACTTAAATGAAATATCAATGAATAAAATGTATCTATACTTCTATTATAAAGAGGTAAATCCTACAGACAGCGGCAACGCTTGTAGGTAATCTGAAAACACGAAACGCTTACGCGATGTAGTCGACCCCTGGCGCCATCTTTTGGTATAAAGTGGAACTAATGTCCCGAAACGAAGTGAGGGCAGGCCACTAGGGTAAATTATAAATCGAGTGGAGTGCGTCTGGCCATGAGACCATCGCCGGGTTCCGGCAGAAGCACAAGGCAGAAGATTATTATTATCTTACTCTATGGGGTAGACCCAAAAATGGTGTGGCTTGACCTTCGTAAAGGATGACATCACAAATAACTTAGTTGGCTATTTAAGAAAAAATATTGACACTTATTTTGATACGTATAAAGTACTACCGATACTAAAGTTAATGAACATTAGCTTAAATTACGTCTCTGAGCTGAGTGCGGCCGTAAGTGGGTAGTAGATAAGTATCTTCTACTTAGTTTGTGGATGACAAGCGTGCGAATAGACCATAGAACTAGAAGTCAGCCGAATGTGCCATTTTCGGAAAAAACGTCACAGAGTGTGAAAGAGATCCAATCAGCCCTGACGCAGATTCTATACGGGTGCGGTAGAGAAAGAGCGTCGCCCAGCACGTCACTCCAGTACTAACGGCTTCGCGCAGTTTTCAAGTATGGCTTTCTATGAAAGGGCACAGTCTGTTTATGATGCATATCTATGGAATAAACTGACCACTAGAGCATAGATAATACATATATAAACTGAAACACTAAAGTCCGCGCTTTAGTCCGCGCCACGAATGAATTCCCGCGGAAAAACACGGAACTAAATGTAGGAGAGCCACGCTTAGGCATGAATGGGCCGGCTCGACCGGAGTGATACCACTGCCTCACAGAAGACCGGCGTGAAGCAGCGCCTGCGCTGTGTTTCGCCGTGTGAATGAGGTTTCCGGAGGCCCAATGGGGGGGAAGGTGAAAGGGTTGGCAGCGCACTTGTGACTCCACTGGTGTTGCGGGTGTCCATGGGCGGCGGAATTGCTTACCATCAGGTGATCCGTCTGCCATCTCTCATATAAAAAAAAAACTAAAATTTGAGATTTCTTGTGTCTATGACTAAAGCTCTAATTTGAATGTTGATGGGGACTCAAGCGCGCTTTTCACGGGACTTGTTTGGTGGCGCGGACTCTGAAAAAACTGCAGAAGACCGTGCGAAGTAGAGAAGTTGAAACAGGAAAGCGGACCCCGGACTCTGAAGCGACTGCTTGGAATGCAACCGGGACTAATCGCTAAGATGATGATGATGAGATCAATTGGAGTGCGATAGTAGCTCAATGGATAAGTAAGAACGCGCGCCCTCTGAAAGTAGGTGTTATTAGGTTTTTTCTGTTTTTTTTTTATTTGTCATATCTTAATCCACAAATTCTAGGTCCGTGTCTTTGTTTGGTGATTTTACATAATTGCTTATAGTATAATTTATTGCGCCGTGTGGTCTCCGGCAGAGTAGAATAGGCCACCCTCACTCTTACCGAGGTGTCAAAAAAGGCGACTAAGGTAAAGCTGCTGGCATGATCATCAGCACCCAGAGAAGGAAAACTCGGCATTTATATCAAAACCCTCGCCAACCCGTCTGCCAAGCGTGGTGAGTATGGCAATTACCCCTCATGTGATTGAGGTAGGCCCGTGCCCCAGCAATGGGGACTTAAATGGGCTGATGATGATGATAATTTATTGACAAAATAAACATATTTCTTGTTACATTTTAGGACTAATCTTACTTACATTGTAAGTACATACCTACGTAACATAACTACAACCTGTGCGGATAAAGAATGGGATCAGAAATGGCGGCGCATCTATTCACTTCTCGCTCGCACACTATTTGCGTCTATACTCGCACTCGTGGGGTGCGAATATAGACGCAAATAGTGTGCGAGCGAGAAGTGAATAGATGCGCCGCCATTTCTGATCCCATTCTTTATCCGCACAGATAGTACTCACTTATCTTTGCCGTCACATAACTAAGCCTAAAAATGCTAGCGTAGGTGTTATTAGGTTCGAATCCGAACACGCCCTTCTGGATTTTTGATTTCTACCACTAGCTCTGGAGTGAGGGAAAACATCTTGAGGATACCTGTCCGATTCGGAAAGTTTCTCAAAGTTTTTTGGGATAATCTGAAAGTGTAACAATGATCCTGTTGGTCTGGTTACCCCTTCTAAGGGTTGCGAAGGTAAGATGGTAGTCGTTTCATTGACCCCGTTTAATTGATACCAAATCTTGAATCATGGCGGCTTTGAAAGATCGACCAAATCATAAAATCAAAGTATGCTAAAAAAATCTACGTATCTACTTATTGGTACCAGTATACATAGATTTGTATACCAAAGGGAAACTTTCGCATGAAGAAGGCAGTCCATTGTACATTTAGACTTGCGCAGGAGACTCCGTGAGAGCACACCTAGATAGATACCATCGCTTTGCGTAACATTCAACAGCGAGCAGTACATAGTAATCTATCCTATTGTGAGCTGTATAATATTACTAACTCCCTCACTCCCTCCGCTGGCTCAGCGATCCGAACCGAGTCTTGGCTTCCAAAACAAGTGAACACCACTTTGGTCTATCTTGCAAGTTTTCGCAGAACAGTGTCGACCTATGGTCTCGATAAAGCCTTTCCGATACCGAAGTCTGCCAACTGGTCGTCTTGGTATAAATTTTGACGAGACTTTATCTCCCTTACCAAATAAAATCTTAAAAACGTTTTCAGCAATACCTTGAAGTGTTGCAGGTGTCTATGGGCGGCGTCAATACCATCAGGTGATACGTCTGCACGTCTGCCTACTGTCTCATAAAAAATGATCAGAGCGGGAATCGAACCGAGGTTCGACTGTACGAGTACAGTCTACAGCAAAAGTTGATGCACACTTTTCGCAGGTAGTGACTCTTATGCTCTTCGGCATAAGAACTACAAACTACAAAATATGTGCCGCTACTTCTGCTGTTTACTGTACTCTGTACGTACAATACGCACATTCATGCACAACTCGACCATTAAGTTACATCCAGTTCATACCTATTTAGTATTATGTATGCAATAATCTTCGTACAAATTAGTGATCAACATTTTTTTAGAGTAAGTAAGCATTTAAAAAAGAACTTAGATCGAACAAACTAATGTACCCTTCGACGCTCTCATAGTACTGAAGGTTTTGAATAGTTCAATCCGTAGAAGGTTTCTGCGGATCGATCTCGCGCATGCGTCGTACCCACGGCCCGTACAAAGGCTAGGCTGCTCCCATACGGGCCGGCCCGTCAAAATAATACTCGATTTTCGCGAATTTTGCACGCGACGCGCTCCTTAAAAACAAAAAAACAATTCCAACACCCAAAAATGACCAGTATTTAAAAAGAAAACCAAAATCCACATTCTATTTTCAAATTATCAAGTAAATTAAAATTGTTTTTTTTTTCTGTGGCTATGAATAGTACGTTCTAAGTTTAAAATGTGCGTGTGTTTTATTTTGAGAGGGATTTTATCGAATTAGCGGTTGGTGGAAAAAATGTAGCGTCGAAGGTCGGATAGGTATGTACTCATACTTGTAGCATCTTTTACTTGTTGCGTCCCGTTTTACCGTCCCGTATTACGTAATTGGGATGTTTAAAAATCTTAATGTTTGATCTAATTAGCATTAAACATGCATGTTTTCTGCTATTTATTTTTTCATATGGTTTCCAGAATGCTGCGATCAATAAAATATGTTGTGCTTGTATCGTTCGTTATGTAGTTAACTTAATGCTTCATGTTGTATCATATTGATTTACAAAGCAAGTTCCAAGTTGGGCGCCAAAATTTTACTAATGCAAAATAAACCGTAATGTAAATTACATAGATTTGAACTTCTTCGTCATATGAAGAGCGTATAACTAGGTATAACCAAGCCTCGCAAAGGGAATGATGGAATTAAGTTGATTGATTAGTAAAAAAACTAGATAATTAGGTATCCTAACACTAACAAGAAATGTTACTTTTTCCCAATATGTATAATAAAGTAGGCTTATTTGATGATTAGTCTGTTAGTAATGTATTTTCAATCCATTCATTAATATTTTCCCTAATACTTTCCCTACTCTGTTCCCAAGACTTCACTTCTCCTCCTTAATGCTGAGGGTCGTGATCTCGTTGAATATTTTTTTCTCGGACTATCTTCCGCCAGCTCACTCTATCCTCGGCCGCGTGGATCGCATCACAGACTGTGTTGTTTAAGGTTAAGCTGATTTGATCGGACCAGCGCATGGGTCTTCTGCCTCAGAGAGCCAAAACTTCACTATTACTTTTTAACTGATTTATTTTACCGTAAAATAGTGAGTTTGAAATTTCTTTTTACCATAACCGGACCAACAAAAGGTAAATAGGTGTGAAGTCCCAAAAGAAGTCTCAAACATTCCTGTGTAATAAATAGTAGCTATATGTATACCTCCTCTATAATGTATAGGTGTGTCCTACTGCAATGGAGAATGTTCACTAATTTTATTATTTAGCTCTCCTTAAACTCCGTAGAAAATAAAAAAAAAATAAAAAAATATACTACGATACGTCGTGTAGTTTCCGAAATATTTGATTATAAAATACACGGGTTGTAAAGTGACGTCATCGCCGTCCCAGTACTTTGCAACACTAGCTCAGTCCACTCGCTTGTCCTAGCAATACATCGCCCGTATCTCCATCAACTTGGTTGAAAATAAAAAAACATGACTGAAAATAATATTACGATACGTCGTGTATTTCCCGAGATACATAATTTCAAAAAATAAATTGACTGACCGGATGGCGCAATTGGTAGTGACCCTGCCTCTTACGCCAAAGGTCGTGGGTTCGATCCTCACCCTGGACAAACATTCGTGCGATGAACACTTGTGTTTGTTCGGTGTCTGGGTGTAATATATGTATTTAAGTATATATTTGTGTTCCTCTGTTGTCTTATATCTGTAACACAAGTGCTTGAGCTACTTAGTACGGAATCAGGTCAACGTATGAGATGTTGTGAGAATTAATTATTATTAATTATTAATTATTATTATTAAATAGTTTAACGGTAACGTCACAATACTATTGTGACGTTATATCGCGCGCCTGCGAAATTTTAATCTTCTATTATTTCATCAATATTATTTATTTTGGTATTTTTTGATGAAACAAAAACTTGTGTATTTGTATAGATATTAGCTCTACTGGGACCAAAGTTTTAGGCGATTTTATATTCCTATTAACATTATCCATTATTTCGGATCAATTAATAATACTGCACAGGTGCGGTAAAGATTTAAATTGACTGTCATTTCAGATTTATGTTTTAATGGCATAAATAAACCTCCTAAAGCTATTTTGTCCAATAAAAATCGTTTGTGTAATAAAAAATCCTGCAGACCATTTTCGACCTTATTATAATGCAAAATGATTTTTTATGTATTTCAATTATTATTATTATATTCATTGAAGTAAAATGTGCCTCTATAAAAAGCTAATTATATTCTATGTTTTATGATTTACAAACAACTAGACGTGTGTAACTCTTTTCTGAAACGACACAGTGATCAGACTCAGCTAAATGATACACTGTTACGAATCTCGACTCAAATGGATCTCGAAATCGAGTGAACCGAATGAGCTGAACGATCCGATGCGAATCAGCTGAATGATCCGAGTGAGCGGAATGATCCGATAAGCCGAATGAGCTGAATGATCCGAGTAAGACGAATGATCCAAATGAGTGAAATGAATCATGGATCTATCCGAGAGTCGATGTTCCAAATGAAGCGTTTCACTATATTGTTTTAAACTATCAGGTCACTAACATTAAAATAGTTATTTACGGGATTTCTACCATGTACCTTATGAAATATCGGACACTCAAAAATAAGGTACATGGTAGAAATCCCGTTCCGCATCTCTGCACTGATACAGATGCAAATGTTCAATTCTTTTGAAAGATACGTTTTTGCCAGGTCTACAAACGACTTGTTTGAGTCTAATTACTGGTGCCATCTGCAATCTACCGTAGTAAAAGGCGGCGAAACACAAAGCAAATGGCTGGTAGATTGGATACGCTGGCTTCGCCACTCTCCAGCCGTTTTGCGGTCATTATACAACTGCATTTTTTATACCGAGACTGAGTAAACATTATTGGGTGATGGTAGCTTAGTGGACAAGAACGCGCCTATTAGGGGGGTCGTGGTTTGAAGGATGCACCTCTGATTTTATTTTTATGTCTATCTGGTAGGTGGCAGACGAGCAGACGGATCGTCTGATGGTAAGCGATTGCCGCCGCCCTTAGACACCCGCGACACCAGTAGAATCACAAGTGCCCCTTTTTTTTTGTTAGCTGGGTAATGCCGCCTTATGCATGTCCTCCTGCTGGGGAGTAGGAGGGTTATGTCGGGCTCTCCTCTGGCGGGGGCTTCTCCTAACGAGAAGCCAGCCAGAGGCATACCGACTAAATAGTCACAAGTGCCCTGTCAACCTTTAAACCCCCGTTTCCTCCGGATTGAGCTTCCGGTACCCACACTCACGCAGCGAAACACAGGCCAGTGCTGCTTCACGCCGGTTTTCTGTGATTTTTCCAAATGTTTGTGCATATTTCTATTATTGGCTCAGCGGTGAGGGAAATAATCGCACGTCTGCACGTCTATGATTTTCAAAATTGTGGATACCTACAATATTTGAGATAATTATTCTGAACGTGTTATCATGATCCAATTGGTTTGGTTCCCCTGTCAAGTCGCGAAGGTCAAATGACCAGTCGCTTCATTGTTGTTACCAGATTTCCCGAATCCTGTATCATGGTCCATGCGTACCCTGGCTCTGAAGCTACAGCTTTGGACGTAACTGGGAATTACACGCTAAGATGAGGAGGACTGATCGAGTAAACACTTGAGTAATGGTAGCTCAGTAGATAAAAACGTGCGGCGCCGCTAAACGAGAAGGTAATCCGCGTATCCGCGCACCGTCCAGCTAGGTGAGGTTAAACGTCGTGAGAAAACTTGCACGGTTTTTTAATGAGATAGGTGACTCAGCCGTGTGGTCCCCGGCAGAGTAGAATAGGCCACCCTCGCTCTTACCGAGGTGTCGTAAAAGGCGACTAAGGTAAAGCTGCTGGCATGATCATCAGCACCCAGAGAAGGAAAACTCTGCATATCAAAACCCTCGCCAACCCGTCTGCCAAGCGTGGTGAGTATGGCAATTACCCCTCATGTGATTGAGGGAGGCCCGTGCCCCAGCAGTGGGGACTTAAATGGGCTGACGATGATGATGATGAGGTGACAGACCAGTAGAGTTACAAGTGCGCTGCCAAACTTTGAAATCCGTTTAACCCCTTCCAGATGAGTGATGGCACGATGAAGCTGCTTGACGCTGCTTTTCAGTAGGGCCGTGGTATCCCACCGGTCGAGCGCTTTCAAGCCGATGTATAGATCTCGCGCGGTGATTCGGATAGTTTTTCGTGGTTACTTAAAATTGTTTGGATAAGATCAAGTTGGTCTGCTCCACTCCAGTCGTTTCATTATAATTACCAGAATTAAACCACTAGACCAACAGGCGCCCTGTTGGTCTAGTGGTCCGTGATCTGGGGGTCCTGGGTCGAGCAAAATGTGTGTTTCGAATTTTCGAACATAACTCTGGTTTGTAATCAACAATCCGCATTAGGCAAGCGTGGTGATTAAGCCTAATGCCATCGTAGTAGCAATGACTTGATTTCTATGACGGGTCTTTGCTGTACAGTCGGACAGTTATGTGCTGATACTTTACCAGACTTATCAAATCCTGCATCATGGCCAAAAGGTACCATTGGCTCCGAAGGGAAATCGAAGGCAACCCTTAAATTTTATAGGCACTTATAATGTTTTTGTTTTTTTTTCAAAGCTGTAGTATTTACGCCTGATTGTATTAATTTTTTTGCCCAGCTGAAGATGGAAGGTCAACTCCATAACGGTTAGGGGTTGATAGATACTGTACTCTCTGTGTACACAATTAAGACACTAAAGGCGGTTTTGGAACTCTTTTTTCATTTCACCAGATCTTACCTGATATTTTTTTTTTTACATTTTGGCAGCATACGAGCAGAGGGCTCACCTGATGGTAAGTGAATTACCGCCGCCCATGGACATCTGATCAATTTTGATAAGAAGACAGCATTTTCAGCATTTTATTGAAACTATAACCTTTTCCGATCAAACCATGTTATTCTTACATTAATTAATAGACGTGCTAGTAAAAATAGAACGGCACCATAATGTCAACCTGACCGTAGACCTGGCGAGGCGAGGCATTGGAGATGGGGAAATTTAGTGTTAGAAGATGAGCATATAATGGTACCTACTCCATTTATTCAAATGTTTTCCAAACACCGTGGGAGAGCCTAGCTTCTGCATGAATGGGCTGGCTCGACCGGAGTGATACCACGGCCTCACAGAAAACCGGCGTGAAGCAGCAATGTGCTGTGTTTCGCTGCGTGAGTGAGGGTACCGGAGGCCCAATCCGGGGGATAGGGGGGGGTTTAAAGGTTGGCAGCGCACTTGTGACTCTACTGGTGTCGCGGGTGTCCATGGGCGGCGGCAATTGCTTACCATCAGGTGATCCGTCTGTTCGTCTGCCTACCTATTACATGGTCCGCGCCACCAAAGAACCAAAGAAGACCTGTGAAAAGAGAGCTGCAGTCGCCATCAACATTCATATTTGAGCTTTATGTTCATAGAAACAAGGAATCTAAAATTTTAGTTCCGTGTTTTGCCGCCGGACTTTCATCATATAAGAGCACCGTGGATAAGATAGATAATAAATAATATTTCACAACATCACATACATTGATCTGACTCCGAGATAGGTAGCTCAAGCACCTGTGTTACGGATATCAGAATCAACAGTGGGATTACAAATATATACATATAATACTTTTCTTTTGTAAATACATACTTATAATGCATAGTACACAACACCCGGACCAATACAAACAAACATGTTCATGCACACAAATGTTTGTACTGTGCGGTGATCGAACCCGCAACCCTTGTATCAGAGGCAGCGTTCACTACCACTGTTCCAATTGGGTCGTCAGATAGTGCGCGAACTACAGTTCGTAGGTTATATGCTTACAAGAAATGCAACTTTTTCCCAATATGTATAATAAAGTAGGCTATTTTGATGATAAGTCTGTTAATAATGTATTTTCAATTCATTAATTAATATTTTATCTTTCTCCCTACACTGTTCCCAAGACATCACTATTACTTATTAACAGATTTTTTTTACCATAAAAAATGCGAGTTTTAAATAAAGTCACTAAGTTTTGTTTTTTACCATAAATCGGACCATAAATGGAAAGTAGGTGCGAAGTCCCAAAGGTGAAATATTCCTTTGTTAATAGTTAATAATAAGCAGTAAATAAATAAATAATAAATAAAATCTTTATTCACTGAAGTGCTTAACATTACAATTACAGTGGCTGGAGTCTCCTTTTGAGCCGTGTGGTCCCGGCAGAGTAGAATAGGCCACCCTCACTCTTACCGAGGTGTCGTAAAAGGCGACTAAGGTAAAGCTGCTGGCATGATCATCAGCACCCAGAGAAGGAAAACTCTGCATTTATATCAAAACCCTCGCCAACCCGTCTGCCAAGCGTGGTGAGTATGGCAATTACCCCTCATGTGATTGAGGGAGGCCCGTGCCCCAGCAGTGGGGACTTAAATGGGCTGACGATGATGATGAGTCTCCTTTTTACGCGACTACGGCAAAGCAAAAGGAGGGTTATGATTTTAACAGGCTATGTATGTATGTATGTATGTATGGTCATCTGTTTCCACGTAACTTCTAAACTAGTTATCATATTTGAATAAATAAGGTGTCGTTAGAAGCGTCTTGGTTGTCTTCTGGTTATAGGCATCATGACGTCACGTTAAATTTATTACAGCGCCCTCTAGGGGACTTAGAGTAAGGAACAAAAAAAAATTTTGCTTGACGGTACCGTGTGGGGTATCAAATGAAAGAGCTTTTTTAGCACATTTCAAATATGTAATTATATTTACATAACTAAAAATATGTTAAATAAAAATAAAGTTTAAAAACTAAAATCCGACTACCAAAAAAACACGATCTAAAAAAAAGTTCAAAACAAGAAAATTGTCTCTGCTGAAATGATTATGCCGTATCGCCGTGGTCGTATGCCACCTACTGTAGCAAAACAGATTCATTATAATAATAAATTAAAATCAATGTGGCATACGACCATGGCGTATCGCCGTGGTCGTCATTTCATTTCAGCAGAGACAATTTTCTTGTTTTGTTCTTTTTAGATCGTGTTTTTTTGGTACTCGGGTTTTAGTTTTTATACTTTATTTCTATAAGCTATAGGAAGCTTGTGCCAGGAGACTCCGCTCTTCAACATAAGCTATTATAAATAGTGTTACAACAATATGACAAACATTTTATTAGTCTTTATCACCATTCAATGCTCAAATACAAGAGCCCAATTCTCGTGCTCGCGACATTTTAGCAGTAGTAGCTATGTACCTCCTCTATAATGTAAGGTGTCTTCTTCTTCAGTAGCATGTGGTTGCCCACTGCAGAGCATATGCCTCTCCAATTTCTCTCCACTTTCTTCTGTCGTCGGTTTTCCTGGACCACGCTACTCCAGCTTGGCCTTGAAGTCATCGGACCATGTGGCAGTTTGTCCGCCAACACAATAGGTGTGTCCTACCGCAATTCTTTCGGGTCAATTAAAAATATTCGTAGGTAGATATACTGCACAGCTGCAATAAAGTTTTAAATTTACTGTCATTTCAAGAAAAGATTATGGTTCCGAAGAGTCCATAGGTTAGAATAAAGTGATTGAAAGTATTTTGGCCTAGGGTCAGTTTATCGGTTTCTAGTCGAGACTAGCTAGAATAAGTAGGTGTGGTTTACCTTAAGAAAGGCAAAAAAAAGATTGTGAATAAAAAAGCTGTTCTGTGTGCCTGTGTAGTGAATTGTGTTTCATCAATTGATGAATTTGAAAGTGATCGTTCTTGTGATTATCTTATTCAACAGGAGATCTACGGATTGGGATTATCAATACTATAAGGTAGGAGAGAATTCAGAGTTAGTTTTCTATCGCTTAGGTTTCGTACTGCGCGTAGGTACGTGGTCGGCGCCCAGATTATCCCATAAAAAGTACCAGGGTAACAACAAGCCTCTTTTTTTTAATGATTTTAGTGGAAGGAGTCATTTCATTGATAATCAGGGTTGTCAATTTTTGTTTTGTGAAAAAATAATTTTCACTTTTGAATGGGAGAATCGGAAGTAATAAATTTCACAAATTCCAGTTTTTGACACTGGTATAGCGTTTACATACACGGGCTGTACACGCACCTTTCAGTATGTTATACCTATTACCAAACAACCTGTATAAGATAGATAGTGCGTGAATTAAAGTTCGTAGGTTATATACACGTCTGGATTACTTAAATGTATGAGCATATTTCTACCACTTAAACATTAGCGCGGTGGTGAGGGAAACATCGTGATGGAACCTTTCTCAAAATGTTTTGACCGTGGGAGAGTCACGCTTCGACATGAATGGGCCGGATCGACCGGAGTGATACCACGGCCTCACAGAAAACCGGCGTGAAGCAGCACTGTGCTGTGTTTCGCTACGTGAGTGAGGGTATCGGAGGCCCTATCCGGGGGTGAGGGGGGTTTAAAGGTTGGCAGCGCATTTGTGACTCCATTGGTATCGCGAGTGGACATGAGGGGCGGCAGTCGCTTACCATCGGGTGATCCAACTGCTCGTCTTTCTTTTTTTTTTCTTTTTATATGAGAGGTGGCAGACGAGCAGACGGATCACCTGATGGTAAGCAATTCCGCCGCCCATGGACACCCGCACCACCAGTCGTCTGCCACCTATCACATAAAAAAAATGTTGATCCCGAATGTGTAATCATAAGTAAATCATAGACGTTTAAGTTAATTTCTATTCAGTAATTAATTCATTTCATTTATCAATTATATTCAACCAGTTCAATTGGACAGTCTGCTTCGCGACTAAAGGTTGCGCTCCTTTGTAATTACTGGACTAACCAAATCCTGAACCTTTGTCCAAACGAAGGAAAACATTTATATGGTCAACTGTGCCATATTTTACAGTACTAAGAAACGAAGCCTTTTTAACGGTAGGACCATAACTTGAGTCCTTTTAGGGCTAGCACCTAGAAATATCAGGAAGTGTAGCTAAATAGGCTGCGACTGGTTATTGTGAGTGTGACTATTGTATTAAACGCGTTGGTATCCGTGCCGTGTTGGTATATGCGTTTACTGCCTCACTGGCGCAGTGGTTAGTGGGTCGCACTTTAAAGCGACGACTGCGAAAGAGGTCCCGGGTTCGATCCCCGGGTCGGGCCAAAAATTTGTACCTAAGGTTTCGGTAAGAAATTCTTAGTGTCAGCCCGGAGTCTGGAAGTGAGCGGTCTTGTACTCCAGTGTCTCGGAAAGCACGTTATGCTGTTGGTCCTGCGCCCTATCCATCTCCGATCGTGTCGCAGTAGTGTTCCATCGGAATATGAGGGTAAGGGAATAGAGAGTGCACTTGTGATAATATACCCTGCGTACGTGACTGATCGTTGAGATTGGCCGCCGTAGCCTTAATCGGTTGGAGGATATTATTATTATTTTTAATATATCCTTGCCGCATGACAGTTTCTCAAACTTTGGATACAATGCGATTTGGTTGCAATACGGTATTTGACTAAGCTCGAGATTTTACAAAATATAAATATTTTATCAAAATATAGGTAAATATGTGCCTAAAGAAAAAAAACTCAATTAAATATATAACGTCTAGCCTAGCCGGTTTTATGGTCTTTTAGAGATTCGTAGATAAGTCTATATTAAAAGTATCAAATTATTAAAAAATAATTATACCATTGAATAACCCATACAATTTGCACCGACTATTATAATAGAACCATTGACATAAACGAAACATTTAATATAGCTACCATACATATGAAATGCATACAAAATACTTGTTTGTGACGTCACATCTCAGTAGCCATTTGTATGGAGCGTTTTGGGTTTGCCCAAAATAATGTCATTTTAAAGTTATTCTTTCAACTATCTATAATTGAGAGGTCTTTTGATTACAAAAAAAAAGTCAAATACACTTTCCATCAACCGTTAGCATATTGACCAAACTTAAGAAATCATGGTTCTAGCTGTGGTAACTCAGTGGGTAAGAACACGCCTTCCGTATGAGGATCGTGGTTCGAGCATGTACCTCTAGATTTTTCAAATCTATGTGTGTATTTTTACCATCACCTTGGCAGTGCGGTGAGGGAAAACATCGTGGGGAAACCTGCACGTTTCAAATAGTTTTTGAAACGTGTAACGATGATTCAGTCGGTCTGATTCTCTTGTTAAAAGGTTGCGAAGGTCAGACGGCGGTGGCTTCTTGTAATCATCATCATTCAATGTCATCATCATCATCATCATCAGCAACCCACACTCGTCTACTGCTGGACATAGTTCTCCCCTAATGCACGCCACTGCTCCCTATTTGCGGCCACTCTCATCCAGCCCACACTAGCCAGCCTTCGAATGTCATCATCCCATCTTGTCGCAGGGCGTCCAACACTACGCCTACCGAGTCGCGGTCTACACTCAAGGACTTTACGGCTCCAACGGCTGTCAGTTCTGTGGCTAATGTGACCGGCCCACTGCCACTTCGGTTTGCTAATTCGGTGGGCTATGTCGGTGACTCTGGTTCTCTGTCGGATTACATTATTTCTGATGCGGTCCTTCAGAGATACTCCAAGCATAGCCCTTTCCATAACTCTTTGAGCGACTTTGAACCGGTGGATTACCATTGTAATTCAGTGTGATTACCTCCCCAAACCCTGAAACATAACCTAAACGTACCCTGGGCTCCACACTGACTGCTTTGGACGCATATGGGATTTATTTCACCCTAAGATAAAGGATGACGATTACTAGGAAAAATATCATGAGATAAAGAACTCCGAAAACCAATTCTAAATGAGCAATCTAAAGAAATTTCTGTTCGACGAGCAAGTTGCTACTACGTAGGTCGTACTATATGTATGTATGTATATATATACATGTATGTGTATATATGTATGTATATGTATATGTGTGTATATATATATATATAAATATATATATATGTATATGTGTATATATATATATATATATATACGAACACGCACGTACACACTCGCACATGGACAAGCACACAGGCACACACATACGAAAACACGTACTTTTAATACCTTACATGCACACACGCATCCAAACAGCAAATCCATGCAAGAAAGCAGCACGCGCAGCACATTAAGTTTCTTATTTAGAGTTGATTTTGTTTTATTATTTTTATCGTATTTCTTTCTTCTTCTTAACCATGTTTATATCTAGGTATATCTTTTGATGTAAAGTAGGTATTTTTATTAATGTTGGCTGGTGACTCTCTCTACCTCAATGGTTCCCACAGAATACCAGCGTCATGGCGTTCCGGCGCCGTGACATACTGCTGAGTGGCAACCATTTTGGTAACATATCACGGAAAGTGTTTTTACCTTGTATTATTTTTCTCTTTTCTGTAAAAATCATGTGATGTGTTTACCAAATAAATGCTTATTCTATTCTATTCTATTCTATTCAAGTGTCTACCTGCTTATTTGTTGAAAAGTTTTTCGGGATTCTAAACGGGTAATGATTCAATTAAGTTAAAGCGATATCTTTGGATGCAACCGGGAATAGGCTTGTGTACTAGGTCAGAGATTGGCAGATTTTTTAAATAGCAACGAGAAATAACGGTCAAAAGAAGCTATGTTTATAATTTCAGTTTGAAACCTTATGTATTATATTTGTTATGAGGCCTTAAAGGCCAAGATGGGCAAGTAAATTTTAAGTCTTAAATTTACGAAATATTTATATAGCAATCGATATGTTATTCAATTAATAGCAACTTTTGTTGAGAAACCATTTTCATAAACCCACTATTTCATATACCTATCGAACAAACCTATCTCGCGATGCGCACAAACTAATGAGGGCTGATGTCATGCCTCGCGTCGCTGTTTGTATGGAGCGTTTTGGGCAAGTCTATTTTAATTGATTTTCAAATTGTCCTATCTCGAAGAGCTTCCAAGATAAAAAATCGATTTATTGGTTCTTATATTTCCAACAAGAGAAAAAAATAGGACACAAGCCTAAGATGAAGAGGACCAATCATGGTTCAAACAGACCCTACGAAGCACGGCTTTGGACGCAACCAGTAAAGACACACTAATATCATAATTGCATATTTACGAAACATTCACCATCGGATACTTCCAACCCTGTTCGCATCTCAATTACGTACCATAATAGATCATTTACGACGTGTAAACAAACCGTTAACCATGGTATCCATTAGTGGGCGAATATGCGATAAAACGAGCATAATGTCTGCTGTAATCCGCAGTGGAGCCGTGGTATACGCTGTTAATTAAAGTTCCACAAATATTTTATAACTACTAATAAAGGGAAACGTGTTGGGAAGAGATTTTCCACTCACTATGCCCGTGCAAGTGAAGTGATAGAATGCGAAATGAGGTAATCTGATTAAGAACCACGGTCGGACAAAAATGATTAATGCAATTTTATAGGAAGATGAATTTCATCTTTATTCCATTCATATTTTACCCTATTTGCATTAGAGAAAAATATTTGGTATCAAATAGTGACCTGGAAAAGCTTCTATTCACTGCCTCACAGAAAACCGGCGTGAAGCAGCATTGTGCTGTTTCGCTGCGTGAGTGAGGGTACCAGAGGCCCAATCCGGGGGTAAGGGGAACCTAAACTAAAGGTCGGCAGCGCACTTGTGACTCCACTGGTGTCGCGGGTGTCGATGGGCGGTGGCAATTGCTTACCTGCAGGTGATCCGTCTGCTCGTCTGCCAACTACCTATCACATAAAAAAATATAATATTCTCGGATGATTAAGCCTTAGACTTGACTCGACCCATAGAATAATGACTAGAAGGATAGTTTCCTTACTGCTGCCACCTCAAATTTGAAGCACAAATTTGGTTTTTCAAGTTGGTACTGTCAACATAAAAATCCCAATTAATGTTACCAGTCAGAACATTTTCCCTAAAACATGTAAAATGGTTATTGTAGTAACTGATACTGTTTTAATAGTATCTAAAACAACGCTTACAAGTATCTACCTAACTGTGATTATAAAATTTGTTGTCATGTTATGTTTTGATATTTATGATGCCCTGACCATACAATAGTGAATAATAAAGAGCTGCCTACTTATTTTAATGGTTATCATGGTGAGTTTCAATTCGTGTAAAATGTGGATCCATGTATTGCACTGTCAGACACACATCCGCCTACATAAATTTTAAAATTATTATTAAACGAATAAATTCTTGCTTATTTATTTTTACCATATAAAAGTTCCGGTACCCGCACTCACTCAGCGAAACACTTTAGAGACACTGTTTCACGCTGCAAACATCAGTAGCAACTGATTAATTTAATCAGTCGGAGCAATCAAATCTTACAATAAAGTTGAAATGGGGAAAATATTTTTTTTTCATTATCGGGTAACACTGAGCATTTTAATAAATCGTTTGTGTTTTTAGCTTATAAAACACAACATATTATGAGTTATTGAAGGCTTACCTGTGAAAAGTGATTTTATTACACTTCCTATGCTTTTCCGAATCATTGTGACAAAATTTTACCGCACAAATTGTCATAGTAAATTAATTTTCGCGAGATGTGTTTGACAGCCAGTGACATTGACGACTGCGGAGCTGTCCGGGCGTTTACGGCTCCATTTGAGTTGCTTCGAATTGTAAGCGCAGACTAGGTTTCTAGTGTTCTTATTATTCTATGATTCGACCAATCTTTATCCGTGGAGAAATGTATGGTATATCGTCAGATTTGACAGCGCTATTCCATAAATATCTATAGTATCGGAATAGGATTGGTCGAATCGTCCTTTCAGACGGTTAAACAGCTGTCTATACACGAAGACTTTTAATCGGTGATCAGGACCTACTGATTCCGACTAGGTGGATGATGGCCATTGCTATAGTAATAGTAGTTACATGTTTTCTTTTTGTTTAGGTTTTATTTTAAATTTTATTAGATATCTAAATTTAATTGGAATGTATGGTCTTCCTACATTTTTATGAAGTGTAGAAAGCTATTTTAATTTTCTTTAATTTGTTTTATTTGGCGTTGTCTGCCATTTGACAGTTTTCTACCAATAACATGAAAAACTTTAAATCTCTAATGAGGTTTGTTATCATCACTGTACCTGTACTTATGAAGAGGTTTTATTTGTAACAAGGAGGAGTAGGATGACCATATTCATAGTTATTAACTTAAAGTCCCAGACAAGAAAAAAAAAATGGAACGCTGACATGTAACTACTATTACTATAGCAATGTCCATCATCCACCTAGTCGGAATCAGTAGGTCCTGATCACCGATTAAAAGTCTTCGTGTAGAGTTGTCCAAAGAGTACATAAATACACTATTATCTAACTCACATACAGGTGTCAAGGCCGCAACCGGACTGCAGTAACCCCCACTACGAACCAGTTTCTGTTTTATTCCACCGCGCGTGTATCTCAAGCCTCGCCTGGTCACCCGACACCGGCGTGTACTTTCCCACAAGAAACAGATTTTCCTGCATTCCACCAAGTGTAATCAAAGGCATAGATGATTTTCTTCTTGAGCTTTTTGTTTGACGGCCTTGGGGATTGATCGCAGACTATACAACGTGTTCCTTAACTTCATAAGTATATAACCTTTGCCTATATAATATGCTCCAACCCTTTTCTTCTAAGGCGGCTAATCTCAACGATCAGCCACTTACAGAAACAGAAACAGAAACATTATTTATTTGCTTAATACACAATTTGATACAAAGATGTTATAAAAAGTATCATGGACACGGTATCCAGCCTGCCAGCAGGCGCGCAAATAGATCACATACATTGATCATTGATGTGATACGACCGGAGAGGCGCAGGACCAACGGCTTAACGTGCTTTCCGAGGCACGGAGGTATTTTCTGATTCCGGACTGACACTGAGAATTTCTTAACAAAAAAACTCAGGTACAAATTTTGGTCTGACCCGGGGATCGAACCCGGGACCCCGAGCGCAGCCGTCGCTTTTAAAGTGCGACGCACTACCTACTGCGCCAACGAGGCAGTCCTATATGTCTAAACCTAAGTAATATGATAATTTCTCTCTAAAGGGCGAACTATTAAAAAAAAAATACAATTTGCATCAGTCACCTGATGAATGAGAAGGTGATATTCTTTTTTCATATTTCACCTTGTTGCTATTAGAAAATCGTTAAACTATATTATTTGATAATTATAGGATATCAACAGGTGCCCGTTGTAGACATGAGGTGCGGAATATGGATTCGATTTCTAATCATGAACAGTTGGAAAATCGACAAAGTATTAGGTACAGACCACCACACACCAGGCTACCACCATCTGTCAATATTCCTCAATTGATATTGAACCGAATTTGGTCGACATAAAAGTGAGAATCGAATGAAGAAGACAGTTTTGTATACTTTGATGTGTGGCTCTACGTACATGTTGTAGACAATTATCGGAATAAAACACGTTATGATGACTAGACGAAAACTTAGATGTACGCCGAAAATAAATAAAACACACACCTTTTGCGCAAAATATAAACTTCGAACATATCTTATCTTATCTTATCTGTTAGGGGCCATTTTCATGGGGCACGTCGACCCTAAGGGATCTTTTGTACGGTCAGCATCAAAAGTAGGTTAACACTTTAGTACCATGTCAAAGTAACTGTTCTGCCTATGACAGTCAGTTTCCAAGGGGTTCGTAAAAAATGTTACTTCGACATGGTACTAAAGTGTTAAGCTAATTTTGATGCTGACTGTACCTCCCCTTTCTTTTGCGCTCTTACTCACGAAAGATTCGTTTCATCAGCATCACGATGTCTTTCGGATTGAAGTGCCTGTAGTCTCCTGGTTTAGGATAAGCGTTACCTAGAAGACACATTCTGCCTCTGGCTAGTGAGTCGCATTCACATAAAAGATGTTCTATGGTTTCCGTCTCCTCCTTGCATGCTCTGCAGTCGCTGTTCGATGTCATGTTCATCTTCATCAGCATTCGAACATATACTTCCTTATTACAAATCGCGAACTAAGGAGAGTCCCGGAAAAAAACTCGTGCCAGAGCCTTTGGACATTGCGTGTTGGAGCAGGACGACACGAGCTTTAGTACGGTAATAACTTTAGATCGCGATTTGTAATAGGGTGGATATTGACGATCGCAGAAAACTTAGGCAGAAAATAAAGAGTCCCCACTACCGTCCCGTGAAAAGCGCGCTTGCGTTGCCTTCACTCAACATTCAAATTTGAGCTATATGCTGATAGACACAAGGAATCTTAAAATTGAGTTCCGTGTTTTTCCGCGGGACTTCTTTCATGTTCTCAGTTACGCGTGGATTGGAACTTGACAATAGTTCACATTAAAATCTGCGAAAACTGAGCGATGGTAGCAAAAATGCGCATGCTTTGCGGGGAGTTGTGTTTCGAATCCGAGTATGCACCTTGGGATTTATCAAAGCTAAGTATTTGCGTATTTCTACCATTAGCTCGGCGGTGAGGGAAAACATCGTGAGGAAACCTACACGTTTCGGAAGCATACTTTGTGTAACATTGTTTTTTATCTGATAGGGGGCAGACGAGCAGACGGATCACCCGATGGTAAGCGACTACCGCCGCCCATGAACACCTTTTAAAAAGGAATTTCCTTTTTAAAAGGTGTTCATGGGCGGCGGTAATTGGGAGCGTTTAAGTATTACGTAACGCAATTTTTGGAAATTTTTTACGCAAAAAATTGATTCACGCCAAACGTGACCGCTTTTGGCGTGAATCAGTTTTTCGCGTACAAATGTTGGGTCCGCATTTGTGCATGGTAATTTAATAAATAGTATAAGTGTTTGCCGAGAGGTTGTAACCTCGAAATTGTTTAAAATAGATCTGGTTTAGTAGAAAAAATTAAAATCGATTGGCGTCGCTAGTGTGCCCTACCCGTCACCTTAACTGAAAGATATGTACATTCTCTGTTGCGCCCGCCATAGATCAGGTTACATTGTCGTTTACGAACGAAGCAGGGTTGCGAGCCTTGACCTAAAAACGTAACTGGGTCATTTCTACCCCACGGGCTATCCGCCGAACTCCAATATAGGACGGATTGCAGCAAAGTCACTGTAAGCATTGCAGTAAAAGCACAAACCAAGAGACCACCTAAACGACAAAATTTTTTGGCTCCTCACTAATGAATCCTAGAGTTGAGATAACGCCACCACTTGGCTCCTCACTGATGAATCCTAGAGTTGAGATAACCCCACCACTTGGCTCCTCATTGATGAATCCTAGAGTTGAGATAATGCCACCACTTGGCTCCTCACTGATGAATCCAAGAGTTGAGATAATGCCAAAAACAGCTCATTTACCGTGGAAATTTACTTTTTGTTCATTTCATTTTCACGCTTCGATATGAATGGGCCGTCTCGACCGGAGTGGTACCATGGCCTCACAGAAAGCAGCCCTGCGCTGTGTTTCGCTGCGTGAGTAAGGGTACCGGAGGCCCAATCCGGGGAAAAGGGGGTTTAAGGTGGGTAGCGCACTTTTGACTCCATTGGTTTCACGGGTGCCTGGACCGCGGCAATCGCTAACCACCAGGCGATCGTCTGGCACTTACACTTAAAAAAAAAAACTCGAATTAAAAAAAAAAGTGGTTGTATAGTATCATTGGAACAAACATACTTACTGTCTCTCAGGCTCAGACACACACACACTTCTGGAGTGATATCACAGCCTCACTGAAATCGCCAGTTTTTCTGTGAGGCCACGGCCTCCGAGCAATAACGCCTGCTCGATCGGAGTAATACCACGTTATCAATCCGGTCGAGCAGACCCATTCATACCGAAGCTTGACTCTCCTATAATCAATCAGACAGACTGATAGCCACAGGCAGTCAGTCGGTTTTTCCCAATTCGCTGAGTGAGTGAGGATACCGGACCCTATTCGGGGAAGAGGAGTTGAGGGTTGCCAGCGCACTTATAACTTCACTGAAGTAGCGAGGTGTCCATGGGTGTGGCAATCCCTTACCTAGAGTAGACGGATCACCGTCTACTCTGCCACCCATCACAACACAACATCCGCGGTGCGTTCCATTTCTTGGTAGTACGTATATATACGTATAGTATAATTTGATCTTTCGATTACCTATCCATCTGTCCCTAGGTGTCCAGGAGCGGAGATTTCCGGTAGAACACCATTTTTTTATATTTTCTTAAAATATGAAAACCGAAGATTGTGAAATTCTCAACGTGTAACCAATGGTTGGTCTGGCTTCATTGTCTGAGGGTTGCGAAGGTCAGACAGCAGTAGCTTCATTGTGATTACCGGAGTCGCCAAAACCTGGATCATGGTCCAAACGTACCCCAATCTCTAAAGCAACTGCTTTAGGAATGACACTGAGATTATGATGATGTATTCCCTTGAAGATTCATGTTTATTTTGCCCCCATCCATTTGGATCCCATGAAGGATTCATATCAATTTTGCCTCCCTTCCTTTGGGATTTCCTTATATGATGCTCTGGGGTATTGATAAAGGCTTATCCAACGTCCAGTTAGGTTCACTGGATTATTCTTGTTATTTGCTGATTAAGTTTAAAGAACGGATACAATTGCTGCTGTTAGTCGTTCTTTTTATCGCTCCTCCTCGGTCGCACAGCGAGATTCCTTTTTACATTTGTGTACACCCGGGGTGGACAACAGGAATACTTCACTTGTGACCCTTTCACTGTGGTTCACCCGCAGAGCGGACGCGTCCGCCGTATTGTTTCACTGTTACCCATGTGGAAACAGATTACACCGACGCGGCATAGGAAACTGCAAATCGACTTCGTTTGTTTTGAATAACGTTTGGCTCACTTAAAACTCACGGCTCACTATAATAGAATAGTATTATAACATAAAAATCGTGGGGAAACCTTTTCTGGTTCTTTGTCGCTGGGGAATGCCGCTGGCCCGAAGTGCAATGGGCTTACGTTGCCTTATGCATACCCTCCTGCTAGGGAGTAAGAGGGTATGCATAAGGCAACGGTCTCTTAACGAGAAGCTGGCCAGAGGCATACCCTTGCTTCAGTCATGGGTCTAGAAGGGCGAAACCTAGCGCCCATATGAGGAAACCTGTACGAGTATCCATGATTTGCTCTGGTTCCCCTGTCTAAAGACTGATTTACACGCGTGGTGCATGCTGCTGCCAAGCCAATAGAACGCTACTCGGCTTGTTTACTTTTAGGATGCGAGCTACCTTCCAGCTCGCACGTGCGAGTTACTCGTACGTAATTAAGTGACGTTTAAACAGTGAGAGTTACTTCAGCGCACTGTGTAGCTAAACCACTCTTCAATCAAAGGGTTCGGCAGTCGCTTCATTGTAATTACCAGACTTACCAAACCCTAGATCATGGTCCAAGGGTACCCTGGGCTCCAAAGAGACCGCTTTGAATGCAACGCTGCCGTCCGCTAACTAAAAGGTCGCTAAGCCACATCGACTCTATGGCATAGCGACGTTCTAGTTAGCGGACGGTAGAACGGGGAATAACACGAGATGCGTATTCCCACCATAGACACATCTCCACTAGTCCGGAACCGGTTATTGCTTTTCCGTCGTATATCCGTGCAGCTTCCGCTAGGTGGCGCGCGTGTCGTGCCGGTAGATAACAAATGGCGATCGTAGTTGAATGCAGCCTTTTTTCAAGTGAAGTAATCTGTGTTTGGTTCTTTGAATAGGGAATTAGTTTCTCTCCTCAAAGGTTTGGTTAATAAATACGACCGTAATAAAATTTTGGAAGAAGATTTTTAGTGATTTTGAAGCTTTCGGACTGTCATAGTTTTACATGCATGTTTCTATCTAATGTTCATTACATAAAGTCTGGTTGGAATATCTGTATTACTTATCTAACTTTGGAGTTTTGTTTATTGTGCAATAAAGAGTACCTTTTTATCTATCTAAACAAGTATATTAAGGCCGCTTTTACCGATCAGTGGCGCTGCCAATTGAAATTTATTGATTGTAATGAATTTAATACCTACATTTAATGAAAAAAAAGCAAAAAAGGGGCGTGAAGCGGCATCTCAGCAGGCCCTCAGGGTGAGGATTCAATGGGTACTTTGTTATTTCTTTTGTGCCTGTCAACCTCATATTTGGATTTCACGGTCGCTTACCATCAGGCGGAGTGAGGTTATCCTGATTGGCCTTTCTTATAAAAAAAAATGTTCAAAACATTTTACGTAAAATAGTATTTGTGATTGTTCAAGCGTATTTTGCATGCACCATTCATGTAACAATCATCTCGAGTATGATTTAAGTTAAATGTGGCACTAAAAACTTGACAGCGCCAATGATCGGTACAAGCCCTCTTAAGTAAAAATATAAGGCATCCCTCAGCGTCCCTAGACCCGCCTGTTAGCTAATTCGGCTAAAGACCGTCGCGCCGGCTAGGCGAAACATAAAACATTAATATCATAAGCGGCAATTAATTAGCGAGCCTAAACAGAATTGCCCTGAGTCCGACGGATATGTCCACGGGGTGTCCGTAGCCCTATCAATTTTAAATACCAGACGTTTACGGCCGTCGTCAGAACGTTCACCCTCACACATTGGAACCCAAATGGCCTCGCACAGTCGGTTCCAGAGGAATTTCCTCCCGCGAACGCACCGGCTGTGAAATGAGCTGCCATCAGAGGTTTTCCCGGGGGAATACATCATGAGTTCTTCAAAAAAGGAGTGTTAAGTAAGATATATAAAATGTAAATTGCGGTTTACGGTTTATAACGTATTAATAAAAAACTACTTACTAGATCTAGTCCAAACCAATTTTCGTTGTTAGTTTTCATGATTATGTACATCATATATATTTTTTTTACTTTTATAATTCATTTATTATAGAAGTTAGAGGGGGACACAATTTACCACTTTGAGAGCGTCTCTTGCGCAAAGTATTGTGTTTAGAAATAAATGATGTTAAAACCTCAACTTCATTTTTAAGACCTATCCATAATAGATACCCCACACGTATAGGTTTGATGAAAAAAAAATTTCGAGTTTCAGTTTCAAGTATGGAGACTCCCCAATTTTTTTATTATTTCCAATTTTTGTGTAAAAATCGTAATGCGGTTAACAAAATACATCTATTTACCAAGTTTCAATAGTATAGTTCTTATAGTTTCGGAGAAAAGTGGCTGTGACATACAAACTGACGGACAGACACGACGAATCTATAAGGGTTCCCTTTTTTGCCATTTAGCTACGGAACCCTAAGACCGTGTTTTAGCAGGACATGACCGTACCAACGTAGGCGACTTTTCAACAGTTTGTCTGCTATATCACTGACAAGAGAGATGTAGGTTTGCTTATGCTGTTTGTTCAATTGAATAGAAGCAACCCTGGATCAAATAAGGATAGTTTTCGAGTTTTCTTTTTTAAGTTTGCTGTTTTAAAAAAATGCTGAAATATTTTACTTGCATGATTGATACGCTTCAGGTATCGCTACTCAAAAATATTTTACGTAAATGTACGATGGCTCGTACAATGTGCGTATTTTTACCATTTGTTGGTAAGGGGTCAGACATCGTGAGGAAACCTGCACGTTTCGGGTTAATTAAGTGTTAAGTTTAAGCTGTGAAGTAAAGTAAAAACCCACAATATTGTAGAGTTCATGATTCTGAACGTGTAAACACGATCTATGTATATGACGCAGTTTCCCGAATGCTGTCCTGTTGTTCAGTTGGCTTAATATTACTAGTTACTTAATATTTCTTTAGTTCCAAACAGTACCAATAGATAGCGCTAGAAGTTGATTACACCGCGCAAGTGTTTCGCCTTTTCGGTTTACCTTGTTGTTGTCTATACAATTTACCTCATGCTTTTTGTTGTTGCAGACGAGGGCGGCGGCAGCTCGGACACGCGGTCAGACAGCAGTGAAGACGAAGTGACGGAGCACGTGACGCGCTCCACGCCGCCCGCAGACATGGCCGCCGCCAGGGCGCAGGTAACCGCCATCATTGTAAGTACCATGGCATAGTTGCTTACGTAGTATGTAGGGACACGCGGTCGGACAGCAGGGGACGATAAGATGTAGCACGTGACGCGCTCCACGCCGCCCGCAGACGTGGCCGCTGCCAGGCGTAGGTAACCGCCTATCATTGTAAGTACCATGGCATAGTTGCTTACGTAGTATGTAGGGACACGCGGTCGGACAGCAGAGGACGATAAGACGTAGCGCGAGACGCGCTCCACGCCGCCCGCAGACGTGGCCGCCGCCAGGGCGTAGGTAACCGCCATCATTGTATGTACCATGGCATAGTTGCTTACGTAGTATGTAGGGACACGCGGTCGGACAGTAGGGGACGATAAGATGTAGCACGTGACGCGCTCCACGCCGCCCGCAGACGTGGCCGCCGCCAGGGTGCAGGTAATCGCCATCATTGTAAGTACCATGGCATAGTTGCTTACGTATTATGTAGGTACACGCGGACGGACAGCAGAGGACGAGGTGACAGATAGAGCACGTGACGCGCTCCACGCCACTATAGTAAGTACAAAAGTACCATAGCATAGTCCTTGCTTACGTACATAGGAATGCGCGGGCGTGGAGACGAGGCGAGCTCGTGTTCACATTGGCCATCAAACGTATGCGCGCGAGTGTAGCTGTTAAAAAATATTAAGAAGATCTTTTATTCAAACTCTTCTTTATTGAAGTTGATGTTTCGACTTTAACTTATAATAAAAAGAGAGCTCTCTCCGCGCCTCTCTTTGTGCGTTTCGTACGTGACCACTTGCATAATACTTCATATGTTTGATCGCGCTCACCGCTGCGCCTGCACGTCAGGCGTTTACTCATATACCTACTAAGATACTTTTATTTCTTTGACTAAATAGAAGATTGTTTCATTATTTTTTGTGACAGTCGACTGCAGTCATAGTATTTATTGTTTTCATGTCTTTAGATTAATCAATCCCCTAATCTTTCTAATGTTTTTGATAGCAAAGAATCGTGCGGTTGCTAATATTATAGCGAATACCGCAGCCTATAGATCCGTAACTCCAGAGAACATGCATACGTGTTGTTCGAGCCTAGTAAAAACATAAGCACTCCTTTTTTGAAGGACCTCATAGCTTTTGCCTCATATTGCCTGGTATTGAGTACTGTTTATTTTATCACTTTTATTATTGTTCTAGGTGCCGACTATCAGCGTAACGCCACACAGTCCTGGAGTGCTGGACGACAGCTTGCAGCAGTTACGTCGCTTGCATGCAGCCGTGCAGCGGATGCGAGCGGCGCCATTGCCGCTGTTGGTAAGTATCATTAAGTACAAAGCAACGACTAGAACATTCCAGATTATAAGCGTGACGTCACAAAGTCCGGGATTGCTGGTCGACAGATTGCAGCAGTTACGTCGCTTGCATGCTGCCGTGCAGCGGATGCGAAGTAAGTATCATTACCAACAAAGCAACGGTTTGAGTATTCCTGATCATAAGATTGACGCCACACAGTCTGGGAGTGCTGGACGACAGATTGCAGCAGTTACGTCGCTTGCATGCTGCCGTGCAGCGGATGCGAGCGGCGCAGCGAGCGAGCCGTGCAGAGATAGTAAGTATCATTACTAACAAAGCAACGGCTTGAGCGTTGCAGAATATAAGTTGACGTCATACAGTCCGGGAGTGCTCGATGACAGCTTGCAGCAGTTACGTCGTTTGTATGCGCCCATCGTAGCAGGAAAGTGATATCATAAAAAAAAAGCTATAAAAGACGTAAAACGCGAAGACGATAATGATGCTAAAACAAGCAAAGTATCTTCTGAAACGTTTTTTAGACCATTTTATAATATGTTCTTGTACCTACTTAGAGGAAGAGACAATGATCTATATTTTTTTCTAGTACGCCGCCCTCACTTCGTTTCGGGAGACAACCTCAAAAACCGTAAAGTTTAACAGCATGCTAGCTTTGAATCTCCGTTTTACCCCCATGAGGGATGAATTTACAAAAATCCTTTCTAAGTGATCCTCATTTTTTCTTTTTTATTGTGATAGGTGGCAGACGGATCGCCTGATGGTAAGCGATTGCCGCCGCCCATAGACACCCGCGACAGCAGTGGAGTAAACGAAGTGCGCTACCAACTTTTAAACCCCCCTTTCCCCTGGATTGGGCCTCCGGTACCCTAACTAACGCAGCGAAACACAGCACAGTGCTGCTTCACGCCGGTTTTCTGTGAGGTCGTGGTGTCACTCCGGTCGAGCAGGCCCATTCATGCCCGAGCTTGGCTCTCCCTCGCTCTACGCTATAAATGGAACCCCTGTGCAAAATTTCAAGTTTTTAACGCTTATAGTTTAGACCCTGCGTGGATGGATTTGTCAGTAAGTCAGCTTTCCATTATATAGATTTAATAAGATTAGCCGTGTGGTCCCTAGCAGAGTAGAATAGGCCACCCTCACTCTTACCGAGGTGTCGTAAAAGGCGACTAAGGTAAAGCTGCTGGCATGATCATCAGCACCCAGAGAAGGAAAACTCTGCATTTATATGAAAACCCTCGCCAACCCGTCTGCCAAGCGTGGTGAGTATGGCAATTAACCCTCATGTGATTGAGGGAGGCCCGTGCCCCAGCAATGGGGACTTAAATGAGCTGACGATGACGATGAGTAAGATTAACCGTAAGTTCTTGTTTCGCAGGCCACAGGCACCAGTCGGCTCAGCACATCATGCCCCTCCCTGTGCAAGGATGGGGCGCCGGAGCCCGAGTGCTCTTCACCCACACACTTAGACTTTTATCCTCAAAGTAGGAAGGGCAGTGGTGAGTGAACTTTTTGTATGAAAATCGCAGTTTGAAAGTCCTCATATTAGCGTATAATTATCAGTTGCGTTCAAATCTGACGCTTCGGAGTCCGGGGTAAGCTTAGACCATGATCCAGGATTCGCCAAGTCTGGTAATTACTATGAAGCGACTGCCGTCTGACCTTCGCATATCTTTGAAAGAGCAATCAGGCTCTCATCATAGCGTATAATTCCCAGTTTCGTCCATAAGAGTCGCTTCAGAGCCCTGGGTATTCATATTCGTATTCTTTATTGTTCCATGTAGGCAAAGCTTAGATCAAATCTAGGTCTTAAGGCGACGGGTAGCCCTAACTAGCGACACCATTCGTTTTTAATTGTTAGCTACTAACCCGGATCTATTTTAAACAATTTCGAGGTTACAACCTCTCGGCAAATACTTATACTATTTATTAAATAACCATGCACAAATTTTGGGTCCGTTTTTGTACGCGTAAAATTGATTATGTTATATTTATGTTATACTAAGTAAATGTAACAGTGATAGTCACAGTTACATTTAAGCTTGCTAATCCGGTGAGCAATGTCGATAACTTAGCGTATAATTCCCAGTTGCGTCCAAGCTGTCGCTTCGGAGCCCGGGGTACGCTTAAACCATGTTCCAGGATTCAGCAAGTCTGGAAATTACAATGAACTGACTGTCGTATGACCTTCGCAAATCTTTGAAAGGGCAACCAGATTCCTCATCATAGCGTGTAAAATTCCCAGTTACGCCCAAAGCTGTCGCTTCTGAGCCCGGGGTACGCTTAGACCATGATCCAGGATTCCGGCTAGTCTGATTATTACAATGAAGCGACTGCCGTCTGACCTTCGTAAATCCTTGAAAGGGGAACCTTGACCCTCATCTTAGCGTATAATTCCCAGTTGCGTCCAAAAGAGTCGCTTCGGAACCCCGAGTTTGCCTTAGATCATGATCCAGGATTCGGCAGTTCTGGTAATCCCAATGAAGCGACTGCCGTCTGACCTTCGTAAAACTTTGAAACTGGGAACCAGACCAACTGGAAGAATCATTGGGATTTTTTCACCATTCTATTTATTTATTTATTTATTTGGACAACCAACAAGGCATACACTACAACATTCTTAAGACTAACGCAGTAGGTAATTAAATTCTTAGTGGTGACTTAATTATAGGTTGCCACGGCATGCGAAGCGATACTATATTATATACTAACATCAAATCTCATTTAAATATATAACAGAACATTATTTAGAGGAATCAAGTGTAAATATGACTTCATTATGATTATACGAGACGTTTATTTATGTTACACTTGTAAGAGGAACAAATCTGCAATATGTGGCTAACTTTTCAAAATATATATTCGTTTATTTCTTACACAAAAAAAAGTGGAAAAATAAACCCAAATTCTTACATAATCTATTATTACATAATAAGTCCTTATTTCTTCCTTCGCGAGAAAAAAAATACCTATTTGGAAAATTTGTCTACTCATTCACTCCCCCGAAAGAGGAATTAATACTTACACAATATCTTAAAATCTATGGAGATATGGACCATTCTAACAAATAACTAAAGGAATATGCCAGCTTTAATGAAAGGTTCGTGTGCAGGTGAGTCCCGGCAATGGGGCCTGTGGGAGCGGCGCGACGAGGGCCGCCGCAGCTCCTGGGCGGCGTTGGAGCCCGGCGCCCATCGGCAGCGCAGGTATCAACATAGATAGATAGATAGATATTCTTTATTGCACAAAAATAAAATACAAGCATGATACAACAGCAACAGACAGTACAATAAGGCGGTCTTATCGCTTGTAGCGATTTCTTCCAGACAACCTTTGGGTAGAGGAAAGAAATATAGTATTCGTAATAATAAGGGAAGGCAGTGCAAAGTAGTTTAACAAATTAAATTGAGAATGGCGGAGTTATACATTATTTTATATATTGATATTATTACATTACATAAATAATAATAAACGATACATACATACCCAATAATAATATATACATAGATAATTTATAACAACATACATTTACAACATAGTTAAAATCTATTAGACATACTTTGATAATTGCGAAAATAAAAAAAAAACTAGGAGAGCTAACACGAACTCTTTTTTTTTTCAAAAAAATCTTAGTGTGTGCTCATAACGTAAACAATTTGTATAAAAATTTCGAAATTCGAATAAAAATTTGCATAAAAGCTCCGAATAGGTGATATTTTTAATTGTACAGGCGACAAACGATTCACCTGGAGCCCAATTCTCGTGCTTGTGGTATTTTGAAAACATGGTGTATATCACCTGAAAACCATACAAAAAAACTATGTTTTAGTTATAAATGTCGTATGAAAATAAATGTCACGAGCACGAGAATTGGGCTCCTGATAGAAAGTAATCAACGCCGCCCACGAACATTTGTGAAATCAGTGAGAAATGAAATGAATTACTTACAGATCGCGTTCATACGTAAATAATAATTTTAAACACCCTTAAATTATTACAAATGGTGAACTAAGAATAGTCCCGGAACAAGCCCAGCCAGTCAGGCCAGTTCTTTTTAACATTGCGTGTTGGAACGGGATGACATGAGCTTTAGGGTAATAACTTCTACTATCTAGTTTTTAAGTTTTCATACTTTATTTTGAGTGCAATAAAAGTATATTCATTCATTCATTCATTCAACTTTAGATCGCGATTTATAATAAGGTGGATAGAGTCCACTCTCTAGGTGAATTTCTTACAGATGTTTGGAGAAAAAATATAGTTATCAGGATTTGAAGTAGTACCCACCTAAAGCCTGAATACAGCAGGAGGGTAGCCCAACCGCGAATTGACATACCGCGCGGCATAGATATTTATATAGGGCCGAGTTATAACACTGATTCTTCTTTGAAATAGAAATAGAAGAATATTTATTCAGTGTAAACATAAAATTAGTTGCATGAGAAAACAATAAAATTAAACATAGGTACAAAACACTTGAAAAGGAACATACTCAGCATGTATCGGCGGCCATGGACTCCTCGACACTGGTCTTCCGTATGTCCCTACAGAGTTAACACGACTGCACGCAGACAGCAATCAGTCTTGAACTTAGACTTCAAATTAAATAAAATAGGGAACTATGGTTTTGCGCATGAAATGAGATAAAATGAATTTGTATAGATAATGGAGTTATATTACAGTAGGTATAGTATAAGTGAAGTATAACTTTGGTATAAATGCTTAAACTCAAACTACTCAGCACCCAGGAACGTGGTTTCTGCATTTAAAAAAAAACTCAGCATCAATAATGTTGGACTTAATTTTTAGTACCCTGAACGGCCACAGCGCGTCGCTATCGTCTATGGAGTCGGAGGGAGAGGTGCCGCGCCCGGTGCGACATTCCACTCACTCACTCAACGACAATGATTTGGCTGTAAGTTTGGAAAATTACTTTTTTTATTTTAAATTAACTACTTTCTGAACGCCCTGTTGGTCTAAGTAGTGGTTTAGGTACCGGGCCGTGATCTCGTGTTCCTAGGCTCGATTCCCGGGTCGAGCGAAAAGTATGTTTCGAATTTTTCGAACATAGCTCGGGTTTGTGATCACCAATCCTCATTTGGCAAGCGTGGTGATTAAGCCTAGTCCCATCATAGTAGCGATAACTTGAGTTCTATGATAGAGGCTTTTGCCCTGCAGTGGGACAGTTTATAGGTTGTTACTTTACTGTACCGGAACTTTCTTGTTGTCAGGGCTGGTCTGTACCTTGCTCACAAAGGATGTGCGAGCATTGAGCACAGTTTTCGCATGATGGTGTGAAAACAAACTTAATGAACTACAGTATCGCGGCAACCTTATCATAATTATAAAAGCATTATTGTATTGAACTTTTCCACTAAAAAAACCTCAAGCTACTAAGGACTAAGAGCAATGGGGGCTATCGCGTGTGAAATATCCGCTAGATGGCGTACTGTAGGACTGAGGTCCATATACAATGTGATTGGTTATTTTTAATCGTGATCTGTCAAAATGTCAATTTGAGAAATTAACAACCAATGCTGTTGATGTTGAACCACGGTCCAACAGACGCCATCTAGCGGATTTTTCACAACGCGATTGCCTCCATTTTGTACCAGCGACAGACCGCGAAAACAGCTGGCGACCATCGCCGACCTATAGAAAGATATCGTAAGCGTTTGATCGCATCGTAAAAGACGTCGATCATACACTAAACCTATCAACAAGTAATAACGATACGATCAATAATCATAAATTGTTATTCGTTATAAACAGGGTGGTAATAGAATACCTATATAGTCCTTATTCCCATTTAGTCTAGTTTTAAGGACATGCGAAAGTATTTTTTAATCGTTTGATTAGTAAATTGTTATGTGATTACTTAGGGCCGATTTTTGATCCGTAGTTGTGTTTTTTAAACAATAGTTAGCTTAACCAATAGTTATATTACATGACGCTATCACTTTGACTATTGGTTAGACAGTAACTATAGTTAATTTAACGGATCAAAAAATGGGCCTTTAGGCATTCGTTCTCCTTTACCTTTGAGTTCTTAATTTGAAGATTATGACAATATTTTAAGGGGATTAATCATAAAATATGTTTGTTAAACCGTTGTTAGCTAAAAGAGTGCTAAAGCAGTTTTCATTCTTTTTTTTTAATGTATGAAATAATTTTGTTTCAAACGTCATAACACCAGTTTTAGCTAACAAAGGTTTATTGAACGTTTATGAATAAAGCCCTAAATGTTTGCAGAAGGACTTCGAGAAAGTCACCGCGGCTCTACGAGCAGGCGGCGTGGGTGTAGGCGGGGTTCTGCCAGCTGAGGGCGCGCGGCTGGTGGCGCGGCTGCCGTTGCAGAAGTCCGTCTCCACGCCCTCCATCGTGGCCGCCGTGCAGCCGCCGCCGCCGCAGCCGCCCTTGCCCATGTGAGACATCCTGCGTCATACGCACTTCAACAATCCATAAAAACACATGTGCACACCCTACTGCGTCATAAACAGTTGCCACACTCAGTAACCGCCATCCAACAGACTTACGAGACTCAGTTACACACATCCGTTCGACCCATGTGAGACACTGTACTGCGCCATACCATTACCACACTTACACACTCCTCAGCTCAGCCAATGTGAGATACGGTACTGCGTCATACACACTTACGAGACTCGGTTGCACACATCCATAGACCATAACGCAACTCGCTGGACCCATATGAGACATCGAACCGCGCCTTACCATTACCACACTTACACACTCCTCAGCTCAGCCCATGAGAGACACGGCACTGCGTCATACACTCTAAGATACTCAGTTACCGCCATCCAACACACTTACGAGACTCAGTTGCACACATCCATAGACCATAACGCAACTCGCTGGACCCATATGAGACACCGAACCGCGCCTTACCATTACCACACTTACACACTCCTCAGCTCAGCCAATGTGAGACACGGTACTACGTCATACACACTAAGATACTCAGTTAACACCATCCAACACACTTACGAGACTCGGTTACACACATCCATAGACCATAACGCAACTCGCTGGACCCATCTGAGTCACCGAACTGCGCCATACCATTACCTCACTTACACACTCCTCAGCTCAGCCCATGTGAGACACGGTACTGCGTCATAAGCACTAAGAGACGTGAGTTCCCGCCATCCAACAGACTACAAGACTCAGTTACACACATTCATAGACCATAACGCAACTCGTTGGACCCATATGAGACACCGAACCGCGCCATACCATTACCACACTTACAATCTCCTCAGCTCAGCCCATGTGAGATACCTTACTGTGTCATACGCATTTACCACACTCAGTTACCGCCATCCAACAGACTTGCGAGACTCAGTTGCACACATCCATAGACCATAACGCAACTCGCTGGACCCATATGAGACACCGAACCGCGCCATACCATTGCCACACTTACACACTCCTCAGCTCAGCCCATGTGAGACACCCTAGGTACTGTGTCATGCGCACTTACTACACTCAATTACCGCCATCCAACAGACTTACGAGACTCAGATACACACATCCATAGACCATAACGCAACACACTCGACCCATGTGAGATACCGTACTGCGCCATACCATTACTACACTTACACACTCCGTAGCTCAGCCCATGTGAGAGACCGTACTGCGTCATACACACTAAGAAACCAAATCAAACCTTCGAGAAAAGAGCGTACTCCGTTGGCCAGCAGCGCACCTGTGACTCCTTTGACGTGGCAGGTGTCCATGGGCGACGTTAATCGCTTACCATGTGGAGCTCAATTCTCGGGCTCGTGACATTTATTTTCATACGACATATATCACTAAAACATGGTTTTTTCCTATGGTTTTCGGGTGATATCTGCCATGTTCTCAAAATATAACAAGCACGAGAATTGGGCTCCAGGTGATACGTCTGGTCGTCTGACCCCTAGATCATAAAAACACACTAAGAGAGTCAGATACACCATACATAGCTCACATCAAAACTCTACTCAACACAGCATATGTTGAGTAGAGTTTTGTCGATATCCTACTCATAGACTCGTAAAACCCACACTCCCTCTCACACACATACACATAAAATGTTTTAAGAATTTATATGAGTACGAACTACGAGTAATTTGACAAAATCTTTACTGAAACTTGAATTTTAACTAAACTTTTTAGGTGCTAATTCATAAAGCCCTTTTTTACTAAAATGTTGTTTTAAAGCAGTTTTCATTTCATTTTTTCCAAAAAAAAATAATTCAAAATAAACGGTAAAACTGCTTTATAACAGTTTTAGATAAGAGGTTCATTGAATGTTTATGAATTGGACCCTTCAAATAATGCATGTTATATTTTTCTGATAATGGGCATGTTTAATTATTTATTAAATAAATGTTTTATTTTACTATGCACTATTGGCTTTGCTACGTTATTTACACTGGAAACCGGTTATAGCCGGATATATTTTTTTAATTTGCACTAATTAGTCGAACTATCGTGACAATAAACTTATGAATGCGTTTCGAAAATTAGTTTTTAATTATCGCAATATTATTTTTGTCTTTTGAATTTTTTAATTTCTGATAATCTTATAAATTGCTTTGGGATCATGATCTAATCAATCATATTTCTATATCGCATGAAATTTTTAATATAACGATGTAGGGTTTCCTTACAATAGTCATTTAGGTAAACATAGATCTTTTTAGTTATAAATAGACATCATCTATTGAGAAGACATGTGAATACAACGGAATGTGCCCGTAACTCGAAGCTAGAGGTCACCACATGTCATTAGATGAACCACTTAAAGCCGCGAATTATTTAGATTCCGCAAATGTCACGATAGTTCGACTGGAGTATTGTACGTCCCGCTCGGTGTTAGCTTGTCTGGCGCGGGTGCGAGCGAGACGGAGAGTGACGAGGACGCGTCTGCGGCCACCGTCGGCGCGACCGTGCAACTTCCAGGAAGGAGGAACAATACGCATCAAGAACATTTGGGACTACATCGCTTGGTGTTCTTGGAACAGTGAGTCGTGTTACGTTGTGGATAAGAGTCATTTTAGCTTGGCAGTCAACGAGATGGGCAGTCCAGTCATAGCTATCCACCATAGACAGAAGAATCTTGAAAGGGAATTGAGCGAGAGTAAGTTAGTTTTATTCCACCTTATGACAAAACGTGATCTTAAGTTATTACTGCACTAAAGCTCATGCTATCCCGTTCTAATACGGAATGTTAGAATGAGTTTATAGGTCCGTAACTTTTCATGGGTCTCGTTTTATAATAAGGGGTATTCAGTTGCTTCATGAGAGGGTCGAAAGCGTATTCGAGCATTCTCTTCAAACACAGTAAGTACCTACGTAATTTAGTTATAATTTCACGAGCAGTTTTACAGTTCTTAAACATTTTTAATATTAACAACAACATTTTTCTAAGTAAGCATGCTGAGGCACACGGCTTTGCTTGTGTGTTTGTCTTGATCACGTTTTACGATGTACAAGTTTTTTTGCTTATAAATTATTTGCATGAATGTTATAATTTATAACGGTTTTTTTTTCTAGGATGATATATGATTTAAGCCCGACTTCATCATTTACGAATAAATTTCGAATAGGTTATCTGACTGACGTTTGACATTAGAGTAGAATCCTGTCGTTGGCTGCGCAGCGGATTCGCCGCGGAGATAATTCTGAACGCCATTGTTTTTTTGTAGCGGTCACGTAGAAACGGCGTGTTTCGAATCCGTTGCGCAATGAATCCGTTGCGCATCCGCGACGTGTTCGCTGCGTCGTCGCTCCGCTTTGAAAACGCTCGCCACCCGCCAGTGTGGCAACTCCCTTAGTCTATGGCCAAAAGTCATCATTATAAACAAGTCTGTCAAATTGCTTTAATATAGTCTATCCTTCATGTGTGTGCTGGTGTGTGTACTTGTTTGGGTGTGTGTATACGTGTTTAGCTGTGTATGTGTGTGTGTGTGTGTGAAGAAATTTGACAGATTGTAGTAACTGGACATGTTTGTCAATCACTAGCTTTTCTGTCTGTCAGACTGTCCAACACTTGAGAATTGTTATTTAGATAATACCTACAATATTTAAAAATAGCTATAATAGGGATGGAAGTATCTTAACCCAATACAATTAAGACACCTGGTTGGAAATACTTCTTTTGTTTCGGGATTTACCTATGTGACATGAGCCTACATAATCAATTACCGTATAGTCTGGATTCTACTCTTGCATAGGAAATATGTCAATTTATTTGTCAGAAGAATTACAGTCGGTTTATTTATTAGACGAAGTAAACTTACAGATGTCAATGTGTCATTCCTATACATTTACAAACCGACTTAGATCAGAAGGCACTTCAGTGACATTGCAATGGGGGCGCTGTACATTTTTTATTTGAAAATGTCAAAAGCACTACTTGTAAAGGAAACAGCGTTAGTTCCGACCATTGCCATGTGCCAAATAATCGTGATCGGACTGTACAAAATGTTAAATTGTATGGGGACTTGACATTTGCATCTGTCAGTTTACTTCGTCTAATTAATAATCCGACTATGTTCGAGATTTATCCTAGAATAATGAAACCGGGCCCTAGAGTGAGATAGGTTGTTCTGTGACAAGTTTTTCCTAAATTTTTAGTATCGTGAGCTTATGTTTTGTTTGACAGAGCGGCATTCGACCATCACGCTGAGAAGCGACGGAAACGGGGCAGCTTATTCTTCAGGAAGAAAAAGGTAATTAACATCATCCTCATCATCATCTTAGCGTACTTACTTCTTCTGCATCCGTAGTGGTCAGTTTATTAACACTTTTTGATTTGATGAATGGGCCGGTTCGACCGGAGGGACAGAAAACTGGCGTAAAGCAGCACTGTGCTGTTTCGCTTCGTGAGTGAGGGTAGCGGAGGCCCAATCCGGGGATAAGGGGTGTTTAAAGGTTGGCAGCGCACTTGTGACTCCATTGGTTTCGCGGGTGTCTGGGCGGCGGCAATCGCTTATCATCAGGAGACCTATTTTTGATTTACTCGTATGACTTAGCATCGTGACGAGCGCACGATTTCTACTGATTTTCCTTCGACATACGAAATTCCACATTTTTCATTTTTGACCCCACCCACTCGTTGGTCGAGTGACCAAAGAGAATATAATCACTACGCCGAGTGACTTAAAGCGAGCGGTAGAAGCAACGTCAAAATAGTTGTCAATAGCAACAAGCATAAACAAAATATTATAAATTTCAAAACTTTGATTTGACTGATTTTGACAGGTGACATTCATAGTTTTTTGTGACAAAAATGCAAAGATTTTCATATTCAGCCAATAATCTATGGTTTTTGCGTACCGTTTGCAATACGGAAGTTACCGGTTTTTATAAAATTCTGCATGGAAGGGTTAGAATGTCAATTTACCGTATTATATTGGCAACATCGAAATCGAATGATTCAAAAATAGGGGAAAATCGGTTTCATGCTACTTAGAAGGCGAATGTGACTTACGTTGCAATGCGACGACGCTAAGTCATACGAGTGAATCAAAAATAGAGCTCCTGGTGATCCGTCTGCTCGTCTGCCACTTATCACATAAAAAAAACTCGCATGTCATCCTTAACGACGTCAAGCCACACCTTTTTGGGTCTACCCTTTCTGCCTGGTGGTATGGCTGGACATGTGTTTCCATCGTAGCTCACCGGTTTTCGCAGGACATTAACGTACCAACGTAGATGACTCTCCAGCGTAGCAAATTCGAAGTAGTCCAGAAGTGGAGACCGGGACTCTTGGGCCACAATCCAGGATTTGCAAAGAATTACAAAGAAGCTACTGCCGTATGACCTTTTAATAAGGGAACCAGATCAACTGAATGATGGCTACACGTTTCAGAAACTATCCGAAACTTGTTGGTTTCCTCACGATGTTTCTCGCACTGTCGAGCAAACGGTAAAAAAACGCGTATAGATTTGAAAAATTCAAAGGTGCATGTTTGTCTTCGAAGCTACGAACAAACAAACCTACCGTGGGTTTTATCGTTCTTAGTTAAATTACTGTAGTGCTCGCCTTAGAAAGAGACTAATATTTGCCTATGTCACTCTCAATCCCTTCAAATATTCATTCTCAATCCCTTCAATACCACGCCAATTCGTTTCTCCGTTTTGCCGTTAAAGACGTATAAACACACACTTTCCTATTTATAATATTACTAATGGCCCTCTCTCACTTTATTTTGTTATATTAGTTCCACTTTATACCAATAGATGGCGCTTTTTTATGTGATACTTGGCAGACGAGGATCTCCGCCGCTGCCCATAGACATCCGCGACACCAGTGGAGCCACAAGTGCGCTGCCAATCTTTGAACCCCCCTTTCCCCCGGATTGGGCCGCCGGTACCCTCACTCAAGCAGCGAAACACAGCACAGTGCTGATTCACGCCAGTTGTCTGTAAAGCTGTGTTATCACTCCGGTCGAGCCGGCCCTTTCATGCCGGAGTGTGGTTCTCCCACAGTCAAAGATAATGCTTCGATCACATCGCGCAAGGGTTTCGTGTTTTCGGATTACCTATAAACATTGCCGTCTGTATGATTTACCTCTTTATAATGGACAACATTTCATATTTTTAATATGTCCATATTGTTTTTTTATATGAAAATAGACATAAAATTAACGGACCCATATTTTTTCTTTTTTCAAAATTTGGCCATTTTCATACAAAAAAAAATTATTGAAATTCTTTATATTCTATATAGACGTAAGCGCCAAATGACGTCATCGGACGGCTGAATACAGCGATATTCCTTTGCTTATCATTGTTTTAATAAAAAAAAAGTACTACTGTCAAAGGTAAATAATACTAGTGTCAACATTGTCAACGTCACTCATTCATTCAACGTTGACAAGTTGTTTTTTTTTTGACAGTTGCATGTCATAAGTATGGCATTTAGTAAATTTAAAACTATAATGCGCTAAGCAAAGAAATATTTTACATTCTGCCGTCCGATGACGTCATCTTACGTTTTTTAGTTTTTAATTTATCGCCCTTTCATGCCGCATTGCCGCTGTGGATTTACCTCTTTATAATTATTTAGTATAGATACAGGGTGTATCTGTGAACATTTACATCCCTTTAACCACCCTCACTCTTACCGAGGTGTCGTAAAAGGCGACTAAGGTAAAGCTGCTGGCATGATCATCAGCACCCAGAGAAGGAAAACTCTGCATTTATATCAAAACCCTCGCCAACCCGTCTGCCAAGCGTGGTGAGTATGGCAATTACCCCTCATATCATTGAGGGAGGCCTGTGCCCCAGCAGTTGGGACTTAAATGGGCTGACGACGAACCATGTGTTCTAGGACTTTTCGAAATTCGTCGAAAATTTTTCGACTCCCCATACTAAATTACCAAGTCACGTGACTGACTTTGTATGAAAATTTCCAAAAGTCATAGAACAAATGTTGTTCAGAATGGTTGGTAGAACACGTGGTTGGAGGGATGTAAATGTTCTCAGATAGACCCTGCATAGATGAATGTGTTTTTGATTAGGACAAGTCGCGTAAAGCGGCGCACGCGTGGTCCGCGGCGAGGAGCGGAGGCGACTGCGACTGGTGCAGCCGCGCCCTCACCGACAAGCCCGCGCTGCACTGCGACAGTGAGTACACGCCCTTAAGTCAGCATCGTCTGACAGGTAAAGAGACAAGGGCATTGATAGCTAGCTAAGCCGGTGTTAGCAACATACAAAACATCTGATGTTGCATGGTCTTTGATTTTTTACATGTCATAATAAAATGCTCATTAATTTGAATAACTTTCGCTAAGGCGACGTTGGCCTAGTTTTTATAGTTTAGCTGGGGCGTTGTGGTTCTACATTAGTTAGCATAGTCTTCAAAATGACCTGTAATTAAATTAAATGAAATATTAAAAAGTTACCCTAACTTCACAGCTATACAATAAAAAAAGTTTTATTCGAATTCGTTCAATAGTTTGCGAGATTGGCGCGATCAAACAAGACTGACAAAAATCTAAAAAATCATTGATTCATGTTCTGTTACCGGTTTTTGATCGTCCCAAGTTATTATTTTACTCTTTTATTATATTGTTTACATAGAATACTGTAAGACTTACATTTTGGTTTTTGGTGATCAGTAATATAGAATATTTATTTATTAGAATATAATTTCCTATCAGAGCTTCAGAAATAGTAGTAAAAATAATCAGTCTTGAGTAAATTATTCTTTTGTTATTCTTTTCGCGGGCTGTTAAACCTGTTAAAATGATTTCTAAATGTCATATAAATATTTTTCTATTCATTCCAGATTGTGTCATGACAGTGCATCAAAATGTATGCAAAGATTATATAGTTGAATGCAACAAGCCAAAATCCTCTAAGGTTTGTACTATAAAATACTTTCAGTAAGGTCTATTTTTGCTCGAGTTCTCTTTAAAATGTAATTCATTATTATGTCTGTAATTTTATGTAGAATAGCGCTTACATCGAAAAGTTATTCAGTCCAAATAAGTACTGTACATTAAATGAATAAAGTTTAATTTTGTTTACTTTCAGACTTCAGTCGGCAAATCGTTGAGCGCAAACAGCGGAAAAAGCAGTAAACGGAGCTCTGTTTCCGGGCAGTCTCAAAACTCTAATAGGTAAGTACTTTTGCCAGTAAATAAATAAATAAAAAATCCAAGTTTAAAGTTTCCTTAGTTTAAACATAAATATAAAACTGGCAATGAATAAAACTGTAACGCATAGAGAGATTTTAAAATATTTTTGTATGGCGTATATTTTGCTGCTTTATTTTTTCATTGTCGCAACGACTATGGCGATGGAAACCACGAGCGATGCCATAGGAAATGCCGTTTTACGCTGATGCATTTTGGATTTGTTTTGCGTGCAGATTGTGTGCAAGATTTTATGTATTTTGCGAAGGCAAATAAAGTGAATTGTAATTAGGTATTTTTAGGTGTCAATTAATTAATCAGTGTCAGTCGTGAGGTTTGTGATTTAATTATAAGAAGATACACAAGTATGTGACACTGGTTTTACTTACCTTTTTAAGTACCTACACTTGTTTTATTACCACTGGGTTTATGCTTTGTATCATTGCTAGTTCTTCACTTGGTTGATTCTTTTTTGTTTTATGTTGTTTTTTGTTTTCCTTAACGCTATAATGGAGGCTTTATTTATTTCCTGTAAGCTTTACTTTTCGTTTTGATGTTCGTTTTGGTTTTCGAAAAACGAATGTCTTCTTATAAAGGAAATCATTGGGTTTTTGGTATGTTGAAAGTTTGAGGTGACGTTTCTACATTTAATTTCTCACACCGTACATTCAAATTAAATATTGGTGGTCTCTATCAAAATTACGAAATTATTCATCAATGTTTTCGAGGACATTCATATAGCATCAGGTAGCATGACTATACTTTCGTTTGATAAAATGTAACAAAATAATAAATATTTCACTACATCACATACATTATCTGACTCCGAGATAGGTAGCTTAACCCGTGTTACGTATATCAGAACCAACAGCGGAATTACAAATATATACATTTAAATACTATTCTTTTATAAATATAAATTAAAAATGTAAAAGGAATTAACATATTTAATTATTTTTGCTGAATATTCTGTTACTCAATCGATCGGGACTAACTTACCTTTAAATATAAACGTTCCAAATTTTGTCAGAGGTCACACAATTAATTCGTGTAACACAACACATTATGGTAAGGTGCGTACGGATAGCACGCCCTATTTCAAAAATGATCGACACTTCATGAAACGGAAGTGAGGGCTGGTCACTAGTTCATAATAAAAGACGTAGCGAAATTACTGTGGTTCCACTGTCATGTAGTTCGTGGCGGAGGTGTACTACGGACGTTAGCCGTAAAGAGAAACGAGTGCCCTCTTTGATGCGGGAACAAAAACCGAGGGACGGCGATCAAGTTACCTTGGCTTCCCCATGTACGCGTAGCTGCAAGTATGGACATGCGGAACCGGCCATAGCTCTACCGCTAAAATGTCGACCTTCCCATGCTTCGCGGGACGCTGGGCGCGGAGTGCGCTCGAAAAATCCAAAAAGTTCATATTCTGTTTGGGCCAATCAATCAGTCGGATGTCGACCGTCGCCGTCACAGACCAATAAGAATGACGTTCGCAACTAGAACCGTGCGACTGCGCGAGCTCTAAAGAGAACTTATTCGATTGGTCAAGCACAGTTCGCCCACCGCTGATTGGCATAAAGAGAAAATAAACTTTTCTGATTGGTCAAGTGCACTCCGCCCACCTGCGTCCCGTGGACCATGAGAAGGTCGACTTTGTGGCAGTAAAAGCTATTCGTACGCACCTTACAAATATTTCCCACACGGCACCTCAAACGTTCCCGCGTTCGACACGTATGCTCAGTACATATGTATGTACCTGTGTCGTCATCACACAGCAAGAAGCAGAGCGGCTGTTATTCGCCGTGGCGCCGCGTCGCGACCAAGCTCGGCGTGCAGTAAGTGGCGCGAATGATGCGATATACCGCTGCCTCTTTCTTACTCTATCATCATACATTTCACCGTCATCGTTCTGTCTCGCTCTGTCTGTCGCACCTGCGACGCGACTCTGAACTCCTGGTCACTCGGTTAGGTTAGGGTTTTTTTGTTGGCAGTTTTGTTTCGATTGTGATTTGTTTTGTAACTGTTATTTTTGCATCGATTTTGTCGATTTATTGAGGGGTTTGTTTGTGAAATATGTATATGACACTTTACACTTAAACGATATAAATATGACATTAATAACATCAGACAACATCACGTGTTACCAACAGTGGGTCCGGTAGAAGGGGTGCATCCGAAAGTCTTGGATTAACGTCGTTGCTGATTAAGTGTGTCAAAAATATTACTATGGATGCGATGGTCCGTGCAAAGTGAAGTTGTAGCAGAACGAAATCGTCTTTAGTTTAGGTGGGGTTCCCGTTTGTACTTGACTGCGGCTCCAGCAGCCAAAAAAATCATATAGTTGGACTGAGGTGCAATTACAACGGCATGGGTTGTTGCGTTCGATATTAATTTAACGTTCAAATTTAACCAATCACCATGTAGATGCCCTAAGTCGTATAGTACGCCATCTAGCGGCGTTTTCACACGCGATATTCTCATTTTCACACGAAGTTTATGGACTAGAGTCCGCGCCACCAAAGAAGTGCCATGAAAAGCGCGCATTAGTTGCCATCAACATTCAAATTTGATCTCTATGTCCATAGACACAAAAAAACTAAAATTTTAGTTCCGTGTTTTGTCGCAGGTCTCCATTCATGGCGCGGACTCTATAAGATATTGCAACGGTCTGCAACTACTGCGCGACTGCAAAACAGTCTACAGTCGGATTATTGATTAGACGAAGTAAACTGACAGATGTCAATGTGTCATTCCCATACATTTACAAAATGTCAAAGTGTGGAGCTTGACATTTGCATCTGTCAGTTTACTTCGTCTTATTAATAATCCGACATTCGATTGTATACTCGCACACACACACACAGCATAAAAATAATGTGTTAATGATTTATCGAAAATATAATCTTGGGCGCCGACTTTGGTAACACCTTTTCTCGAGTGTACTGTTATAAAATGTTATTTAAAGTGTATGAAGTGTAAGAAATGTTATTTTACACTTCTTAGTTCGTGGTTTTGTTATAAACGGCGGGTTTTTTTATAAACCCTATTATTCTTGTAAAAAAAAAAATGGCATTTTCGGGTATTTTTAATCAAGTAAAAATTGTCGTCAGTGTTATGTTTTCAGAACATTTGAATTCTTCAGAATATGTATATATTTATATCTGATTCACTAAAGTTGTTCACACCACACGCTTGGACTTAACATATTTATCAATAAAAAACGATTTGTATCTTGTGAAAACTCTATTCAGAAAAAAAAATGGCCGAGATGAAGTAAAACAAAAGACAAATGTCAAATTTTGTGCGATTTAAAGGATAGATAGTGCCATCTGTTGTCTGTTGGTAATATTTTCGCTAAATCTGCTATTTTACCGTTTGACGTGAACAGAAGTGGATGGATCCCTTGATTTCTTCTGACTTCGGTTTAGCTCAGGAACACACATACCTTTTAAATTGATAGCAACGTCTATTTCACAAACAAACGGCAGCCTCCTCACCGCGACGTCATCACACATCAGTACAGATCTTCCGTCTCACGTCTCATCCACGACGCCTTACTTGTGTATCTCTCTGTCTGTTCGAGGTAGTTTGGACTTCTCTTGAGAACTGTGTTGTCGTAGTAGAATTTCTTTAAAAGTCAGTTATTATTTCGCTGATGATTTTTTCTTACAATTTTTATGTCTATTTTAGCAATGGTGGCCAGTATGCTGACTAAGGAAGTTTAAAGATTAAAATGATAAAATAACGTCGACTATTTAACTGTGATTTTTGACACAAATACCTACGTTTATTGTAAGTAGGTACAGAATTTGTATGTAAACAATGACGTCGCGATATGAGATTTATAGTTTTATAAAAAAATCTTTATATATTCTGTATTTACGGGGGCTGTGAATTCTATAATCTATACTATTTTAAAGAGGTAAATCCTGCATACAGCGGCAACGCATATAGGTAATCCGATTGCTTGCTTGCGCGATGTTAACTACATCTAGCGACATCTATTGCTATAAAGTGGATGTCCTGAAATTAATTGAGGAAGGACCTCTATCCAGTACCAGTATCCAATAAAATTCAAACCTAAAATGAAAAAAATATATAAAATGATATAAAATATTTTTTAACATAACATAAAAAAAACTAGATATTATTTTATTTCACATCCATCCCAATACTATTTGTCTAAGGCTGGATTGTATAGAATGACAGCGCACAATAGATTTACTATCGGCATAAGGTTGGTCGAATCGGCCCCTAAATTGATATGCTCACCTCAGCTTACCTTTACAAATATTTGGCATTATTATGTTGCCATGTGAAATTTATGCCAAGGTAACGATATCGTTTTAGACAGATGTAGTATTAAAAAACTGATTGTAAACACATTTATTCTAAAGTGGTTTAGTTTCGCACATTTCTGAAATAGACAAACATTGTATCCTCACAGGTTTTCGAACGGCAGTAGGCAAATTTAGTTTCTATTTTTATCGTTGATCAAAAATGCATGTTGTTACTTTTAATATAAGAAATGTTTTTGCAAGTGTATCGTCTCTTTCAAATTATTGCTTCTTTTTATTATTTTAGGCTTTGCTGAGTTTTGTTTCGAATTTTTATATGCAACTCATGTAGGTTCTTCGATATGGAAACTTTTATATATTTATTTTGACAGATTCTTAAGGACTTGAAGAACTATCTTTTTGAATTTAAACTGATGATGTTGTAAGACCTATCGTTTCATTACTATCATTTGTTGTGTCGGTTGAACTTTTGACCCTGTCCGAACCTTTCGGTATTTTTGGTTTTTCTTACTGGCCACATAGAATAGATTTTGTATGAAAACTGTTAATGGGATTTGAACATGAAAATATCTGATGTTTTTTTACGACATAAGCTAGGCACTAGGAAATAAAAACCCGTTCATTAAGTAAATAATAGTTCTGTAATTTAAATTGATTCGAAATATTTGAAATCCGAGATATAATTTTGTTAAATTAACTAATTTGAAGTTTATAAAGCTATTATTATTTATGAAATGAAATCTATTCTGTGAAGCCAAAGGGTTTGTTATTGGCAAATGTGAGTGCTAACCGCGTGTTGTTTTTTCAGCACAAGTCATGGCTACCACGAGGACAAAGACGGCTCGGACCACAAACACGACCAGAGCAAGTAAGTATAGACCGTGGGAGTATAAGTAAGTATATATATATAAGACAATAGGTTGCAATTCAATTACAAGAGGCAAAATAAAACTTCTATTTGTTTCTCTGTAAATAAAGGATGCAATTTTATTTATCGAGTAGGTTACACAATCATAATAATCTTTACAAAACTAAAAATCTTACCTGTAAATAATGAAACGACAATAAAAGTTATTGTTATCACCTCGAGATGTGATAACATCGAGACAGTACATCGAGATGTATATAGCTTAATTAAGTACGAATTTAATTAACAAACAAGATTAAAATAAAATTCAATATTCTCAGCATATTTGTCTTTGACATTTTGACAATGACAGCTAGCTTGACGCGACACGACGCGGCTCACTCACGAACTAGCAGCCCGCGCGAATATTCAAATTAAAGAGATCATTCTCTTTACATATATATAGGGTGGGAGAGCTACGCTTCGGAATAGATGGGCCGGCTCGACTAGAGTGATATCAGGGCCTCACAGAAAGTGAGTTAGGGAACAGGAGGCGCAATCCGGGTAAAGGTGGTTTAATAGTTGGCAGCACACTTGTGACTCCACTGGTGTGGCAATCTGATTGTACCAGCAAGAAACTCAGTAGTTATTCTTTTAAAGTATGATAATTACAATTTTAATTTTTAATACAATGCAATATCCTTTTCCAACCGGTCGGGTTTTAATTTAATTTAATTATTACTTAGTACGGAATCAGGTCAATGTATGAGATGTTGTGAGAATTATTATTATTATTATTTGGAACACCAACAGCTTAGTTTACATAATATATGGTTACAAAGTTTCTATAACTAATAAACTATTCATAGGTGTTCGCATATGGAAAATATAATTTTGTTATAATAATAATATGTTTAAATAAATATTTCACAACATCGCATTCATTGATCTAACTCCGAGATAGGTAGCTCAAGCACCTGTGTTACGGATATCAGAATCAACAGTGAGATTATAAATATATACATATTATAATACTTTTTAATTGTGAATACATACTTATAATACATTGAAAACACCCAGACATGTTCATGCACACAAATGTTTGTAGGTACTGTGCGGGCATCGAACCGCAACCCTTGGACCAAAGTCAACATTCATTATCACTGTTCCAAACGGGTGTTGAGTAATTGAGGGCTATACTATAAAAATAAAAAATATTTATATCAAGACCTGAAGTCCAGTGGGCTAATTGGTCTTAAACTACTTATGTTAGAACTTATAATTAATGAATGACTGAATATGGAATGAATGAATAAGGTTTCTCTGGTCTACCTGACACAATTTAGCTAGAGTTCCACCAAAGAAGCCTCGTAATTGGCGCCACCTCTCTCACGTCCACATTCAAACTTGATCTTTGTTGATATAGACATAAGGAATGTCAAATTTTAATTCCGTATTTTGCCGTGCGACTTTTTTCGTGGTGTGTACACTATAGAAAAAAAATCGTTTATTAGTTACTGGTAGCCCATAAACTAGGTATACCTGTCTCTTGGGGACAGAGTTTGAGTTTTAAACGGCAGCAATAACTAAGATGATCCCTCTGTCACCTATCACATTAAAAAAATGTTGGTCATTACCTGTTGTCCAGTGCATCAGACGACGCCGGGGTGACGGAGTGGCCGGAGGTGTACCTCACGCCGGACCAGCTGGGCGAGGAGGCCATCGCGCTGGGGCTGGGCGCTCCCGAGCCCTGACACGTGGGCCGCTGGGGCTCCGAAAGGACTGGCCAAGTAAGTACACTATTCCTGCCAGGTGTCATTTTCTTAGTATGGGAAAAAAAGTTCAGCGTTTTCCGTTAGATGGAGCTAGTAAAAAGCAGATGGAGCTTGTGAAAGCAATCAAGCAGGTGGTTCGGCGTTGTTTCGGTAGATGTCACTATGCCTTTTTACATCGCGCTAGTGAAGCATGTTTCCGAAACGCAAAACATTGATTAAAGAGGTGATTAAAGGGATGTAAATGTTTACTGATACACCCTGTTTGTACTTATGTAGGCATATTTAATATTGAATATAATTTTTTGTTATAGATCTCTTGGCGAACGGGAAACAAAACGTCAAGAACACATTTATGAATTAATACTGACTGAAAAACACCATTGTCTCACAATTAGACTTATGCAAAAGGTAAGTTTTGAAAAAAATGCCCACAAACCTTTGCTTTTTTGTATGGGATTGTTTGTATGTGTTTCATTCGAAAATCGTCGCTAGTGTGCGGTACCCTTCGCCGTAAGATCGCTATTTGTAATAAGGAGCAATGGACAACATTTCAAAATTGCTAAGCTTTGAAACAAAAAATACCAATTCTTTGTTTACTTTTCCGCTGCTCGAATATATTATTTATTAATTTTTTATGTTGCTTATTTACTGAGAAAAAAATTAAAAACTAAAAAACGTAAGATGACGTCATCGGACGGCAGAATGTAATATATTTCTTTGCTTAGCACATTACAGTTTTAAATTTACGAAATGCCAAACCCATGACATGTAACTGTAAAAAAAAAAGACAACTTGTCAACGTTGAAAGTATGAATGACGTTGGCAATGTTGACACTAGTATTATTTACCTTTGACAGTAGTACCTTTTTTTATTAAAACAATGATAAGCTAAGGAATATCGCTGTATTCAGCCGTCCGATGACGTCATTTGGCGCTTACGTCTATTTAGAATAAAAAGAATTTCAATAATTATTTTATGCATGAAAATGGACAAATTTTGAAAAAAGAAAAAATATGCGTCTGTTCATTTTATGTCTATTTTCATATAAAAAAACAATATGGACATGTTAAAAATATGAAATGTTGTCCATTGAAGTTTCAGTCGTACTTGAGCATAATCTCCCTTCCAGATGTTCGTGGAAGGCATGCTCCGCATCGGCGGCGTGTCGGGTTCGCAGGTGGCTCGTATGTTCCCTCGCGTGGATGAGCTGTGGGCTCTACACGCCGCGTTACTGACGCGGCTCAGAGCGAGACAGCGCGCGTCGCCGGCTGTGGCGTCAGTGGCCGATATACTAGCCGACACCTTCGCGCCTCCGGCACACCATAAGCTGAAGGCTTCCTATGGTAAGTGTCTTCATCTTAGCGTGTAATTCCCCATTAGCGGTAGCTTCAGTAGCTGATGTACCAGCGGACACCTTCGCGCCTCCCGGCACACCATAAGCTGAAGGCTTCCTATGGTAAGTGTCTTTATCTTAGCGTGTAATTCCCCATTAGCGGTAGCTTCAGTAGCTGATGTACCAGCGGACACCTTCGCGCCCCGGCACACCATAAGCTGAAGGCTTCCTATGGTAAGTGTCTTTATCTTAGCGTGTAACTCCCCATTAGCGGTAGCTTCAGTAGCTGATGTACCAGCGGACACCTTCGCGCCCCGGCACACCATAAGCTGAAGGCTTCCTATGGTAAGTGTCTTTTCATCTTAGCTTTATCTTAGCGTGTAATTCCCCATTAGCGGTAGCTTCAGTAGCTGACTGTACCAGCGGTACACCTTCGCGCCTCCGGCACACCATAAGCTGAAGGCTTCCTATGGTAAGTGTCTTTATCTTAGCGTGTAATTCCCCATTAGCGGTAGCTTCAGTAGCTGATGTACCAGCGGACACCTTCGCGCCCCCGGCACACCATAAGCTGAAGGCTTCCTATGGTAAATGTCTTTATCTTAGCGTGTAACTCCCCATTAGTGGTAGCTTCAGTAGCTGATGTACCAGCGGACACCTTCGCGCCGCCGGCACACCATAAGCTGAAGGCTTCCTATGGTAAGTGTCTTTTCATCTTAGCGTATAATTCTCCATAAGCTGTAGCTTTAGTAGCAGATATACCAGCGGACACCTTCGCGCCTCCGGCACACCATAAGCTGAAGGCTTCCTATGGTAAGTGTCTTTATCTTAGCGTGTAACTCCCCATTAGCGGTAGCTTCAGTAGCTGATGTACCAGCGGACACCTTCGCGCCCCCGGCACACCATAGGCTGAAGGCTTCCTATGGTAAGTGTCTTTTCATCTTAGCGTATAATTCCCCATAAGCTGTAGCTTCAGTAGCAGATATACCAGCGGACACCTTCGCGTCGCCGGCACACCATAAGCTGAAGGCTTCCTATGGTAAGTGTCTCTTCATCTTAGCGTGTTACTCCCCATTAGCGGTAGCTTCAGTAGCTGATGTACCAGTGGACACCTTCGCGTCCCCGGCACACCATAAGCTGAAGGCTTCCTATGGTAAGTGTCTCTTCATCTTAGCGTGTAATTCCCCATTAGCGGTAGCTTCAGTAGCTGATGTACCAGCGGACACCTTCGCGCCCCCGGCACACCATAAGCTGAAGGCTTCCTATGGTAAGTGTCTCTTCATCTTAGCGTGTAATTCCCCATTAGCGGTAGCTTCAGTAGCTGATGTACCAGCGGACACCTTCGCGTCCCCGGCACACCATAAGCTGAAGGCTTCCTATGGTAAGTGTCTTTTCATCTTAGCGTATAATTCCCCATAAGCTGTAGCTTCAGTAGCAGATATACCAACGGACATCTTCGCGTCCCCGGCACACCATAAGCTGAAGGCTTCCTATGGTAAGTGTCTTTTCATCTTAGCGTATAATTCCCCATAAGCTGTAGCTTCAGTAGCAGATATACCAACGGACATCTTCGCGTCCCCGGCACACCATAAGCTGAAGGCTTCCTATGGTAAGTGTCTTTTCATCTTAGCGTATAATTCCCCATAAGCTGTAGCTTCAGTAGCAGATATACCAAGCGGACACTCTTCGCGTCCCCGGCACACCATAAGCTGAAGGCTTCCTATGGTAAGTGTCTTTTCATCTTAGCGTATAATTCCCCATAAGCTGTAGCTTCAGTAGCGGATGTACCAGCGGACACCTTCGCGCCCCCGGCACACCATAAGCTGAAGGCTTCCTATGGTAAGTGTCTTTTCATCTTAGCGTATAATCCCCATTAGCTGTAGCTTCAGTAGCAGAATACCAGCGGACACCTTCGCGCCGCCGGCACACCATAAGCTTAAAGGCTTCCTATGGCAAGTGTCGCGTGTAATTCCCGGTTACGTCCAAAGCTGTCGTTTAGAAGTCCAGGGTACGCTTAGACCATGACTCAGGATTTGGGGAGTATGGTAATTATAATAAAGAGGCTGCCGTCTGACCTTCGCATCCATTTGACTGAGAATAACGCGCTAAGAGGAGGAGGGGGACTGTCACTGAAAAAACTTAGGTACAAATGGCCTGATGATGGTCACAATAATTAGGTTATAGCATGCACTTCGTTATAAATAGAGAGATAGAGCTATCTGGATCCTACTATCGCTGTTATCTCCCTTTCACTTTCCCTGTCACAATCAGAATAGAATAGAATAGAATAGAATCGTTTATTCCTTTAAAATATGGTGTTACAGAAATGGTCTTAGGGTACATACAATGTTCAACATATTTTGCGATAATAGGCGTAGGAATGTCATTATTAAGGTTAATATTATTTGTATTACATTATTCCAATCGGGTCTGATATTTATATTAATAGAATACACAGGCAAATGTCAAAATAAGTAATCATATAAAATTAATTAGAATAAATGTCAAATGAAATCAGGAGCAATATCTAACAGTATGAATATACCCCTCCGTGGTATGTGTCCAAAATATTGCTTGATACATCGCAAAATATCGTATCAACTAATTGTTTGTCTATTTTCAGGCGAGTTCTGTTCGCGGCACCACGACGCGGTGGAAGTGTTCAAGGAGTGCGTGGCGCGGGAGCCCAGGCTGGATCGTTTCATACGCAAGTGCCAGCAGAACCCTATGCTTAGGAAGAAGGTAAGGTCATGATTTAATACAAAAATGTTTCGTTCTGCAGTAAGAGTGACGTCATTATGTAGTTTTCATTTTTTTTTCTAATAAAAAAGTACAGTTTTACCAATTTTATAAGTTACACCAATACCTGCGCAGAAGTCTCATTTTCGAATACTGCGGTAAAATCGTAACCAATCACAACGCTCCATTTATGCTCGGAGTCTCCCTGCGTGATCGTATCAGAAATGATGAGATCCGCAGGAGAACTAAGGTTACAGACATAGCCCAAAGGATTGCATGCCTCAAGTGGCAATGGGCAGGGCACATAGCGAGGAGAACAGACGGCCGTTGGGGCGGAAAGGTCCTCGAGTGGAGGCCACGCACAGGAAGTCGCAGCCGTGGCAGGACCCCCCACAAGGTGGACCGACGATCTGGTGAAGATCGCGGGAATCTATTGGATGCGGGAGGCACAGGACCGATCTGTGTGGAGAACATTGGGGGAGGCCTATGTCCAGCAGTGGACGTCTATTGGCTGAAATGATGATGATGATGATTTACGCGCCCCAAAAATTACAATTTCTTATTTATTGATGTGTCGGTGCGAGTGCGGCTAAGAAAGCCATAGCATTCCTCTCTGGATTTATTGTATTTAATCTTAACGTAACGCAATAAAGTCTGTATTTCTACTGCTTTCGCAATCAGTAATCAATCGGATTGAACTTGCTCTTCTGCGTAGGACGAATTTTGCCGATGTACCTTATAAACATGGTACATCTGTAATATAAATATATTTTTTTTAATATTTTCGGTGTCAGGAGAAGAAAGCAAAGAAACGGTAATTTTTATTTTAGGGCTTAGAAATGTTAAATGTTGTCATTATCAGCTGATGCAACGTGCAAACGAAAAAATGTTTCCAGCCATAAAATCCCATCTCCTCCGTGGTGGATCATGAATGCACTATTGCAATTAAAAAATAAGGAATGTGAATTTCTTATTTGGTGTTATATTTCCAGGGAGTAGCAGAATGCGTGTTATTCGTGGCGCAGCGGCTCACGAAGTATCCTCTACTACTGGAGCCTTTGCTGAAGACTGCCGGCGATGACGTCACCGAGAGAGAACTCTTGCAGAAAGCACTCTGTGGGGTCAAGGTAACTTTAATCTTCAGTATATCACGCCACCGAAAACGTTTCTCTTGGTTTTATGGTTAAGGTGAATAATCATCCTTGTAAATTACCGCTGTTACAAGGATGTGACGTATACTAAATTTGTGCTATTCGTCATACGTCAATTGTAAGTAACGCCATATTAATTGTGCGAGATTTAAACAGACGGTTTTCATTTACTATCTCTAAAATAATCTAAAATAACAGTAAATAATACTAAAATAAAAGTATAATCTTTGTGTGTTTTTTGAAATCAACCTGTTACGGCTATACAGGAAGCTCACACACTTGCATTTTATACAGATTAAGCTTAACATAAATAATAATCGATCTTGTAGTTTGTAAGAAGTAAAGGTATTTTATCTACACTCATGTCTTAATCTTCGAATTAAGATTTCTAAATTTGAAGATTAGGACATGAGTTTAGATAAAGTAACTATTTTACAACCGATGTTTTCTTTGTAGGAAATCCTAGTAGACTGTAGACAACCAAGTGGCAGCCAAAGAGCGTGAGGACCGCAAGCTAGAAATCTACCACCGGATCGATGCGAAGTCTTTCGCCAACTTCCGCGGACGCAAGTTCAAGAAGAGCGATATACTGCAAGGAAATAGGAGTCTTAAGTAAGTATGTGCTAAGGTCTATTCTTGAGTGATGGATGAGCTAATGCAAGCATATGTAAGATTCAGGTACTACAGGCGGATAGAAACTTTAAGTTCGTACCTGATAAAGTCCATTATTGTGTGAGGTAACTACCACAAGATCGATGCGAGGTCCTTTGCCAATTGCCGCTGACCCAAATTCAAGAAGAGTGACATACTGCAAGGGAATAGGAGTCTTAAGTAAGTGTGTGCTAAGGTCTATTCTTGTGTGATGAGCTAATTCAAGCAGATGTAAGATTCAGGTACTACAGGCGAATAAAAACTTTAAGTTCGTACAAGATAAGGTCCATTATTGTGAGAGAGAACTGCCTCAATATCGATGCGAGGTCCTTCGCCAACTGCTGCGGACGCTAGTTCAATTCTTTCAAATTTCTTTTCTTGAAGGTTTGCAGGATTTCATTAACGTAAGGATCAGCTTATATAAGTATCAGCTGATGTGAAATTGTCTGATGTTAATTATTTATTTCCAGATTCGAAGGCGTAGCAACCCTGATGCAGGGCCGCAGCAAGATGCAGACGTTATTAGTAATTGTATTGACGGATGTGCTCTTCTTTCTACACGACAACAACAACAAATACACGTTCTTCACGCCTGACAATAAGGTACGTTTTTGCATTGAAGTTATAGTTTTGTCTATTTCTATTGCATTTAAATACAGCAATACCCCTTCAGTCTCCCCTGAACGTTACATGTTTTTCTTTCTAACTTACGTAGCATCTAGCATATTAGTTAATAATAACCCCACCAGAGTTCGATCCCCGAGTCGGGTCACACTTTGTACCTGAGTTTTTTTTTTGTGAAATTCTCAGTGCCAAGTCTGAAAGTTGGTGCCGTTTATTCTGCGCCCGATCCCTCTCCAGTCATGTCACACTGGTGTCCCATTGGAATATGAGGGTAAAGGGAATAGAGAGTGCACTTATGTTTGCGCACACACTTGAGCACTATAATAAAAAAAAAAAAGTAAAACGGGGGTTCAAAGTTAGTATGAAACTTTGCCGCTATTGAAGTTATTTGTGTCCTGAAACGAAGTGAGGTCGTGCCACTATAATAGCTCTACAGTAACAAAGTCGAACTTCCGACGGTTCGCAGGATGCGAGGGTGCGAAATAAGCTCGACAAAACCAAAAAGTTTATTTCAGTTTGGACCAATCAATCAGTCGGATGTTGACCATAGCCGTCACAGACCAATAAGAATGACGTTCGCAGTTAGAACCGTGCGACTGCGCGAGCTTTATAGAGATTCCATTCGATTGTTCAAGCGCACTCCTCCCAATTGCATCCCGCGGACTTGGGAACCTCGTCCTCTTCACCGTCTGTCACCCTGCAGGAAGGTCGTGTCGGACTACCGCGCCCTACTACCTACTCGAAAGAAGTCCCGCGTCAAAACACGGAACTAAAATTTTAGATTCCTAGTGTCATCATCATCTTCTTAGCGTTTTGTCCCGCTTGCGTTCCAAGCTGTCGCTTCGGAGCCCGAGGTCCGCTTTCCTACTTCGGTTCCTCCACTTCGCACGGTCTTGTGCATCCCTAATAGTCGGTTTATCGGCTCGCATGTCAACTTTTACGATGTTAAGCCACACCTTTTTGTGTCTATTTCTTCTGCCACACGTCTGCGGTGGTCAAGGCTCTGCCAGCCACCCTATGAGAGTACGTCATCACCGATGAGTCTTTTCGTACGGTGTTCTATCTTAGATTAAATCAAAATAGCGGAAGATAGGTGACTCATCTATACCGCGTGGACCGCTTAAATTAGGTGCCCGGCACCTAATTGCACGCAGTCGCAAATGTCAGAGTCTGATAAGCGGTCGCGTCACCCAAAATATTCATTATTTGTTTTAAGTGGGATAAAGGCTATCAAAATGCCTACATGCGCTTTTATGCGCTGTACAAATAATTCAAAATGTAAAAATAAATCTCATGGAATCACATTTCACTCGTAAGTACGAGATATTTTTTAATTTCTTATGATATTTCAATATTTTACAATGTTTTGCTCGACATTTTTCCGAGCGAGATAGAAATATACGATATACCCATGTGTGACGAGTTAAGTGATATTATGTCACACAGTGATACCGTCAGCATAAAATTAGTTATTTTTGTTGACCCTACTTTCTTCTTTTGACATGACTGCGTAGCATGCGCGTAGCGCGTTTCATGACTCTCTCAAGCGTGTGTCAAAACAAATAGGTCCGTTTTTCAGTTGTCTAATTGAAGGGACGTGGCGTATCTTCCGCTATTTTGATTTAATCTAAATATGTGCCAATACCAAAAATTCTTAATTAAAAATATAACTTCTGGGCGGTTTTATGGTCATTCAAAGATTCATGGGACAAGTCCATTATGTAAAAGTATCCAAAAGTATGAAATTATAAAATAATAATTATAATATTGAAAAACCCATACAATTTGCACCAACTATTATAATCGAACTATTGACATAAATGAAACATTTGATATACCTACCATACAAAATTCAAATGAAATGCATACAAAATACTTAGGTGTGACGTGACACACCTAAGTATTCTTAGTAGCCACTTGTATGGAGCGTTTTAGGTTTGTCCAAAATAATGTGATTTTAAAGTTCTGATATCTCAGATATGTTTAAATAAGAATCAAGTGATTCTTTCAACGATGTTTCTATCATTGAGAGGTCTGTTGATTACAAAAATAAATAAAAAACAGTCAAATACCGTATTGATAGTCGCCAAAGGTCGTGGGTTCAATCCCCACCCTGGACAAACATTCGTGCGATGAACACTTGTGTTTGTTCAGTGTCTGGGTGTAATATATGTATTTAAGTATATATTTGTGTTCCTCTGTTGTCTGATATCTGTAACACAAGTGCTTAAGCTACTTAGCACGGAATCAGGTCAACGTATGAGATGTTGTGAGAATTATTATTATGTTTGTCAGTTGTTCCATAACCACGGGCAATTATGTCCCGGACTTTTGGAAGGCGTGCGTGGGGCCGAAGCCAACACGTAGAGGCCCGTTCAATTGACAGTTTTACTATAATGTGATGTGACACCAGCCGGCGACTATCCCTGTATACACTACAGAAGTGTAGCCAAGGACAGTCCCCGGTTGGCATAAGACTATTGAAAATAATGGAAAACAAAATGAACTGGGCTATCGGGTTGAGGTGTTAGTGGACCGGTTAACTGGTACTATGGAGAGACTATGGCACCTGCCCGATCAATGATAAAAATCACGAAAAAATGGGCAGGTGGTGACTCGCCACTCACTAGATGGGCCCCCTATAATAAGCTACCAGGAAGCCAAGCAAAAGCTAGCTACCAGATATAGCAAGGCGGGCAACATTGGTGTGAGCAGCTCAGGGTGCCGAGAGGTGTACACCGCTTTCTACCCAGTGTCTGTGGTGACAGACACTGTGCCAACTCGCGACTTATGCATCTTTCACTTCCACCCTGCGAGCATATAGCTCTGACATCCCACTTGGCCGGCTGGTGAAGGCAAGCCAGAGGTGAAAGTCCTGTATTATTATTATAGTAAATAAACAAATTGTGTACAGACGGGCGTCGTGTCGCTGGTGAAGCTGCTGGTGCGCGAGAAGGCGGGCGCGGAGGGCCGCGGGCTGTACCTCATCTGCAGCGGGCCCGCCGAGCCCGAGATGTTCGAGCTGCGCGTGCACCGGCCCAAGGACATCCACGCCTGGATCGCCGCCGTCAGGTATGCTGGCCTTCATGACAACCAATATTCAATGGACAACATTTCATATTTTTAACATGTCCATATTGATTTTTTTTATGAAAAAAGACATAAAATGAACAGACCCATATTTTTTCTTTTTTCAAAATTTGGCCATTTTCATGCATAAAATAATTATTGAAATTCTTTATATTCTAAATAGACGTAAGCGCCAAATGACGTCATCGGACGGCTGAATACAGCGATATTCCTTTGCTTATCATTGTTTTAATAAAAAAAAGGTACTACTGTCAAAGGTAAATAATACTAGTGTCAACATTGTCAACGTCATTCATACATTCAACGTTGACAAGTTGTCATTTTTTTTGACAGTTACATGTCATGGGTTTGGCATTTCGTAAATTTAAAACTATAATGTGCTAAGCAAAGAAATATTTTACATTCTGCCGTCCGATGACGTCATCTTACGTTTTTTAGTTTTTAATTTTTTTCTCAGTAAATAAGCAATATAAAAAATTAATAAATATATATTCGAGCAGCGGAAAAGTAAACAAAGAATTGGTATTTTTTGTTTCAGAGCTTAGCAATTTTGAAATGTTGTCCATTCAATTCAATTCAAATAATTCTTTATTTGCATAGGCTTGTACACAGCACTTACAAATCGTCATACATTTGAATGACTTAAAACTATTTATAACTACTTATGTATAATTTACATGTTAATATATATATATGTTGATACATAAAATATACTAAAGAAATAAATAAACATAATGCGATTCTACCACCGGCTCGGAAAGTTGTTTCTGGTCGAGAAGATCCGGCAAGAAACTCGCCAGTTACTCTTTTTAATCGCCAACTTTTTTACAATGGTTTATTATCTTCATACCAAGTCATACAGTCTAATGCAACACAAAAATAGAATGAAGCAAATTAAAAGCTAAATGTGAGGTAAACCGAAGCGGACCAGTCCCCAAAGGTGGCACCTGTTCACAAGTATGACGTATGTGTCAGCCATCATTTCACTCAACCATATTAGAGGGAATGTAATGACCCGCCACATAACGCCACCACCCCAGAGACATTTGAGTGAGCATGACTACTTAGGTTCTCCTCATAGGTCACAAAGAGTACTATTTACTTAATCCAAAACTAATAAACTGCAGGACGAGGTGTACAATAGTAGGTGGTTAGCATCTTGTCACGCCCACTGCTGGACATAGACCTCCCCCAATGTTCTCCACACATACCGGTCCTGTGCCGCCCGCATCCCATGGATTCCCGCGACCTTCACCAGATCATCGGTCCACCTTGTGGAGGGCCTGCCACGGCTGCGACTTTCAAACGCGACGTCCAAACGAGGACCTTTCCGCCCCACCGGCCGTCTGATCTCCTCGCTATGTAGGTACCCTGCCCATTGCCACTTGAGGCATGCAATCCTTTGGGCTATGTCTGTGACCATAGTTCTCCTGCGGATTTCATCATTTCTGATACGATCTTTATCAAATTTAAAATTCAAATTCAAAAATATCTTTATTTGCATAGGCTTGTATACATACAGCACTTTCAAATAGTCATGCATTAAAAATTATATAACTATTTATTTGTAGGTATGTATAATATACATGTAATAACACATACACCGTTATTTTTTTATCGTTTACACCCCAAAAATCGGATGTTAAATCAACAAAATAAGCGAAAAAAAAATCTGCTGTTCTATACAATGTTAAATTTCCACCAAGCGATAATGTATGGAAATGGAACAGCTGATTTCTTTTCGCTCATTTTGTGGAAATAACATGCTAAATGGACTTTATTCACGATACCAATTATGTGGTTTTCGGGATGTAAATAAGGATAAAAAAATAACGGTGTATATGTTAGTATATAAAATATACAGAAAAGAATCAACGATCCGACAAAAAACTCACCAATTACTCTTTTTTTATCGCCAAATATTTTAATATATTTTTTCTATATTACTCGCATAAATCGATTACATGTCCAACAATAAATATTTCCATTACAATGATAATTTTATTTTCTCAATAATCTCTAGATCTGCTTACTCAGACTGTTTGTATACAAATAGGTGGAGTTTGAATGTGTGCATATTATTATAAAATATTTTTTTCTGGTTTTCTTATTCCTTATGTCATTTCAGAGCGGCGGTACAACAATGTCCGGAAGAAGAGAAGGAACCGGACGCGCACTCGCTAGCGCCATCTGCCGACGAGCGGCAGCGACAGCTGGAGGCGCGGCAGGAAAACATTACGCTTATCACAGGTTAGTTGCGCTCTTATTCATATACTTAGAGGCAGAGAAGAAGAATTAAAGCTAGAAATATACACCGTTATATTTACATTTATGTTGATGCTGAAGCCCATATAATTATTATGTTAGATCAACAATGTAAGGTCACGTATCGGCGAATGTAGCATAGGACGTCCTCCCACAAGTTGAACATTTGCAGGATAGATGCAGGTTACCAATGGGCCGTTGAGGATTATCACAAATGAAAGATCTGATATACTGCGTCAAGAAATTCGTGACAGCAGATTTTTGAGGAACTAACGTAGTTCCCATGTTTTATAACCAATGGTGTTACCATACCTAATGACGAAAGCGGCAGTGGCGCCAATAATTATTTTCATGGTTTAATTGACGGAGTAAAGATGACGCTATGTAGCCATGACGTCCAACTAAAAGTGGATTGATTATATTTTAACACTATATCACAATGACGATGTTTTGTACGTACAGCCACACATCAAAGTATACAAATCTGTCAAATTTCTTCGGTTGAATCTCATCTTAATGTCAAACACGTTCGGTTCAATATCAATTGAAGATTTTTGACAGATTGTAGTTACTTGATGTGTGGCTGTAAACTTTGATTCCTTTGGTTGTTTTTTTACCAATGGAGTCAAAGTTGTACCTCGCGCTTACATAACGTCATCTATCGGATTTTCAATTTCAAAAACATTCATTTTGAAGGTATCGGTGGAGGCGGCCTATGTTCAGCATGATTTATGACTAATCATATAGTTGCGTTAAATAGTGTATAGAGTAGTAATAAATCCGCAATAGTTATTGTACCTAGTTAAACTAAATAAATAGCTTAGTAAATACATCAATTTTATTATTAAACAGATGATACACCGTGGTGGCAAATAGAAGGTGATTAAACAAGTCCCGTTATGCATGGCAGCATGTTGCGTTCGATGTTTCAATCCTTTTTGTTTGAACTGGCGAAATGTCAACACATGCCCTTAACTTTATTTTAACACTGTATTTTAATTTCCCGTAACAATTAAATACTTAATTTTCCTTCTATTTTTTACTAATTAATATCATATATTTTGATGGACGCCCTAATCGTTAGAAAAATCAATGTTTTTATGTTTATAACTACACATTTTGTAAGTCGAAATATTAAGGAGATGCACTTAGTAGTTATAAAATAAATAACCGGTATCTTTATCCAAAGAGTTTTCTTTATTGACCAATATGATGCACTTTAAATTATATGATCTAAGCAATACCATCCATGAATTACGTATGTTTAATATTCCTTCAAAGCTTTGGATTCCGTAACCCTTGCCCGTTCGTAGCTTTGTTTAATTAAAATACTATTATTAAAAACAAGCAAATCCTAACATTTTTTAACTAGTCAATTGCAAGCAAGCGACTTCATTTTAAGCAGTTAACTTTTGGCAAGACACGAATACGGGTATTCAGCAAGGTAGCATCTTAAGTCCTCTTTTTAATTTGTCACTATTTTTGTTATTGCACTTTTTAGTATGGAAATAAAATAACAATAAATTAATTAAGAATAAATTGCAAAATATTTCTATAAAAATATCTACTAATCAAATAATATTTTTTAAGTTATGTATACATTTAATGAATCTCCTTAATATTTGACTTTTGTCTTAAGTTATTTTACGCTAATAGTTATGATTTTGTTTGATAGAGGCGTTGAGGGCTAAAGACAGGGAGCACGCGACTCTGTTAGAAGAGAAGATGGCGTTACATATGAGGATGGTCGCGCATACGGGAAACTACACACTTGATGTGCCTAACACAGGTATGTATAATATGTATATTGTTTGCTAAAGTAAGGATAAGAAAAAGAAATAAGTATGGGTATAGCAATCGCTTGCCATCAGGTGATCTGCCTGCTCGTCTGCCACCTATTACATAAAAACGCGAATTGTATTAAAGTATTTGAAAGAGGACCGTGTTCAGTTCGAAAATACTTTTCTGTTAATTTAAATACACTTTGTGTATTCTTCTGTTTGATCGTCTCAAGTTGGACGGGTAAGAAAGTAGATATTTTAAAATTGTAGTTATGAAAGGACAATCCATTAAATAATTAAAAGTTTAAATGCAAAATTTGCACGACACGTATAGAAAATAACAAGCCGTGGTGTCAAGTTTTGGTAGTGTTTGTCGGTTGTTTAACGGTGACATGATAACAGTTTTTGCGTAATGATTTATCATAACAGTAACGAATCATTTACAGCAACACGTATCATTAGTGTATGTTTTCGAGCACTTTTAGAAGAGTCACCAAATGACAATATATTACACCTAACGGATCTGCATCACAGATGCGTTTGCTGTTACGATTAGAATCTTCTTCTTAAAGTGCCTCTCCGACTAGCGAAAGTTGGCCGTCAATCTAGCATATTCTTCTCGGTCTCTAGCGAGTCGAAACAGCTCGGTGGCGCTCGCGATCCCCGTACACTCCCGGAAGTTTCGCAGCCATGATTTCTTCCTCAGACTTACACGCCTCTTACCAGCTACTTTCCCCATCATAATAAGTTGCAACAACTTGTATCTATCGTGTCTTGACACATGTGCTATCATCATCATCAGCCCATTTAAGTCCCCACTGCTGGGGCACGGGCCTCCCTCAATCACATTAGGGGTAATTGCCATACTCACCACGCTTGGCAGACGGGTTGGCGAGGGTTTTGAAACCCTGATCTAGCATATTCTTCTCGGTCTCTAGCGAGTCGAAACAGGTCGGTGGCTCTCGCGATCCCCGTCCAGTCCGGATGTTACGCAGCCATGATTTTTATCCTCCGACCCACTTATCAACTACTTTCTCCATCATAATAAGTTGCAACAACTCGTATCTATCGTGTCTTGACACATGTCCTAAGTAGGCAACTTTCCTCTGCTTGATGGTCGATAAGAGTTTGAGTCTTTGGTGCACTCGTCTGGTACGATTAGAATAGCATTTATTATAAGAATGTTTTTGTAGGGGTGTCGACGATGTTCCCCGGCGGACTGACGTTCCCGGAGTACGTAAGGCTGGCGGCGCCGTCGCCCGACACGCACGCGCTGTGGCAGGAGGTCTGCAGGGTTGTCAAGGTGACCCATTTTTTGTTTTCGATAACGCTGTCAGCTTTGCTTTGATGCAGAAGACTAAATGTTTACTAAAAGATAAAGATAATTTAATTTAGATCCATACCGAACACAAAGAATGTCAAAATAGGTATACATCATATGTATGTATGTCAAAAATGATCAATGTATTGATCTGACTCTGAGATAGGTAGCTTAAGCACCTGTGTTACGGATATCAGAATCAATTCAATTCAATCATTTATTTGAATTAAAACATGGTATTTACAGTTATTATATACATTTTTGCCAAGTTTATTAGCATACAAATATTTACATATACATATTATTATTTGTCTATGCAATATAATAAATATAAAATTAATATCAAAATTGTCAATTACATAGATTACTTTATTATTTTTAAAAATTTCAATTAAAAAATAACTAATAAAATTTATGGTCAATTAAATCTCTGATGTCATATAAAATTTTGGTCACAAAAACAATTGTATAATTTTGGCTAAAATAAATTGACTGGGAGCTCTTTAATATTCTTTGGAATTTTGTTGTATATTTCAATACCCATTCTCAAACAACTTTTTTTATATTTGTCAGATCTTGGGATAACACCTAAAACACCAGTGGTATATTTACAAATATAGACATATTGTACTTTTCTTTCGTAAATACATACTTATAATACATAGAAAACACCCAGAGCAATACAAACAGACATGTTCATGCACACAAATGTTTGTATTGTGCGGGGATTGATCCCCGCACAATACAATACATAATACACAATACCAGTACCCACAGTACCAGAAGCAGCGTTCACTACCACTGATCCAAAATGGTCGTTGATATGTGTGTATGTTTTTTTTTTTTTTTATTTAAGGAAACATACAGCTTTTTATATATTTCATTATTAAAATAAGTTATAATAGATATTACATTAGCCTTCACAGTTTCCAAAGTTAAGTTGTACACAATACAATTCTGGTAAGACAGACACCTAATTCGGTAAAACTAAAGGTAAAACAATATAATACTAGGTAGGTATGATGACCCGTTTGGAACAATGGTAGTGAACGCTGCCTTTGGTCCAAGGGTTGCGGGTTCGATCCCCGCACAGTACAAACATTTGTGTGCATGAACATGTCTGTTTGTATTGGTCTGGGTGTTTGTATGTATTATAAGTATGTATTTACAAAAGAAAAGTATTATATGTATATATTTGTAATTCCGCTGTTGATTCTGATATCCGTAACACAGGTGCTTCAGCTACCTATCTCGGAGTCAGATCAATGTATGTGATGTTGTGAAAATATTTATTTATTAGGTATATACTTAAAAATTTTGAAACACCATGGTAAAGCCTACATTACTCGTGCATTGATCTAAGAAGACGGCGGTACTTCGCCAGCTTCTCGTGGAATATGTTCCAAGATTCTGCCGAAACCACCCAGCCGATTTTGATGAGTGAGGTATAATAATAATAATTCTCACAACATCTCATACGTTGACCTGATTCCGTACTAAGTAGCTTAGGCACTTGTGTTACAGATATCAGACAACAGAGGAACACAAATATATACTTAAATACATATATTACACCCAGACACCGAACAAACACAAGTGTTCATCGCACGAATGTTTGTCCAGGGTGGGGATCGAACCCACGACCTTTGGCGTAAGAGGCAGGGTCACTACCAATACGGTATTTGACTATTTTTTTTTCATTTGTGTAATCAAAAGACCTCTCAATGATAGAAACATCGTTGAAAGAATTACTTGATTCTCATTTAAACTACCTGAGATATCACAACTTTAAAATCACATTATTTTGGGCAAACCCAAAACGCTCCATACAAATGGCTACTAAGATGTGACGTCACACGACAGTATTTTGTATGCATTTCATTTGAATTTTGTATGGTAGCTATATCAAATGTTTCGTTTATGTCAATGGTTCCATTATAATAGTTGGTGTAAATTATATGGGTTATTCAATGGTTTAATTATTTATTAATAATTTCATACTTTTAAAATGGACTTGCCCATGAATCTTTGAATGACCATAAAACCGGCTAGATGTTATATTTTTAATTGAGAATTTTTGCTATTGGCACGTATGTACCTATATTTGATAAATATTTATATTTGTAAAATCTCGAGCTTGTTCATACCCGTATGCCATCCGGTCAGTCATCAATCATTTTCCGTAGGCTGTGGTAGGTCATAGTATAGGTTCATATTTGGTTGCGTGTGACCGCAGGAGTCGCTCGGAGGCGTCCGAGGGCAAGCTCGGCGGGCGAGCGGCGGACGGAGGCTTGGGCGCTGCTTGCGCCGCTTGACGGGCACCGCGTGTGACCTGAGCGGCCTGGGCGAGCGACACCTCTCCCTGCGCAGCAAGCACCTGATGCCTACGAGAGCCCGGCCTTGCCGCGCCGCGCCGACACCTTCGCCGGCTTCGACGCCAGCAAGCACCGCGGTGAGTGTAGCCTCAGCCTGCAGTGTTGCCAGTGGCCGATAGTCAAAAGTTACACGAGACAGATCAAAAAGTAAACATTTTGTCAGAAAAAGTAACATTGCCCATTTTTTTTTTGGAAACTGGCAAAATACGTAAATAATGGTATTTTTTTTAATGAAAATAAAATACACTGCCTTTTTTGTGGAAACTGGCAAAATATGTTATAATGGCATTTAATTAAAAATGATTAAAATAAAATACGTTCCTTGACTCTTTTATTAAAAGTAAAAATTTGTAACAATTGTGTTGTTGATCGCGCATAATCGACTGTTATCAAACGTACCAACATGACTTAAAATTATATCCATAAGTACGTTCCGATACACGATTTTGTTCGAAATTCTCAAAAGTAACATTGAGTGTGGTGTAACATGGAAGTAACATTGGAGGGCCAAAAGTAACGTAAAATGTTACAAAAGTAACATTCTGGCAACGCTGTCAGCCTGTCTACTATCCCCAGTGGCGTAGCGTAGTGGGGGCGGCAGGGGCGGCACATTTTAAGGGGCGGCAAAATTCACAATAAATAATAAAAATATTTGAACCATTTCATATTTTTATCGCAACTACAAAGGACCGATTGAAAAGAGCATGGAATTTTTCATTACTTATTCTGTAACGGATTTTGGGAATCCCCTTTCTTTGAATGATATTTTGTAGCGACTGCGAATTTTTTATTAAAAAATTATTTGCGTTTTATATTCAATTCTCCAGTTATTTAATTTTGTCAATCTGACGATCGACAGCTGTACCTAATCTGCCGTGATAGGTATTGTACAGTCGAGCTCACATCAAGCTATACACTCGCAGTTCAAGTTTCGATCTTATGCGTTTGTTAATAAGAATGGTGCAAAGTCCAAAGTGTACAGGTTGACGCGTTCTTGAGTACCTGTTATAAAAATGTATCAGTGTATAATAAAGATGATTGTAAAACTTAGATAAACTTTTTTATTTAAATGTATGTTATGTAATGTTATAGTATACATTAAATTGAAATATCTAAATAAGAGGGCGGCAAAATTGTCTTCCGCCCCGGGCGGCCGACACCCACGCTACGCCGCTGACTATCCCGTCATCATCATCATTTAAGTCCCCACTGCTGGGGCACGGGGAGGCCCGTGCCCCAGCAGTGGGGACTTAAATGATATTGATCCAAGCGACAACTTTGTTGAACGCAACTGGGAATTACACGCTAAGATAAGGGGGTGTAAACCCTATTGTAAAGAAGACTACCTAGTGCTATGACAGCTCTGTCAGCAGACCGCATGACCTTCCACGACGCCCGGTCGACGTTGTGCTTCCTGTGTCTGACTCATGTCACTCACCTCACTCACACTAACCCCCAACGGTATCTATATCTAAACTATATTTAAAGAGGTAAATTCTACAGTCAGCGGCCACTTCGATAGGTAATCCGAAAACACGAAACGCTTGCGCGATTTAATCGGCACTTCATCATCATCCATTTAAGTCCCCACTGCTGGGGCACGGGCCTCCCTCAATCACATGAGGAGTAGTTGCCATACTCACTACGCTTGGCAGACGGGTTGGCGAGGGTTTTGATATAAATGCAGAGTTTTCCTTCTCTGGGTGCTGATGATCATGCCAGCAGCTTTACCTTAGTCGCCTTTTACGACACCTCGGTAAGAGTGAGGGTAGGGTGTACTGTCCCGCTGCAGGGCAAAGGCCTGTTACGCCTCTCCTCGAACAAGCAAAACTAGCACTTAAGCTTAGACTATACCCAAAACTGGAATTCAAGACCAAAAAATCTACTACAATGTTGCCACTGCAAAAAAATTATCATACAATAATATATACTTATTTCTTAAAAACATACGCCGACATAATTTGTTTATTGGTAATTTTAATTCTATAATGTATAGAAGTAATTTTATTGACTTATATTTACATAAATACAAGACACTTTAATAAAAACTTAATCATCCGTAATGTTTGGTAGAAAAGCTGGTATTGAGCTTGTCACTTCAGGTGTTAATAACATTTGGTACAACATTTGAACTGAGATGTTGTTGTTTCGTGCAGTGAGGTGCCGCAAAGGGATATTAATATAGGAATCTTTGAATTTAAATAGTTTTAAACAATGCTATTGTGTGTTGAGTGAGTTGTCACGTCAACAACATGTTAGGACCTTAGAGAGTCTTATAACTTGCGATTTCGTTAAGAGTAGTCTCAGCTGAATCCGTAGGTCGATAACGTGCCTGTTTTATTGAGTGTCTGAGACTGACTGACTTCAACTGTTAACTTTGTCAAAATATAACATGACAATTTTCTTTACGAGTTATTTCGCCTAATAACGCCTTAAATCTAAAACATGTGTAAAACTGGGCGAATTAATTACTGGAGTGGTGGAAAACTTTTTTCTACAAGTGACCGACTCAGATTCCGTAGTCAGAGATTCTGACATTAGTGATGGTGAATATGAAGATGTTATTAAGTTTCTATTTTGAGAGAATCCTTATCATGAATTGTGCCAGCCTATACTAAGAAAATAAACATATAACAAAAAGTTTAAAAAACCTGAAAACTTGATTTGACAATGACATAAGTGACATTGATAGATTTGACACAGACGTATCTGTCGTAGTTTTTTTGGTCTTGAATTCCAGTTTAGAGTATAGTGGCGGTATTGTTAATTTAGCAAGAAAACAGATAAGTCAATGTATAAATGTAAGAAAAGTAATTTAGGGCGCGGAGAAACATAAGCAAACAAATAAACTCTGTAACTAGCAAACGAAGGCACGGACCTAGAGTCTGTGTTATGTAATTAACCAATAAAAAAATCAAGTTATCGCTACTATGATGGGATTAGGCTTGATCACCACACTTGCCTAATGCGGATTTGTGATCAGTAATCACAAACCGAACACAATGTTCGAAAAATTCAGATAAATGTCACAAGCCCAAGAATTCTCAGGAGCCCAATTCTCGTGCTATTTTAAAAACATGGCGCATATCACCTGAAAACCCATACAAAAAAACTATGTTTTAGTTATATATGTCGTATGGAAATAAATGTCACGAGCACGAGAATTGGAGCCCAGGATTTCCGATGTGAGAAAACATAGCGGATATCACCCGAAAACCATACAAAAAAATGTTTTAGTGACATATATCTTATGATGACAACAATATATCACGTCTCGAGAGTGCCCAATTCTCGGGCTCGTAACATTTATCATCATGCGACATATATCACTAACACATATTTTTTTTGTATGGATTTCACGTGACATCCGCCATGTTTTCAAAATATCCCGAGTACGAGAATTAGGCTCCTGAAATAATAATAATAATACTTTATTTCTCACCATAATCTTACACAATTCTAGGCTTATTGTAATTCTTACATAGTACAAAATATGGTAACTAAGGTAAATTTAATATCTATAGTTATTTACTTACATTACTATTACTATTTTAGTACACTATGGCATTACTATAAGATTATGGCGGACCGACGCCTGAAATAGGACTAGACCTGTGTCTCAGGTCGTCGATCCTCCACCCCGCACCATTGCATCTTTTTATTAGTTTATTCAAACAGAACAGAACTATATTACAATTAGTCAACACAAGCGCCAAAACAGAGCTACACATATCCACCAGAAACACGAATATAAATAAGTGCGAGGTTACATAAGATTTACCCGTGCCCCGCGGGCAGTTTGTTAATAGTAGGCATAGGCGTGTAGTAGGCATAGACGTAGCATATTTTCGGCAGATCTACCACAGTGTCTCAAGACGAAAGTCTTTAATGCGTGTGTGTTGCCAGTGATGACATACGGAACCGAAACGTGGCCGCTTACAATGTGCCGATTAAGGAGGCTCAAAGTCACCCAGAGAGCAATGGAGAGGGCTATGCTCGGAGTCTCCCTGCGTGATCGTATCAGAAATGATGAGATCCGCAGGAGAACTAAGGTTACAGACGTAGCCCAAAGGATTGCATGCCTCAAGTGACAATGGGCAGGGCACATAGCGAGGAGAACAGACGGCCGTTGGGGCGGAAAGGTCCTCGAGTGGAGGCCACGTACAGGAACTCGCAGCCGCGGCAGGCCTCCTACAAGGTGGACCGACGATCTGGTGAAGATCGCGGGAATCCATTGGATGCGGGAGGCACAGGACCGATCTGTGTGGAGAACATTGGGGGAGGCCTATGTCCAGCAGTGGACGTCCATTGGCTGAAATGATGATGGTGATGATAGGCGTGTGTCCAAGTGAATGGCGCGCAGTGAGTTTGCCCGTGTCGCGCTGTAGCGGGGCATCGGGAGGGGTGTAAGATGTTAAGTGATCGGGGAAATGAATATGAACGTGTACATTTGACAGGTGTCACGTTGCGGATGTCGACGGAGACGCCGGCGGAGGGCGCGCCGGGCGGGGAGGGGCTGCTGGAGCAGGTGGGCGCGGACGCGGCTCTGAAGCTGCAGCACGCCATCTACACGCTCACCTGCATAGTGTGGCAGCAGCTCACCACCATACACAGGTTACTTTCTATGTGATAGGTGCCAGACACATAGCGAGGAGAACTGCAGCCCAATTCTCGGAATTTTCGATCCATTTTCGATCCCCAATCAGGGGGAAAGGGGATTTATAAGGTTGGCATCGCACTTGTGACTCCATAGTCAATCAATCAGTCAGGTCAATGAATAAGATGTTGTATGAACTTAATTTTTAACTTTCACGATAATTTGACGACCCGTTTGGAACAGTGGTAGTGAACGCTGCCTTCGGTCCAAGGGGTTCGATCCCCGCACAGTACAAACGTTTGTGTGTATGAACATGTCTGTTTGTATTAGTCTGGGTGTCTATATGTATTATAAGTATATATTTATAAAAAAAAAAAGTATTTTATGTATATATTTGTGATTCCGCTGTTGATTCTGATATCCGTAACACAGGTGCTTGAGCTACCTATATCGGAGTCAGATCAATGTATGTGATGTTGTGAAATATTTATTTATTTATTTACGGATCAAAATCAAAATCAAATAATTCTTTATTTGCATAGGGTTGTACACAGCACTTACAAATCGTCATACATTTGAATGATTTAAAACTATTTATAAGTACTTATGTAATAATTTACATGTCAATACATATATATGTTGATACATAAAATATACTAAAAAAAAGTAAATAAACATAATGCGATTCTACCACCGGCTCGGAAAGTTGTTTCTGGTCGAGAAGATCCGGCAAGAAACTCGCCAGTTACTCTTTTTAATCGCCAACTTTTTTACAATGGTTTATTATCCTCATACCAAGTCATACAATATATTGCAATACCTATTAATTATTTCTATTAGTATTATTATATTTTATCATTCGATATTATCTTGACCATAATAGTTAAAATTTGACATTAATTTATTTCAATTCAAATTTAAATTAGTAAGTATTGAAATCAATGTGCAATGAGTTTTATTAAAATCAATTTCATAAATTAAATATGACTATTTTATGCATAAACAGGTAATTGTGCGAACTATGCTATTTGTAAGATCTATATTTTTTGTACCACCACAATTTTTCAATAAAGTTTTTACTTGCTTACTACTCACTATGAAAAAACATAGCCGATGTCGCATGAAATCCATACAAAAAAATATATATTTTAGTGATATATGTCGCATGATGATTAATGTCACTGATGCGGGAGGCACAGGACCGATCTGTGTGGAGAACATTGGGGGAGGCCTATGTCCAGCAGTGGACGTCCATTGGCTGAAATGATGATGGTGATGATAGGCGTGTGTCCAAGTGAATGGCGCGCAGTGAGTTTGCCCGTGTCGCGCTGTAGCGGGGCATCGGGAGGGGTGTAAGATGTTAAGTGATCGGGGAAATGAATATGAACGTGTACATTTGACAGGTGTCACGTTGCGGATGTCGACGGAGACGCCGGCGGAGGGCGCGCCGGGCGGGGAGGGGCTGCTGGAGCAGGTGGGCGCGGACGCGGCTCTGAAGCTGCAGCACGCCATCTACACGCTCACCTGCATAGTGTGGCAGCAGCTCACCACCATACACAGGTTACTTTCTATGTGATAGGTGCCAGGACACATAGCGAGGAGAACTGCAGCCCAATTCTCGGAATTTTCGATCCATTTTCGATCCCCAATCAGGGGGAAAGGGGATTTATAAGGTTGGCATCGCACTTGTGACTCCATAGTCAATCAATCAGTCAGGTCAATGAATAAGATGTTGTATGAACTTAATTTTTAACTTTCACGATAATTTGACGACCCGTTTGGAACAGTGGTAGTGAACGCTGCCTTCGGTCCAAGGGGTTCGATCCCCGCACAGTACAAACATTTGTGTGTATGAACATGTCTGTTTGTATTAGTCTGGGTGTCTATATGTATTATAAGTATATATTTATAAAAAAAAAAAGTATTTTATGTATATATTTGTGATTCCGCTGTTGATTCTGATATCCGTAACACAGGTGCTTGAGCTACCTATATCGGAGTCAGATCAATGTATGTGATGTTGTGAAATATTTATTAATTTATTTACGGATCAAAATCAAAATCAAATAATTCTTTATTTGCATAGGGTTGTACACAGCACTTACAAATCGTCATACATTTGAATGATTTAAAACTATTTATAAGTACTTATGTAATAATTTACATGTCAATACATATATATGTTGATACATAAAATATACTAAAAAAAAGTAAATAAACATAATGCGATTCTACCACCGGCTCGGAAAGTTGTTTCTGGTCGAGAAGATCCGGCAAGAAACTCGCCAGTTACTATTTTTAATCGCCAACTTTTTTACAATGGTTTATTATCCTCATACCAAGTCATACAATATATTGCAATACCTATTAATTATTTCTATTAGTATTATTATATTTATCATTCGATATTATCTTGACCATAATAGTTAAAATTTGACATTAATTTATTTCAATTCAAATTTAAATTAGTAAGTATTGAAATCAATGTGCAATGAGTTTTATTAAAATCAATTTCATAAATTAAATATGACTATTTTATGCATAAACAGGTAATTGTGCGAACTATGCTATTTGTAAGATCTATATTTTTTGTACCACCACAATTTTTCAATAAAGTTTTTACTTGCTTACTACTCACTATGAAAAAACATAGCCGATGTCGCATGAAATCCATACAAAAAAATATATATTTTAGTGATATATGTCGCATGATGATTAATGTCACGAGGCCGAGAATTGGGCCACGTACAGGAAGTCGCAGCTGTGGCGCCCCTACAAGGTGGACCGACGATCTGGTGAAGATCGCGGGAATCCATTGGATGCGGATGGGGCGGCGCAGGACCGATCTGTGTGGAGTACATTGGGGGAGGCATATGTCCAGAAGTGGACGTCTATTGGCTAAAATGATGATGATGAGGTGGCAGACGATCAGTCGGATCACCTGATGTTAAGCAATTGCCGCCGCCCATGGACACCCGCGACACCAGTGGAGTCACAAATGCGCTGCCAACCTTTAAATCCCCATATTCCCCCGGATTGGGTCCAGATCAACTCAAAGGAAGAAGGAAACATGACTAGGAAGTTATTGAATAAGTTTAGTATTGAAAATAACATTGTTTTGTGTCAATAACATTAATTATAATTTGAATGTAATGTCAGATATTTTAGATGAGTATTTATGTTAAGCTAAGTTACATTTGATACCGGCGAGAACGAATGTAAAATTACTATTTACTTTTCTGTATTTTTTTTGGTTCTCAAGTAAGTGACATTTTTTTTTGAGAAATAAAGAATCATTGAACCTAACTGAAACGGTTATGTCCCCAGTCTCGAAGCGCAAGTGTGCGCGTGGAGGTCCAGCGGTGGGAACGCGGCGCGATCCCACGATGCCCAACTGGAGGAGCTTCGCCACGCGCAGGCCAAGCTCACCGCTGACCGTGCCTCGTGGGAGGCCATGCGCTCTGCAGACAGAGCCGCCATAGCACTAGGTAACTAACTTCTACAGTCTGAAACACTGACTATGCAGTAACACTTCACAGACACGACTCAGAGATGCTAGCAGACTAGTGACCCCTACTTCGTTTCGGGACATTAGTTCCACTTAACACCAATAGATGGCGGCCGATTTAGCCGTGTGGTCCCCGGCAGAGTAGAATAAGCCACCCTCACTCATACCGAGGTGTTGTAAAAGGCGACTAAGGTAAAGCTGCTGGCATGATCAGCACCCAGAGAAGGAAAACTGTATTTATATCTAAACCCTCGCCAACCCGTCTGCCAAGCGTGGTGAGCATGGCAATTACCCCTTATGTGATTGAGGGAGGCCCGTGCCCCAGCAGTGGGGACTTAAATGGATGATGATGAAGTGCCGATTAAATCGCGCAAGCGTTTCGTGTTTTCGGATTACCTATCGAAGTGGCCGCTGACTGTAGAATTTACCTCTTTAAATATAGTTTAGATATAGATACCGTTGGGGGTTAGTGTGAGTGAGGTGAGTGACATGAGTCAGACACAGGAAGCACAACGTCGACCGGGCGTCGTGGAAGGTCATGCGGTCTGCTGACAGAGCTGTCATAGCACTAGGTAGTCTTCTATACAATAGGGTTTACACCCCCTTATCTTAGCGTGTAATTCCCAGTTGCGTTCAACAAAGTTGTCGCTTGGATCAATATCAAGGATTCGGGAAGTCTGGTACTAATTATAATGAAGCGACTACCGTCTGACTTTCGCAACCCTTACATTATTATTATTATTTGATAGAAATGGGGTGAGCCCTGCATCTCATAGCCACTGCAACCAGTAGATGATCTATTGTGGCAGCCCCGTAACCTATTACAGCACCTCATGTAGCTCCAGTTCCAGGATAAACCCGAGAATGGAGCTGATGGGGGAGCTCTTGATCTCGTCAGCTGAGATAATGTGTGCTCCCAGGTACCGGCTTCTGCAGCGGTGCAGCGCTATGCACTCGCCGAGGACGTGGATAATCGTTTCCTCGTCCTCGCGACAGAACCGGCAGATTTTGGTATCTGAAAGGCCCATTTTGTGCAGGTGCTTGTTTAATTTGCAGTGCCCTGTGAGGGTCCGAGTGAGTGCCCTAACATGTCTTCTACTCAGTTTTATTACCCTTACATAGGGGAAACAGACCAACAAGTTCAGAACTGGCACTTAATTAAAATCTTGGCTACATCATTTGGAGGAGGAGGGGGCGACACCACTTGGCGTAGCAAAATGTAGGCTTCATCTCAAGAAGGGCGGCATGTTTTAGTTTATGGGCAGCCGACATTTCGCTCGCTAGCTCGTGTTTTAATAACCCTCATTATGTGACAGTCACATAAACTACTATTTAAAGGAATATATTAAACCAAAACTTTAAAAATTACCTAATTGCAGAGGAAAAATACTTCATCATCATCATCATCAGCCCATTTAAATCCCCACTGCTGGGACACGGGCCTCCCTCAATCACATGAGGGTTAGTTGCCATACTCACCACGCTTGGCAAGCGGGTTGGCGAGGGTTTTGATATAAATGCAGAGTTTTCCTTCTCTGGGTGCTGATGATCATGCCAGCAGCTTTACCTTAGTCGCCTTTTACGACACCTCGGTAAGAGTGAGGGTGGCCTATTCTACTCTGCCGGGGACCACACGGCTAAAAATACTTATTGCACTTCAAAGCATGATTTCGAATAGCATTTTTTGCTGTGCAAAAAGGTTAGGTTTGGTTAGCAATTTATTAATTTTGATGGAACGCTAAATACAACCCCTATTTAAATTCATTACAGAAAAGCGCCAACTACAAGTGGCGAGAGAAGAATTGGCGGAACAACAGAAAGATGTAGAACAGCAACGAGAGAGCCTCTATCGGCGGCTAGAGCGGTTGCAGCAACACGGTGAGTGAGAGAGAGGGAGCGAATGTCTAACAATATTAGAGAGTGAGATAAGTCTGAGAAAACAAGAAGAGAATGTGTCAGAGAAAAGAAGTGAGCGGAACATCTTTTGCATGTAGGCAATCTTTGTCAGTAGGTGAGAAAGAGATAGTCAGCGAAAAAAAGAGAGAAAGAGACATCAATGTAGTAGTAAGCCATAATAGTTTAAGAATCTGAAATTATAGCTTATAACGATATGACTTTTTTGTTTAACCTGTATTGTCCTGACCTCCTTCAGTGATCTTAGGTGTATCGTAACATAAAATAGAAAGAAAGAAAACATTTATTATTATAGACATCACAGCACAGGATATACAACAGTTGTAAACAGAACACAATTAAGCACAAACAGAAAACAATTAAAAATACATATAAATAAAACGTTGAAAAAAATCTACTTGCAGGGGGATCACAAGAAGAAATCGCAAGTGTGGGGACTTTGTCGCCAGACTCCAGCGTTTGTGACACGACGCGGCGGAAAGACCCTAAATGGAGAAGTGAGTCATTTTAATAAAATCGTCTTGGTTTACACTTTACAGACGCGACATTCGGATTTGGTGCGACCGTACCACGAACCGAACCATGGCCCGGCTGAACCATATTCTATCGTGTGCGGCATGGTCCGTCGGACATAATTATGACTAACATCGGTTCGGCTGGTTCGGTGCGCGGAGCGTGCGAAACCGGTGCGGTACGCGGTACGGCCGCACTAAATCCTCTCGTGTGGACGGCGCACGTGTCCACCTAGTGGAGGGCTTGCCACGGCTTCGACCTCCTATTCGCGGCCTCCACTCGAGGACCTTTCCGAACCACCGGCCGTCTGATCTCCTCGCAATGTGCCCTGCCCATTGCCACTTAGTCACCTAATGAAAAGTAATCAACGTCGCCCATGAACATCCGCGAAATCAGAGAGATCGCTAATGTGTTGCCGGCATTGCAATTCTTTGGGCTATTTCTTTGAACTTGGTTTTCCTGTGGATCTCATCATTCCTGATACGATCACGAAAGGATTTATCTATATATTTAAAAGGAGAACCTGAATGACTAAGGTACTAAGGTGACTAAATGATTGAGTGATTAAGTAACTAGGAATGCACCCACAGCCCAAACTACTGACCCTAGAAACATGAATTTTGGGAAGGGGGTTCCTTTAATAGTGTAAGTGATCACTAAAAGGGATTTTTGAAAATTCAACCCTACAGAGTGTAAAAAGAGGATTAAAAGTTTGTATGAAAGTCTGTCATCTTTGATGTTGGAAAATCACCCTTTGAAGGGGGGAAAATGCAGTATGGGGTTTGCTAATTACTAAAGTATGAAACTTAAAATTGTTGTTTGGGCACGGATTTTGAATAAAGAAGTAACTTTTGAACTTTCGACCCCTGAGGGGTAATAAATAATAATAATAAATAGAATATTTCACAACATCACATACATTGATCTCCGAGATAGGTAGCTCAAGCATCTGTGTTACGGATATCAGAATCAACAGTGGAATTACAAATATATACATATAATAAAAATCGGTAAAAAAACTTTTAAGTTAAACGGTTTCATCTCATGTGCGCTGAAAACTAGAAAATAATAATAACAATTAGGTATTTTGAACTTATAGTTCAGAAATATTTTAGTACCAAGCAGAATAGCTTTTAGGCATATTAGACTAAAATAAAAACGTGGGGCCCCTCTGAAATCCTACCTATGGCAAAGCATATCTTTACATGGAACATGGTGAAATTTGAATTACTAAATTTGACCCAAGAATAAATAATAAAACAAACGGGGTGAGCTAAATAAAACCGTTTAATAAGGTAGCTGCGTGGGTTTGAAGATAGAATAAAGATTTTTGTGATAAAGACTAAAGCGTGAGTAACGCCGCGGGTCTAGTCTCTTTGTAAATAGTTTAGTAATGAATATGAATGTTTGTTAGATAACCGCGGCTCGACGGGCTCGGAGTCGTCAATAAGCGCTTGCAGCGTGCGCAGCGCGGCCCTGCCCCCGCAGCTGCTGTCCGCGCACAACGAGACGCGCGCCACCGTGCGCGCCCCGGCCATCTCGGTAACTAGCCGGCCAAACACAGCGCGGCCCTGCCCCCGCAGCTGCTGTCCGCGCACAACGAGACGCGCGCCACCGTGCGCGCCCCGGCCATCTCGGTAACTAGCCGGCCAAACACAGCGCGGCCCTGCCCCCGCAGCTGCTGTCCGCGCACAACGAGACGCGCGCCACCGTGCGCGCCCCGGCCATCTCGGTAACTAGCCGGCCAAACACAGCGCGGCCCTGCCCCCGCAGCTGCTGTCCGCGCACAACGAGACGCGCGCCACCGTGCGCGCCCCGGCCATCTCGGTAACTAGCCGGCCAAACACAGCGCGGCCCTGCCCCCGCAGCTGCTGTCCGCGCACAACGAGACGCGCGCCACCGTGCGCGCCCCGGCCATCTCGGTAACTAGCCGGCCAAACACAGCGCGGCCCTGCCCCCGCAGCTGCTGTCCGCGCACAACGAGACGCGCGCCACCGTGCGCGCCCCGGCCATCTCGGTAACTAGCCGGCCAAACACAGCGCGGCCCTGCCCCCGCAGCTGCTGTCCGCGCACAACGAGACGCGCGCCACCGTGCGCGCCCCGGCCATCTCGGTAACTAGCCGGCCAAACACAGCGCGGCCCTGCCCCCGCAGCTGCTGTCCGCGCACAACGAGACGCGCGCCACCGTGCGCGCCCCGGCCATCTCGGTAACTAGCCGGCCAAACACAGCGCGGCCCTGCCCCCGCAGCTGCTGTCCGCGCACAACGAGACGCGCGCCACCGTGCGCGCCCCGGCCATCTCGGTAACTAGCCGGCCAAACACAGCGCGGCCCTGCCCCCGCAGCTGCTGTCCGCGCACAACGAGACGCGCGCCACCGTGCGCGCCCCGGCCATCTCGGTAACTAGCCGGCCAAACACAGCGCGGCCCTGCCCCCGCAGCTGCTGTCCGCGCACAACGAGACGCGCGCCACCGTGCGCGCCCCGGCCATCTCGGTAACTAGCCGGCCAAACACAGCGCGGCCCTGCCCCCGCAGCTGCTGTCCGCGCACAACGAGACGCGCGCCACCGTGCGCGCCCCGGCCATCTCGGTAACTAGCCGGCCAAACACAGCGCGGCCCTGCCCCCGCAGCTGCTGTCCGCGCACAACGAGACGCGCGCCACCGTGCGCGCCCCGGCCATCTCGGTAACTAGCCGGCCAAACACAGCGCGGCCCTGCCCCCGCAGCTGCTGTCCGCGCACAACGAGACGCGCGCCACCGTGCGCGCCCCGGCCATCTCGGTAACTAGCCGGCCAAACACAGCGCGGCCCTGCCCCCGCAGCTGCTATCTGTGCCATCGTCCGTCTTAAAACCCAGGATTGCTTTGGAATGGTCACGTAAAATTAAGGAATATGCTTGATCCAATCAATAAAGTTATCTTCGCACGATTCTAGCTACGAACATCATTCTTATTGGTCTGTGACGGCGACGGTCGACATCCGACTGATTGATCGGCCCAAACAGAATATAAACTTTTTGGATTGGTCAAGCGCTTCCTTTGAGAGTCATCATTATCTTAGCAGTTTTGTCCACTTCGAGAGTCCGCGCTACGAAAGGAGTCCCTTGAAAAGCGCGCTGCATTCTGCATTCGCCATCTAAATTTGAGCTTTATATCTATTAACATAAGTAATCCAAAAATATAGTTTCATGTTTTTCCGCGGGACTTCTTTCATGGCGCGAACTCTACCGTGGGAAGGTCGAGTTTGTGGCGGTAAAGGTATCATCGCCACACCATAATATATTATTTACCTAGACATGCACCCTGATCAGACTGCCATTTCATAGAAAGCCATACATGAAAAACTGCGTGAAGTCGTTAGAACTGGGGTTTTTTTATGTGATAGGTAGCAGACGAGCAGACGGTTCACCTGATGGTAAGGCGCCGCCCATAGACCCGCGACACCAGTGGAGTCACAAGTGCGTTGCTAACCTTAAAACCCCCCTTTCCACCGGATTGGGCCTCCGGTACCCTCACTCACGTAGCGATACACAGCACATAGCTGCTTCACGCCGGTTTACTGTGAGCCGTGGTATCACTCCGGTTGAGACGGCCCATGGCCCATTCACGGGTGACGGGCTGGGCGACATTTCTCTACCGCACTCGTATAGAATCTGTGTAAGGGCCGGTTAGATCTCTTTCACACTCTGTGACGTTTTTTCCTAAAATGGCTCTTCAATGTTTACTTATCGTACGCTCTATTTACATTGACTTGTCATGAAACTTTATATTCATCATCATCATCATCATCAGCAACCCACACTCGTCCTACTGCTGGACATAGGTCTCCCCTAACTGCTCCCGATTTTCGGCCACTCTCGTCCAGCCCACACCAGCCAGCCTTCGAATGTCATCATCCCATCTTGTCGCAGGGCGTCCTACACTACGCTTACCGAGTCGCGGTCTCTACTCAAGGACTTTACGGCTCCAACGGCTGTCAGTTCTGCGGCTAATATGACCAGCCCACTGCCACTTCAGTTTGCTAATTCGGTGGGCTATGTCGGTGACTCTGGTTCTCTGTCGGATTACATCGTTTCTGATGCGGTCCTTCAGAGATACTCCGAGCATAGCCCTTTCCATAGCTCTTTGACTATTTATTTATTTTAACTTTATATTATTTGCAGCAAATGGTGAAACAACAATTACCTCTGAAGCTGGCGAGCGGCAAGAGTCAGCAGCAGCCGCCGCCCGGATACCACCGCCTACACGAGTCGCCTAGTGAGGTACAAATCACTTATTATTTACCAACACTACTCTTCTTAACTATTGGCCCGCTCTCACTTTGTTTTGGGACGTTAACTTCAAAAAATGGCAGTTTCATATTTTTTTTCCAAATATGAAATGTGCCAACCAAAAAAAAATGTCAAGATTTGGTATAATAAATTTTTTTTGTCACTTAATCACTGAAAATGTAAAACCAAATAAAACCGATGATGACCCCTACAGCTTTGTTGCCATAGAAATAAAATACTCAGGGGGACATGTCTGATGTCTAACAGTATACAGAAAAAAATGTTGGCCGCAGTTGGAGCAAAAAAGAGCAAAAAAGGAGATCCTACCACATTTAGGCCTACAAAGTTTCCTCACACATTGGCGTCACTCCAACTCCTCAGTATTTGATCGCTCGGGTTGTTATAGCAGATATATTACAATGTCACAAATGAAAATAGTCATTGGAGTCCCCTACGCTAGAGAAGGAAGGAGTGGTAACACTCCGGTAGAGCCGGATCATTACGCCGAAGTATGACTCTCCCACGGTGACAACCATTTTGAAGTACGAGTATTACTACAATACGCATACACTAGTCAAATTTAGCAATGAGTAAAGTAAAGCTCGGTTTGGTAGCCCCAGACGGTCAGATTTTTATTAAGGTGACGGGTAGGGCACACCAGCGACGCCAATCGATTTTATTTTTTAGCTACTAAACCGGATCTATTTTAAACCATTTCGGGATTACAACCTCTCGGCAAACACTTATACTATTTATCAAATACCAATGCACAAATGCTGGGTCCAATACGTACCCGATAAATTGATTCACGTCAAAAGTGGCCGCTTTTGGCGTGAATCCATTTTTCCGGAGGCCCAATCAGGGGGAAAGGGGGATTTAAAGGTTACGCACTTGTGACTCGACAATGAATGAGATGGTATATGAACTAAATTTTATAACTTTCACGATAATGTCTTTTTAATCAATTTTCATTAGCAACCGACGGCAAGTTCGAAACAAAACATCCTCTAACACCAAAAGCTATAAACAGACAAAATGGTTGTTACATGTTGTTGTCAACTCTACAGAGATTACAGGTCAATATACAGAGCACTGCACAGTGTTACTATTAAAGCGAAAGCCGATCACATAGTTAATGTAGGAAAGTAAGACAGCTTTTCGTGTTCCACAGACTATTTATTATCCTTTCAATGAAAAAGCTGTAAAGCGGCCACTTTTGGCGTGAATATGTTTTTCGCGTACGAAAACGGACCCAACATTTGTGCATCGGCATTTAATTAATAGTATAAGTGGTTGCCGAGAGGTTGTAACCCCGACATGGTTTAAAATAGATCCGGTTTAGTAGCTAAAAATTAAAATCGATTGGCGTCGCTAGTGTGCCCTACCCGTCACCTTAAACTGGGGCGTCACTCCAAGTTTACGCTACATTTAGGCCAACAAAATTTCCTCACACACTGGCGTCACTCCTGACTCTTCAGTTTTTGATCCGTCGGGCTGTTAAGGGGGTATATTAAGTACTATATCACGAATAAAAATAGTCATTGGAATAATAATATTGTTTTTCTATGGGTGGTTTTCAACGACGTTAAAACGGCTGTTTTAATAAAATTTGACAGCTTGCTTGACGTTGTTATATAAAATATTGGCAAATCAGTTGTTTATTTATCATTTACTACAAGCATTTCACAAAATTATGCCAAAATACTATTCTTGTGTTAAATTATTTAAGATATGCACAACATGGTATTTCATCGTTTTAGCGGTTAACATAAGAGCTCTTGTAGAGGAAGCTAAACAAAACTAGTATTGTATATTAATTATTAAAAACAAACAATTTATTGATGAAAATGTTTTAATGTTAAACAACTGTTTTAAAAGTCGGTGATCTCCACAATAAGAAAAAGACGGATGGTTTCAATGTGAAACAGATCAAATGGTTGACAGTATGTTTTTCGGGCATTTGCAGGATGTCGACTATCCGAACGTATTTTAAAATGGCCAAATTTGTGTATAGAGTAAGTAACAGATTTGTGTAACGTAGCCTCTTCCAAATTCGTTGTTGTACTTCCAACATTCTGATTAACTTTGTTCAAATCGGTTCGTAACATTGATTCAAATTATTGTCTAATCAACGAGCAACTAATCCACACTGAATTATAAAGTGAAAAGATGTTTGTCAGTAGTACAAACATACGCTCACACACTCACACATCTTTAAATTCAATAAAACACTCAAAACTGCTAATTTGGTTTTGATGAAACTTCACAAAACTTCATACGCAGATGAAACCACAAGGCGCAGCTAGTCACATTATAATTAAATAACAAACAAAATTTTCTTATTAAAACTACGAATCGTAAAAAATACTTTTTTTTATAGTAAAAAGTTAAACAGTATTACAAAATGGACACAGTACAGTTATGTTACGATCATACGATCTCGCATAAACAGTACAGACAACTTCAAATCGTTTGCACAATCAACAACAATTATAGTATTTTATTGCTTATAAAAACATAACTTTTTTCCTTGTAGGTCTTGAAAAGTTACTATATTTGCACATCGACGTATTCATTTTATAAGTATGTAACAAAAAAAAGGTAAAATTATGACCATAATGAAACCGAGCTATCGATATAGACGACAGAATAGGCAAAAATATTAAAGATTAGACTAATTACGTGAACATAAAACTAAAATCATATACTAAACAAATCTATTTGAACAAAGTTGTGATTGGTATTAAACTTCAAAACCGCAAACTTGTGCAATAGCCACTCTTTGGACCCACGCGCACTATCGACATAGTAAATATAGGACAGTAAGCACACTTCATTCAGTCACATATACTCTAACAGTTTCGTAAATGATATTAACTTTAGTTCAGGAGTTTATCAACTCCATAAAATTTATTTAACTTAATCTGGATTACCAGACATTCATTTTCAAAAAGATTAGATCTATTGATTTCAACATTTACTTCATCGAAAACCAAAGTGTAGGAGAGGGATGGTAGGTCATTAAAATGTTGGTTATTCTGTGGTGTGTTTATATAGATTGACTGCGTTTATTTACCATTTATATTACGATTGTATAAAAACAAAATGTGATTTACTGTTTGCCAACACTTTAGAAGTGTACTTAAAAACATGTATATTATTTCAACTCAAAACAATGTATAAAATAGCAAACATAATTAGCGAAAACCATAAAGACAAAGTTCATATCAAAATAGTATTTAGGCTACAGCTTAGTCAATGAAAGGATAATAAATAGTCTGTGGAACACGAAAAGCTGTCTTACTTTCCTACATTAACTATGTGATCGGCTTTCGCTTCAATAGTAACACTGTGCAGTGCTCTGTATATTGACCTGTAATCTCTGTAGAGTTGACAACACCATGTAACAACCATTTTGTCTGTTTATAGCTTTTGGTGTTAGAGCATGTTTTGTTTCGAACTTGGCGTCGGTTGCTTATGAAAATTGATTAAAAAGATTTTTTTAGTAAATAATAAATATTTCACAACATCACATACATTGATCTGACTCCGAGATAGGTAGCTCAAGCACCTGTGTTACGGATATCAGAATCAACAGCGGAATTACAAATATATACGTATAATACTTTTCTTTTGTAAACACATACTTATAATACATACAAACACCCAGACCAATACAAACAGACATGTTCATACACACAAATGTTTGTACTGTGCGGGGATCTAACCCCTTGGACCAAAGGCAGCGTTCACTACCACTGTTCCAAACGGGTTGTCAAATTATCGTGAAAGTTAAAAATTAAGTTCATACAACATCTTATTCATTGACCTGACTGATTGATTGACTATGGAGTCACAAGTGCGCTGCCATCGGTTCATATCATCGGTTCTTAAGTAATAGATTAAATAAATAATAATTGAATATATTCTGGACTGAAACTAGTTTGGCTTTATACCTAAATGGGAAATATATATGACGTCTTTTTGCATTTGCGTTCAAAGAGTGAACGAAATAATATATGAGGGAATGAATGAATATGGGATATATTAAACCAACCCTCTAAAAAATACCTATTTTCACACCAAAATACTAATCGCACATCAAACTATGATTTTGTTGTGCAATTAGTATTTTTTTGGGTGCAAAAAGAGGACGTTCAAGTATTACGTAAGCAGATTTATTACAGTTACCTACCCCCCCACTCCCCTTGTCAGCAAAAGTAAGCAAATCTCTTACCCCCTCCCCCCATGCTTATGTAAACATTTTTCGATTTTTTTGGAACAGCTCGGCAACCCTACTAACCGTATGCATTTATTTGTAGGTAATTCCCCGAAAATACGTTTCGTTTTCAAGCAAACAGAATGTGAGGGTTGCCATTTGTGTTAAAAACAAAATAATTATCGATGACGTAATCATCATCTAAACTCCCCTACCCTCCATGTCATCCAAAATAAGCAAAGCAATGACCCCCCGCGCTCCCTTAGTGCTTACATAATACTTGAACGCTTAGCAATTTATTAAATTTGAAGGAATGTTAAATACAACCCAATGAAAATTTCACACAATATACATAAGGAAAAACATACATTTTTGTAATACTTAATAACTTAATTCCAACTGATGATAATAATTTGGTATATTATATAACTCTAGTAGTTTTATCAAGAATTGAAACATTAAATTAACATAAGCAACTGACTGCCTTGTTTGGAGGGACTATACATACTGTAATATGGCAACTCGACAAGCCATGATTACAAAAATGGTTGATTGAACCTACTAACAAGAAGACGGGTGATAGATGTGCAAAACTACAAGACACATTCGCCACTGATTATTTTAGTAAATATCATTGGTAGTTGATGATTATTAATCCAAATGATAACATAATCAAGGTTTCAATAATCTAATTATAAAAAAATGACCCATGCTCCAGCTTTTTCAGCCTTCTGGTGGATCCGTTGATGTTGGTTGAAGATGGGTGATGATGATTTTTCCAAAAGAGTCGAAAGGCTTTAGTGATCTAATGAATTACAAAAATTTGGCCCTTGACTTCAACTTTTTCCGCCTTCTTGTGGATCCGTTGATGTTGGTTGATGAAGATTGTTCTAAATGTGTCTAAAGGCTTAGTGGTTTAATTATTGAACTCCAACTTTCTCAACCCTCTGGTGGATGCATTGATGTTGGTTGATGATTTGTGATGATGATTGTTCCAGCAGGGTCAAGGCTTAGTGATCCACCACACGCGGACAGGAAGCTCGCCCGCCCCGCTGCCATCTCAGCAGCAACTCAATAATAAAGCTACCAGGTAAAGCAACTTGGGCCCTCGTGCCTCGGAACGACCGCTAAGCCGCTGGTCCTGCGCCTCTCACCGATCAGCCTAATATAATAAGATACCAGTATAAAAAGATCAGAGAGGAATCGGGATCAACGGCTAAACGTTCTAAACGTAGGACTGACACTGACTAGGAAATGAGGGTTAAACACCATCGTTTAGTTATAGCTAAACCGCCAAAAGTCGACCTTCCATGGTTCGTAGAACGCGGAGTGCACTCGACCAATCCAAAATGTTCAGACCAATACAAACAGACATGTTCATGCACACACATGTTTGTACTGTGCGGGAATCGAACCCGCAACCCTTGGACCAGAGGCAGCGTTCCCTACCACTGTTCCAAACGGGTCTTCATATGGGCTCAAAAGTATTATTGGGATTAGAGGTTTATATCATAAATTGAAGAAATATTTGCAATGATTTAATTAAGCTTTACATGAGCAGTGTGTCGAGCCTCTGAATCGGACGGGGGGAGCCGGGGGTACCTCGAAGAAATACCTAATTACATGTGTGTTTGTCAGTCGCTTAACGATTTGTTAATATGTGCATGCCGTGGCAGTCCTTAAGTAAGGTAACACTATAACATGTAGATTTAAAAATAAGATCATCCATGTAAGGTGTATGCTTTTTTGGTTGTCCATAAATAAATAAGTATCAGCCTATAAACTGTCCCACTGCAGGGCAGGACCAAAGGCAGCGTTCACTACCACTGTTCCAAACGGGTCGTCAAATGTATGCACTTCATCATCAGCCCATTTAAGTCCCCACTGCTGGGGCACGGGCCTCCCTCAATCACATGAGGGGTAATTGCCATACTCACCACGCTTGGCAGACGGATTGGCGAGGGTTTAGATATAAATGCAGAGTTTTCCTTCTCTGGGTGCTGATGATCATGCCAGCAGCTTTACCTTAGTCGCCTTTTACGACACCTCAGTAAGAGTGAGGGTGGCCTATTCTACTCTGCCGGGGGCCACACGGCCAAAAGTTTGTACTGCGCGGGAATCGAACCCGCAACCCTTGGACCAAAGGCAGCGTTCACTACCACAGTTCCAAACGGGTCGTCAAATGCACTTATGTTATTATTATACCTTTAAATACCATGTTTTAAGGCGAATAAAGATTTGATTATGTCACTTGGCCAATAAAGAAATGTTTATAATGTATCAATACGGGGATTAACACGATATTTTTTATGTGAAACAACATTGTGTACTCACATATTTGGGTCGACGTTTCGGCTACGTTACAGCAGCCGTGGTCACGAGCGGACTCAGTCCGCTCGAGTATTATTATTATTTGTTGTTTTATCTAATATTATATAAGTAAATATATTTACATAAATATTTAATAGCAGATTTATGGGAAAGGGAAAGGAGGTAGGGGAAGTTAATGGGGCGAGGGATTTTTGGGTGTTGGACGTCATACAAAGAGGTAGGGTACCTTTGACAGTTGAAGAAGATGTGCTCTGGGGTACCCTCATCAAGGCCGCATTCACAAAGAGAGGAATCTTTAACATGAATCTTTTTTAAGAAGACCGGTGTACAGGCGTGGCCAATTCGCAAGCGACAAACCGTGGAGATGGTGATCTTATTTATGTCTTTATGTTTGAAGAACCATGGAAAAGAAATGTTTATCTTCTTGTATGCGGATAAAGAATGGGATCAGAAATGGCGGCGCATCTATTTACTGTTTGCGTCTATTTGCGTCTATACTCGCACCCCACGAGTGCGAGTATAGACACAAATAGTGTGCGAGCGAGAAGTGGATAGATTGGCCGCCATTTCTGATCCCATTCTTTATCCCCACATGTTGTACACAATGTTGTTTCACATAAAAAATATCGTGTTAATCCCCGTATTGATACATTATAGTTATAATGCAACGCGCTTTTGCCTTTGCTTTTGCTTTTGCAAGCTTTTGCCCGCGACTTCGTCTGCGTGTAATTCGAATAAAAGCAAGGTCTTATAGATATCTTAATAAATTATAGCCTATGTGTTATTCTGATCTATAAGCTACATTACTGTAAAGTTTCATTAAAATCCGTTTAGTAGTTTTTGCGTGAAAGAGGAACAAACATCCATCCATACATCCATCTAAACAAACTTTCGCCTTTATAATATTAGTAAGGATGCAACGCGAAAATCTAAAAAACTAAAGAAATGTTTATCTTCGCGTATTGTAGAACAAACACATACCCGAAGCTCCGGACAAGTTCCGCGTGCGCTCGCCGTCGGGCCCGGCGGGCGCGGCGGGCGCGGCGCCGTCGCCGCCGGGCGAGGAGGAGGTCATCTACTTCTGACACCCGCGCGCCCCTCCCCGCGCCGCCGCCTCGCGCTCCTGAGACTGCCGGCTGTCCTAAACCATTGAGTTTGTACGCCTTTTGACTGGTTTGGAAAGTGCTGGCGCGCTTCTACTGAGAAACGAGAAATGTAAGACTTTTTTTGCCTTTCAATGAAAATCTTTTTATTTTTAATGTGATAGGTCATCGTCATCGTCAGCCCATTTAAGTCCCCACTGCTGGGGCACGGGCCTCCCTCAATCACATGAGGGGTAATTGCCATACTCACCACGCTTGGCAGACGGATTGGCGAGCACAGTTTAGCATAAATGCAGGAGTTTTCCTTCTCTGGGTGCTGATGATCATGCCAGCAGCTTTACCTTAGTCGCCTTTACGACACCTCAGTAAGAGTGAGGGTGGCCTATTCTACTCTGCCGGGGGCCACACGGCCAAAAGTTTGTACTGCGCGGGAATCGAACCCGCAACCCTTGGACCAAAGGCAGCGTTCACTACCACAGTTCCAAACGGGTCGTCAAATGCACTTATGTTATTATTATACCTTTAAATACATGAGTTTAAGGCGAATAAAGATTTGATTATGTCACTTGGCCAATAAAGAAATGTTTATAATGTATCAATACGGGGATTAACACGATATTTTTTATGTGAAACAACATTGTGTACTCACATATTTGGTCGACGTTTCGGCTACGTTTACAGCAGCGTGGTCACGAGCGGACTCAGTCCGCTCGAGTATTATTATTATTTGTTGTTTTATCTAATATTATATAAGTAAAATATATTTACATAAATATTTAATAGCAGATTTATAGGAAAGGGAAGGAGGTAGGGAAGTTAATGGGGCGAGGGATTTTTGGTGTTGGACGTACATACAAATGGAGGTATAGGGTACCTTTGACCAGTTGAAGAAGATGTTGCTCTGGGGTACCCTCATCAAGGCGCATCATCCACAAAGAGAGGAATCTTTAAACATGAATATCTTTTTAAGACGAGCGTGTGTTACAGGCCGTGGCCAATTCGCAAGCGACTAAACACCGTGGAGATGTGTGATCTTATTTTATTGTCTTTTATAGTGTTGAAAGAACCATGTGAAAAGAAATGGTTATCTTCTTGTATGTCGGATAAGAATGGGATCAGAAATGGCGGGCGCATCTATTTACTGTTGCGTCTATTTTGTACGGTCTATACTCGCACCCCACGAGTGCCGAGGTATAGGACACAAATAGTGTGCGAGCGAGAGAGGGGATAGATTGGCCGCCATTTTCTGATTCCCCATTCCTTTATCCCCACAGTGTCTGTGGTACACAATGTTGTTTCACATAAAAATATCCGTGTTTAATCCCCGTATTGTGCGATACATATAGTTATAATGCAAACGCGCTGTTTGCCTTTGCTTTTGCTTTTGCAAGCTTTTGCCCGCGACTTCGTCTGCGTGTAATTCGAATAAAAGCAAGGTCTTATAGATATCTTAATAAATTATAGCCTATGTGTTATTCTGATCTATAAGCTACATTACTGTAAAGTTTCATTAAAATCCGCATGTAGTAGTTTTTGCGTGAAAGAGGAACAAACACCATCAATACATCCATCTAAACAAACTTTCGCCTTTATAATATTAGTAAGGATGCAACGCGAAAATCTAAAAAACTAAAGAAATGTTTATCTTCGCGTATTGTAGAACAAACACATACCCGAAGCTCCCGGACAAGTTCCGCGTGCGCTCGCCGTCGGGCCCGGCGGCGCGGCGGGCGCGGCGCCGTCGCCGCCGGGCGAGGAGGAGGTCATCTACTTCTGACACCCGCGCGCCCCTCCCCGCGCCGCCGCCTCGCGCTCCTGAGACTGCCGGCTGTCCTAACCCATTGGTTTGTACGCCTTTTGACTGGTTTGGAAAGTGCTGGCGCGCTTCTACTGAGAAACGAGAAATGTAAGACTTTTTTTGCCTTTCAATGAAAATCTTTTTATTTTTAATGTGATAGGTCATCGTCATCGTCAGCCCATTTAAGTCCCCACTGCTGGGGCACGGGCCTCCCTCAATCACATGAGGGGTAATTGCCATACTCACCACGCTTGGCAGACGGTTGGCGAGGGTTTAGATATAAATGCAGAGTTTTCCTTCTCTGGGTGCTGATGATCATGCCAGCAGCTTTACCTTAGTCGCCTTTACGACACCTCAGTAAGAGTGAGGGTGGCCTATTCTACTCTGCCGGGGGCCACACGGCCAAAAGTTTGTACTGCGCGGGAATCGAACCCGCAACCCTTGGACCAAAGGCAGCGTTCACTACCACAGTTCCAAACGGGTCGTCAAATGCACTTATGTTATTATTATACCTTTAAATACCATGTTTTAAGGCGAATAATAGATTGGCTAGTGTGTAGGCTTTGTGTTCACTTGGCCAATAAAGAAATGTTTATAATGTATCAATACGGGGATTAACACGATATTTTTTATGTGAAACAACATTGTGTACTCACATATTTGGGTCGACGTTTCGGCTACGTTACAGCAGCCGTGGTCACGAGCGGACTCAGTCCGCTCGAGTATTATTATTATTTGTTGTTTTATCTAATATTATATAAGTAAATATATTTACATAAATATTTAATAGCAGATTTATGGGAAAGGGAAAGGAGGTAGGGGAAGTTAATGGGGCGAGGGATTTTTGGGTGTTGGACGTCATACAAAGAGGTAGGGTACCTTTGACAGTTGAAGAAGATGTGCTCTGGGGTACCCTCATCAAGGCCGCATTCACAAAGAGAGGAATCTTTAACATGAATCTTTTTTAAGAAGACCGGTGTACAGGCGTGGCCAATTCGCAAGCGACAAACCGTGGAGATGGTGATCTTATTTATGTCTTTATGTTTGAAGAACCATGGAAAAGAAATGTTTATCTTCTTGTATGCGGATAAAGAATGGGATCAGAAATGGCGGCGCATCTATTTACTGTTTGCGTCTATTTGCGTCTATACTCGCACCCCACGAGTGCGAGTATAGACACAAATAGTGTGCGAGCGAGAAGTGGATAGATTGGCCGCCATTTCTGATCCCATTCTTTATCCCCACATGTTGTACACAATGTTGTTTCACATAAAAAATATCGTGTTAATCCCCGTATTGATACATTATAGTTATAATGCAACGCGCTTTTGCCTTTGCTTTTGCTTTTGCAAGCTTTTGCCCGCGACTTCGTCTGCGTGTAATTCGAATAAAAGCAAGGTCTTATAGATATCTTAATAAATTATAGCCTATGTGTTATTCTGATCTATAAGCTACATTACTGTAAAGTTTCATTAAAATCCGTTTAGTAGTTTTTGCGTGAAAGAGGAACAAACATCCATCCATACATCCATCTAAACAAACTTTCGCCTTTATAATATTAGTAAGGATGCAACGCGAAAATCTAAAAAACTAAAGAAATGTTTATCTTCGCGTATTGTAGAACAAACACATACCCGAAGCTCCCGGACAAGTTCCGCGTGCGCTCGCCGTCGGGCCCGGCGGGCGCGGCGGGCGCGGCGCCGTCGCCGCCGGGCGAGGAGGAGGTCATCTACTTCTGACACCCGCGCGCCCCTCCCCGCGCCGCCGCCTCGCGCTCCTGAGACTGCCGGCTGTCCTAAACCATTGATTTGTACGCCTTTTGACTGGTTTGGAAAGTGCTGGCGCGCTTCTACTGAGAAACGAGAAATGTAAGACTTTTTTTGCCTTTCAATGAAAATCTTTTTATTTTTAATGTGATAGGTCATCGTCATCGTCAGCCCATTTAAGTCCCCACTGCTGGGGCACGGGCCTCCCTCAATCACATGAGGGGTAATTGCCATACTCACCACGCTTGGCGAGGGTTTTGATATAAATGCAGAGTTTTCCTTCTCTAGGTGCTGATGATTATGCCAGCAGCTTTACCTTAGTCGCCTTTTACGACACCTCGGTAAGAGTGAGGGTGGCCTATTCTACTCTGCCGGGGACCACACGGCTAGGATGTGATAGGTGCCAACCTTCAAATCCTGTTGGCCTAACATGCGCACCGCGACATAATTTTGTCTACCCCGTATCTCGTGGTTAATTGAATGAACGAAACCAGTGTAGCTATATAAGAAAACAAATGAATATTTCAAAGGGCAACACTGGTTTGTCTACACGAGTAATCCTTTGTCTACCACGAGAAATTTGTCGATCGCGATGCGCATGTTAGAGAAAAAGACATATTAGTCGATATCGACAAATTTGTCGTATCTGTTCCGTGACATATCTCGCGATGGCATGTTAGCCCGACTGGACTCTACCGTGGGAAGGTCGGGTTTCTGACGTTAAAGCTATCATCGCCACACCATATTATGTTACTTGCATAGACATGCACCCTAATCCTGTGCATTTTCATAGAATACTGCGTGAAGCCTAGAGACCTGGGTTTTTTTATGTGATAGGTGGCAGACGAGCAGACGGATCGCCTGATGGTAAGCGATTGCCGCCGCCCGCCGGTGTCTATACACCCGTGACACCAGTAGAGTCACAAGTGCGCTGCCAACCTTTGAACCCCCCCTTCCCCCCGGATTGGGCCTCCGGTACATTCACTCGCGCAGCGAAAAAGCACGGTGCTGCTTCATGCCAGTTTTCTGTGAGGCCGTGGTCTCACTTCCTCATCATCTTTTCACTCATCTTCATTTCTGAAAACCTTCAAGGGCGTTAGAATAGTTATTTACGTGATTTCTTTACGTTATTTTTGAGTTTCCGATATTTCGGCACTGTTGCAAGCGCCATGGTCACGGAGTAACTCAGTAACTCAAAAATAAGTACAGTGGCGGACACATTAAGCTATACAAAACTGTCAAATTTCTTCATTCGATTATAAACCTTAAATTGTTGCACATTGAGTTCGAAATCGATTGAGGAAATTTGACAGTTTTGTATAGCTTGACCTGTCCGCCACTGTACATAATAGAAATCCCGTAAATAACTATTCTAATGTTAGTGACCATGAAAGTTTAAAACTTCAAGGGCGTCTTTTTTAAAAGGCCGGCGGCGGACTGTGTGTCATTCCTTCCCCCTTATTATAAAACAAGATCTAAGAAGAGTTCCGGAACTAAACTCGTTCTAGCTCGTTTTAACATTGCGTGTTGAAACGGGATGGCATGAATTTTAGTATGGTAATAACTTTAGATCTCATTTTGTGATAAGGTGGATTTGGTGTTGCAGGTGTCCATAATCACATACCACAGGTGATACGCCTACTCGTCTGCCCCCTATTATATAATAAATAGGGTAACTAAAGTCCGTGCCAAATAAACTTGCGTAAAAGGTCCTTCACCTCTTCTTTCCATCTTAGAAACCCAGTTGGTTTCTTCGTTCATAGTTGTCTCAGAACATTGTGTTAATTCAAATCTACTAAGACGCTTGATATTTTTATAAACTAGGCCATTCAATTCAAACGCTTTGTAACTATAGAAGCAGCTTAAACTTGTGGTCTCTTTCATAAACTTGACTTAGAAAGGGATAGTATTGATTCGGCCAACTTCAAAGTTTATTCAGCGTTAGAGTGCGGCCTTACGTCTCCGATATTCCATCTGACTTTTCTTTCATTCAATGATTACAGTAATTTTTATTGCTTTTCATAATTCAATTTTTTTATAAATATTTGGAAGGCAAATTTCAAGACAAACGTTTCTGGTTAGAAGTATGTCGACTTGGCAAAATTTCTAGATTAATCAAAAATGTGTCATATGAGACCGGTTTACTTATTCCTACCTCGTGTGGGCACAGACGCGACGAACATCGTGTGAAATCGATTGTTACAATGAGGGCCACCGTGATTAAAAAATCCACTAGATGGCGTTACGTATAAAGTATCAGTCTATGTACTGTCCCACTCAGGACAAAGGCCTCCATCAAGACAGAAATCAAGTTATCGCTACTATGATGGGATTAGGCTTAATCACCGCGCTTGCCTAATGCGGATTGGTGATCACAAACCAGAGCAATGTTTGCTCGACCCGGGAATCGAACCCAGGACCCCGAAATCACGGCCCGGTACTTAAACCACTAGACCAACAGAGTGTTACGTATATGTGGTCCATCAATAGATTGGTTATTTTCTGACGTCACATGTCAAAATGACAATGTAACTAATAAAACAACCAATGACGTTGAAGTTGGACCGCACGTTTAAATAACACTATCTATACTTTATGACAGATGTCACTTGACCTTTATTCCGATTAAAATAAGGTTTTTCATTTAACCAAGTTTTATTCCATACATTCTTATTACTATGGACCTAAAGATAATTTTTCTGTGACACACAAAGCTGTCATTCTAATCGAACTAAATTTTACGGACTAGCGGGAGTTTTCATTCGCGCTGGCCCTCATTCTTCACTCATGTGGTGTATGTCAAAGTCGATATACAGTTAGCAGTTGATTCCCTAGAATAAGACTGACTTTTAGAGCAACTTTCGATGCTAACTGTACCCTGCTGGGCGGAGTAAGTTCACTGGCCACATAGATAGGGTATGACGGGAAAATAAATGATGCTTTTCTAACCGTGATATAAACATCTCAAGGACAAGCGTGATATATGGACGAATTTTTTTTTTCAAGGAATTTAGAGCGTTAGAGCATTATGTTTGAAAAACAGCGCTGACTGGGTAACCACCTGGTCCGGCACATGCTGAGACACTTACCAAATGAACATTATCGGAGTTATAAATTATACCTAGTACATATTTTTATTTCGACTCGTCATACCCTTTCTATAAATTATAGATGTGCCCTAGCTTTATATTCTTCAGTTGGAAAGTATGACCAACCATATTATTTTTACCATGATTTAAGTTATGGATCATTTTATTAAAGTTACTTCCTCTCTAGGATTTATATCTATATCATCAAAATGTCCTTTAGCAAAACCGCCATTTTGTTTTTACCAAAATGGCGGTTTTGCTAATAACTAGTATATGGTTTAAACTCTTTGCAACTGATGGATGTAACAGTTCTTTAGTGTGTAAAATAGCCGAAAATATAAATAGATGTCGAATTTTGGCTATTTTATTGCAACGGGCATATCTATAAAATGTATAAATCAATGGTCCTTTGTCTGACCAGGTTTTATCTACTCATATCTTTTCTTGATATATTCGTAATAAGATACACAAGTAATATACTGAGTACAACCTGTGCGGATAAAGAATGGGATCAGAAATGGCGGCGCATCTATTCACTTCTCGCTCGCACACCCACGAGTGCGAGTATAGACGCAAATAGTGTGCGAGCGAGAAGTGAATAGATGCGCCGCCATTTATGATCCCATTCTATATCCGTACAGGTTGTAATCCATATATACGTTTGTATGAGTGCTTGAGTGTATTGTTTTTTAATGTTTTATTATCAAGCAAAGTTGTGAGTAGACTGTTAGGCAAGACTACGGACGCCTGTCACCCCACATAGTTCAATATATGACGCTGTTTATAGTAAAACACGTCTAAAATAGCATGTAACTGATAGAAATAGTTGTTTTCATGTGAGAGGATCAACCAGGAATAAGGTTGACCTTAGAACTTATGAAAATACATGAAAGCGAATGCGTTAGATCAACAAGGTTGTTTTATTATATTGACGAAAAATGTAACGAGGATTCTTCAATCGTATTACTATTTTGTTAGATTTTAGCAAATATAAACTATTTTATTCTCCTCTGCGGTTTTCATTGAGAGTTCTCACAAATGAGAAATCGTATAGATGACGTTATGAAGGTGTCATGTCCAACTAAAAGTTATATTTTTATTAAATTACGATAAAAAAAACTAACCAAAGTTTGACCTCACGCTTGCGTAATGTTTATCAGATTTAGGTACCACTTATAAAACCCTCAGAATTTTAGAGTTTTTTAAATTAGTCACATTGTGAGTACCTATAGCCAGTATATTGAATAAATTACATACATAGACATAATATGTCTGATTAAATGATATTAATGGTGACGTCATTTCGTCATTATTGCTAAACAATTTTCTTGGTCTAGTCCATTTTGCTATTTCAATCAATTAGATAAGATCAGTCTAAATTATTCAACTACTGTAATCGGTGTAATAATGTTAGCATTTACTATTTAGTAAATTGTGTATAATATAATGTACAGTAAATGTGTCAGGTGATTACACGTGCCACTAAAGACAAATCAACAATAATAAAAGATTCTAAAGAACAATACGGACTTGACTTGTAAATAAAATACTGGTAAAAGTATTTCCTTTTGAGTACGCAAATAAGTTGATAATGTATTTTATCAATATATGGAACAAACAATATGTAAAGCAAATCTGTCGGTGTTCATATAAATATTTTATGATACAAACTAACTAAATGAATCATGCTAGTTTTTGAATACCTACCCTTTTGAAGAACCTAATTAAATTATATTCTATCTTTGTGGTTAAAATGTTCACTATTTTTTATAACATTGATGAAAGACTTAAATAAATGCATTCCATATCTAGTAATTCCACCTTTAAAAGTACCTAATTTTAAAATTGTGTATACATTTTAAATTATCTTATTCCGCGGGGGCCATAGTCACTCAAATACATAGAAAATATATTTTACTAACACATGAAGTACAAAAATTTCGGCCAGAGCTTAAAAAGAATATCAGATGTAAAATATTCCTGTATAAAACGAAAATGATCTCTATAACTAATATACTTAAATTCTAGTGATTACTTCCTTGATACAGTATTTTATGTGCAGCTATTGAAATTTAAAAGGCATTTATATTTAATTTACATTTTATTTTATAATTACCTGTCATAATTCTTAATGTAATCTTGGTGAATCAAAGCCAAACTTATTGTGGTCAAAATCAAATAAAATCATAAAGTATAATCACGTATGTGGAAAAATATAAAACGAATTATTAAATTAATATTAAAGCGAACGGTGAACGATGTACTTAATTACTTACTAATAATAAATAAGTTGGAAGTTTTATCGTAGCAATCGTCTACATCTTAGCGGTCTATAGCATAGCGGTTGTTAAAATAGATGTTTTTGCTAATCAAAATCTTGTTGTTGATATACATTGAAAATTTGACGTAGGTGGTGATTGTAGTCAACTGTTTGGAGAAGTGAACTGTTATTGTAAAATATTTTTTACATAATCCTTTGCTAAAATACTTGTTATTAACTACTTTTTGCATCAAACATTGCCGGTGTAGAGAATATAGCCTTATATTCCATTTTAATGTTTAGGCATACTACGTGATAGAGGCCAAAGTTAAAGATTTTAGTAGAAACAAAAATGTTTTATGCATAAAGTTACAGCTACTTATTCAGCTACTTTATTACATAATATCACGCTATAAATTATTTTACAATCAAAAACATCTAACTAAAAATGCTTTAAATTTCTATGACATTGTTAAATTTGACAAAAAATAAATTTAAAACTCTAATTTGTATCTTTAAAACTGTTTGAAATGTAGAATTGCTATTAAGAATCGATTATTGTATAACTGTTATCGGTGTAAATATGTTGAAATGTTTATTATATGTAATAGAATGTTATATTCGCGATTATCAAGTTATGTATATTAGCACATAAGCGAGAGTGGCAATTGCATGTTGAACGTTATGTAAATGTTTATGTGACATTATTATGAGTATACGCTTATTATAAAACCAATCTGATGTCGTATACTGTACCCTATCTAATAAAACTCAAATAAAATAACGAAAAATAAAAGCTTATCCCAAATCGTAACAGTTTTTTTAAAATGAAATAATATTAATGTTTGGAAAATGGCTTCTGTCTGCTTTAACAAATAGCAACAATCGTAAATTACTGAACATACAATTGCTAGTCTAAACAGCTGAATTTTCAACCGTAATTCAAAGTAACATTACTTGAACCCGCAATTGGTTATTGTCAAATAAGCCTAACACTAATTTACACTCAATGGCACTTAGGAGTAACCAGATGTGGACTTAAATTGTTATGTTAATTTGTCATACGGATTATGGTATTCGGCTAAACGCATTTATCCTAGGTTTGTGTGCAGACATCATGTACAAAATATCAGCTAAATACAACATCTACTTGGATGATGCTTCTTACTAAATACATACACTCAATAAGCAAGCTTATATTCGTACCGAATATCTGCACACAACAGTTGTTTAGCTCTAAATACTGTTGTTACAAGAACTCATAAGACTATGTAACTATTTTTCGTGCATTTACTGTAATCCTTTTTACTATTTAGTATATAGAGAAGGTGATATTTTAAAACTATTTTCTTGTTTAGGATACCTTTTCATACTATGTATTGTAAATATATTGACGTTGATGTTTGAATATATTGAGTGTAAGATAATCTTAAAACAAATGTATCAAATGAATCATTGAATTTATGGAATTTCTATTTGAGACCGACATAAATTCTACCTTACAATAAAATGTTGCATAAACAATTTAAAAATTGTTTAAATGAAGTCATTAAAATTTTGGGATTAGAGATTTAAATGTTTTGAAGATATTAAGAAAATTGACGTCTTATTTTGTTGTTTGATCGGAAGATCTTCAAAACATGATGACAATAAGTATATAATGTATATTTTTCTGTATGATTGAGAAACGCTACATACATGAGGGTATTTTTAGAGTTCGATGCACGCTATACTTTGTGCGGTTTCTTACATTTCGCGAATGCACTCGTATTTTATACGACGCGTCTTTTTTATAATTTTCAATTCAATGTTTCTACTTCATAAAATATTTAATCGATTAATGGCCAGAGTTAATGCATTTAAATACATGTTCCTTAAATAGAATAACTTTTCTTATTCATTGGGTATTTTTGCTATTTTAGATCTAAGCATAATACAACTTTTACAGTGTACCCAATTCGGGACAAGTTTTACGCATCACAGTATGATCAGATTTTTGACGTGGTGTATGGAGTCACGCTAAAGGAGTGATACGATTGTGATATTAATGTTGCTAAAAGGAGATGTTCGGGATGTAAAGGATACAGTTTATGGAAATTCAATAAAATAGTAACTAATTGGTACCACCGACGGTAGCTTCTTCCTTTGGAGCGATTGTTTGTGAAAAATTTGTTTGTTACGAGGGCGTAATTTTCATAAATTATTTACTACGCTTCACCTCAAACGTGTGTTAGTCTTCCAGGCAGAGGCAATTTATTTAACTAATAAAATTGGTTGGTAACTTTCCAAAAGGTCACGAATTGTCATAGTAAGATTATTTTTCGATATTACTTTGATGTTCGCGCTCGCTCCATATTTCAGTTTATAAGATATTTCTAAGTTTTTGACTGAGTTACGGTTTAGCGAACCGACCTGAGTGCCATGAAAAGTGTACTTTCTGTTAAATGGGCTAGAACTTCCTCATTTCTGATTCACTTTAATTCGTACTTTATGGCGGAACAGTTCTAAGACGCGTTTTATCTTTAGACGAGAGAAAATTATGTTTTAAAGTTACTAGAAAGTTCACTATACGCCATCGGTTCTGCTTACCGTACTTGTGACCTCCGTGCCTTCTAAGTACCTAAATTATTCAGTTGTACTGCTTGAAGTCACTTTTCGTTCTGTTTCAATGATAAACATTTGTATCATCATCAAAATAACTCATAAGATAAGTGAGAACTTTGACTTTGATCGTAGTTGTTGCCCTATGGTAATGTTAGACAACGTGTGATGGGCGTATAATTAAATTTTAGTTTTGATAGAGAACATAAAAGGACGAAAGATAGAAATAGCGTTTAATAATGAAGTTTCAAAATAAGAACGTTTGACGAAAAATTCTTTATCAAAGGATAAATATTTTTAAGGGCTTTATTCATAAATGTTCAATAAACCTTGGTAAGCTAAAACGGGGTTAGTTTTGACGTTTGAAACAAAAAAAAACATGCAAAATTTTCAAAAAAAAAATGAAACTGCTTTATGATACCGTTTTAGTTAACAAAGGCTTAACAAATATTTATGAATGTTTTAAAACGACAGTTGCATTATTTAAATAAGAGATCTTAAATAAGCCTAGTTTTTAATGATGCGCCTGGGACATTTAAAAAAAAAGGCTAAATATTGTTTTCATCAAGGGCACAACTATGAATCAAGGTCAATCAATGTGAATGTACTTAAATTTGTAGCCCGTATTATAAGTTTTTAGTGGCAATATTTAATGATTATGTAAGTAAGCTTTAATCTATATTTATATTGTTTAGGTATTTAAACTTCGGATTCCCTCCACGTTTTGTTTTAATTATTTGTGGCAACGACAATACAATCCTGTATTGCTCAAAGATGCTCATTTTATTCCTTGTATGTACTTCTAGTGTTTCATTGATATTATTGTGTGTATAAATGATTTGGTTATCGCTTAATTTCTAATGATTTAGGTATTATTATGTCGACTTGATCTGTGACGATTAGCAGGCGACACGCCTGTTGTATTTAGAATAGATGAATGAAATAAACATTTACTTAGTATCAAAATATGGTTTTTATTTGTTTATCTTGATCCTTTTATTGGATAAGTTGATATATTATTAACAACTACATATTACTTTAAAAAATCTTTATTGGAAGTCAAAAATGTCGGAATTAGTTAATATTATATTTAGGCACCTAAAATAATAAACGATTGAATGAGATAATAAGATCAAGAAAGGATAAAACATTTACATTTATGGTAACCTTTTTCAAATAGGCAATATTCTGCCTACAAGGATTTTAACGACTTTCTTGGTTTATTATGCTCACACTTACATATTTTAAATAATACTTAAATGTATTTAATGGACTAGGCATCAAGGTTAACTCAACAATATCAGTGGTTTAATTGTAGCCAAATGGTTAATTGGTGACATTTCTCTTAAAGTCAATTTAGCTAATGATAGACAGCCACACTTCAAGCTACTACAATCTGTCAAAATTCCTAAATTGATTTTGAACCGAACGTGTTTGACATTAAGGTGAGAATTAAGGTGACGGGTAGAGAACACTAGCGACGCCAATCGATTTTAATTTTTTGCTACTAAACTGGATCTATTTTAAACAATTTCGGGGTTACAAGTTGTAACTTACAACCTCTCGACAAACACTTATGCTATTTATTACAAAACCATGCACAAATGTTGGGTCCGTTTTTGTACGAAAAAATTGATTCACGCCAAAAGCGGCCACGTCACCAGAGGAGTCACAAATGCGCTGCCAGCCGTTTAAAAAGGAATAGCTCTTGTCTTGAAGGTTTGCAGGTCGTATTTGGTCCGGAAATACCCCAGGCGATAGTTCGTTCCATGAGAAACAAATAAATTACATTTACATTTATTAATTAATATTTCTGAATGATGGGAAAATATAACCTATTGGTATTAACATACTTTTCCTAAGTAGTTGTATAAAAGCAGACATTTGCATTATGAAAAGAGATATGTCACCAATTTACCGTCGATAAAATCATGCTTGAAAACTATTTGCACTGGTGGAAAGATATTACAAACGTGTGTTATAATCTATTTAATAACTCTAGATTACAATCAAGCAGTCTTGTAATTTTATGCAATTATTAACATAATATGGTTACGATCTCTTATTCCACTCTGATCCAATAAAACCTATTTTTAGTAGAGTTTTTTTAATGGCCGCGCATAGGAGGTCGAAGCCGTGGCAGGCCCTCCACATGGTGGACCGACGATCTGGTGAAGGTTGCGGTAATCTATTGGATGCAGGCGGCACGGGACCGATCTGTATGGAGATCATTGGGGGAGGCCTATGTCCAGCAGTGGACGTTTATTGGCTGAAATGATGATGATGATTATATCGGAGGCCAAGCCACATTTCGCGTAGCTGAGCCATTGATTAAAAATGAAAACTGACCAAAAAGGATGAGAGTGGAATAAGAGTGTATCATCGTAATATTATTATACAATAGTTAGCTAATCACCTTTATGGTACAAGGCACAACTTTCCAATACTTTCCTACTAACAATCTCAACAATCCATAACGATTCTTCGAGAAATAATACAAAAAATTCGAATTAACAAATCATAACTAAACATTTTGAATTAATATTACTAAGTTAATAAATTTGTTCATTTAATAGAATTACTAAATTAAATTACTTATGATGTGAATATCTGTTATTAATAAACTATATGTTTAATAAATCAAATAACCAAGTGTTTAAATAAAGGGTTTCTAGCAATAACAGGCAATTACTTATTCATTCTAATATCATGTAATCTTGTGGGGTAACACTAGGTATTGTTCTCAGATCTATCCTATTTGTTGGGTTGATTTCAACTAGAATGCTAGCAATCGATATTTGCTTTTGGTTTGTTTATTTTCTAATCTTTACAGTCATTATGTTTGTGGAAACTTCTGTTAATATTTTTATTTGGTTCGGTAAGTTTATGGTTACTAATCCTATCTACCTGAATAAGATCCTTGTTTACAACCACTGATTTAATAATAGTAAATTAATAATGATCATTTAAAGTGTTTTTAAATGAAAAGGCATAATTATTAGTGAAAACTAATTCCACAGTTGGGCAAACTCACTGCCATGCTTCGATTTGTACACCTAAGCACAGAATACACCGTCTTTATGCGAATAAATATGTCTTTAGCGGAGATGCGCGCGCAATTATATGCAGTAGCGTACTGGAGCCCAATTCTCGTGCTCGTGATATTTATTTTCATACGACATATATCACCAAAACACAGTTTTTTGTATGGTTTTCAGATGATATCCGCCTGTTTATTATCAATTCTATAGAAGCAATGTAAACTTGCACTGGTACTCCCTTGGTCATGTTAAAAGCCTCATTATTTCTACCCCTAGTCTATACATAATTACAGTACATATAAGATTTGCCTTAAAAAAAAATTAGATGACCATGTTTGCCTTAATATCAGAACTACAAATGAAATAATAATTGTCAGTCAGTTACTTTCCTCCATACAACCATATTTTCATTTCCTATTATTGTACATTAAAAGCTGCTTGCTCTCATTCATTATATTTATGACCACACACCATTGTGTTTTGTAGATATCAATTTACTGAATAGATAAAATCTTATTGACCTAAAATATTTTATCAGCAATAAAAAGTTTTTACTTAATCTTATTAACATGATAGATAATAAATATATTTGTTAGTAGCATTTCAAGTTTATGAAGTACCTAGTCTGTGTTACTAAACATTTTTATGTAGCTAGGTATCTCAAGGATGATTCAGTTTCAAATAGCTTTAGATTTAAATCTCATTTAAGTGAAATGTAATGGGTAAGAGCGAGATAGCTCCAACTGAAGTATTTTATTACTTACTGGAGCATATCAAAACATGTATGAGAATGAATATGAGAAAATAAAATTATTTGTATTTGTACAAACAAATTGTCCCAAAATGGCTTTACTTTTTCATGGTTTTTCTTCCACATCCAATGAGCAGAAACATATTTACTAAGAACTTGTAGTTCTATCAATTGTATAGTTAGCAATTCAGCTAAGTATGCACCTATCATTCACAACATATCCCTAACAATCTCACTTGACACTTTCTCCCAGATTTGTCCAGACGTGTACAGCCTGTATATCTTATTGCTCACTAAACTCTGCCCGAACTTTAACATGGCGCCCTCAAACTTGTGCTGGAACACTTGCATTTGAGTCTCATTGTACCCTATCCCTCCTGGGTGGAGCAATTTAGGGTCCCTACACTCCGTATACTTATGTGCTCCAAATATATCTAGTGGGACTACTTTACTAGTAGAATTAAGATTAAAGATATCATTAAAATTTGTCATTGCATCTAAGTTTCTAACGTATACAGTTTTCAAAGCCTGTGGTAAATTATAATAATGTGTTTTCTTCATGATGTCTGGATAACCAATTTCAGCATTATCATCATCATTCTGATTAAGGCAAAATAGAAGAGGTTGAACTTCTATAGTTCTTAATTTTCTAGTAGGATCAAAGTCGTCTAATATAGCTTTTATGTTATTATGAACTCTAGGCACTAAAAATTCGTCCCATGACAGAACCATTGCATGGCTGGCTTTGTTAGAATCGTCTTTGTCAAATCTGAAGTGTCTAAATAAGCAGTCGAGTTCAATAGCACTTCTAACAATTTCATAAGACTTTGCAAACACAAAGGGGTAATTTAAAGGGAAGAATTGAATGCTCCACTGAGTAATGTCTGCAGGCAGTAAATTCAGTCTTCTAATTATATCCTCAGATATCATACTGTCATATATTGTGAAGAAATTCACTCCCATCATGTGATGATATACTAAAAACTCTATAAAGGCATCTCTCGAGACTAGTGGTACTCTATTTGGAATAACGCAAACAGCCGGCTCTACATTGTTCACAAACCGAATGCTGCTTCTTTCCCTTGGCCTACGTTTTGTATTAACTTTTATAACTCTATTTATAGGAGCATGAATAGGATTAATGTTGTAGTCATTCATGTAAAAGCTGACTCCTTTGGGTTGTCCTAAATTCTTATTTAAAGAGCACTGAAAAATGTACAGACGAAAGTCATTAATAGGTTCCGAGATGATTTTGTAGTTGAACCTGCCTGATCTGGGTTTGGGTGAGTTTTCAAGCCAGATATTGCATCGGAAGTTCGGTCTAACGTGAGCTTTGCCGATCACAACCGTATCTATGTTGTGAGCGTGCTCTTGAGCAAGTTGTTCGTGTTTTTGGTATGACCTCAAAAAAGATGAGTATGAGTAGAAGTTCTCGTCTATTTCTTGGAATAAAGGTGGTGTCTCACGAACTTCCATGGACGAGTTGCGTAGAATTTCTGACAACATGGTAGCATTGAAACCTGGTCCGCAAAATTCGATCTCCGAAAGGCCGGGTTTGCCGAAAAAGTTGAGTACTTCGAGTACATAACGCAGCCTATAGTACTCATGGCGGTATATAAGCAGAGTTACAATGCTGATGAAGCAAACGATAACAAGAATCAGCTGATAATACTTCCTCATGTTTCCAGTTGAGTTTCTGGGGCTCTTCATCTATTTGCCGGCATTTACTGGAAAAAAATAGGGTTTCAAGTGTTACGAAGTATGTAACTTCCAATAGATGACTTAGTTATGATATCGCAATAATTAAAATATACGCACCAAGCCAGGATATTAAAAAAAAATGCGATTTTTAAATAATTTCACTGCAGTCTTCCGCATCTCGACATTTTTTTACCATTTGATTATAAAAGGTACTCTGTGCCATTTGACATGATTTGAACTGTCATCTGTCTTGTTTGTCTGTCAAATCATTCGACAGCAAAGAAGACAGATGACAGTTACTCATAAGAAGTTTTGGTGCTATTTTAACGTTTGACCACATCAAATCATTAAATTGTCTGAGGTCTAATCCTCATGAATCTAACAATACAACACTATTGTATTGTTAGATTCATAAAATTTACAAGCACTAGCCCATCAGTGTTGCCAAACTGCAAAAACAAAACTAAAAGCAAGTCATCGGCATTTTCAAGAAAGAAAGGCATTTTTATTTCGAAAATTAAATATCTACAGCAAATATGTCAGCAAATAAAGACGATACATTGCGGCAGTTTTGTGATGTGACTGGTGCCGATGAGGCTCGAAGTAGATTCTTCTTGGAATCTTCAAATTGGCAATTGGAAGTAAGTGGTGCAAGTTCTTCTGTTTTCCACTTTTGCATCAAGATTTTAGATTGTTTGGGTCCAATCAGCCGGAAAGTAATTATTCCTATTGTTGATTTTAAAGTAATAAACTACGAGCCATTAACATAATGTTTGTTAAGGCTTTTACAAATTTATTATATTGCATCTTTGAAATAAGTTGATTTTTGTTGTCTTTAAATTTTTGCTCCCCTTCGTAACAAATTAATTTAATAAAGTTGAAAACAATATTTACTTTCTCTACTTCACGTGATGCCATAATCTTTTTTTGAAATAAATTTTGAAGTTTCTTCATTATTTGTTTACGAATCTCGAGATTTGTTTCTGTATTTCAGGGGATATCCCGTTTTTTATTTACAACATTAACAGTTTAGGAAGTACCTTATGTTGTCATATACTTATAATACATAAGATACTTAATTGTAATTTCAGATAGCATTATCAAGTTTCTATGAACATGGTGGCAATATAGACGAGGTCCCAACGAATCCAGTCGCCAGAGCTTCGCCGCCAGAGCTGTCGGATAGTGATATGGAGTCTCCGCCAGAGTCACCGGTGCGGCCAGTGAAGAAAGATAAAAAGAAGACAAGTTCAAAGTTTGCCACTCTTGATTCGTTACAGCAAGATAGCTCGAGCCAAGAAGAAGAGGGTAAGTAAATATTCTAAGGTCTTTATGCTTTGATTGTAGAATTATGTAGCTTCAAAATTAACACAGTGGTAGAGATTATTGAGGCTAGGATAATTATATGAAAACATTGTTTGACCTCCTAATTTTTGGGTACTAGTCTTCTCTAGTTAGTATTGAAGTCAAGCAGACATGTGTTATATGAGAATTAGTACTTGTGTAGGAAATTGATTGGTAATTTAAAGTTTCTTTGCTAAAGAAGCCATTCATGCAGTGAAACAGCACAGTGCTGTTTCACACCAGTTTTCTGTTTAGCAATTACCAACAATATTCAGTAAATTTTACTGATTCCATTCCCATATTTTATTATTAAGTCAAAATATTTACATTAAATTTGTAAGTTTATATCGGATACCATGTCATGCCCCATGTGTAAATAATTTATTAGAGAAGAAACTTTTACTACAGTTACAAACATTTTTTTATACATTAGTGGCCAAAAGAACTGTCCTTAGACATCTGGAATTCATTGTGGAAGAGTTCTTTTGTCAGAAAGCTACATGCTCCAAAAAGATTAAAGACAATCCAAATACTTCTGAAAGCCTCTCTGATACCAATAATAAAGAAAACTGCAAAAGTTTGGATAAAGATGAGGAAATTGATAGACTGAAAAGAGAAGTTGAAAGATTGACGAATGAAAACAATGAATTAAGGACAGAGATAGCAAGACTAAATGGCAATGACACACCAGGTCTGTGAAACCCTTTGCCCCAGATCTATAGAAATTAGAAAATGTCTTTAAAACTTATGATAGGTCTAAGTTAAAATTTCTAAGCCAATCTAACCAGGTATAATTGACATGAACGATTTTAATGTAACATTATGGTATTTCCACCTTATTTCAAGATTTAGTCCTCCGGTTTCCGAAAAATCTGTGGCTAAATTTTACTGCCTTATAATTTTCAGGGCAAGCATTCTATGCAGGTGGCTCGGAAAGGTCTGGCCAACAAATATTAGGCCCAGGCAAGGGGAGAAAAGACTTTGTGACTGAGATGTTTAAAAGTGTGAGGGAGTAAGTCAAATACTTTTTTATTATTTTTAATCTTATATTTATACTTAAGAGTCGGAAGGAATATGGAGTCTCACTGCGTGATTGTATCAGAAATGATGAGATCTGCAGGAGAACTAAGGGGCTAACAGACAGCCCAAAGGATTGCATGCCTCAAGTGGCAATGAGCAGGGCACATAGCAAGGAGAGCAGACGGCCGTTGGGGCGAATAGGTCATCTCGTGGCCGTGGCAGGCCCCCCACAAGGTGGACCGACGATCTGGTGAAAATCGCGGGAAACCTTTGGATGCGGGCGGCACAGGACCGATCTGTGTGACTGTGGAGAACATTGGGCGAGGCCTATGTCCAGCTGTGGACGTCTATTGGCTGAAATGATGATGGTGATGATGATTTATTTATACTTAAAAGCATAATTATATTTTATTTTTCGATGAGCCACTTTTCAAACTTGCTACTCAATATAAGAGAATTTCTCAATCACACTTATCAGTACCCAGCAATTTGTTTCTTTTTTTATTTGATATTTATGTGGTTACTTTCAGAAGAGGTGCGGTTGCGTTTGAGGATGAGGCCGCTCCATCGGCGAGCCGGGGCCGCGGCGGAGTATTCGCTGGCGTCGGGTACAGACTTGGTAAGTGTTATCAGGAATCGAATGGTAATCAATAGTAACCGTTGACGTCGATCAATGTCAGATGGCGTGATAGTTAGTATTGATCGACGGATCGACTTAAATAAAACATAAATATTAAATTTACATAAAATGTTGATTAAACATGTGTGGCAGAAATTGATGTTGACTATACTACGATTAAGTCTACCACTTACCGTTTATAGTTTTAAAGATCCCCTAGATCAATGTTAAATAAAACATCAATTCTTTTTTTCCTTTTCTAATTAATTTGAATTTTGTCATATTTTATTAGTTTCAATGATGATGTTGTATCAGGTTGTTCAAATCATCACATTTAGGGACCACTTTAGCATTAATTTTAATGTAATTTTATTATTATTTACTAATTTAATTTTCAGGACAAACAGCAGATGATCATGAACAAATCATACCATCAACAAATACACAGGGAGCAGGCGGACAAGTAAGTTTTCGATAAATGCTGTCGTCATTTTAGGAACTGTCACATTTTTTTGTGACATTATTGGCACCGAAGCTGTAGAGCCATCCTTGTTTTATTTGAGGTCAAAAATCTACATACATTTTCATTGAATTAACTAACAAAAATGAGTTAACAAAAAAGCCGCCCATGGACACCCGCGACAGTGGACTCACAAGTGCGCTACCAACCTTTAAACCCCCCTTTCTCCCGGATTGGGCCTCTGTTACCCTCACTCACGCAGCGAAACACAGCAGTGTTGCTTCACGCCGGTTTTCTTTGAGGCCGTGGTATCATTCCGGTCGAGCCGGCCCATTCATGCTGAAGAGCGGCTCTCCCACGGTTAATTCCTGAATTGTACCTACGACGTTGTACGAAAGTATTAGTACTAAATTTAACTTTAGACTGTTTATTTTAGGAGCAAGTGAGGTCCGTGCGGCTGCGACTGTACCGCGAGGGTTTCACAGTGGACAACGGCCCGCTGCGCCACTACACTGACCCAGAGAACGCTGAGTTCCTCAATTGTATACGGCGAGGGTGAGTAAAGAGAGCCTACAACGAAACGGTTCCGAAACGAACGAGAATATCTCCTGTAGCATTCAACAAGTTAACCACACACAGGTAAATTTCTTCAGTCCATGATCACGAGCCATAGGCGATGGTGAGGTTTGCCTCTTTTTTCCTCTGAAGGCATACTGTATGCGTGGTTGGGACTAAAATTATTAAAAGTAAAATGTTTTCAGATTTGTACCACTTGAATGTTTTTTTTTCCCAATTAGTAGAATTTTTACTGTTTTATTCCAATACCGTACAATTATGCTGGCCGATTATGGGACATCTCTTTTGTTTTGTTTCCAGTGAGATGCCGTCTGAGTTAGCGGGCGAAGGCGGCGGAGTCCGCGTCAGCCTCGAGGACCGGTGGCACGAGCAGTACCAGCGGCAACCCAGCAAGACGCATGCCTTCTCCGGCAAGGGACAGATGCTGGGCAGGTGAGAGACAGCAGCTGCCATGCCGGGGCACGAGCAGTACCAGCGGCAACCCAGCAAGACGCATGCCTTCTCCGGCAAGGGACAGATGCTGGGCAGGTGAGAGACAGCAGCTGGCATACCGGGGCACGAGCAGTACCAGCGGCAACCCAGCAAGACGCACGCCTTCTCCGGCAAGGGACAGATGCTGGGCAGGTGAGAGACAGCAGCTGCCATGCCGGGGCACGAGCAGTACCAGCGGCAACCCAGCAAGACGCATGCCTTCTCCGGCAAGGGACAGATGCTGGGCAGGTGAGAGACAGCAGCTGGCATACCGGGGCACGAGCAGTACCAGCGGCAACCCAGCAAGACGCACGCCTTCTCCGGCAAGGGACAGATGCTGGGCAGGTGAGAGACAGCAGCTGGCATACCGGGGCACGAGCAGTACCAGCGGCAACCCAGCAAGACGCACGCCTTCTCCGGCAAGGGACAGATGCTGGGCAGGTGAGAGACAGTAGCTGGCATACCGGGGCACGAGCAGTACCAGCGGCAACCCAGCAAGACGCACGCCTTCTCCGGCAAGGGACAGATGCTGGGCAGGTGAGAGACAGCAGCTGGCATACCGGGGCACGAGCAGTACCAGCGGCAACCCAGCAAGACGCACGCCTTCTCCGGCAAGGGACAGATGCTGGGCAGGTGAGAGACAGCAGCTGGCATACCGGGGCACGAGCAGTACCAGCGGCAACCCAGCAAGACGCACGCTTTCTCCGGCAAGGGACAGATGCTGGTACGATTGCAAGCGGCAAACTTTCTACCTGAACAAATTTTAGGGCCTTAAGGGTAATCCGAAGAAACTATGGTCTCTAATAAATACACTGTCAAGTAACAAGACTAAAATTAGTCGTGCTCCTCCAAGATTAAAGCTGTCTACATGTGAAATTAGGGACACGAGGCAGATTTGTGATGTTTTATTGACTTTTTCTCTTCGATAGGCTCAAAGCTAGTAAATGAAATATTACCCAAATATCATTTGACTTCGGTTTATTCAATGCCATCCTTTAAACACAATGGTAAACTAGATTAATTTAACGCATGTACTAAAGATTAAGTCGTCGAGATTATTGCTGACCTTAATGTTCATTCAAGGTGTGGTATGAATGAAGTTGCTACCAAACAAATTAAATGTATTGGTGGTCTGATGGCCAACAATTTCAGCAACTGCTTTAATGAACTCCTGTCCGAGGGAAATTTTCCTGCCTTTCTTAGATTGGCTAAAGTCTCTCCAATACATAAATCTGGGTCTACAAGTGATCCAAATAATTATCGCCCAATTTCTGTATTACCAGTGATGTCAAAAATTCTTGAGAGAATGCTCTTTACTCGTTTGGATGATTACCTCTCCTCCCTAGGTTTCTTTTCTGAATTTCAATACGGTTTCAGACCCAATTCAAACACATTAGCAGCTACCTAGCTTTAATCACTGATATAAAAACCAATATAGACGTTAAAAAAATGCACTAGGTGTGTTTATTGACCTTAAAAAGGCTTTTGACACTGTTAGCCACAATCTTCTAATCCAGAAACTTGAAAAGCTTGGGATCTCCGGTTTAGCTCTACTAATGCTCAAATCGTGTCAAAGTGATAGACACCAAATTACCAGAATTCATGATAATCAAAGTAGTAATTACTAACTACAAAACCAATTACCTGCAGAGTACCGCAGGGTTCAATTCTTGGCCACTACTTTTTCTCATATACATCAACAATATCACCGAAACTAAAGTTCATGGAAGGTTGGCCATGTACGCAGATGACACCTGTTTCTTCTACTTTGGAAATTCCTTAGACGAAGTTATGAATAAAGCACAACAAGTACTGTGGAACCTTGGTGTTATCCGTGAGCTGTCATCCGTGGTGTTTCCTAACAGATACGACCTGGTGACCTTCAAGAAAAGGGCTTACTCCTTTCTTAAGAGCCGGCAACGCATATGTCAGGTGTTGCAGATGTCTATGGGCGGCGGTGATCACTATCCATCAGGTGTGCCGTCTGCTCGTTTGTCCGCTATAATGTAAAAAAAAAGATTTGAATACTATTTACAACTGGTTTCAAAATAATTTACTAACGATAAATGTTTCTAAAACATGTTATTGTATTTTTAAACCAAAAAACAAAAAAGTCATAAATAATTTTGAACTAACTATAAATGGGGAACCCTTATCTGAAAAAAAAGAGGAGAAGTATCTTGGCCTAAGAATTGATAACCACCTTATGTGGACTTCGCAGATCGATACCTACGTTCGTAAAGAAAAAACATTTCATTTCATTATAAGTAAATAAGCAATTTTACATGCTTTGTACATGTACCTAATAACAACTCACTATGTCGTGGCCCGAGGGATCGGGTGCATGACCAATACCTTAACGTGGTTTCCAAGTAACGAAACAAAATGTTATGAAAAATGTCTAATTTTATGTATCTTTGCGTAGCTTTTTGCAACTTTAGGAATCATTTTGTGTACGAATATTGTATGCTAGTATTATCCTTATTTCTTAAGAAATATCATTAGTTCTAATTTAACACGCACCAGATGATCCTTGTTGCACCTAGGATCCCCCACGATTACGGCCCGGTACTTAAACCAGTACTTCCGAGGTAAGAATAATATTTTACAAAAATAAGAGGACAACTCTATACGGTAGGTAACTTTCTGTCCAAAATGGCGGAGTGTCGATACTGCTTTAGCGTATTTATCTACTGTGACTAAACTTCCCTTCCCCCCGCGGATTTTGTCAGAAAGTTTTAAAACTAGATCTGCGCTATACCACGTCCCGTGCTAAATGGACAACATTTCAAAATTGCTAAGCTGTGAAACAAAAAATACCAATTCTTTATTTACTTTTCCGCTGCTCGCATATATATTTATTCATTTTTTATATTGCTTATTTACTGAGAAAAAAATTAAAAACTAAAAAACGTAAGATGACGTCATCGGACGGCAGAATGTAAAATATTTCTTTGCTTAGCACATTATAGTTTTAAATTTACGAAATGCCAAACCCATGACATGCAACTGTCAAAAAAAAAAGACAACTTGTCAACGTTGAATGAATGAATGACGTTGACAATGTTGACACTAGTATTATTTACCTTTGACAGTAGTACCTTTTTTTTTATTAAAACAATGATAAGCAAAGGAATATCGCTGTATTCAGTCGTCCGATGACGTCATTTGGCGCTTACGTCTATTTAGAATATAAAGAATTTCAATAATTATTTTAAGCATGAAAATGGACAAATTTTGAAAAAAGAAAAAATATGGGTCTGTTAATTTTATGTCTATTTTCATATAAAAAAACAATATGGACATGTTAAAAATATGAAATGTTGTCCATTAAATAGACATTTAATAATTTTGTTCTGCAGGATTTGTAATCCTTTTAACTTCGAGTTAGATGCCGTTCGTCAAAACTCGACCAAGTACAAATGAATGAATCAGGTGATCCGTCTGCTCCTCTGCCACCTCTCATATAAAAAAAAATTAATTGTAAAGCATATATCGGATCTTACGTGGAAAGCAGTTTACATTATGTCTTATAATGCCATAAAACGAGGTGAGCTTTGCCCTAACATTATCGATCTGCGAAGTCCACATAAGGTGGTTATCAATTCTTAGGCCAAGATAGTTGTCCATTGTCTAAGGTGGAAGTACTCAAAAAAAGAGTATATTCTCTTTAATACAGCCCCACGCCGCCGACTGTCGGCGCGGGCGCAGGGGCGGGCGCGGGCACAGGCGCAGGCGCGGACCGCGACGCCAACCTGCGCGCGGCGCAGCAGCATGTACAGCTCGACGAGGCGCAGCCCACCACCACCATACAGGTCTGCACATTATTCAACCTGTAAAGAATGGAAACCAAATAAAGAATGGAATCAAAAATGGCGGCGCAGCTATTCACTTCTCGCTCGCACACTATTTGCGTCTATACTCGCACTCGTGGGGTGCGAGTATAGACGCAAATGGGTCGTTCTTCTTTTTTATCGACAATGAGCCCGTCCTCAGAAACTTATGAAGTAATTAATTATATAAAAAATATATGTTACACCATCAAGATATTCCTAATTCACCATGAAATAATGACATTACTTTTTCACCTCATAGGTACTTTAGCATGATTTAACTATGTAAAAAAATATACAAAGCGTGACAGAGGTGTAAATGGCACTAATTTCGGGGGACGTGACGGAGGTGTTCATTTCAATTAAAAAGTATTATTTATCAATTAAATTTTACATCATGTAATAGTCCATCTGTAAAATATTACATTAACGAATATTTAGGACATACTATTTATCATTTGTAGTCTGTTATATAAAAGTTAAATGTTTATTTGTAAGTTTGGCTCATTGTCGATAAAAAAGAAGAACAACCCAAATAGTGTGCGAGCGAGAAGTGAATAGATGCGCCGCCATTTTTGATCCCATTCTTTATCCGCACAGGTAGTACTTCGTTTACTAGAGAGATAGATATTCTTTATTACACAAAAATAAAATCATCATCATCATCATCGGCCCATTTAAGTCCCCACTGATGGGGCACGGGCCTCACTCAATCACATGAGGGGTAGTTGCCATACTTCACCACGCTTGGCAGACGGGTTGGCGAGGGTTTTGATATAAATGCAGAGTTTTCCTTCTCTGGGTGCCGATGATCATTCCAGCAACTTTACCTTAGTCGCCTTTTACGACACCTTGACCCCTCGACCACGTAAGAGTGAGGGTGACTCTGCCGGGGACCACACGGCGTCAAAAAGAACATACAAGCAAGCATGATACAACAACAACAGACAGGACAATAAGGCGGTCTTTTCGCTTGTAGCGATTTCTTCCAGACAACCGAACAACACGTGCTGGACAGCGTTGCCATCCGCATACCATCCAGACAATGGCGGCGCGCACCAAGAGGTTTTGCTCCTCGTTCTTGCCCCGAGCCATCAAGGCATGGAATGCCCTCCCAGCTCATGTGTTTCCTCCTTCATACAATCCGGGGTCTTTTAGGCGGGGCGTGAAACGGCATCTCAGCAGGCCATTAGGGTGAGGATGGCAGACACAATGGGTACTTTGTTAGTTCTTCTGTGCCTGTCAGCCTCATTTTTGGATTTCACGGCCGCTTACCATCAGGCGGAGTGAGGTCATCCTGATTGGCCTTTCTATAAAAAAAAACCTTCTTGGGTAAAGGAAAGAAATATCGTATTCGTAAGGCAGTGCAAAGCGGTTTAACAAATGAAATTGAGAATAGCAGAAATATACATATAAATAATAATAAACAATACATCTATACCTAATGTATATATTCATAGATAATTTATAACAAAATTCAATAAAAATATTTCTTATAGATAGGTATAAATGACCAGAGAGCAGACCACATTAAATAGGAAGAAGAGACAAGGAAAACCAATGTACCTATTTATAGAGATAGGAAGTGAGTTTTGACACGGGACTTGAATAAAGGAAGGGATTGTGTTTTCCTGATTGGTAGGAGTAAGGAGTTCCAGAGACGAATAGATTGAACAGTAAAGGATTACTATTACTAGCTTTCGCTCCAGTTGCAAATAGACAAAAAGTATAAAGAACAAAGGCGAACCTCCATACAGGGTGTATCTGTGAACATTTACATCTCTTTACCCTCGTGTTCTACCAACCAATCTGAACAACATTTTTTCTATGACTTTTTCGAAATTCGTCGAATTTTTTTCGACTCCCCATACAATATGACGAAGTCACGTGACCGACTTTGTATTGAAAAGAGTTTTTCTTCCACGGTAGGCAGCGGCATGACTGCTCCGGCATTGTTGCTGTCTATGAGCGGCGGTTACCATTTACCATCAGATGGGCCGCATGCTCGTCTGCCTATTTTTCGCATTAAATTCAAAATTCAAAAGTTTGCAATTTAAATAAAATAAATATAAATAAATAAATATCCATCTATTCGGTTTGGGCTGATCGCTTTTAAGAGATTTCGATTGGTCAAGCTCACTCCACCCCTCATTGATAAATTAATCATTTTCTATTGGTCAACTCGGTGCCAGGTTTTTGGACTAATAGGCGTTTCAAAAAGAGCCAATAATTTTAAAATACGGCTAAAAAATTACGTTTGATTTTTTTATCGAATAAATGGATTCCATAGGGTACAGGAGGCCGGATTCGGGGGGAAACGGAGTTTGAAGGTTGGTAGCGTACTTCTCCACCTTGGCATCCATAAATGTTCTGTATGGACGTAAACGTAAATGGAATGGAAAAAGCCGGAGTAATACCACGGCCTCACAGAAAACCGGCGTAAAGCAGCACTGTGCTGTGTTTCGCTGCGTGAGTGAAGGTACCAGGGGCCCAATCCAGGGGAAAGGTTGGCAGCGTACTCGTGACTCCGCTGGTGTCGCGGATGTCTATGGGCGGCGGCAATCGCTTACCATCAGGCAGGGTTTGAAGTGATAATTATCATTGATAATTATCTTTGATAATTATCACGATAATTATCAAGATAAATATTGGTTGATAAATATCTTGATAAGTATAATCGAAAATATTTGCCATTGGTTATTTAGATACAGAAAACCCCCGTCCAGTTAACGCAGTTGAGGTTGATGAAGATGATATTCCACTCATCAATTTATTTTAATTAAATAAGTACAAGTATTATCGTTGTAAAAGTATTATATAATTAGTTGATTAACTGCTCGTATTTTGGTTTGCAAGTTATTATACACGAAATTATAAACTGAAAAAATAAAAGTTGACCTTGATTGTAAAATGTCTCTAATGTATTTAAATCACTTGATTCTAACGTAAAATATTGATATGTAATATCAGCAAAAAAAGGATTACTAGGCTTATATCTGTTTGATAATTATCGGATAATTATCTGATAATTATCGATAATTATCTTGATAATTATCTCGATAATTATCAAAGGACATATTTATCTTGATAATTTCAAACCGTGCCATCAGGTGATCCGTCCCGCCGTCCAAGGACACCCGGTCAAGAATCGTTAACCATCAGATGTTCCGCCTGCTCTTCTGAACCACACAAAAAAAATAGTTTGACCATGGGAGAGCCACGCTTCGGCATGAATGGGCCGGCTCAACCGGAGTGATACCACGGCCTCACAGAAACCGGGGGCCCAATCCGGGGAAAGGAGGCTTAAAGGTTGGCAGCATAACACCTATCACATAAAAAAAATCATTTTTTTCTCCCAGTTCCGGCTAGCAGACGGCAGCCGGCTGACTGGGCGGTTCAACCACACGCATACGGTCGCCGACCTGGTCTCGTACGTGTCCCGCGCGGAGCCCGCGTACCAGCTGCAGAGCTTCGCCCTGCTGACGTCGTTCCCTAGCGCGGAGCTGTCGGACCCCACCGCCACGCTGGCCCAGGCCGATTTACTCAACACCACTGTTCTACAAAGGCTGAAGTAGTAGGTCACGCGTGCAAGCTTCTTATGTTTCAACAATAAAGTACTTTATTCGGATTTGGTCTTGTTTTTTGCTTGAAACGTACGTGGTCACTAACTTTAGAATAGTTCGCTTGACCATATCTCGTTGGAGCTGCCGATCTGTCAAAACTCCTCAATTGATATTGAACCGAACGTGTATGATATTAAGGTATATATTAAGTATATAAGGTAATATATTCAAGAAAATTTACTGTCTTACTGTCTTGTATACTTTGATGTGTGTGCACGTACACAAAGGTACATAATAAAAACAAAAGAGTACTTTATTCGGATTTGGTCTTGTTTTTTGTTTGAAACGCACGTGGTCACTAACTTTAGAATAGTTCGCTTGACCAATCAATATCTCGTTGGAGCTGCCGATCTGTCAAAACTCCTCAATTGATATTGAATTCGATTCAATATCAATTGAGGAGTTTTGACAGTGTATGATATTAAGGTATATATTAAGTAAATAAGGTAATATATTCAAGAAATTTGACTGTCTTACTGTCTTGTATACTTTGATGTGTGTGCACGTACACAAAGGTACATAATAATAACAAAAGAGGTTATAAGCATTTCAAAAAATGAGCTCGGGAAACACGATAAAAGTATTCGTTTTCATGAAAAGAAACTATTCTTTTTCCAAGTATCTGTAGTAAGTGGAAATTTTGGAACAGGGAGCTAAAAGATATTATGGTATCCTAATTTGCTTCATATAAAAGAAGGTATGTAAATAATATTATGGTGGCGTCACTACCTACCTAATGATGACGGGACATTCTTCTGTTTTACCGACATTCATTTGTTTTTTGTTTCATGATATTCATTTGTTTTTAGTCTGTTGAGAAAGAAAAACAAATTAATGTCGGTAAAATTACAGTCGTAATAACAAATGAACATCAGAAATACAAGCAAACGCCAAAGGAAAACAAAAGAACGTCAGGAAAACAAATGATACCAATATATTCTAGACAAAAAAAATGTCTTTTTTTCTTTTATTTCCATAACTTTCTCTTGTTTCGCTTGTCACTTTATTTGGTTTTAATGTTTTTTTCATATAATACGCAATAGCTGTACAAATGGCCGTACTAGTAAGTCTATTGAGAAGGAAAATCCCATTAGTCCAACTGGTAAAACTACACGGTAAGACTACAGGGAATAGGGGATGATGAGACGACATGCTCCCTGGCGGGCCCATTTTGATCCAAGCATAGAATAATAATCTATGGATCCAAGTAAATCTAATAAACATGAAAGAATTGTATAAAATTCTAGTTTTGTAAATCAAAGTAGGCGCGCTGAGCAGAGCATGCTCCTTAGCTAACCAAATGTTACTAAAGGCCTTTCAATTTTGTTTAAGATATCATAAAATCTGTGTTATGTACCTACGTTGTTAAATGAAACAAAAAAATATTTTTATGACATACGTTTATTAAACAAAAAATTATATAATAATTTATGTCATAAGGAGCAATAAAGTTCTAAGCTTTACGTATAGCACAGGCATGCGCGCTTTACAATAATGTTCTTTTAAACCTAATTTTACTATTACAATGTTAAACAGTCTCATCATAAAGAAACAATAATTTGCCCATATTTTTATATTCACAATCTTACTCATTATTCCATTATTTGATAATGGATGGGAATAAATAAATATATATTATACATACAATAACAATTATTCGCGTCAACGTTTACTAACGTAAAGATCCCCATTTTATATTTACCAAAATGGAAGTGGATTGGATGCGACGATTTCCAGCCAACGGCAATCAGTCGGACATATTTAGGGGTGAAGACTGCTTGCTGCGCCTGGTATTTAGCTCTCGCTGGCTCTCCATATTATGAAATATTCAACTTGGTTTGGTTTTGGTTTTTCATAATTTGAAGGCAGGAGATTGGCGCCAAGCTGCACAATGCCAGGACAAATGGACATTTCTTATCGGAGGCCAAAATATACATTTTTAATTTTTGACGATACGATCGCGATTGAGCCATCTAAACGGATGGGTTTATTCGATAATGCAAACGTAATGCCAATAAACCGATCTTAAATTTAATAAATTCAATCTCGAGTAAATTGGACAGCATCTCTTAACTGGTGGTCCAAGGACTCCTAGGGAATCCAAGCCTCTCGAGCTGTGGAAACCTGGAGGTCCTTGGACTGAAACTGATACCTTTCACAGCTGACAAAATTGCTTCAAATGGTTTTTAGAGTTTTAGAATTTACATGCTACTTACATATACATATGCTAAAAAAACTTTTTAAAACATAATTCACATTATAAAAAATACATTTTTATGCTACACTTATGTTCGTATTCTAGAATACACATATTACTAGCCATAATTTTAATATTAAATTATTTCAGTCTCGTCAATTAGCAAATTTTTATAAAATCAATCTAAACTATATCCCAATCATTTCGCCTCAAGTTCCTAATGTAAAAAAAACCCCGCCATTTTGTTATGTAACAAAATGGCGGCGGTTAGATTAAGTACACAATGAGCCGGATCTCGTATTTTAAGACAAGTTTCCTCGCGCGATGACGCGCAATTCTAAGCTTCGCTAGAATTTAGATCACCACAAGATGGCGGCAAGGCAGCGGCTACGCGCAGCACGCCGCCTTGGGGAATGTGCAGGCGCAAGGGTCCGTCGCAATGCACTCAGCTGGGCAGGTGCAAGTACATGCTGAAAAAAAAATCGAAATAGTCAGTGGCGGATTTACCATAGAGACTTTGGTATAACGTCGGATTTGTATGGAATGACTGCGCTATACCATTTAGCATCGGAATTAGGTTGGTCGAATCGGCCCTAAGTAGGCTAAAGCCTTAGGCGGCAGATTTAAGGGGACGGCAAAGGTGACAAGTTTCTCGGACAAAGTTAAAAATGTCGAACACCGTTTTTTTCAAAGCCATAGTAGGTACACAGTAATCGGTGTCGATTTTGTCCATCTTTTAGGTGTCTATTTAGCAAACATAGCGAGACATCATCAACAGATATCATCCACCATCATCGGGTCCCGGGAGAAGGGAGATGACATGCGTGCCAATAGACCTTGAATGCTAAAGACAGTGCGAAGTGTAGGAGATGCAGGAAAGCGGACCCATATCAAGGATTCTGTGGCGACAGCCTCGGGATCTAACTGGAAATGCCTACCGACATGCTAAGAAATGATGAATGAACACAGTGAACTTACGTTTGCAGTCGCCGTAAGAGCAAGGATCCATGTATTCCGTGCAGTCTTCTCCAGGCGGCAGGAAAGAGGACCGGTATACCGTCGTGCTTTCCAGCTGAAAAAATTGAATTCAGAAATGACCAAATGTAGTTTTTTTATGTTAGGTATAGACGAGCAGACGGATCACTGGATGGTAAGCGATAGCTGCCGCCCATGGACATCCATCCGCAACACCAGTCGAGTCACGAGTGCACTAACAACCTTTGAACTCCCCTTTCCTCCGGATTGGGCCTTCGGTACCCTCACTCACCCAGTGAAACAGCCGGTTTACTGAACTAAACTAACTGAAGTTTTTGCGGGTAAGTTGTTACTGGCCTACCCTCCTTCGTAGTCTTTTACTACCGGTTGCAACAGCGCCGAAATATCGGAAACTCTAAAATAAGGTAGGTACATGTTAGAAATCTTGTAAATAACTATTCTTGTGTTGGATGAGTAGGATAACAGTGCTGTGATTGCGTGCGATTTATCGTTGGATAAAGATTGGACGTATACGGCCTTAGTTACAAATATTAGTGAGAAGGTAAAGAAGAGAATGAAAGATATTTACCCTCTGGCAGGGTTTCTGGTATTGGCCCTTGCACGCCCACGGCGGCCGCTGAGGAGATGGCACGCAGACTGGCTGGTATGACATCTTCTGTGTCGTATCGCACTCCATTTTAGCTGAAAATATTTTTAGTTTTTATTAAATAGCAGATGCTACCAGATTTCCACGTTTTTAATCCCGTTCACTTTTTCATTAACTTCCATTTTTTTATTATCTTCCAATTTTTCATTATCTTTCAATTTTTCATTATCTTCCAATTTTTAATTTTTTTCCAATTTTTAATTTTTTTCCAATCTTTAATTTTTTTCCAATCTTTAATTTTCTTCCAATCTTTAATTTTCTTCCAATCTTTCATTATCTTCCAATCATTCTATATCTTCCAATTATTCATTATCTTCATATTTTTTTCATTATCTCATATTCTTTTCTTTTCCATTCTCTCATACCTTTTCAATATCATTACCTGCCTACAAACAAGTACCTAGTACCTTCTACTTACAAAAATCTTGAATTTGTGCCAACTATGCAACGAGACTAAGACGAACTTAGGTCAATTAATGGTGTGGAATATACATTAATTTGGATGGTGGAGGACTTACCAGATGGTTTTTCATAGCACTTGGCGGGCGCATACGACTCCGGTGGTGGGATGCGTCCAGGGTTCAAATAGGACATGCGATTGACCGTGCGGTCTGAAAACAATAAACAATATAAAGTTAGTCAGTTAGAAGTCTTATGAAGTAAGTAACTGCCGGAGATCGGAAGTTGGCTATTGGTTGGTTAAGCAGTCCCATCATCAGGATCATGCATCATACGTATAGGGATGCAAACGATACATCGATTTTTTTCAAACATCGATGTATCGTTCATAAACATCGATGTTTTAACATCGATGTTGAAACCTAAAACATCGACGATACATCGTTCTTCATGAGCGATGTTTTATGAACGATATTTTATCATAGTGCTATCTTCCGTTGAAATTGAATTTTACTAAACCACTAGAAAAATCCACCAGCCACTAGAAGTAATTTTTTGCCACTAAATGGACAGTCAAAACAACCAGTTTTAGTAGAAAATCCACTAAGTTGGCAACACTGCCTAACTGACACTTCTCTCAGTCACACACAACACAAGCGTTGATTTTGTTATTTAGCGTTTTGTGCCCTCTGCAATCTGCAATATAAAACAAACGCCTGCGATACTTCTGTTAAAAAATATATTTGTTCGATATATCGGTGATAAAAAACATCGAAAAAAAATCGATATATCGTTCATAAACTTCGATGTTTTCGACATCGATGTTTCAGTTTTGAAAATATCGATGTTCTAATATCGATGTTTTTTAAGAGCGATGTTGCATCCCTACTGCGTAGGAGCGCATGATCCCTCTTCGGACGTGTCGCATTGGTGTCCCAAGGGAATATGAAGGTAAGGGAAGAATATAGAGTGCGCTATAACAAGTTCTGCGTCGTAACTGAATGTCGAGCGGCCGATCTCGAAATATAGGTTAGTATCAGATTGGGACTTACTCTCAAACGGCTGTTCCACACAATGGAACTTGGGGGGCGGTTTGCAGCTCTGCGTGGGCATGCACGGCTTCGGCACGAAGTCGTGGCGCTGTGTGGTCACATTCTGCATGGGGCCCTGGCCCCACATGTCGTGGTGGCAGGGCCGGATGGCCTGCGTCACGCATACCGGGTTTGGCAAGAACGATAGCTAGAACGAGTGATTGGCAGCGGTTAGTTAAATCTAAATGCTTCTCTCCCGTGGGGAATGAAGGTTTTGCGGCTCTCGGAAGATGTCCTTGAACATACTTATTTCTCAATAGCTGTTTCTGAAAAGCTACCTCTAAATGAAGATCTGTCTTTGAAAAGCTGTGAGAAAATCTGTCTAGGAATAATTGTCTCCGCTGTCTCGGAATTTGTATAGTTAACTCGGAATAGTTGACTCGGAATAGTTGACTCGGAATAGTTGACTCGGAATAGTTGACTCGGAATAGGTGACTCGGAATAGGTGACTCGGAGTAGGTGACTCGGAGTAGTTGACTCGGAGTAGTTGACTCGGAATAGTAGACTCGGAATAGTTGACTCTGAATAGTTGACTCTGAATAGTTGACTCTGAATAGTTGACTCTGAATAGTTGACTCTGAATAGTTGAATCGGAATAGTTGACTCGGCATAGTTGACTCGGAATAGTTGACTCGGCATACTTGACTTGGAATAGTTGACTCGGCATAGTTGACTTGGAATAGTTGACTCAGAATAGTTGATTCGTAATAGTTAACTCGGAATAGTTGACTCGGAATAGTTGACTCGGAATCGTTGCCTCGAAATATTTAGTTGACTCGGATTAGTTGACTCGGAATAATTGACTCGGAATAGTTACCTCCAAATGACCACAGAGTACTTTTTAATTGGAGCTGACACTTAAATTTTCTTAGGTTTAGGTTTAGGTCAGGTTTTCTTAGCTTGAACTCGAACCCGGAACCTCTTGCGCAACCGTCGCTTTAAAATTCGAACCACTGACTGTGCCACCGAAGCAATCCACAAAATGACTAAGTGACGTGACTGACTTTACATGAAAAGTTGCGTTTTTATGCGAGTTTTCAAAAAGTTGGTCTACGAACAGTTGTGTCCACGCGCGGCCGTAACCGTGCGCGGGATAACACCATAAAAGAAAAAAGAGTTGTGTCAGAATCTTTTTCTCGGTAGCAGTCTTTACAAGTGTTCCTGGTTGAGTACCCTACATATCCCGGAATGAGTGTGGAAGAACATCTCTGCTCTACATTTTGCCAATAAGTACCTAGATATCTTTGTATCTTAAATCACTTGTTTTACTTTCAAGTAAGTAGTGGCAGTGTAAACTCTGCCACTACTTACTCGACTACCTAGCTTACCTTGTGCACCGTGTCACCCTCCATCTGAGCTGTGGAAGGAACCAAGTTTGGAGCCGGCTTGACAGGCATAGGGATAGGCGTTTTGGCCGGCAGATAACTGAAATCAGAAAAAAAGTATTAAGGTCGTCTGGAAGAAGTAGCTATAAGCGGTAAGACCGCTTATTGTACTTAATTGTTGTATCATAGCTTGGATTTTGTTTTTGTGCAATAAAAGGATATCTTACTATCTATTAAGACCAATATCTTTGCATAAGGTTAAAGGCAATATCGACAGAAGGTACAGTTTGCTTGCAGTCGATTATGAGGCAGTTAGTGAAATGTGCTAAGTAGGATTCAAATTGAATTTATTTTTCGATCAATAATCATGATCAAGATCACGATGAACAAGATCGTAGAAGCACCTATGTAATGTCGGGTCAGAGGGCCTATTCTCAAGCGCATAATTCTGAAATCGAATTTAGAGATTTCGTACAATGGGTCCATACATATCTGTAACTTCTCTTCTTCTGTGACTTCAATGTCGAGTGTATGAGAATTGGCCCTCGGAGCTCAAAACACAAAAACATCGTAAACTAACTAACTGCTACGGGCATATACTATTTCTAAGAAAACTCGGTGCGTTTATTTCTTGAGACTTTTCTGACTGCTAGGTATCTGCTACCTTACTTACTTGACTTTAAAAGTTCCTATTGCACCCACTATTATTTGAAAGAAATGGGCTGAGCCTTGCGTCTCATAGCCACTGCGACCAGTCGATGATCTATTGTGGCAGCCCCAGAAACTATTACAGCACCCCATGTAGCTCCAGTTCCAGGATAAACCCGAGAATTGAGCTGATGGAGGAGCTTGTGATCTCGTCTGCCGAGATCATGTGTGCTCACAGGTGCCGGCTTCTGCGGCGGTGTAGCGCTATGCAATCGTCGAGGACGTGGATAATCGTTTACTCGTCCTCGCGACAGAACCTGCAGATTTTGGTATCTGAAAGGCCCATGTTGTGCAGGTGCTTGTTTAATTTGCAGTGTCCCGTGAGGGTCCGAGTGAGTGCCCTAACATGTCCTCTACTCGAGTTTTATTATTTCTACAGCTCGTCTCTGATCGAACGCCTGTATCAACGCCTTAGACTGTTCTAGTCGAGGTAGTATTTTCCTTCTTCTACCTTTTCAGAGGTTTTCTTTTTTATTATATTTCCACATTATTATAAAACGCGATAAGAAAAGTTCCGATACTAAACTCGTTCCAGCCTCTTAATCGGATATGAGTCAGTGAAAAATTTCATTGGTTTTCGCTCTTATGTCACAAAGAACAAAGTTCAAAATCTGGTGGGAACTATTTTACCATTGTCCGATTAAGGGTTAACATAGCGTCTCTGGAATGAGATGGCATGAGTTTTAGTACGACAATAACTCAAGATCGCGTTATGTAATAAGGTCTTTAAATGTTATTTATCTGTACCTGTTCTTATAGACGGTCTGTGTCTCGAATCTCTTGGAAGCTGTGACAGGGTTGTTGCAGCTGTCTGGGAGGATGGCACGTCGTCGGCAGTCGCTCTTGGCGTCCAGGTAGCTGGTGGTAGAATGAAAGTGATAATAGGTAGGTTAGGTTCGGCGAAGCAAAAAGGAGGTTTTTGCTTCGCCGTAGTCGGGTAGATAGGATTTAATTCTTTACCTCATCGTGTATGTGGTGTTTCCTTCAAGCTTCTGGCAGGGCTTCTGATACTGGCCTTTGCAAGCCCAAGGCACTGGCTCCTTTGGCAGTATCTACATTTAAAAATACAAAGCACAGGGTTTTATTTGAAAAATATATCTCAGGAACACTAATATTGGATTGACATAAAAAACCACCCTTTTGGGAATTGTAAACACAGATAAACCACGTGTGTGCGCAGTTAAGCGGTGTTTTTTTTATGTGATAGGTGGCAGACGAGCAGACGGATCGCCTGATGGTTAGCGATTGCCGCCGCGGCCCCTAGACACCCGCCACATCAATGGAGTCACAGGTGCGCTGCCAACCTTTAAACCCCCCTTTCCCCGGATTGGGCCTCCGGTACCCTCACTCCGGATTGGGCCTCCGGTACCCTCACTCCGGATTGGGCCTCCGGTACCCTCACTCCGGATTGGGCCTCCGGTACCCTCACTCCGGATTGGGCCTCCGGTACCCTCACTCCGGATTGGGCCTCCGGTACCCTCACTCCGGATTGGGCCTCCGGTATCCTCACTCTAGCAGCGAAACAGCACAGTGCTGCTTCACGCCGGTTTTCTGTGAGGCTGTGGTATCACTCCGCTTGGGCTGGCCCATTTATGCCGAAGCGTGGCTCTCTCAGACTAAAAATGTAAATGTGGGGTGTGAGGATATGTGTGCATTTAAACGGTGTGAAGTTGCCAAGTGCTGGTAGGTAGGTACCTGATTGGGCATGAAGCTCATCTTATGCGTCGTGGTGCCGTCCATCTTGGCGGCCGGTTTCTCGTAGCAGCGGTCCGGGGCGAAGGACTTCACCATCTCAAACTTCTCGGGCGCCAGATATGATAGCTTATTGATTGTACGGTCTGCGGTAAGACAATCTCATTAGTGTTGCGGAACTATCGATAGTTTCCCTCGAAAATCATTCAGACTATCGTAGCACGATAGTTTTGGCAAATAGCAATCTATCTGCCAAAACTATCGATACTTAACGATTTAACGATAGTAAAATTTGATCAATACTTTTGATAACGCTAATACTATCGATACTATCGATTGTCTAATGCCTGATACTATTGATATTATTGTGTTTTCTAACAGAATTAATCAAAAACTATCGATAATATCGATAGTTTTGTATTATACATAGTCAGCCGTAATGGCCATGTGGTCCCCGGCAGAGTAGAATAGGCCACCCTCACTCCTACCGAGGTGTCGTAAAAGGCGACTAAGGTAAAGCTGCTTGCATGATCATCAGCACCCAGAGAAGGAAAACTCTGCATTTATATCAAAACCCTCGCCAACCCGTCTGCCAAGCGTGGTGAGTATGGCAATTACCCCTCATCTGATTGAGGGAGGCCCGTGCCCCAGCAGTGGGGAAATAAATGGGCTGACGATGACGATGGATAATGATACGTAGTTAGCTATGTTTCGATAGTATTGCTGCTTGATAAAAAGTGTCCGATACTATCTATAGATAGTACGTATATCGATAGTATTGTATTGATAACAATAGTAATTATCTAATTTTACTATCGATAACTATTGAAAACCAACAATACTATCGATAGACTATTGATACTATTGTTTTTACTTTTACTATCGATAGTTTTTCGATAGACTATTGGTAGTCTTTCGATAGACTATCTGGACTATCGATAAGCAACACTTAACCACATGAGTCAAGAGATCAATCCAATCGGGTAATTCGGAAGAGAACCAAGGACATCAACATAGCTGGATTAGCAAGCAAAAGTGACATTGGGTGAGTGGGATGGCCATAGCAGACTACGAACCACCAACCATTGGAGTAAAAGAGTTCTGGAGTGAATGACCTACATTTAACAAGAAGCATATAAATGCTTCTTTTCAGTATAGACTGGCACAATTCACGAACTTTATTTTCAACTTAACTAGCATTGACAAAATTTTATTGTAAAGAACTTAAACAAACCCATGAACATCCACGAAATTGTGGCAATTGTGGTGGTTGAAAAGTTAAACAACTTTTTGTTGATTGTTTTTACTTATCTTCATCTTCACCAACACTCAGTCAGTCAGAATATCTGACTACGGAATCTGAGTCGGCCACTTGTATAATAAAGTTATCCACCACTCCAGTAATTAATTCGTCCAGTTTTGCACATGTTTTAGATTTTAGGCGTTACTGACTCGTAAGAAAAATTGTGAAGCCAACCAACAAATAAATTATTTCAGCATATGTTTTAAGAAAATAGGTATATAATATTGTACGATAATTTTATTGCAGTGGCAACATTAGGTATAGTATCTTTTTTTGGTCTTGAATTCCAGTTTCGTGTATAGTTAATTTGACAACGGGAATGAGGTCAAATCGTTCTTCATGATTAAAGTACATTTTTTACATAGTTTGCGTGACTTTTATCAGTAAAGTGCACGAAGAAGAAACTGACGCACAGTAAAGCGTTTAATTAAACAGTTAAGATCTGACCCGAGGGACAAATGATTGAATCAAAGGTACTTAAGGTGACGGGTAGGGCACACTAGCGACGCCAATCGATTTTAATTTTTAGCTACTAAACCGGATCTATTTTAAACGATTTCGGGGTTACAATCTCTCGGCAAACACTTATTCTACTTATTTATTGAATACCATGCACAAATGCGGACCCAGCATTTGTACGCGAAAAATTGATTCACGCTAAAAGTGGCCGCTTTTGGCGGAATCCAACATTTGTGCATGGTTATTTAATAAATAGTATAAGTGTTTGCCGAGAGGTCGTAATTTCGAAATTGTTAAAAATAGATCCGGTTTAGTAGCAAACAATTAAAAACGAATGCTGTCGCTAGCTAGGGCTACCCGTCGCCTTAAGGTGACGGGTGGGGAATGTGCGCTAGTGTTAGCGACGCCAAACGATTTTATTTTTTAGCTACTAAACCGGATCTATTTTAAACAATTTCGGGGTAACCACCTCTCGGAAAACAATTATACTATATAATAAATAACCATTCACAAATGCTGAGTCCGTTTTGACGCCAAAAGTGGCATCTTCTGGTTGAATCAATTTTCCGCGTACGCGTTGGGTCCAACATTTTTGCATGGTTATTATAAAATAGTATAAGTGTTAGCCGAGAGGTGGTATTTCTCTTGGTGGAGAGGTGTTTGAAATAGATCCGGCTTAGTAGCTAAAAAATAAATTCGATTGGCGTCGCTAGTGTGCCCTACCCGTCACCGTAACCAATCAAGAACTGACCCGAGAGACAAATGTTTGAATCAAAGGTATACCTACCTACATACAGTCAGCTGCAAAAATATGTGTAAGTACACTTTATAGTCCATTCGGTATCTGAAGCTGAATAGGACAGTTCAAACGTTTCGTATCATGCATCCATTTTTCTACAAATAAAAATGTTAAGTTGTAGAAATCATTAACTTTCTCATTCTTCCAAAATAAGTATTAATCTTTCTCAATCTGAACAAGAATTTAAAATAGTTGTTACCAATAAAATGTGTAAACAAAAGGTATCTTATGAATTGCATAATGCGTTAATTGGATTTTTGCTCAAAGGGATCGATCGACACAAACAATCGCAATAAATCAGTAATCGGTATGGCGACCATCTTACCATCATCACGATTATTGTCTCGTTCGAAATTTGTCCGCATAGATGGCATTAGGGACCAAGAACTGGTTATTTCTTTTGGTGACAAAGGTGGTTCCGACACGTCAAGCGAGTGTTGTTATTTTATATATGAATGAGATGTATACCTATTATTTAATTATTTGTGTTCAAATTCATACATAAAATGTTGATTAAAATTAAAAGTCAAATAAAAAGTTGATTAGATTTCTAAAGAAAATATTATCGATTGATAAAATATCGGTTAGGTTTAAAAGGAGCGTCTCACTTTTAATGTCAAAATAAAACTGTACTATTCACTTTCCGATACTGAATGGACTATAGTACCTTGTCCGAATACATTACTCTACATTCCGCTAAAATCCTCACTCTCAAAGGGCTGCTCCACGCAGTGAAACTTTGGGGGCGGCTTGCAGCTCTCCCGCAACACGCAGGGCTTCGGCACGTAGTCGTGGCGCTGCGTGGTGACATTCTGCATGGGGCCCTGGCCCCACATATCGTGGTGGCAGGGCCGGATGGCTTGCGTCACGCACACCGGGTTAGGGAGAAAGGACATCTGGAATTAAAGATTGTGACAGGAGTTAGAAAAATAGAACTTCTGAGCACGAAATACGTAGATAGAGAACGCTGGCTGTAGTCATAACGGGCTACGCACACAAAAGTTGTGTGGCAAAATGCACAAGATTGGATTAGAGCTTCCTGGGAACTCCTCGCAGGTCCTTGCAGCCGTCCACTGACAGATACGACCTGTTGAGTTACGACAGCTACCTGATGTACCGTGCAACTCCCCATGGCTTTACAGCTCGGGACGAGGTTGGACTCGAGCTTTCTGGGAACTCCTCGCAGATTCTTGCAGCCGTCCACTGGCAGATACGACCTGTTGCGTTACGATAGCTACCTTTTACACTACTCTATGGGTTCACAGGTCGGGACGAGTTGGGTTGCGCGCTTCCTGAAAGCCCCTCGCAGATTCTTGCAGCCGACCTGTTGCGTTATGATAGCTACCTTTTGCACCGTGCAACTCTCCATGGGTTGACAGCTCAGGACGAGGTTGGGCGTGGCCTTCCTGGGAACTCCTCGCAGATTCTTGCAGCCGTCCACTGGCAGATACGACCCATCGCGTTATGATAGCTACCTTTTGCACCGTGCAACTCTCCATGGGTTGACAGCTCGGGACGAGGTTGGGCGCGGGCTTCCTGGGAATTCCTCGCAGATTCTTGCATCCGTCCACTGGCAGATACGACATGTTGTACGTAGTGCCAGACTCCACGCGTGCCGACGGCTTCATGTAGCAGCGGCGCGGCGCGTACGACTCCGGGATTTTGGGCTGCTTGTAGCACTGGAAGAGAAAAGTGAATTTTGCCACCTTTATTATATTTTCAAACAATATACTCACACCGCTGACCAGCCCAGTTCCATTTAAGCCTTGAGTTTTTTCACGCACGTCCATAATGCCGGTTTGTGAGCGGATTGTGGTATTTCGCACTCTATCCGTTTAATACCTAGGATGCCCCGCTCCGTAGCTCTTTGGGCAATCTTGAGTTTAGACTTCTGGCTTCCAGTTAGTAGTACGTCAGAGCACCATAGAAGAGGATGGGCAGCATACAAACGTCAATTATGATTTTGACCTGTATGTATGTATGGTTGTTCTTTTGTTGCCTCATAACTTCTAAACTAGTTCCTGCTTGTACTCGAAGGAGATTCTCCTGCCAGTATTCGAATTACTACCGTTCTGCCATTTACTAGTTTAAAAAAATGTCGCGACAAGGGTTCTAATTTTACCTTTAAGGTCACGGACGAACAAGGACACTGTCTCACTTTCGACGCCATCGCACTAGAACTGATAAATGTAGGCTATGTCTATGCGCCTAATATCTATGCGGCGAAAACTGGCCACAGAGTAAACATTACTAATGGCCCGACTATTGAGTACTGTAATGAAGGAAACTTCTTCCTTACTGGCCGCGTGACTATGCCCAATTGTTGAAAAAGGATTCCATCTTTGAATCTTTTGACGGTTTTCATCGTGACGTCCAGGGGAGCTGATGGTAGAGGATTCGTGAACAATCTTCCATCGAGCAGACAGCCACAAGGAACCGCTATGGCCGAACCGCGCTTCTAAGTCTCGGCCGGAACATTTAACCCGCAAAAAGTGCAGTGCAAACTAATATTCTTTTCAGATTCCTAATATGACCCCTAACAAAAGCACTTGGATTTCATTTAAGTAGCCATCGATCCTAGGGTGCGACAGTACTTACTCGAAGAGCGATGGTAGGTTCAGAACGGACCTTCCATACGGGGGTCGTGGTACAAACCCGAGCACGCACCTATGAATCTTTCAAATCTGTGTATATTTCTACCATCAGCTCGACGGTGAAAGCAAACCTACTTACCTACGAAAGTATTGTAGCTGGCAAGCGTTATTTTTTTTATTTTGCTTGAGTATTTTTTCATATTTTTTTAAAGGTATTAATATTTGAAGCGGAGTGTACGGGGCTCCTACGGGGATTCGTGCTACTAAAATTGATGAGGACTATTTATAAAAATCCCAGCTGGATAATTTTACACTGTTGTAGCGGTGCCAAGGAACCGGTTAGTACCAAGTGAACTGTTAAATAGTTTATTCACAATCGCCTGCAGAGCAGGCATAGTAGAAACCTCTAGTGTTGCCGATCGAGAGTGGAACATCGATAATTAATCGATAGTCGAAAGATGTAAAGACTATCGATCTACTCGATTACATACATAAACAATTAAAACAAAAAGTTTCTAGAGCTGCCAAACTATCGATTACTTCCATTGATTAGCCGATGCGCCGATTATAAACCATATGAATAACAATGAAATAGTGTGTAGGTCACTATTGATAGTGGTACGATAGTATCGACACTACCATCGTGTATCATGTATTCTACATGCTCTCGACAACCACGATACGATGGCGATTTGGAAGGCTTTCGATATTCTAAAACTATTGGTAAGCAGTAGATCGAATAGTATCGTAACGATGGAAATTGCGACTGTGACGTTATTTGGAACATAAATCATCATTTCAGCCAATAAACGTCCACTGCTGGACATAGGCCACCCCCAACCCCCAATGATATCCTATTATGGGGGGCCTGCCACGGCGTCGATCTCCTATACGCGGCCTCCACTCGAGGACCTTTCTGCCCCATCGGCCGTCTGATCTTCAATATGCCCTGCCCATTGCCACTTGAGGCATGCCATTCTTTAGGCATGTCTTTGACCTTGGTTCTCCTACGGATCTCAGCATTCCTAATACAATCACGCAAGGAGACTCCGAGCATAGCCTTTTCAATTGATCTCTGGGTGACTTTGAGCCTTTTTAAGGTGACGGGTAGGGCACACTAGCGACGCCAATCGATTTTTATTTTAAGCTACTAAACCGGATCTATTTTAAACAATTTCGGGTACGCGAAAAATTGATTCACGCCAAAAGTGGCCGCTTATGGCGTGAATAAAATTTTCGCGTACGCGTTGGACAAGGAACAATACAATAATATCGATCGATAGTATCGATATTTTTTTTATTTATGAGCAACAATACTTTCGATAGTTTCGATTACTATCGATAGTATCGAGACTATCGATAGTGCCGTTTTATTCAGATGAAAACTGTCGATAGTGAAACTATCGAAAGTTCGGCAACATTACTTCAGATAGGGAACGGACTATAACAAAAACATCACTTTCATATTTGGACCACAAAGATGTAATATGTAAGTCAGAGGATCTCCTTTGACATATTGTTAACTTGATGTGTGTCTGTCTGTACTATCGAAAGGGAGTTTGGCAACACTAAAAATTACTACAAGATTAATATTTCGTTTAACTTATTTTTAACTTTATTGGAACGAATTTAATTTCATTGTGACTAGAAACACTGATGGTAGCCCAGTGGTTCACAACGCGCCTTCCATACGGCGGGACAGGGTTCGAATCCGAGCATGCACCTCTGGATTTTTCAAATCTATGTGCATATTTCTACCATTAGCTCGGCGGTGAAAGAAAACATCACGAGGAAACCTGCACGATTCGGTTAGTTGCTGAAACGTGTAAGCATGATTCAGTTGGTCTGGTGACTATGAAAGGGCTGCGAAGGTCAGACGGCAGTCGCTTCATCGTAATTACCAGACACCCCAAATCTTGCATCATCGTCCAAGCGCACCCCAGGCTCCTGATTGATAGCTTTGGACGCACGCTACGATGAGGACTTTGCTCCCAGGCGGAAAAGCCCGACTCGCGTTGTCTGTCCATCAATACCCGCATAATGTATGAGAGGCGAAGGTGACAGGTAGAGCTTAAGACCAACCGGCTTGACTAAAGGTGGTTTGCCACAGCAGCAGGTCCGGCAGGGGCAGGGTTGCTCTTGCCTGCCGCCCATTGGCTTGCCGTCCTGCGGTCCGGATTTGACCCCCGCAGTGGGCGCGCAGGGGTCCATTGCTGGACATGGTACACACCTGAGGAAAGAGAGGTTCAATTATTCTATAATCAATACATTTTTTCTTCTTTTAATCAGATTATTACTGTCCCACTGCAGGGCAAAGGCCTCCATCATAGAATCATCCATAATCGCCCTGTTGGTTTTTATTTTTTACTTTATGGTAGACAAACGAGCAGACGGCTCACCTGATGGTAAGTGAATTACCGCCGCCCATAGACATCTGCGACACACGGGGCATCACAGATGCGTTGCCGGCTCTTAAGAGAGGAATAAGCTCTTTTCTTGAAGATTACCAGGTCGGATCTGTTCGGAAACACCATCGTTGGTAGCTGATTTCATAGTTTTACTACGCGCGGTAGGAAATGGCGTGAGAAGCGCACTGCGGTGGAGTAAAATCCTTCCAAGTGATGTGGGTGAAATTTGGAATTCTGGCGTGATGTTCGATGGTGAAAATTTTCAGCTGGAATAAGGCTGGTCTATTGGTTTAAGTCCCGGGCCGTGATCTCGGGGTCCTGGGTTCGGGTTCGATTCCCGGGTCGAGTAAAAAATGTTTCGAATTTTTTGAACATAGCTCGGGTTCGTGATCACCAATCCGCATTTGGCAAGCGTGGTGATTAAGCCTAATCCCATCACAGTAGCGATGACTTGATTTCTTATTTATATAAAGGTAAATCCCATAGATAATACATATTAACTGTAAATCTTACAGACAGCGTCAACGCTTTTAGGTAATCCGAAAACACGACACACTAGCGCGACGTAATCGACACCTAGCGCCATCTAATGGTAAAAAATGGGACTAATGTCTCAAAATGAAGTGAGGGCGGGCCGACGTAATCGACACCTAGCGCCATCTAATGGTAAAAAATGGGGCTAATGTCTCAAAATGAAGTGAGGGCGGGCCATAAGTAAATTAATAAATTTATACAAAATCTCATACATTGACCGGATTCCGTGATAAGTAGCACTTGCGTTACGGATATCAGACAACAGAGGAATAACAAATATAAGACCCGCCCGAGTGAGCCCTGCTATAAAAGGCCCGTTAGAGTAAGACGCCTTCAGACGAAACATGGGGTCATAAGTCGAAATAAATAAATAAATATTTCACAACATCACATACATGATCTGACTCCGAGATAGGTAGCTCAAGCACCTGTGTTACGGATATCAGAATCAACAGTGGGATTACAAATATATACATTGAATACTTTTCTTTTGTAAATATATAGGTACTTATAATACATAGCAAACACCCAGACCAATACAAACAAACATGTTCATGCACACAAATGATTATACTGTGCGGGGATCGAACCCGCAACCCTTGTATCAGGCAGCGTTCATTACCACTGTTCCAATCGGATCGTCGTATTCACACCATTTTTTTATTTTTTTTACCTTCATTGTAATTCACAATAATTTAATTTACCTTCATTGTATGGTATGGTACTAAATGGATCACATTGTTTTGTAAGAAAAGCAGGTTTTTTTTAGATCGATCCACGTTTATTTGAGAAAATATACGTGTCGAATTGAGAACCTCTCCTATTCTTTGAAGTCGGTTAAAAATGTAAGCCACTCATTTTCATAAAGGGAGAATGAGATACGTCGATTAGGCGGGTAGGGCTAAAAGAAGCCGCGTGGGCTGATGCAATTCAAAGGTTTTAAATTAGTTTCTAGTGGTTTTTAGTGTGCAAGTTTGGTGTTTATTTGTGCAGTGAAGTGCCGCAAAGTGATCCTAATAATAAGAATCGTTGGATTATATCGTTTTTAACACTGCTATTGTATGTCGAGTGCGTTGTCTCGTGACAACTTGCTTGGACCTAATAGTCTTAAAACCCGCGATTGCTTTTAGAGTGATATCCGCTGAATCCGTAGGTCGATAAAACGCAAAACACCGGCGTTTTATTGAGTGACTGTGACCTTGACTGACTTCGACTGTTGACTACCTACTTGTTCTCAATAAGTTACTTGACATTGGCGAATTATCTCCGGTTGTACCGCTTAATAATGCCTAAAATCTAAAACATGATAATGGCAGGAGTAATGGACAATATTTCAAAATTGCTAAGCTCTGAAACAAAAAATACCAATTCTTTGTTTACTTTTCCGCTGCTGGAATATATATTTATTCATTTTTTATATTGCTTATTTACTGAGAAAAAAAATAAAAACTAAAAAACGTAAGATGACGTCATCGAACGGCAGAATGTAAAATATTCCTTTGCTTAGCACATTATAGTTTTAAATTTACGTAATGCCAAACTCATGACATGTAACTGTCAAAAAAAAGACAACTTGTCAACGTTGAATGTATGAATGACGTTGACAATGTTGACACTAGTATTATTTACCTTTGACAGTAGTACCTTTTTTTATTAAAACAATGATAAGCAAAGGAATATCGCTGTATTCAGCCGTCCGATGACGTCATTTGGCGCTTACGTCTATTTAGAATAAAAAGAATTTCAATAATTATTTTATGCATGAAAATGGACAAATTTTGAAAAAAGAAAAAATATGGGTCTGTTCATTTTATGTCTACTTTCATATAAAAAAACAATATGGACATGTTAAAAATTTGAAATGTTGTCCATTCTCAGTCGAGAAGTTGATTGCCACAAATAAAATAAGAAGAAGAATGAGAGACGTCTACCCAACGAGGATCCGAAATTCGTAAAAAGCAACAAATACTCACTCAGGCATAATTTTGTTCTAACACCTAATTATAAAAACTACACTGTATAATAAAATATAAAATAAAACTAAAACCTAAGAATAAAATAGACTGAAAAGATTTTATAAAAACATCTCTACTAAATGGATTCAATAAAAATGACAGGTTTGAAAATTGCTCGTTTGTTTTTCATTTTTAAATTATTCCAGTTGGTTTTTTTTCCCATTTTGAAAGCGTAGAGGTTGAATTTTAGATGAGGGGACTATTTTGACAGATCTTAAGCTTGAATACAGTCTGATCACGGTTATATTTTGGCATGTGGCAAAAGCCTTCGCATAGAAAAAACTATTTACAATGAGCAGTTTTCCAGTAGGTATTTATTAACTTTGAAGTTACTCGCTAGAGGGTGTCAGCAGTCTCTATATATTTCAAGTGTTGGATGATATATCCTGTGCTCCCTAATTTATGGGAAATTTTCCCAGTGCTAGGTTATTCATGTTTACCTAATATTTCAAAGTACCTAAATATATGGTTGGTTACATAGAAAATACCAACCAGTTGATTTTTACCAACGTCAAGTAGATCTAAAATAAGTTGTAAAAAATGTCTACCATGGCGTAAGGAGATATTTTTGATTGCTGCCCGTTTGAAACTGTGCAGTTTGTCATTAATATTTCTATCAAATTGTAATTTTTACAAGGAGTTCATTATTGTTGTTGATTATTCTAAATAAACAATATTTTTGAATAAAACCTCTTTCATCATTCTCGGGTAAATAAAAATGAAACATGGCAACACTTTAAATACCGCGTCCATACGCTGTAATTTTTATACAGATACAGGTAGCGCCATCTGTTATCACTTTTCAGAAACCGACCGACTAGTGTCATTGGAAAACTCCTCATTACAACGCCCCCTATCAATGTCATTGAATTGCCTTCTGATCGTGGTCGCACTGTAATGTTTTATAATCACAGATGTGCACCCTGACGCTTAGACAATGTCAAGCCCTAACCAAACTGAGCCTTTTAATTAGAAATCTATAGAAAGATAAATATGGAGTGTTCTTAGCTATGTTGGATAAAAATTGATCCAAGATGGCCGCCGTCACGAAGATTTGGATTTTATGTTTTCACACAACTCCCACAATATGGGTATCATATAAAAGGGCTTGAGTAGCAGAATATATTAATTGTGAAAAATTTCAAATCCAAGATCCAGAAAATGACGAATTACCTATTTGTTGTTCCAACTGCCTCAATATAGGTATCATATGAAAAAGCTTTAGTTGTGTCGGGGGTTTTTTAAATTTTCTATTTAATTTTATTATAGAAAGCCATACTTGAAAACGACATACATACGACTACGGTAACACCTTTTCTCGAGTGGTCTGTTATAAATTGTTATTTGAAGTGTATATTGGTTAGAAATATTATTTTACATTTTTTAGTTCGTGGTTTTTGAAGTCGGTTTTTTTCGCAGAAAATTTTTTTTCAAGCTTTTTAGTGTCTTATTTTTTGGCCTGTTTAGTTACTGAACATTCCAGCTTCTTGTTTAATCCACAACGAAATTATAGGGGACTCGAAAATAGCCTGAGCATTGAGGTAACTGTTTAACTCAATGAGCCTGAGTTGCTTCGAGAAAAGGATGGTACGGCCCCGCCCAACTTGGCGGGGGCACGACAGTGCCCCCAGACTCGGCATAAAGACTGCGCTATTCTCTCTTCTCAAAGCAATCACTTCCTACAACTCATGTCATAAAAACCATTGATGTTTATTTAATATCATTGATGAAAAACGTGTTTGTGCGTGTGCGTCAGCTTATCAATGGCCGAAGCGTGGCTCTCCCACTATCACACATTTATAAACATACAAAAAAGTAAATAAGTAGTACAAAAATAGATAAGAGACAAATTCTTAACGGGTACAATCGGGTCCACGCATGTGACCTCTCAGATAAACCGTGAAGATATGATATACATACAAATTCTGTATAGTGGTTGAGATAATGAACGACTAATTTCATTTTTTTATTACGAGTTCAGGGTTTTGTCCAGAGACTACGAAAGGGGTTTGGCAATTTGATAGATCAAATTAAATTGGGTAGGGCTAAAACGAGCCTAGTGGGCTGATGCAATTCAAAGGTTTTAAATTAGTGTCTAGTGGTTTTTAGTGTACAAATTTGGTGTTTATTTGTGGAGCGAAGTGCCGCAAAGTGATCCTAATAATAAGAATAGGCTATTTGACAATGATAAAAATATACATTTCTTTTATAACATCAGTGCTAATATATTTTTTGTGAACCGATTTGTAATAACGCGAGCTAAAAATATTGCATTTTTTCATCAAAATTCGTCTTTTAAAATTATTTTTTTTAAACAAGGGTCACGTGACTAAAAACGACCCGTGACGTAGATTACGCGTAAGTCTACTGTCTATGGTTGATTCCCTTTCCTTCATAGGAAGAAGTAAAAAAGTCTATGGTTGATTTAAAAGAAACACTGAAACACTAAAAAGCTCAATGTTTATTTATGGACAATCTACGTCACTGGCCGCCATATTGCTAAAAGACGCGTTTTTACCGCATATTTGAATATTGCATTTTCTTTTTCGTTTTTTTATTGAAATATCTAAAATAAAAACAGAAAAGTATCTTATAAAGAAATGAATACCCTAAGATAGTTTTCAGAATTTTGTCAAATAGCCTATTGTTGGATTGTATCGTTTTTCGACACACTGCTATCGTGTGTCGAGCCAATCGCACTTTATATTCTTATGCAACATATTAATAAAAAAATGCATAATAAAAATAAGTCGGGGAGAATGCTCTATCGACAAAGGGGTTTGGTGCTTTTGCCCCACTACCTGTGTTCGCCATTTTGATGTTTCTCAAAACAGCGGCCAATCAAGGTTTATACCTTAACAAATCGATAGATCCGATCAAAATACATCGTAAAATCTTGCAAAGCGTCAGGTTTTCGAGTAATAAACTAATTATGATGAAAAAAAAAGATTCTTTAATTATGTTTTTTTTATATGTCCCTACCCGAAGATAATTTGCCAATGTCAAGTAAATTATTTAAGAATAAGTAGGTAGTCAACAGTCGAAGTCAGTCAAAGTCACAGTCACTCAATAAAACGTCGTAACACTCAATAAAACCTACGGATTCAGCGGATATTATTCAAAAGCAATCGCGGGTTGTATGATCTATATCAGGTATCATCAGACGCCAAGCAAGTTGTCACGAGACAACTCACACAACACACAATAGCAGTGTTAAAGACGATACAATCCAAAGATTCTTATTATTAGGATCTCTTTGCGGCACTTCACTGCACAAATAAACACCAAATTTTTACATTAAAAACCACTAGACACTAATTTAAAACCTTTGAATTGCAGCAGCCCACGCGGTTTGTTTTAGCCCTACCCGCCAAATCCCTAAAACAGTGTTATAGAGCAGTTTTGACGTGTGAAACAAAAAAAATACATTCGTTCTGAAACACGGAGAAATATTCAACAAATATTTGTGTTCATATGGGAAAGAACTTGCGACTCATGTCCCCAGACCTATATGGTTCATCATTATTATGAAACCCTACTTATATGTAATTAGATAATGATATTGATGGAACCAGTGCTTATCGGTTCTTGTGTTGTTGAAGACGTGCCCGCTGATATCTTAAGCAAGTCTCGAGATGTATGTAACTTTAAAACAGATATTTTATTAGTAGTTAAGATTTAAATTGTTAGCAACTAAGCCGGATATCTTTTTAACAATTTCGAAGCTGCAGCCCCTCGGAAAACACTTATACTATTTATTTAATACTTACATATACTTAACTTTATTATTTAGTATTATATGTATATATTTGTAATCCCACTGTTGATCCTGATATCCGTAACACAAGTGCTTGTGCTACCTATCTCGGAGTCAGATCAATGTATGTGATGTTGTGAAAATATTACTGTTATTATTTTGTGTATACTATTGTACTCGAAACTTGAATTACCGCCATAAACGGCCACTTATGCCGTTAATCCAAATTTCGAGTACAAAAACAGATCAAAAAGTAGTGCACAATTATCAAATAAATTGGTATAAATGTTTGCTTAGAGACTCACGCTCCGAAATTGTTTAAAATAGATCCAGTTTAGTAGCTAAATTTTTTCTTAAGTAGCCAACTAAGTTAATCAACGACTCTGAGTGTGGCAGTAAATTCATCGTCATCGTCATCGTCAGCCCATTTAAGCCCCACTGCTGGGGCACGGGCCTCCCTCAATCACATGAGGGGTAATTGCCATACTCACCACGCTTGGCAGACGGGTTGGCGAGGGTTTTGATATAAATGCAGAGTTTTCCTTCTCTGGGTGCTGATGATCATGACAGCAGCTTTACCTTAGTCGCCTTTTACGACAACTCGGCAAGAGTGAGGGTGGCCTATTCTATTCTGCCGGGGACCACACGGCGACCACAGTAAATTCATAAATCATCGCTTTCCATCACGTGATCCGTCTACTCGTCTGCCACCACTTACATAAAAAAATGCTTGTTATACTAAAACGGTGTTATAAAGCAGTTTTCGCAACAGGGAACTCTCGACGTTATTTCGTTCCGAGTATTCATTGGGTGTAGAGTCTACTTAGTCAGTGAATTACGTCATTCATTCAGTATGCATTCATTGCATTAAATTTGTTGTCAGTTATTGCGTGGATCCTAGATAGTGCACACGTGTAGATACTGAGAGGTAAGTAAGCGATTTTTAATCAATGCACATCTTATCAAGCAGTGTCGTGAGAATTTTAAAGATAAATAACAAATAAATAAATATTTCACAACATCACATACATTGATCTAACTCCGAATTAGGTAGCTCAAGCACCTGTGTTACGGATATCAGAATCAACAGTGGGATTTCAAATATATACATATAATACTTTTCTTTTGTAAATACATACTTATAATACATACAAACACCCAGACCAATACAAACAAACATGTTTGTACAAACAACAAATGTTTGTACTGTGCGGGAATTGAACCCGCAACCCTTGGACCAAAGGCAGCGTTTACTACCACTGTTCCAAACGGGTCGTCAAAGATGAGATAAGATAAGAGTTTATTAGGCACCTTAAATTTTTACAATACAGTTTTACAATGTAAAATACAATTCTTACAGTATAGTAGGAATACAATATTCTTAGTAAAAAACAGTAGGCATTTAATAGGCCTCCGTTCAGCATAATGTCGAAGGCGCACCTCGACGCCGCGCCGGCCTTCCGCGGATGCCTTATAGACAATGGTAGACAAATAAATGAAAACGTAGCTTAATATTATCTGAATTTATAACATTTGTAATTAAGAACTTAAATCATTAAAATCCCACAGTTATTCTTAAGTTAGGTATTCTATATTAAGTTAAGTATTATAAATAATAAATAATTCACAACATCACATACATTGATGTGACTCCGAGATAGGTAGCTCAAGCACCTGTGTTACGGATATCAGAATCAACAGTGGGATTACAAATATATACATATAATACTTTTCTTTTTACCCGACTACGGCAAAGCAAAAGGAGGGTTATGATTTTGACAGGCTATGTATGTATGTATGTATGTATGTATGTATGTATGTTCATCTGTTTCCACGTAACTTCTCAACTACTTATCAGAATTCGACAAATGACATATCATTATAAGCGTCTTGATCGTCCGCTGGTTATAGGCTATATGAAGTTTCACAAAATCTAATGTGGCGCCCTCTAGCGGACAAAACATACAGAGTAAAAAAATAAAGTTATGATAAATATGCCGTGTTTGGTATCATTTGAAAGCGCTTGACTTGTACATTTTGAATATATATATATATATATATATATATATATATATATATATATTACTAGCACTTGGACACCAAAATAGTACAAATAAAATAAAAGTAAAAAAACTAAAACCCAACTACGACAAAAAACGTCGCTGAAAAAGTATAAAACAAGGCTTGTTTTTTCATTTCATGTTTGGAAAGGCGTAGTCACACGTTAAATATACTACCCTTTGACAACGTGTGACTGCGGATTTCCAAACACGAAATTTTATCTCTACATAGTGAATATTGCATAAATTGACAACGAAGGCTTGTTTTATACTTTTTCAGCGACGTTTTTTGTCGTAGTTGGGTTTTAGTTTTTTTACTTTTATTTTATTGTAAATACATGCTTATAATACATAGCACACACCCAGACCAATACAAACAAACATGTTCATGCACACAAATGTTTGTACTGTGCGGGGATCGAACCCGCAACCCTTGTATCAGAGGCAGCGTTCACTACCACTGTTCCAATCGGGTCGTCATTACTATATTTATCGTTGAAATATATGTGTTTTGTGAGTGTTTTTATTTATAGGGATATATTTTATAAATCCATATATATATTATACATAAAAATGACAATGTTTGTGATCTTTTAAGATTTAGTAGGATTAAAGAATCGAATTAAAAATACTTTTACTTAATTGATAGAATTGATTGCAAAAAAATCTGTGGGTAAAATGCGCAACTTTCTGTTGGCGACTGTTACATTTTTAGAACTTGTTTAATTACAGAAAGCATTACTTTTATACATTTATAGGCAAAATGCATTTATTTTAAGAGCAGCTAGCAAATTTAACAAGCTCTCTCAAAATCTTGATATAGACCTCTTTAACGACAGTGTTGCACAACTAAAGAGATTTCTGTGTGACAAGTTTTTGAATAATAACGAGTAGGTAACTTGTGTGGATAGAGCATTTTATTACTGTGCATTTTTTTCTTTTTTAATGTATTTTTATTTTTAGAAGTGGAAACTTGTAATTGGCCTCATTATGTTTAAACTCAGTGCTATCAGTGGTTTAGCTGTAAGATTCCCTAAAACTCGCGCGCACACACACACACACACACACACACACACACACAAATCCACTTTGATTAATGAACTAAGACTTAACTGTACTCAATAATGTACCTAGCACCATAGCACTAAGGCAAGAGTGAGGCAGTCCGACACAAGTATTACATTACTCAAAGGATCTGCTTCTTTACTACATTGTAAACCCTTATTGAGCAATAAACAATCTTTTATTTTTTATTGTTTTATTATTTAGTATTGGAATAAGATTGGTCGAATCGGCCCTAGAATCACGAGCAAATGAGTCACTCGAATTCAAAAAGAAAGGGTGTATAAAATTCATGGATATAGGAAACGTCATAGAGTGGGAAAGAGATCCAACAGACCCTAACGCAGCTTTCTAAGGGTGTGGTAGAGAAAGAAGGTCGCCCAGCACGTCATCCCAGTTCTAACGGCTCCGCACGGTTTTTCAAGTATGGCTTTCTCTGAAAAGCCTCAGTCTAGCTAGAGTGCACGTCTGTGATAAAATGTACCTGTCTGTTTCAGTAACAATGAGTTGTCATTGTGACTACATCTTGGATAGAGAGCAAGTGGACGAGGCGCATTACTCTGCATGCGGTTCACAGAATCTGGGACGCAGGTATGAACTGCCAAATCTAATATGTATCACTAAAGGACATCCTCTTCTTTACCCGACTACGGCGAAGCAAAAAGGAGGGTTATGATTTTGACCTGTACGTAGTAGTAGGGGAGCCCAAGAGGGGATTTCAGGATTTACTAAAGCGCGGCAGATTAATATACAGTAGGATACCTGGTACCCTGCTACTTACTTCCACCAGATATGAGCCTCATTTATAAGGACGCCCGTAAAGGATAAAGGATCAGATTAGTAAAAAAAAATTGTTCATTTGAAATTTTCGGGCGCGTCAGATTAAGGTAGGGGGAGTTAGTTATATGCTAAAACATCTATATTCCTCTAATCTGACAATTTAAGGGTGACGTAAAGAAGGGGGAGGGCTACAAAGTTGAAAAAAAAAACGTCATCTCGACATTCTCGAGCGTGGTTAAATTTTTTTTTATTTTGAAGGGAATAGATCAAGATTTATGAGAAATATATAATCTGACGATTTCCACAAGCCGAAGTAATAAAAATTAATTAATCAAGTTTTATTCGTGCAACTACGCGATGCCTGTATTCCCCTCTCTATTCCTCTCTCACTTTTCCTCTATCCATTGCTCTCTCATTCCGTCCCTACTCCACTCTGGTTTCTGTTGCCTCTGTTCTGTACAAGATACATTGCGTGCTTGTGGTGTAATGCCCATAATGCAAAAATTACCGATCTTTTACCAACAGACTGTGGATGGAAAGTTGTAGAAGACAAGCTTGAAATGATCTGGTTTGCAGGTGATCAATTGCCGAAAGCGTATCAAGATGTCATCATAACACCTGATATTCTTGAGGATACTCCAGAATTAGGTATATTTATTCTCTAATAATTAAAAAATACGTAATTTATAACAAAAAATATTATTAATTATTTTTATGATTTCTTGTTATAGATACGCTATCTGAGGATGAAATAGAGCCAGAGGAGGAAGATGATTCTACCGATGAAGATGACGATTAAAAAAAAAATGCTTACAAAAACTTAATTTCTTATAATTATTTTGTTGTAAATACAAGTATTCTTCTAAAAAAAATTCACACTTTTTAATTTGCATGCTATTTCTTGAGCTTTTCAATTAATTAAGTTTCATGATTTAGAAAAATGGAAAAAAAATTTTTTAATTGTCAGATTAGGCGTATCCCTCCAGGTAATCGTCAGATTATGAGATATTACGTCCAGGGCATTAAGATGAACCATATATATCTTAATCTGACGCGCTTGAGTAGTTCAAGATGACGATTTTTTTTGCACATTCTAATAATGGCCGTGAGCTTGCGTCACATCTGAATCGTCAGATTATTACATAATAGCTTTTTTTAAGTTCACTTAACATTCCCTTCGAAAATCTGACGCGCTCGATTAATTTATTTTTTTTTCAATTTTCAACCCTTACGTACGACCACCCCCATCATGAAAACTATCAGATTAACATACGTACATGTTTGAAAAAACGTTAAACATAGATTCTATCAATATCTGACACGCTCGAGTATGTCCATGCAACAGTTTTTTTTTACATTTTTGAAAATCTATAGTTGCTCCCCCCACCGATGAAAAGGTATATATCATATGACATTTTTTTCTTCTTATCATCTAAGCTTTGCACTCAATAAGTCTCAATGACGCTCGAGTAAATCCCGATTTAGCACGGCGGGCTCCCCAACTATAGGTATGTATGTATGGTTGTTCATCTGTTCCCTTATAACTTCTAAACTAGTTATCATATTTGAACAAATGAGGTGTTGTTAGAAGCGTCTTGATTGTCTTCGGGTTATAGGTGATATGACGTCACGTTAAATTTACTACAGCGCCCTCTAGGGGACTAAGAGTAAGGAACTAAAAAAAAATTGCTTGACCGATACCGTTTGGGGTATCAAATGAAAGAGCTTCATGTTTGGAAATCCGCAGTCACACGTTGTCAAAGTGCTACGGTAGGTAGGTATATGTAACGTGTGACTACGCCTTTCCAAATATGAAAATTTATCTCTACATAGTGAATATTGCATACTTCAGAATAGTATTGTATGACATATCTGTAAATTGACAACGAAGGCATCTTGGTAAAGTCTACTGTGTCCATTTACTTGCATCTACATTAGCAACTTTGTTCAGTTCAGTATTCTGAAAATCTTGTTTTATACTTTTTCAGCGTCGTTTTTTGTCGTAGTTGGGTTTTAGTTTTTTTACTTTTTTTTTATTTGGACTATTTTGGTGTCCAAGTGTATTTGTGGCGCATAATATTAACAACAACATTATATTAAATAAATAAATGAACTAAAAACTAGCGCGTAAAAACCCGCGTGGATCGTAGCGCGTATAGCATCACGGTTTCCCCGTATGAAGCTCCCAGTATTTCGTAGTAGCGACGCACATTTGCGTCGATGGCAGCGAACGGGTCATGAATTAGTGAATTAGGTCGTTAGTATTAAATAGATTGGATGTTACATAATATATTAAGAGGACCTGGAAAGATTTCCTAATCGATCTAATTCTGCTAACGACCGACTGTCATGTGGATTTTCAAGTAGTTTATCATGATCCAAGGCTCTTATAAACAATCCCTCAATGGTTTTGATTCTACTTAGAGCGACATAGGCCTATCCTTTAGCAAACAATGACTTTCCTAGATCGATAACTGCTTTATCTAGAGTACAACCTTGTAATTTATGAACAGTGCAACCCCAAGAAAGAATCAGCGGGAGCATTTTACGCTGTCAAAGTCAAATTCAGTGAGGCAAGGCCTTAGAATAATAACAAGACTAGAAGGATAGTTTCCTTACTGCTGTCACCTCAAATTTGAAGCACAAATTTGGTTTTTCAAGTTGGTACTACGTACGCAGTATCAACATAAAATATTAATGTTCAGTTCAGCTAATTAATGTTCAGTCACAACATATTTCCCTAACACATGGGAAATGGTTATTGCAGTAACTGTACTGTTTTTAATAGAACCTAAAACAACGCTTACAAGTATCTACCTAACTGTGATTATAAAATTAGTTGGCAAGTTATGTTTTGATATTTATGATCCCTTGACAATATAATAATGAATAAGAAATAAATAAATAAAGAGCCTACCTACTTATTTTAATGGTTATCAGGGTGAGTTTTAATTCGTGTGAAATGTGGATCCGTGTATTGCACTGTCAGAAACACATAAATTTACATAAATCTTAAAATTATTATTAAATGAATAAACCAATTGCATACTATTCTTGCTTATTTATTTATTAACATATAAAAGTTCTCAGTTCTACTCAAGCTAATTTATGTTCATGGACAAGCAGATGACAATAGCAGTACTTTTAACACATATAAATAAAAAAATGTTAATCGCTAAAAATACCAAAAACTTACAGAGATATTTACAATCAAAGTTTCAAATAAAAATACAGATAAAAAAACCGATAGTTTTTCCCGCACTTTCGAGGATTCAACTTTGAAACTACTTTAACTTCGTCAATTACAGCTTTGAAATAATTTTGAGTACTTATAACTGTACGTACATTACGTATTTATTTTTAATATGTTATTTTTTACAGTTTTATAGCCTTGCATTTCCAATTTTAATGCCCTTGCCACTGTATCTGTTTCTTCAAATAGTTTCTCTTTGAGGTCGGCTTTGAGGCTCTCTGTGTGGAAATAACGTTTATTTTTATGTGATAGTTGGCAGACGAGCAGACAGAACACCTAATGGTAAGAAATTGCCGCCGTTCAGTGACACTCGGTGGAGTCACAAGTGCAAACGTTAAAAAAAGGAGGGTTGTTATGTCACATTGTGTGGAAATAAAGTTTATTTTTATGTGATAGTTGGCAGGCGAGCAGACAGAACACCTAATGGTAAGAAATTGCCGCCGTCCAGTGACACTCGGTGGAGTCACAAGTGCTACCAACCTTTAAACCTCCCATTCCCGGATTGGGCTTCCCGTACCCGCACTCACGCAGCGAAACACAGTAGAGACACTGCTTTACGCTGTAAACATCAGTAGCAACCGATCAAATTAATTAGTTGGAGCAATGATCTTACAAAAGTTGAAATGGGGCAAATATTTTTTTCATTATCAGGCAACACTGAGCATTTTAATAAATCGTTTGTATTTTTAGCTTATAAAACACAACATACTTTGAAATATTGAAGGCTTATCTGTGAAAAGTGATGTTATTACACTTCTTATGGTTTTCCGAATCATTGTGACAAAATTTGACCGCACAAATCGTCATAGTTAATTAATTTTCGCGAGATGCATTTGACAAGCATTGACATTGACGACTGCGGAGCGATGCGGGCGTCTGGAGCCGTACGGCTCCGTTTGACTTGCGTCAAACAGTGGGCACAGACTAGGTTTCTAGTCTTGTTATTATTCTATGGGCAAGGCTCAATTCTGATGAGTCCGTTTATATTTGCTTTTATGGATGCGTCGTCAAATTGTATGGGAACAGCGCTTGGCTGTTTTGCCTGTTCCAGCTGATCGCGCCGAAGAGCAGATTTACTAACCTAACTTAGACTAAATTCTTTAAATGTAAGTTGAAGTAATTATACTTTTATGTTTATATACTTATATACCATTACTTATTATACTACTTCATACTTCTATATTTATTAACTATACTATACTACTACTAACTTATATATATAGCGCTTTCAAATGATACCAAACACGGCATATTTATCATAACTTTAGTTTTTTACTCTGTATGTTTTGTCCGCTAGAGGGCGCCGCATTAAATTTTGTGAATCGTCATATAGCCTATAACCAGCGGACAATTAAGACGCTTATAATGATATGTCACTTGTCGAATTCTGATAAGTAGTTTAGAAGTTACGTGGAAACAGATGCACATACATACATACATACATAGCTTGTCAAAATCATAACCCATCAAATCAAACTCCTTTTGCTTTGCCGTAGTTGGGTAAAAAACTAAAACCCGACTATCAAAAAAATAACGCTCTAAAAAGTACGAAACAAGAAAATTGTCTCTGCTGAAATTATTATGCCGTATTGCAGTGATTGTATGGCACATTGATTTTATTTTATTATTATAATGAATCTATATTGCTACAGTAGAGCGTTATTTTTTGGTAGTCGGGTTTTAGTTTTTTAAACTTTATTTTTGGTCCAAGTGGAGGCCAGATTTTTTTTCTTTTTGCTTTACTCTGTAGAACTTGTCCCCCTGAGAATTTGTTACTAGGTATAGCACCAAAGATTTAAGGTCAATCCTTGGTTTTATTGGAGTTCATAAATCAACATTAAATTAATCGGAAATTAACTAACAGTAACATAACAGTAAACTAATTAACAAAAACAATTTTTATTGTTATGCCAAATCTTGACATTTGAATATCGGGAGACGAGTTCTAACAGAATAAAGAAAATTTCGGCCGGCCCATTCGTATTTGGACCAAAAGTATATGGAAGTGCGAGGATCGCCTTTAATAATTTTATGTTGAAATAAGTAATAATAAAATCTATACTAATCAAACGGCAATTTGATACTTTAACCCAATTTCTATACACAAAGCCCCCTTATTACAAATCACGTACTACGAATAGTCCCGGAACAAAACTCGTGCTAGTCCGTTTTTACATTGCTTGTTGGAACAGGATGACATGAGCTTTGGTACGGTAATAACTTTAGATTAAGATTTATATATATATATATATATATATATATATATATATATATATATATATATATATATATATATAGATACTCTTTATTGCACAACATACAAAACTTAAAAGCTAGGTATACAGAGATACAATGTACAATTTAGGCGGTCTTATCGCTGGGAGCGATCTCTACCAGGCAACCTTCAGGTAAAGGACATTAGATAGAAGAGGGGAGGGTGGTGCAATCCTTTTGATTTATATATATATATATATATATATATATATTACATTATAGCGGACAAACGAGCAGACGGCACACCTGATGGAAAGTGATCACCGCCGCCCATGGACACCTGCAACACCTGAGGTCCTATCACATATGCGTTGCCGGCTCTTAAGAAAGGAATAAACCCTTATTCTTGAATAATAAAGTGGAACAAGATTAATAATTCCTATAATAAAGAGAAAATTATTATATTCGATTTTTATTACGATTAAAGACTATATTTATAACATGTATAAATGTGCAGATAGGTAAGATAATATCGCACTCTAAGTAAAATACTGACCTAACTCATAATTGTTGATGTGAGTGTACCTATTTACTTAACTCAAAATTGTTGTTAGAAGACCTTTCATCCCTGGATTTTAGCCGATACTATTTTCACTTAGCATCTTTATTAAAATTTTGAGTTAGGTCGGTGTTTTACTAAGGGTGCGATATTTTATTCTCGATACAGAAAAAACATCTTTTTTTGTTAGGCAGAATTAAGGTGACGGGCACACTAGCGACCCCAATCGATTTTAAGTTTTAGCTAGTAAACCGGATCTATTTTAAACAATTTCGGGGTTACAATCTCTCGGCAAACACTTAATGTTGGGTATACACATAACCATGCACAAATGTTGGGTCCGTTTTTGTTCGCGAAAAATTGATGCACGCCAAAAGCGGCCACTTTTGGCGGTAATCCAAAATTCGAGTGCAAAAGCAGACCAAACCGTTAACTATAAGTATTAAATAACCTATTGTTGTTTCTTGTGATCTTTTATACCATGTTTTGTGCAAATAAACGATTTTATTATTATTATTATTTAAGTCTTCTTTTTCAAAGTCTCGATGCTTTGATAAAAACATCGGTGGTAATGATGATATTCACGGGCCGAAGCCAAGTGAAAATCATTTAATTGATAATTTATAGGGTGATATTCATTCAAGGTTATCGGCGGACTGCAAAAACTTTCCTGTTAACCTGCAGGTGTTTAGAATACATGCTTTTTGTAGCTGAATATATGTATTTTCATGCAGTTCTAATGACCTTAAAGAGGGGAATATTTGGGAAGGGATTATACCAGTCGAAGATAAAACAATAGGAACTATAGTAACTTTTTTTAACTGCCACATGCGTGTTATTTCTTCTTTCAGTTCAGTATACTTTGTTAATTTTTCTGTTATTGTCCTTTGTAGATTATGTGTGTTTGGTACGGCTATATCTATTAATTGTGCTGTTTTGTTGTGTTTATTAATTAATGTAATATCAGGTCTGTTAAAATGAATGATTATTATTATAATAAATAGTATAGGTGTTTGCCGAGAGATTGTAATCCTGAAATCGTTTAAAATAGATCCGGTTTAGTAGCTAAAAATTTAAATCGATTGGCGTCGCTAGTGTGCCCTACCCGTTACCTTAACTTTTTAAAGAGAAGAGAAATGTACCTAATCTTCGGCCTGGAGTGGGTGGAGGTCCCAGAAGGCATTAAGAGCGGCACCTTTTGGTTTATGGGGTAACAATGAACTATTGGGGTATTTATTTAACTACTTATTATTTTTTAAACAGAAATCCTGATGGTACCCTGAAGCTGAATAACCACCACCTGCAGATGGACGTAGATGTCTTGTACCACTTAGGCTTGGACACCAAGTCTTACGATTTGCCAGGTCTCTTTGGGGATGTGAAGGTAGGTTTTACTGTTTCGATCAACTACTCCATTCACTTTTAAATAAATATCATCATCATCATCATCAGCAACCCACACTCGTCAACTGCTGGACATAGGTCTCCCCTAATGCACGCCACTGCTCCCGATTTTCGGCCACTCTCATCCAGCCAGCCTTCGAATGTCATCATCCCATCTTGTCGCAGGGCGTCCTACACTACGCTTACCGAGTCGCGGTCTCCACTCAAGGACTTAACGGCTCCAACGGCTGTCAGTTCTGCGGCTAATATGACCAGCCCACTGCCACTTCAGTTTGCTAATGCGGTGGGCTATGTCGGTGACTCTGGTTCTCTGTCGGATTACATCATTTCTGATGCGGTCCTTCAGAGTACGGTACTCCGAGCTTAGCCCTTTCCATAGCTCTTTGAGCGACTTTGAACCGGTGGACTAGTCCAGCCGTGAGTGTCTACGTCTCGGCACCGTAAGTCGTGACCGTAAGTCATAAATAAATATAAATAAATAAAATAAATCTTTATTGTAGAAATTGTGGTTTACAAAATATGCAGGTGTTAAATTATATAATAGTTCTCACAATTACCTGTTTAGGCATACAATAGTCTATTTACTAAATAATTTTATACTTTATAATTAATTACGTAATTTAGGTATCTCTAACTTACTATTAAATGTCAAAAGAGGACCCTTGTGCCCTTGTGTTTGCCAACTCGTTGCCAGATTTTCGGGCTAATTGGAGTTTGACGACCCGTTAGGAACCGTGGTAGTGAACGCTGCCTCTGGTGCAAGGGTTGCGGTCGATTCCCGCACAATCAAACATTTGTGTGCATGAACATGTTTGTTTGTTGAGAGCAATGGAGAGGGCTATACTTGGAGAACTAAGGTCACAGACATAGCCCAAAGGATTGCATGCCTCAAGTGGCGATGGGCAGGGCACATAGCGAGGAGAACAGACGGCCGTTGAGGCGGAAAGGTCCTCGAGTGGAGGCCACGTACAGGAAGTCGCAGCCGTGGCAGGCCTCCTACAAGGTGGACCGACGATCTGGTGAAGATCGCGGGAATCCATTGGATGCGGGCGGCACATGACCGATCTGTATGGAGAACATTGAGGGAGGCCTATGTCCAGCAGTGGACGTCCATTGGCTGAAATCATGATGACGTGTTTGTTTGTATTGGTCTGGGTGTATAATAATAATAATTAAAAAAGGCTACCTTTTGCTAATATTGTCGAAATAGACCTAAAACACACGAAACGAAACGTGGACACTTACGGTACGGCTGGTCCACAAGTTAAAGGTCGCTCAGCGGGCTATGGAACGAGCAATGCTCGGCGTCTCTCTCCGAGATCGAATCCGAAATGAGGTGATCCGGCAGAGAACCAAAGTTATCGACATTGCTCACCGGATTAGCAAGCTTAAGTGGCAGTGGGCTGGCCATATTAGCCGCAGAACCGACAACCGATGGAAAACGAGTTCTGGAGTGGAGACCGCGTCTTGGCAAACGTAATGTAGGGCGCCCTCTGGCTAGGTGGGGGGACGATCTGCGCAGGATGGCTGGCAAGAGCTGGATGCGAGAAGCCATGGATAGATCACAGTCGCGAACAATTGGAGAGGCCTACGTCCAGCAGTGGACTACGATGGGCTGATCATGATGATGATGATGATGAGGGCTAAAATGTTTTACTAACTTTTTTTTTATTGAAGATTGATATGACACACTGACACACTTAAAACCGCTCAAATGTCTAAATCATCACCTTTCTTTCTCATTCTCTCTTCTTCATTCTTCGCCACACAACTTTTTGTTTTTATATTTCACAACATCACATACCTACACATACATTGATCTGACTCCGAGATAGGTAGCTCAAGCACCTGTGTTACGGACATCAGAATCAACAGCGGAATTACAAAATATAGTTACATAATAATACTTTTTTTTGTAAACACATACAACACGCTAAAAGTGGCCGCTTTTGGCGGTAATCAATTTTTCGCGTACGCGTTGAACCCAACATTTTGTGCATGGTTATTTAATAAATAGTATAAGTGTTTGCCGAGAGATTGTAACCCCGAAATTGTTTAAAATAGATCCGGTTTGGTAGCTAAAAATTAAAATCGATTGGCGTCGCTAGTCTGCCCTACCCGTCACCTTCACGCAGCGCACGGTCTAATGCGGGCTCTAAAAAGAATGACATACAACCTGTGCGGATAAAGAATGGGATCAGAAATGGTGGCGCATCTATTCACTTCTCACTCGCACACTATCTGCGTCTATACTCGCACTCGTGGGTGTGCGAGCGAGAAGTGAATAGATGCGCCGCCATATCTGATCCCATTCTTTATCCGCACAGGTTGTACATACTCTACGTTTGCTGCGAGTCCTGTTGCGTTTACGTTTAACAATTTTGTTATTTCTACTGCAGTTTGTCTGCCTAGGAGGCACCAAGACCAGGATGCGTGAGATGGCACTATACGTCACCGAGCTGCTGGGTTCCAAGCAAGAGAACCTGCCCAACTTGACCAAACATTCCCACAGATATGCCATGTACAAAATTGGGCCAGTGTTGTGTGTTAGCGTAAGTATTTTTACCTGTCACATTTTATTCTTACTGCCTGATGATAAGATGGCTGATAGCCAGCCATTGCTTGACCGATGAAGACCTGCAGAACCAGTAGAGCAGGGATTTTGCGGATGCCGATTTGTTCACATCCGCGGTTGCGTATGCGGATTCGGATTTTTGAAGGCTCACATCCGCGGATGCGGATGTTTAAGATATTATTTAAAAAAGTCTATTAATGTAGAATTAAAACAACGATAACGTAATTATTAAGTATTTTATTGTTATGATATATAAGTACAGTTAAATCAACGTAAAAATAGCACTTGTGTCTGAGACATAAGGACGGTACAAATTCCAACGCCGTGTGTAGGTATATATTAAATATAAGTACAAGCAATGTAATGAGGATTTTTTAAATATTACCTATGAAATTGACGGTTACGATTATAACTCTTATAATAACCAAAAAAACACAAGATTGTATTTTTTTAGATTAAAGACCATATTTATTAGTATTATACGTTAGTACTTGCTAGGTATTCATAGCGCGCTTGGCGCAATCTTTCCACCGGAGCATGGGCCTTCCGATGGGTCTTTTAGCATCAGCTAGATAGCTGATGCTAAAATTCTGGGAGAGATCTCCAAAGAGGCAGCGCCTTGGCAAACGAGCCAATTTACGTGTCGCAAATGCGTACGGAAAATTCACTCCCGCATAGGACTATACAGCCAGGAGCGCAGCTGTAATGTCACCACACCGCGCGATGCTGCTTAAAACATTTGTTATACATGAAAAGGCCTATAATGATGCTAGGTATTCGAGTCAGGCTGACTCGGCACATCTCTAGCCCCGCTCAATTTCTTTCTTGTCGCTTGTATTGGCGGCTCTACACTCTCGCGAGACTATGCCTATCCCACTCGTTTGAAGGGGACTCGCTCGCTCTTGCGAGTGGGCTCGGCATACAGGCTCGCGCGAGTGTAGTGCCACCATATGATATTCGCATCCGCATCAATATCCGCATTGAGTAATGCAGATGCGGATGCGGATGCAAATGTCCAAATCTGTGCGGAAGTTCCGCATTTGCGGATGCGGATGTTCGCAACATCCCTGCAGGAGAGTCACAAGTGAGCTGCTGATCTGCGGATTGGGCCTGCGGTATCCCAGCTACACGCAAACAGTAGGCGTTGTTACGTCGTTTTCTGTGAGACCGTGGTACGCGTTGAACCCAACATTTTGTGCATGCCATTTTGTGCAATGCTGCCAATCTGCGAATTGGGCCTGCGGTACCCCAGCTACGCGCAAACAGCAGGCGTTGTTACGTCGTTTTCTGTGAGACCGTGGTACCACTCCGGTAGAGACGAAGCTTGGCTTTCCCACGGTCATCAGCGTTAGATGTTATCGAGTTTCTTGCTTTTTTCGACTAGTACTAAATCTGTTTCTAAACAGTGTAGGTACCTAGATTTTAGCCTGCGAATCTGGTTACCTGTTTTTTTTTCAGCACGGTATCGGCATACCTTCAATGGCAACGTGTCTTCAAGAAGTGATTAAGCTGATGTACTACGCCAAGGCGCATGACCCTATCTTCCTGAGGATCGGGACCAGTGGGGGCGTGGCCGTAACACCTGGATCTGTCGTGATCTCGTCTTGGGGCTTGAGTGGAACGTTGAAGAAGTCATATGAAGTCGTAAGTTTCTCTTAAGGTATTATTATGATAAAGGGATATGATAAAATTAAAGTTTTGATTAAATCACAAATAAGAATGTTAAAACGTATGTATCATACTATAAACTGTCCCAATGCAGGGCAAAGGCCTCCATCATAGAAATTAAGTAATCGCTACTATGATAGGATTAGGCTTAATCACCACGATTGCCAAAAGCGGATTGCTGATCACAAACTCGAGCTATGTTCGAAAAATTCGAACCATACTTTTTACTCGAGCCGGAAATCAAATCCAGGACCTCGAGATACGGCCCGGTACCTAAACCAGCAGACCAAGAATAAATTATGACGTCTGACGTTTTAAAATTACATTTGACAAATCTAGTTATTTAATCAAACGCCGAGAATATCAAATAATATTCTGCTGAAGGTGGGTGGTTCACAACGAAAACTTTACCGATGTGGCGACAAATGCCATGGCCCGAAGAAAGAAGTTCGCTCACTAGTACCATCCTACCAGCAGTAGATGGCGCATGGCGCTAATCTGACAGTACCATACAAGATCGGAATTCCCATTGCGAAAGCAAAATTCGCAGACCGAATTGAGATGTATACCTATGACAATCCAAGATGGTACACCGGACCATGAACCCCGAGCCAATAACACCCGGCTCGGCAGAAGATCTTCCGTTTTGGTAGGAACCATTCCAACATCGTCTTCTTTGTTCTTTTGGTGCTTCGCCGCCGCCGGCCGATAGCGTGGCACGCTCGCTTCGCTCGCGCGCTGTCGTGTCACCGCACCTGTAATAACCTAACCTATTTTTTTACATGCACGTAAAGGGTCAACCGGCTAAATTTAATATTAGCAAAAGAAAAAAGAACAGATGGCAAGACATTCTGTTGGTAAATTAGTTACACGTTTTTGGTGCAAGAACCCTCTAAAAATACCTACCACAGATTTTTTTTGTCATTTCACTGAAACTTTCCGGAGTTTGATCAAATTACTAGATTTATTAATGGAAATGATAAAATCCTTAGCTACCTATAAAACCCTACCTTAGGCGTTTGTAAATTAGAACGGTCCCCCGACGCGACAACATTTAAGGTGACGGGTAGGGCACACTAGCGACGCCAATCGATTTTAATTTTTATTTTGAACCATTTCCGGGTTTACAACCTCACCGGGGGACAGTCAACAGCAGCTTCAAATTATTTTTGGATTATTTTTTAAGTGACAGTATATTGGCTCTCCTCAGCCTGATGGTAAGCAAGAGAAGAGCCCACTTTAAACTCATGTTTTTTTTTTAATTCATACTTTTTATGATTTTTGTCCCCAACAAAACTTTTTAGTAATGATGACTAAAAAAAAAGATTTTTTTATTTCATTACCGTCAAATACAAATCTTGAAACATTAAATTTTAAAAAATAAAGTGATGTTTCGTTGATGTAAAATATGTTACCGTAAGGATTTATGCTTTCCCTTCATGTCCCATAGCCTTGGGACGCCCCTTATGAATGTTTGATTTTTTCAGCCTGTGCTAGGCAAGATCAGAGAAACCTCTTCGGTGTTAGACAAGAGACTCAGCCAGGAGCTTTTCTTGCTTTCTAAGGACATAACGGAGTTCAAAACGTATATAGGAGGAACCCTCTCAGCTGACGACTTCTACAGAGGTACAAACAAAGCTCAGGCCGCGGCACGTAAGTGTAGCGCTGACCATTAGTTCCGCACATGTGAAATAGCGTAATTTATACTAAAAATAATTTCTGCGCACTCAAGGTCACCGCTAGACTTATTAAGCGAGTGCGGCCTGTAGCAGTATGATGATCGGTGTGATGTCACGAGTTTGTAATTTTTTTTCATATGTCATAGGTGGCAGACGAGCAGACGAATTACCTGATGGAAAGCAATTTCCGCCGCCCATGGACACCCGCGACACCAGTGGAGTCACAAGTGCACTGCCAACCTTAATGCGATACAGGGCTTTAAGCACCATGTACTAAACTTGTCGTTATAGCGGCAAGGAAAAATTTAAACTTCTCTGTCGTGTTAGAGGCATAACTTCCATATTGTTCAGTATAGGAAAGAGATAACTGTATATCTGAGATGTGCTATTGATTCCTTTTTCTTTTGTATACCTACCTTAATACCGGGTTTCTTAGACCTCGCGCCTCACTTAACAATTAGAATTCAAACATAGTGCGGAACGACGCAGCAAACACCTCGTACCCCCGCGCACCTCGTACCGCACCCAAGTTAGCTTCACACGGTTAGTGCTGTGCAACATGCTCAAGGCTGCGCACGCGACGACTGCTGCCATGTCAAAACGTTGCCGAAGGAATAGAGGATGATGAAGAAGTACCGGGTGGTGAAAATCACTGCTGGTGTTTCAAAAACCAGTCAGTTACTAATTAATATTTACAAAATATACCTACTCTATCTATACGTGATACAATGATGTATTTCTTTCAATTAGGGATTTGCAACTTAAATTAATTGAACTTTAATAAGTAAATATAATTAAATAAAATCGATATTTATTTTCCAATCACTAAACAATATAAAAATCTGCCATTTTTAAGTGCGGTACCAGGTGCATCAGATCACATTTTATTATCCCTATAAAATCAATTGTAGTAATTAATTTTCCTAATTTTTAATTTTCCTTAAAGCTATCAACATTGATATTTACAGTCTGTCAAATATATACATGTCGAAATGAGAACCTCTTTTTTTGAAGTCTGTTAAAAATGAGTTCACTGTATGATTATGACGCTAGTGTGCCCTACCCGTCACCTTAACTAATTATATATACTAGGTAAAGAAAATATCGGTATTATCTGAATTTCTCAGGTCAAGCAAGACTAGACGGCCCATTTTGCGACTACACAGAACAGGACAAAATGTCGTTCCTGCTCACTCTAGCGGGAATGGGCGTTAAGAACATAGAGATGGAGGCTACCGCCTTCGCCGCGTTAACGAGAGAAGCCGGCATCAGAGCTGGGATAGTGTGCGTTACTTTTTTGGACAGACTGCACGGCGATCAAGTACGTATGGCATGGCATAGATGGCGCTGTTTAACACTTTTGTAAACATTTAGATACATCTCTACTAACACAGTATTTTTTTCACAGGTTACACCCAGCAAAGAAACTCTTACGGAGTGGCAGAAGAGGCCCATGTTTGTAGTGGGCAACCTCATCACCAAGTATTTGGAAAAAAATAAGGGAATTAAACATTAATTGTCGACCGGTTAATTATATTATGCCAGTTACCAGACGGATTAGAGATGCGCAGAGTAACTATTTAAATATACTTGGTTCCCAAGGTGTGAACCATAGAATAAGATAATAATGTTCTGGTGTGAACTAAGTAGGTATCTTTCAAAAGGTACTCTGCTGTCATTTTATCCATACCAAAGAATTATTACAATTCTATGCCTATGCTATTACACTACTTAAGTAGGTTAAGGAGACAGAATAAAGTATCCCCAGATAACCAGCCAGCCGGCATATGTAATGAAAGTTGTAATAGATAAAGCGTATTAGATGTTAGGTACATCCTCACCTAATTATTTAAACTATAAGACTAGCCCATTTTTTAAAATATTACTTATTTACATTAGGAAAGTCTAATATAATAAAATTTTGAAATGTCATCAGTCGATTTGACACTAAAATCAATCCGGCAAAATAAATGGAAACAGCTTATTTCAAAAAAACGTAAAAGTATCCGCCTATAAACTGTCCCACTGCAGGACAAAGGCCTCCATCATAGAAAACAAGTCATCACTACTATGATGGAATTAGGCTTAATCACCACGCTTGCCAAATGCGGATTGGTGATAACAAACCCGAGCTATGTTCGAAAAATTCGAAACATACTTTTCGCTCGACCCGGTACTTAAACCACTAGACCAACAGGGCGTTCAAAAAAAAACGTCATCATCATCATCATCATCAGCCCATTTAAGTCCCCACTACTGGGGCACGGGCCTCCCTCAATCACATGAGGGGTAATTGCCATACTCACCACGCTTGGCAGACGGGTTGGCGAGGATTTTGATATACCTAAATGCAGAGTTTTCCTTCTCTGGGTGCTGATGATCATGCACGCAGCTTTACCTTAGTCGGCTTTTACGACACCTCGGTAAGAGTGAGGGTGGCCTATTCTACTCTGCCGGGGACCACACGGCCAATGTAACGACAAAAAAAACGTAGTTGTTGTGAATTTGACAATATCAATAAATGCATTTTGCACCATCGACGTAGTATTGTTTTGCACTTTATTTTTGCATAAAGTTTTGCGATTAAAGTGGCGAAGAAGAAGAAGCCGGCCAGTCGTAACTACCGAGACACTGCACCAATAAGAATGTAAAGCTCGTTACAGCCATGTTACAGCCAGACGTGTTATACTATGCAACTGTACGTGACCCGCCTACACTGGTCTAACGAAGGTCGAGGGAGTCGTAGATTACGTGCGAAAGAAGTCCAACTGGACGCTGAGGGTCGCACGATTGGAGTCTCGCCACAAAGCGTACTTCAGCTCATTTATGGTGAGAGTGCCGAACCAATCCCTTGCGACCTTTATTGGGGAGAACTTCTGGCCTTAGGGAGTCGTCTTTCGGAAGTTTCGAGGACGGCTACCAGCTGTCTCTACGCGCCGCACGAAGAAATTGAAAAAAAAAAATTATTTTATTTTATTATGTATGTATGCCTCAATTAAGGCGACGGGTAGCCCTTACTAGCGACACTATTCGTTTTTAATTGTTAGCTACTAAACCGGATCTATTGTAAACAATTTCGGGATTACAACCTCTCGGCAAACACTAATTATTAAATAACTATGCACAATTGTTGGGCCCGTTTTTGTACGCGAAAAATTGATTACCGCCAAAAGCGGCCACTTTTGGCGTGAATCAATTTTTCGCGTACAAATGTTGGGTCCGCATTTGTGCATGGTTATTTAATAAATAGTAGAAGTGTTTCCTGAGAGGTTGTTACCCCGAAATTGTTTAAAATAGATCCAGTTTCGTAGCTAAAAATTAAAATAGAAATACCTGTCACCTTATGTCTACCTAATGCAAAATACCTTTTTATAAATGCAATTCAGTATAATAGATATTAAGACTTCATATTTTTATGATCCTAAGGCCCGATTCGACAAATCTTTGTCCGTGGATAAATTTATGGTATACAGGGCGTCCCTCGACTATGAAGCGAAAGGTGAAGTAGTATATAGGCTATGAAAACTGAATAATATTGACAAATAATTTAATACATAATAACTATATCTTAATCTTTTGTTTTTGAACTATGTGTGTCCTGAGTGAGTGATCTAGTATTTGTGTATAATATTTAAGAACTTATCTCTCTCTCTAATTTAAGAGCGACGCTCTTGTCGGTAGAGTCTCCATTCCTCTCTTGACTCTGCCAGCACCTAAGATCTTATAATGTACCTTAAATAACTTCACTTTCTTTTTATGTGATTGGTGGCAGACGAGCAGACGGATTACCTGATGGTAAGCGATTGCTGCACTACTACACTCCGAACCAATGTCGACATTTATAAGTGTTCTGTATGGACCTAAATTGAATAAACTATTTGTTCAATTTAGGTCCATACAGAACACTTTCCATTCCATGAAATGGAATGATCGAATGTGTAAATCGATGTTAGCTTATGAAATGCTTACTCTTTATGATAAAATGCACGACTGTGTATACGTTTATTTGCCTACTTATATATTATTATACATATTTTTTGCCTATGTAAGTATCGTCGTATAAATAATATTTACTTATTTATTTATTTAAACTAGGTACGCAGACAGATTACAGTAGAAGATATTTAAAAGAATCCCCCGAAAATATTGGTTTTTGTAATTTTTACTCATAAAAAACGTCAATCGCTTACCATCAGGTGATCCGTCTGCTCGTCTGCCACCTACCACATAAAAATAGAAAAAAATTAGAGTATTATACCTTACCCTGTGGGTAAATCTTTATCGTATTTTGTAAAGTCGGATTATGAATTTAGACGAAGTATCCAAACTGACAGATGCTAATGTCAAGTTGTTGTAGAAAAGACAATGGCAATGTAATATGGTCTAGGTGCGAGTAAGAAAGATATAGCTCTCTCTACTGTCATGGCTGTTGTTCTGTGCGTATATTTTCCTAAAATAAATAAATAAGTTTTATAACGTTTAAGCCCATCTTTCATTTATATTTAATCTCAAGTCCCCATACATTTTGACACATTACATTTTCACAACTTACGCAACACCCATACGTAAGGCCCAGGAATATAAGTTAAGATAATTTATTATTTGTTCAACACACACAACACACAATATTATAATATCCTCCACCCGATTACGGCTACGGCGGCCAGTCTCAACGATCAGCCACGTACACAGGATATATTATAGTGCTCAAGTGTGTACGCAAACATAAGTGCACTCTTTATTCCCTTACCATATTCCGGTTTATTCCTGCTGTCCACCCTCTGCTTGTCCACCCCGGGTGGACAGTGTAACAATGGTTAAAAAAATTCCCGCTGTCCACCCCTACTTGGTTAAAAGAGGGGGTGGACAGCGGGATTTTTTTTAACAATTGTTTCATTGTCCACCCGGGGTGGACAAGCTGAGGGTGGACAGCTGGAATAAACCCATATTCCGATGGGAAACCAGCGTGACACGACTGGAGAGGGATCGGGCGCAGGCCAGAAGCTTAACGTGCTTTCCGAGGCACGGGGGTACAAGACCGCCAACTTCCAGACTCCGGAGAATTTCTAAACAGAAAAACTCAGGTACAAATTTTGGCCTGACCGGGATCGAACCCGCGTTCCAAAGCGCAGCTGTCGCTTTAAAGTGCGACGTACTACCCACTGCGCCAACGAGGCAGTCACCGAGTGCAGCACCGAGATATCCTTGGTACAGAATAGGGATATTCTGTACATACAGATACAAATTCTTCATCGCTGGGGAAATGAGACAATAAAAGCGGGGAAAAAATTCTGCCAAAAAAAATAGCCCTCTTTTTGCAGGCCGTTTTTTACCACCAACTAAAAATTGTAAAATAATATTTTTAACACTTCATACACTTCAAATACTCTTGTAGCAATTTCTTCCAGACAAACACATTGTATGTAGTAGCAATCAGGGCTCATATAATACCGGCGCCACGGTCCACGGGAAAGTACCAGCTACTCCTTCCTTGAGTCGTGGCTTTGGCTGTGTGACCTCCTTTTTGTTACGCACCGCGACACACCTGGACACAACTAATATTATGTGGCCGAATGATTAAACTATATAAGTTAAAAAAAAAAAAACTATTTACCGACACCGTCTTCGGTAACACCTTTTTTCGAGTGTAACAAAATGTTATGTGAAGTCTGTGACGAGTTAAATATTATTTTACACATTTTAGTTTGGGGCTTTTGAAAATTTCAACAGTCTAGCTGTTGCGGTTTTTGAAATGAACACCTGGAGACAGACAACCGGACAGACAGAAATCGAAGTCTCAGTAATCATCATAATCCTCATTTCAGCCAATAGACGTCCACTGCTGGACATAGGCCTCCCCCGATGTTCTCCACAGGGATCGGTCCTATGCCGCCCGCATCCAATGGATTCTCGCAACCTTCACCAGATCGTCTGTCCGTCCACCTTGTAGGAATACTTTCTGTACGTGGTCTCACCTCGAGGACCTTTCCGCCCCAACGGCGCCCTGCCCATCGCCACTTAAGGCATTCATTCCTTTGCAACCCTTTATGTACAGAACCCTAATAATTAGGTAACCCCATCGAATTAGAAATCGCGCGCTTGTTAACCCTAATTAAATTTTGCAGATAAACCCTATAGGCATTAGCATAGAGTAAATGATCACGTCGAGAAATCACTCATCCATACAAATTGCTTTTTCTATGGACCAAACTAAAATCCCGCTTTTTCCCGAAAAAAAATCACGAGGCCCGATGCAAGCCAAAAACCTAATTATCATCTAGGCAGAGGCCCAAAATCGGTTCGGCCCAATATCGTACACAATGTAAGCTACGCCGCTACAGTGCTACGACGATCTCGTAGCCGTGCGCAAATGATTTCCCTCCAAATCGCACTACGTCAGTCCGTAACGCCCGTTCGTAGCACTCGGACGCGGCTACGAGCGTCCCCCGCGCGTTCCTTTTGCAAAAAAAACAGTTTTCTGTATTAAAACCCCACTTTAACACATATTTACGTGCTTCGTGTCAATTTTACACCATTAATTGTGTTTTTGCGAATCGCACGCGGATTTTCGTGCGGTGGTGCTGTGAAGTGTTAACGATAAAATACGGGTTTGCGCTAATCATAGTGTGGGTTGCGTGTGTTTTGTTCTTCAGTGCAGTGTGTTGTGTTAATTTTAGCTGTGTTTTGGACGATGGCGTGTGGAAGTAAGTACTTTTTTTGAGAATTTGTATATGCAAATTACAGTTTGTTTTTTTTAGGTTGGAAATTGGTTCTAGGTCAGGTAGCACTTGGCAAAAGTCTGAACCGAGAGTCGGTCAATTTTTTGGCACACGCTATGTAATTCGGATTAAATTGATAAATTTATATAATACTAGTTTTCGTCCGCTGCATTTCCCGCGTATTCATTTTTGTTTATCCCACAGGAGCCTGGAATTTTTCGGGAAAAAAAGTATCCAATATCCTTCCCCAGGTTCTAAGCTACCTCCATTAATTTTGTGCCAAATCGGTTCAATTGTTCTTGAGTTATCGATAGTGTAACTAACACGAGTGCCGTATATAATTATAAATTTATTTCATAAAATAAAAAATCACCTTTGCTCTATTTACGATGAAATAATACAATCTTGTAATTCCATATTCTTGAGTTCTCAGAGTTTTTGTACTGTTAAAAAGTAGGTGTTTTCATCCAATATTTCTAGCTCTAACATAAGCCATTACTTGGACAGCCTCTCAGTCATCTTAAGCAGGTCCCATCTATATCACAAGGGCTCAGGGGACAATAATCGTATCTTTTTAGGGATAATTGTCTACCTGCTGTAATTTTTCTTCAAAAGATTTATTCTTGTATAAAAAACCTACGCATGTTTGAAAAGACGCCAGACCAATATTAAAAAGTCGTGATATTTCACATAAGTGAAAGTATTTTTATAAAAAAAACGTTTCTCAGGTGAATGGACTGTGTTTTGAGAGCTAATAGAAGCGCTGCATACATACCTTAAAAAACGTAGGTTATACGTTTATTAAGGTAAGCCCAAAGGATTGCATGCCTCAAGTGGCAATGGACAGGGCACAGCGAAGAGAACAGACGGCCGGTGGGGCGGAAAGGTCCTCGAGTGGAGGTCACGTACAGAAAGTCGCAGCCGGGGCAGGCCCCCCACAAGGTGGACCGACGATCTGGTAAAGATCGCGAGAATAAATTGGATGCGGGCGGCACAGGACCGATCTGTGTGGAGAACTTTTATGTCCAACAGTGGACGTCTATTGGCTGAAATGATTAACCTAGCTTCTCTTAGTAAAGCGATTCTATTGTGTAGGATACAAAGCTTAGCTCCAAGACGGAGGCCTACGGCGACTACGTTCACCGATGAGTAGGTTGGCTGGCTGCATCAATAGCCGGACTCCTTCCCAGGTGCTGTTGTTGATTAAAGTATTTTAAATTACTTCACTACTCTACTGAGCTGTGTGGTCCCCGGCATAGTAGAATAGGCCACCCTCACTCTTACCGAGGTGTCGTAAAAGGCGATTAAGGTAAAGCTGCTTGCATGATTATCAGCACCCAGAAAAGGAAAACTCTGCATTTATATCAAAACCCTCGCCAACCCGTCTGCCAAGCGTGGTGAGTATGGCAATTACCCCTCATGTGATTGAGGGAGGCCCGTGCCCCAGCAGTGGGGACTTAAATGGGCTGATGATGATGATGATTAAAATTACTTCACATTGAATTCTGTTCCAGCACCTTTGTTTATATGATTAACTATGATTATGTTAAGATACATGCACATCGGATGTTTCGGATGTCCATGGGCGGCGGTGATCACTTACTCGCACACTTGTCCGCAATGATGTAAAAAAATACCAGATTAGCGGCGGCTTAAATGTTAATGGCGATACGGTATATGCCTATTTTTTTTATTTTTGTAATCAAAAGGCCTCTCAATGATAGAAACATCGTTGAAAGAATTAGTCATTTAAACTACCTGAGATATCACAACTTTAAACTTACATTATTTTGGGCAAACCCAAAACGCTCCATACAAATGGCGACTAAGATGTGACGTCACAAACAAGTATTTTGTATGCATTTCATTTGAATTTTGTATGGTAGCTATATCAAATGTTTCGTTTATGTCAATGGTTCTATTATAATAGTTGGTGCAACTTGTACGGGTTATTCAATGGCAAGTATAATTATTTTTTAATAATTGCATACTTTTAAAATGGACTTGCCCATGAATCTTTGAAAATCTTTGAAAAATATAACGTATATATAAATATAAGGTATATTTTTAATTGAGAATTTTTGCTATTTGCACATATTTACCTATATTTTGATAAAATATTTATATATTGCAAAATCTCGAGCTTAGTCAAATACCCTATTAATTTGCTTAAGAATGCCTAATACTAGATTAATTATTTAGTTCGCGCGATGAAATCCTGGTCACTAATCTGCAAGTTATTGTCCAGTATATAAATATGATCCTCCAACCGATTACGGCGGTCAATCTGAACGATCAGCCACGTATGTAGTATTTATTATAGTGCTCAAGTATGTGCGCAAACACAAGTGCACTCTCTATTTCATCACCCCCATATACCAATGGGACACTAATGTGTCACGACCGGAGAGGGATCGGGCGCAGGACCAACGGCATAACGTGCTTTCCGAGACACGGGAGTACAAGACCGCTCACTCACCGGCCCGAAAATCGTCCCGGGACCTCTTGCGTAGCCGTCGCTTTATAGTGCGATTCACTAACTACTACGCCACCGAGGCAGTTGATGTTAATGTAGCGGCAGTCGTGGAAGAACCTAGTTTGTTTTCAAATTGGTATAAAGGGCATTTCGTACTTGAAGGAAACATCACTTTAAAAAAAAAGAAAGTAAACTGCAGTCAAAGCTTTTTTGGATTGTGCTGGTATTGGAATGGAACCATAGTCTAACTACGAAGTAAGATGCAGAACTCATCATTTCAGCCAACAAACGTCCACAGTTCGACCTAGGCCTCCCCCAATGCTCTCTACACAGATCGGTCCGGTGCCGCCCGCATCCAACGGATTCCCGCAACCTTCATTCACCAGATCGTCGGCCCACCTTGTGGGGGGCCTGCCACGGGTTCGTCTTCCTGTACAAGGCCTCCACTGCAGAACTATGAGTAGTAAATAATATAATATATAAATCTTATAATAATAATTTACATACACTCAGGAAAATTCCAACAGAAGGCCAGTTTAGTTAGTGTCCATTCATATTCAGAATAGGTAGGTAAATAGTTCGAAACATAAGCCACTGTCCCATAAATTAAACTTTTGCTCCAAATTGGGACGTATGGCTCAAATCCGAGACACGTCCGACAATCACGGATTATGGCACCCAACTTTTACAGCTGCGACGAGGTCCAATCATTTTTGCTAGTGTAGACGGTGGTCCATGTCCGCGGATATTCAGGCAGGTGGAATTCATGCTGTGCCTCAGATTTCAATCCCAGGTTTTTTTCATACGCCTAAGCTTCCCTATTAAGGTCCTCAGTCCAACGAGTGGCTAGATATCCTACACACGCAAACTTATTTTTCTTATCGTTGGAGAATGCCTCCCTGTGCATCCCTTCTGCCGCGGTGCAGGCGGGTTAAGTCGGGCTGTCCTCCGGCGGCTGTCGGAGGCATACTGACTAGACCTCAGAGTGGGGAGTTAACATTAGTAGATACGGGTTAGAGAACCTTACGTCATGTCCCTCCCCAGGCGGAAGACCCGCTTACACCGCGGGCCTGACTCACGTATTCACGTCTCAGATTGGAGAGCGCGGCCAGGCCGCGCTCTCCGCTATAAAAACTTCGTCGAGGGGGCATTTCATACCGAGGCATCTCTTGCAACTTAGCAGGTGCGGCCTAATATGGAGTACTACTTTCACCTTTGGGCTGGAGCTCTTAAGTATCAGCTTCTTCTTCTGGACCGTATTCAGCGAAGGGCAGCTAGAATTGTCGACGACCAGGCTCTTTCCTTTCCAGGCTCGATCCTTTGTCACTGCGTATAGATGTAGCATCGCAGGGTCGCATCGCAACTACAATGTGGAGTGATCCGAGGAGCTGTTCGGCCTAATTCCAGCTGCACATTTTCACCATCGTACATCACGCCAGAACTCCGAATTCCACCCACATCAACTTGATGGATTTTATTCCACCACAGTGCCTTTCTCACGCCACTTCCTACCGCGCGCAGTAAAACTGGATCAGCTACCAAATATGGTATTTCCGAACAGATTCCACCTGATGATTTTCAAGAAAAGAACTTATTCCTCCCTTAAGAGCCGGAAAAGTATCTCTGATGCCTCATGTGTAATCACTTACCATCCGTCTGGTGAGCCGGCTGCATGTTTGTCCGTCATAATGTAAAAAAAATATTAAATAAATAAATAAATATTTCACAACATCACATACATTGATCTGACTCCGAGATAGGTAGCTCAAGCGCCTGTGTTACGGATATCAGAATCAACAGTGGGATTACAAACGTATACATATAATACTTTTCTTTTGTAAATACATACTTATAATATATAGATAACACCCAGACCAATACAAACAGATATGTTCATGCACACAAATGTTTGCACTGTACGGGGATCGAACCCGCAACCCTTGCACCAGAGGCAGCGTTCACTACCACTGATCCAAACGGGTCGTCAATTCTTCTTTTACAACGTTTATTGGTTCTATGGTAGACGTGGCCAGCCCATTGCCACTACAGCGCAGACTATATCAAAATCTCATATCCTAGGACGTGTATTCTCATTTTGTTTACAAATCCTTGGTTTTAGAAGCTATTAGGTTTCCACGCGATTTATTCCCTTACCGTCAAGACATCGAGAGAAAACTATAAAGGTGGGAGTTAAGACTCCACAACCTCGAACTTGTCATTTCAAAGGTATACACGTTTTTATCCTCTGAGCTCCATCGTTCACTCGGAACCGCGGATATCCATTGCAGGTAGGAGTAGGTAGGTACATCTCTACATAGGATTAATTTGGTTTGTTTACTGAGCAAATGAATACGCTCAGGTGATAAAGTACTATACACCTCGTCACGTCACTATTTGTATTTGCATTTATATCAACCCTCTCAATATAAAATGATAAGGGTTACTTACGGTGCATCTATCTCCATTCCCAGTTGTGTCCAAAACTGTCGCTGTTGTCGCTTGTACCATGATTCTTGATTTGGAGAGTCTGGTAACCTGACTACAGGCTAGCACTGCACGGACATTAGGGACCCCCTTCCCCTGGATTGGGCCTCCGGTACCTTCACTCACGCAGTGAAACACAGCGCATGCACTGCTTCACGATTTTCTGTGAAGACGTGGTATTACTCCGGTCGAACCGGCCCATTCATACCAAAGCGTGGCTCTCCCACTGATGTTTTAACCTTTGTTGATATTCTGAAACTGTACAAAGCTATGCTAATCCTTTATTATGTGAAAAGCTCAGCGAAACTTGCTACTGAAGAACTCTAATACATATACAGAATAAATGGGTACTTTAGCTGAGCATTTTCAACTGTAATAGACATTATTCCTATTGGGCCCTTCCATGAAATTGGCCGGCCGAATTTTTTTATACAGATGTGTCGAAATAGCAGCTTGGAACTAACGTATTATGGCAGGGAAGTTGAAGGATTGATTCAAGCTCTTTGAAAAACAAATGTAAGAAACAATCGAATCTTCGAATTCATATAACTTGGCTCACAGGAATCCTACAACTTCCCTGCAATAATAAATATGGCTCCAAATAGTTCTACACGTCTGTATAAAAAAAAATGTCGGCAAAAAGGTCGGCACATTTTCATGGAGGGCCCCAAAACTTATCGAGCCTAAACGATGTCCTTTCAGGGACTTCAAATGGTATTTTCAATTCAATTCAATAGCCTTTTTATTCAGAAAAGATTTTTCTTTTTAACCGACTTCAAGAAAGAAAGAGGTTCTCAATTCGACATGTGTGTATATATATATATATATATGTTGTTAAGAATGTTCTTGTATCTTTTTTCAAAACTGCACCAGTATTTACGCCTGACTAGATTAATTTTGTGGCTCTGCTGATGATGGAAGTTCAACTCCTTAACGGTAAGGAGGTAAAGGATAACTCTTTCAATACTGTACTCACAATTACTTTGTTACTTAATTGGCGGGAGTGGAATGGGGAAAGGAGGGGGGAGGGGGGGCTGCTAAAAAATGGGAACCCTAAAATTTTAAAAAGGTCTTTTTAGTGTCTCATTTTTTTGCCAAAATTTGAGACACTAGAAAGCTTGAAAAAAAATTGAAAATTTGAGTGGTTTTTAAAGGTTGTCAGCGCACCTGTAACTTAACTGGTGAGTTGACGGTGGTAAACGCTAACCATCAGGCGACCCTTTGCTTTAAAAATCCTCCTCCTTAGTCGTTCACTCTTGACAGAGTGGTCGTGGTTGACAATGTAGCATTTTCGTGTGCTGATGCGGCTCGCGCGATGTGTCTCCACTTGTTGCGGTCCACAGCGTCTCGGGAGTTTTGGACAATGGATGTATGTGTTACAGCCCTAATGAGGTCTGTCCAACGTGTCGGTGATCGCCCGCGCGACCGCTTGCCTTCCACCTGTCCCTGGACAATGAGTCGCTCCATGAAGTGTTCGATGCGAACAACGTGGCCAAAATAGTTGAGGATTCGTAATTGCACAGTTGACGATAACCTCTGTTTGATTTTCAGTTCTTCCAGGATTTAAACATTCTGTGTGCTGTCCAGGGAATCCGCAGCAGTTGCCGCCAATACCACATCTCGAGTGCATCGATTTTGCGCCGATCTTTTTGTCTAACCGTCCACGTTTTTGCGCCATACAGAAATATCGGAAAGACTAAGCTTCCCATGAGGCGGACTTTCACGGCTTTAGTGATGTTCGATTAAACAAAATAAAAGATTAAAAACATTCTGGCAGCTTTATAACTGGTGGCAACCCTGGTTGGTCACGATCACTGCGCGCTGTCGTTCATTTATTTGTTAAGCTAACAATTTTGTTTATTGGTTTGTCGTCGGTCTTTAATGTCGCGGGTTTATTGCCACGATTTAATAGCTTTCAGTTCAGAGGTGTCATGTTTTGCTTTTAAATCTGACCCTTTTTTAATAATGAGGACTTTTTCAATTGAAAAATTATTCATTACATACAGGACGTATCTGTGAACATTTACATCCCTTTAACCACGTGTCTACCAAATATTCTGAACAACATTTGTTCAACGACTTTTCGAATTTCATCGAAAATTTTTTCGACTCCCCATACAAAATGACCAAGTCACGTGACCGACTTTGTATGAAATTTTTTCATGCGAATTTCCTAAAGTGGTAAAACAAATCTTGTTCATAATAATAAGTAGAACACGTGGTTAAAGGGATGTAAATGTTCATAGATACACCCTGTACATCATGCTATATCATGATGCATCGTGATATGTATGTAGGCGTGAGGTGCATCTTGACATTGTTCCCTTATTGGTGCTCGACTATGCGTTAAGTACAAAACAACCAAAGCTGTCAACACAGCATCATCCTAAACAGACTGATCCTTTTCATAGAAAGCCATACTGGAATAACCGCGCGAAGCCGTGAATACTGGAGTGACGTGCTGGGCGACGTTCTTTCTCTACCGCACCCGTATAGAGATGTATTAAAGTTGCGTTAGGGGCGGTTGGGTCTCTTTCATACTCTGTGACGTTTTTTTCCGAAATAGCAAATGCGTGGGATTTCATTACACTTTCTTTCATTGATCATTGTTTTTTATCATTTAATAATAATAACAATAATAATAATTCAAAATTCAAATGTACTTTATTTGCATAGGCTTTTATACAGCTCTTTCAAATCGTCATACATGAAAAATATAAATTATTTCTATGTATATTATACATGTAATTAAACATATATGTCGATACAAAAAATATACTAAGAAATGAATAAATATAATGTGATTCTACCACCGGAATCGGAAAATTGATTCTGACGAGAAGATCCGGCAAGAAACTCGCCAGTTACTCTTTTTAATCACCAAATTTATTTTTAAGTACAGTATCATGGGTGTAAGCGAATAGTTTATCATTTCCACAAATTCTTGTCATTTAAGTAATCATTAACTGTATAATAGGCTTTTGCCATTAAATACTTTTTAACATGTGTTTTAAATTTAGGCATTGGTAAATCAACAAGCTTTTGTAATAACTTATTAAATATTTTTATACTCATTCCTACGAATGAATTACCAATCTTATGAAGTCTGAGATGTGGAACAGCAAGCTTGTGTTTATTTCTAGTATTTAGGTTATGGTTGTCGGATTTTCGAGGGAAGTTTTCTAAATTTTTATAAACATACATAATACAGTCAAAGATGTACTGTGATGCTAATGTTAAAATGTTAATTTCTTTGAACAAGTTTCTAAGCGAGTCTCGTGGCCTAAGTCCGTATATGGCCCTGACAGCTCGTTTCTACAGCACAAAAATAGCTTGAATATCAGCCGCAGAGCCCCATAACATGGATGATGATGACATGAGCTATGGAAATAACTGAAATACACAAGTCTGGCTGCTTCAATATCGGTCAGATGTCTTATTTTTTTGACTGCATATGCAGCCGAACTAAGTTTCCCTGCCAGGGCTGCAATATGAGAACCCCACTGTAACTTTGAGTCTAACGTGACGCCCAGAAATACTGTAGAATCAATTACTTCAACATTTTGACTATTCATATTAATCCTAGTGTTGACCTGTCTTACGTTGGGCGATGTAAATTTGACACATTTAGTTTTTTTAGCACTGAGAAGTAAATTATTTACAGTAAACCAATGTAGCACTTGAGTGAGAGCACTATTTACATCGTCAAAGTTATCTTTATGTCTATTAGTTTTAAAAATTAAAGAAGTATCATTTGCAAATAATACTATGTCACACAAGTTTTTAGTAAAGTAAGGTAGGTCATTTACATATATAATAAACAGTATTAATCAATCTGAATCGGTAATCAATAATTTTACCATCAGATGAACCGTATGCTCGTTTGTCCGCCATAGTGAAAAAAAAGATGTTCTTGGGCGGCGGTGATCACTCACCATAAGGTACCCGTTTAGAAAAGAAGAGAAGATACTAAAGATTTGTCTGTCATATATGATTCACAATCGCTGGTAAGGTAATGACCGAGTGATTGTGAACCATAAATGCATTTATTTATGCAACACTGCACGCCTATGAATAGGTAATGGGTTTATGCATAATTTGCTTTGTTTGATCAATAAGCGATTATGGGCGTATGCACTACTGCATGTTAGGTTTTCTGACTTGCATTCATATAAATTAAGACTACAGGGGAGAAACAAGGATTTTTTTTTTGGATAGCTAACAGCTTTATAATGAAAATAACAAAAATATCAAAGAGCTGTTGACAAGCTACCACATATAGAAGCTTCTACATCATTAGCTAATGACTATAGTAAAATGCTAATGAAAAAGATAATTGACTCATAGTGAATCACAATACTTAGGCGTTAGATGCCAAGAAATATTATTATTATTATGCGAGTATAACTTCGTCCTGCCCAGTTAGCAGACGCAATAGAAATAAATTGGTTTTTTATATAGTTTTTTAGATTTTCGTGCTGCATTATAACTATAATGTATCAATACGGGGATTAACACGATATTTATTATGTGAAACATCACTTTGTGTACTCACATATTTGGCTCGACGTTTCGGCTACGTTACAGCAGCCGTGGTCACGAGCGGACTGGCGGAGCACGGCGTCGTCTGCTGGGGCCGGGCTGTGAATCTTCGGACACCCTCAATTGGTTTTTGGCTTAAAATTAAGCATTATTGCGTAAATTGTACATTGAGCTTTTAAGTTTTGTATATTGAGAAACAAAGTTTTTTTTTAAATAATAGTGACACAGTATATTGGCTCTACTCCGCGTGATGGTAAGCAGGAGAAGAGCCCTCGTTGCAATTACAAAGGAAGCGATGTCAGGCATCACCTCCGTTGGGACTGCCATACTGGCGCGGGAGATGCTTCTTCACGCTTCGTTGGAAGAAATCTATATTGTAGGAAGGAGGAAATACATGCGCCGGCAACGAGTTCCATTTCTTGATGGTGCGGAAGAAATAAGGAATGTTTTCCACTGTGAAGCGGTGACAGCGTTGTCCGGCGCGTGTAGTTCAGTGACGGAATAGGGCAGGTGGGATGAGGGAAGCTCTTCAGAGCATTCACCGTGATATAGACGGTAAAAGAAGCTAAGCGACCAGATGTCTCTACGTAGTTGATGAGGTTCAAGGGTATTGGCCACCTCATCGTCACTAATATGGTTGAGTGAAATTATGGCTGACACATATGTCATACTTGTGAACAGGTGCCACCTTTGGGGACTGGTCTGCTTCGGTTTACCTCGTAATATTTATTTTATTATTATTTCCTTTATTTTATTTTGTGTTCCAATTAAACTGTATGGCTTGGTATGATGATGACACAACATTGTATGAAAGTTTGGCGAATAAAAAGAGTAACTGGCGAGTTTCTTGCCGGATCTTCTCGACCTGAAAAAACTTTCCGAGCCGGTGGTAGAATCGCATTATGTTTATTTATTTCTTTTGTATATTTTTCTTTTGTATGTATCAACATATTTATATGTATTAATATGTAAATTATACATAAGTAACTCATTCAAATGTATGGCGATTTGTAAAAGCTGTGTACAAGCCTATGCAAATAAAGAATTACTTGAGTTTGAGTTTGCAATCTATCGAGTGCATCCATAAGGTATTTAGCGGAGCCATCCCAGAGATGCGAACAGTATTCCACGCATGCCCGGACTTGAGTCTTGTACCTATAAGTGTCTAACTACTTATGCATCTCTTTGGGCAGAACGACGATATAAATATAACTGACTTAATAATCTAAATTTAAAAACTAAAGCAGTCAGTACGTAAAGTAACGTAAACGCATTTCTATTTTATTCTATTCTAATCAGCCTGAGATATGAAATATCCCATTGATAGCATTAATGCTACTGAAAAATATGTCAACTCTGGCGTCCGTTTTATTAATGGCCTTTCAAGTTCTATTGATGAACTGTAAATTCTAAAGTTGGTGTGCACAGCAGGGATGCTGAATGGTTTTATGTGTTGTTGCGAGGTATTCTCGAAGGTATTTTAAAAGCAATTTTCTTTAATATATCGGGACAATCCATATGGCTTCTAATGACTGATCAAAAATGTGACGTCTGCAATTTTTGGCCTAACGGAAAGAATAAATGATATTTAGTGCAGCGTTCATCATATGTCATTTTAGGAATTTTAAATTTATAATTTAATATCAGGGTTTTTTATTGAACAAAAGAACAAAAACACAAGAAAATTAAGACAATAACTGAGAATAAAATTAAGCTAAAAGTAAATAAAAAGGAAAGTTAAAATAAAGTAGGTCCCCGTGGCTATGTCCCCAAAATGCTGGCAGCATTACCCCGTTGGATAGCGATTGAAATTCGCTGGGCGAGGTAGCTGCCAGCCTTTGGCTCTCCCGTGACTTCGACTAGACGCTTAGCTTAGTCTCGGAAGAAAGAGAGAGCGTCGGAACCCCATGGGCCCAGTGTTTCAACACCGAAAGCTGTCAGCAAAAAGTCGAAATTAAAGTAGGCAATTATGCCATTTACTGGCCTTCCCAGGCATTTTACCATTATCATCATTCATCACCTTCCTGTAAACTTAGACTGCACACTTTAAAACCGCTGCATGTTGAAATGAGAACCTCCCCCTTTTTTTATAGTCGGGTTAAAAGTAAATAAATGGCTAGAAGACTGCCGGTTTCCAGTTCAAAGGTTTTGTCAACTCTTATTAAAATGCTAGTACGTGCTTGCAATATCCGGTAAAGTGTTCCTACCCCTTTGAACGTTGACAGCTGAGCCTGAGCTATTCGGGCCTCGAGAGTCGTGATTAAAAGCTAACAGCGCACCAAGCTTTCAGCGCTCAGAATCTCCCAACTAATACTGTGTTGTCTATGTGGCGTGTACGTTTTGTTTGTTCAAGATGGTGTAGTATATTTTGTTTTTTTTTTTATATATATAATTAAAACTCAATTAAGGTGACGGGTAGGGCACACTAGTGACGCCTATCGATTTTAATTTTTAGCTACTAAACCGGATCTATTTTAAACAATTGCTGGGTTACAACCTCTAGGCAAACACTCCTACTATTTATAATAATTTCTAACCAATTTCATTTATATTCTGTTTTACTAACCAATATGGGCCTGTAATTTTACTTTTGTTGCCTGAAATAAATAAATAATAATAATAATAATAATAATATATTGATCTACTTTGCGGCGAAATGAATAGCTCAATTAATCCACTAAATTGATAAAATAGTGCATTGTCCTTCTATGTAAAGGATGACATAATTTTTCAACAGTTTTTTAAATCACTCACCTTAGATCGGATACCACAAAATATAATTATTTCACCATAAAATCTGAAGACAAGCACTGACCCGGCCGGTGCTTACGGCGGCAATATGGCGTCAACCAATGAATTATTTCGATATGTTATTGCCAGATAGCTCTCATTGGTTCTTCCAGAAACAGAAGGTGGCCACTTTACCTGCCTGGGCCACTTTATCCATCCTTCCCCTACCTACCTACTGTTTACTTTTTAGATTGTGATAGGATTGCAGCGCGACTGGGGCGTTGCACGCGCTTAAGCTTTCGGGTGGTTGCTGAAAATCAGCTGTTTGCTTTTGCTGCTTATGCCTTAGCAAAACATCGCTGAGCTATCACCTTTTTGGATTGCAGTGACACACATGAACCGTACTTTTGCATAATTTTAATGTTTGTTAGAGTTTCTCCTTTTTTTTAATTATTGTTTTTTTTCTTTGCATTTGTATTAATTGTACATTATTTTTAATTTTATTTCAAAATCAAATCAAAATCAAATAATTCTTTATTTGCATAGGCTTGTACTCAGCACTTACAAATCGTCATACATTTGAATGATTTAAAGTTATGTAATAATTTTACATGTTATTACATATATATGTTGATACATAAAATATACTAAAAAAAGTAAATAAACATAATACGATTCTACCACCGGCTCGGAAAGTTGTTTCTGGTCGAGAAGATCCGGCAAGACACTCGCCTCGTTTTTTTCCTTGTATTTATGTGTGTCAACTTAAATGCGAATAAATTTTTTATCTATCTATCATATCTATTTTTTTTAAATATGGAACTACATGTTCCAAATTTAAAAAAAATCTTATTTGCGGAAATTCCCTATTCAAAGACGGTACTTTTGAATCGAACGATGCGCGGTTCTACGTAGTGATTATATTCTTTTTGAACTGAACCACAGACCAATAATTGCATGTTTCATATTTAAAATTTTCTAATGTGCGTAAATTCCCTATTCAAATGCGTAAATGAATGAATGAATGAATCTTTATTTGCATAAATAGGGTTAATAGTAGGTCTTATGATTTTAAAAGAGATCGACATACTTAACCATAACATGGCATGCAAATCTATATGTATAAGTACACATGTCAGTCATGTAATGCGGAGGTGGGGCGCGTCATTTCAGTTTAGACTATATTTACCATACCTACAGTGTTCACTAATATACCCTGTTTAAGCTCCCATTCATAAGGATCATGTTCTTATCCATTGTGCTACCATTTACGCTGGATTAATATCCAAATATGGGTATGTAAAAAAGGTTTCAGTCCTGTGGCGGGGGATCTGACCCTTTTTATATGACTACGGTTTGATTAGGATAACATTAAATATACCGGGAATAAAAAGATAAGATGCGATGTATAGGAAGCTGAAGAAGATGAGGGGACGATGTCATTGCCACTCTTTGTTCTTTTAATGCGAATTTATTTATTTATTTATTGACAAAGATTTACCAACAACATATCAGTTTACACATACAATACCAGTACAAGGGTGCCTTAACTAAAAGATATGCCTATTATAGGTAAATACAGCATTATTGAACTTAATTACGACTAAAATATAGTTATATTAGGTAAATTATCTACTAAGTATTAATTTTTATCTACAACTCACAATCCTTCAGCTTATCATTACACTTCCGCTTATATGTATGGATGGAATATAACAATAAGAATCCCACTAGTCGATATTTTTTATTGCAATCTTTTGCAATTTATTCTGAAGTAAATAACACACTTAACAATTTCATCTCGTGTTCAGGCGGGACTCGAACCCACACCTTTCACAATCCGGGTGAAAGTTCAGTATCAGTTTACACATACAATACCAGTACAAGGGTGCCTTAACTAAAAGATATGCCTATTATAGGTAAATACAGCATTATTGAACTTAATTACGACTAAAATATAGTTATATTAGGTAAATTATCTACTAAGTATTAATTTTTATCTACAACTCACAATCCTTCAGCTTATCATTACACTTCCGCTTATATGTATGGATGGAATATAACAATAAGAATCCCACTAGTCGATATTTTTTATTGCAATCTTTTGCAATTTATTCTGAAGTAAATAACACACTTAACAATTTCATCTCGTGTTCAGGCGGGACTCGAACCCACACCTTTCACAATCCGGGTGAAAGTTCTACCAATTAGACCACTGAACGCGTTACTAATCCGACGAAATTTGTAAGTGCTTAATTCGACATGAGCTGTAATTTGCAAAAGATCAACGAAAAGTCGTAGAACATAATGTTGTTCAGAATGGTTGGTAAAACATGTGTTTAAAAGGATGTATATAAATGTTCACAGATACACCAGTATTTATTTAATATAAGAACATATAGAAGGATGCAGGGGCGGCTCTAGCCCAAAAAGCGCCCGGGGGCAATCTAAAACCTGGCGCCCTCTTACAACGTGTTCGACTACCTATGGGCAGTCGCTTCATTGTAATAGTAAATTATACCTAGTACTCGTACATATTTTTATTTTGACTCTATAAATTATAAATGAGCCCTAGCTTTATATTCTTCAGTTGGACAGTGTAATCAACCATATTATAAAATATCCTTTAGCAAAACCGCCATTTTGTTTTTACCAAAATGGCGGTTTTGCTTATAACCAGTATAAGGTTTAAACTCTTTGCAACTGTTGGATGTAACAGTTATTTAGTGTGTATAATAGCCGAAAATATAAATAGATGTCAAAATTACATACCGAACATTATCAAAATTACATACCAACATACCGAATTCTGTATCATGGTCCAAGCGTACGACGGGCTTCGAAGCGACAGCATTTGATGCAACTGGGACTCACACACTAAGATTAGGAGAAAGATAAGCACTCGCGTCCGCTCCTTGCGGAGCGTTACAGTGTAGGCTTTATGTGTAGCGAGGGGCTCTCGGCGCCCTTTAACTTCCGGCGCCCGGGTGCACCGTACCCCTGCACTATAGGTAAAGACGCCCCTGGAAGGATGAGCCCAAAAACCTCTCCACTAAGCCGTCAACTCGCAACTTTGCCAAGCACGTATTCCCATCTCCCATCCTTGTCCCACACCAACAATGTTCTATTTCTCGGCCCCGCTTCTGCAGACATTTTTATTGCCTCTTTACTATGCTAGACACGATCCCAGCAAAATATTTGGGACAGCCATCCGATGTATCGACTTTGCCATACAAATTTTAACTCCGTTTCTGACTGGACGGAAACTACAATAGATGTGAAATCTATTGTGGTTTCAGTCCAGTCCAGTGGGAAGTAAAAACTGTATCATTAATCTATAATAACTTCTAGATTACACTATTGGCTGAGCACTTGTGAATCACTAGTGAGTCCATGGGCCGGGCGGCGGCATTCTTTTATCTTATGGTAGTTACGAGGACGTCACTGAAAACTGAACAATTTAGCAAGTTGTTACTTTTATTATATCTTTTCATAATAGTGTCCCTTCACATCAATACATCGCTGCATTCTCTTCTTTAGGGGTCTCTTCGACGGCCTTTTGATACGCAGCCACGGCTTCTTTGGCGTCCGTGAAACCTTTTGGTTTTTCTTTTATTTTTGGAAATTAATAAAAATCGCAGGGTGCGAGGTCTGGGCTATATTTCGGTGACCCAGTAATTCTACGTCTGACGTCGCCAAATACTCGAGTGTTTGCTTGGCTGTGTGCGCGAGGCGTTGTCGTTTTTCCCGAACTTTTTCCAAGACAAGTGGCAAAGAGTTATGTACACTAACACCAACACCAACACTCTGCGGTAACTGTTTTTCGATCCTCTAAACAAACTGTTGCGATAAGACCATCTTCTTTCCCACGCTACGACCTCTCTTCACTTTAGTTGGCAACTCCTCGAATGGAAACACCCATTCAGCAGATTGTCTTTAAGTAGGTTAGGTATAACGATAAGACAGTATCTATTATTAATATATTATACGCGTGTTGTGCCGTGTGGTCCCCGGCAGAGTAGTATAGGCCACCCTCACTCTTACCGAGGTGTTGTAAAAGGCGACTAAGGTAAAGCTGCTGGCATGATCATCAGCACCCAGAGAAGGAAAACTCTGCATTTATATCAAAACCCTCGTCAACCCGTCTGCCAAGCGTGGTGAGTATGGCAACTACCCCTCATGTGATTGAGGGAGGGAGGCCCGTGCCCTAGCAGTGGGGACTTAAATGGGCTGACGATGACGATGACGACGCGTGTTGTATCATTATATTCGATTTTGATCATTAACATTACAATATTACTTAGTGACGAGAATTTAACTGTAACATTATTGTAACTGTAACATTAACAAAACTGTAATATTAACTCGTCAGAATCAACTTTCCGATTCCGGTGGTAGAATCACATTATATTTATTAATTTCTTAGTATATTCTTGTATCGACATATATGTTTAATTACGTGTATAATATACAGAGTTATAATTTATATTTTTTATGTATGACGATTTGTAAGAGCTGTATACAAGCCTATTAAAATAAAGTACTTTTGAATTTTGAATTGAATTGATTCGACTTTGAGCATTAGTTAGCTACAAGTGGAGCGCATCAATGTTACAAGTTGTGTCAAGATATGACACATTGTATCATTACAAGATAGGTACGCTTTGTAGATATTGCTCAGTTCTCCTCTTTGATAATGCTTAAATCTGTAACGTTACATTAGAAAAGAATGCTGCCGGTAAGAGAACACCTTCCTATTACAAGAATAACCTTCCTATTACCAAGTAGTATATTCACGCCCTCTCACCGCGTGACGTAAGCAGAAACGGTTTTTCTTCTGAACAGCTGGGTAGGTAGCTGCGGCTGGAATATGCTGTGTTTTCCACATCCGCAACACGTCACAATGCTACAATACTTATTCCACAATGAGTACGAGATAAAAAAAGGACAATCGTATTGTTCTGTGTCAATGTTTAAAGTGGAAATATTTGTTCAGGTTCTTTACTTCTTTACAAAGATTTATGATTATATATTTGGCAACAAAGTCTTTATTGCATGATTGCATATATTTGGCAACAAAGTCTTTATTGCATGTGCTTTGTTCCTAATGTTATGTATACAGTGAAATCTCTGTATACATAACATTAGGAATATAAAAATACAAAATTTACAGTACCTATCTTAGAAAAGCCTTAAAATGTACAAAAAAAAAGTAAAGTATCAGCCTATAACTGTCCCACTGCAGGGCCTCCATCATACACAACATCACATATATTGATCTGACTCCGAGATAGGTAGCTCAAGCACCTGTGTTACGGATATCAGAATCAACAGTGGGATTACAAATATATACATATAATACTTTTTCTTTTGTAAATACATACTTATAATACATTGTAAAGAGATTGTAAGATTGTTTAAAATCTCGGGGTTACAATCTTTCGGCAAACACCTATACTATTTATATAATAATTACCTACAGTTAACTGTTTGGTCTACTTGTGCACTGGAATTTTGGAATACCGCCAAAAGTGGCCGCTTTTGGCGTGAATAAATTTTTGGCGTACAAAAACGGACCGAACTTTTATGCATGGTTATTTAATAAATGGTACAAGTGTTTGCCGAGAGATTGTAACTCCGAAATTATTTAAAATAGATCCGGTTTAGTTGCTAAAAATTAAAATCGTCGCTAGTGAGCCCTAAGGGTGTGGTAAGGCACACTAGCACAGACACACTACTTATTAATAACCATACACAAATGTTGGGTCCGTTTTTGTACGCGAAAAATTGATTCACGCCAAAAGTGGCCGCTTTTGGCGGTAATTCAAATTTCGAGGTCAAAAGCAGATCAAAAAGTTAAGTATATGTATTTATAAATAGTATAAGTGTTTGCCGAGAGCTTGTAATCCTGAAATTGTTTAAAATAGATCCGGTTTAGTAGCTGAACATTAAAATCGATTCTCGTCGCTAGTGTGCCCTACCCGTCATTCACCTCACGCTGAATGGACTATTAATGATAGTTATAATGCAACGCGAAAATATAAAAAACTACCTATGATCTCACTTGAGAGAAATAAAACCTCTTTTCTTTCATCGTAAAATAAATCATAATTAAAGTCACAAAGTAAATAAATTACCTAAGAAAGAAACATTTCAAAGCCAGCTCAAGTTTCTCATAGCATTCTCGAGTAAAATGAAATGAGTCCTTTTAGCTCAGCCGAGTTGAGTAGTACTTAGGGAAGGTTTTAATGGGTAAAAATTAAGAACATTATTTCGTTATTAGATTCTTAAGTTGTAGGGAATAAGTAAGCTTTTTCTAGGAAGGATTAAATGAGTTTTAACTTAATTTTGGTGTTTTGTTTGTTGTCTAATTTTGGTCGAACTTTTATTTTTGTGGTTTTTATTATTACTGTGCGGTAAATAAGGGGGTTTTTTGTTAATTTTAGACGGATTTCTGGTTTTCCTAAATCCAGAATCGTGGTCTAAGTGGAATTACAAGCAAATATGATGAAGGGTTTTTGATTTAGTTAAACACACAAATACATGCGCAGAAAAGAAATATACACCGTGACGTATAAATACCTACCTATCCGAGAAATTTCTCGAGTGTAGGATAAAGTTTGTTTTAATTAGTAAAGTAAAATGCCCTCGTGAACTTTTCCTGACACCTGTACAAAAAGACAGGGTGTATAGAAATTTATGTATGTACTTATAGTAAAATCTTATTCAGTATTTTATTTTCTACTGACGGAGAATATCATGCTTACATTTGTATGTACATACAAACACACACACACACACACACACACGCACACGCGCACGCACACGCGCACGCGCACGCGCACGCGCACGCAGCACACGGCGCACGCGCACACGCACACGCACACGCACACGCACACGCACACGCATACATAATTCGACATTATATTTTTTTCTAAAGCAATAAACAGTTGAAGAGTGAAAAGCGAACTTTTAAATGAGCTCTCACAGAACATTCCAGCTCGGAGTGCAAGTCAAGCCATCAGCTTTGTGTGTTAAGAGCACTTGCAATAAGAGACTTCCCTGCGAGGGGTCGTGGTTCGAATCCGAGCATGCATCTCTGGATTTTTCAATCTTTATACATATTTTTACCATTACCTCGGTGGTGAGGGGAACATCGTGAGGGAATCTGCACGTTTCGGATAGTTTCTGAAACGTCTAACCATGATTAGAATAGTTATTAACGAGATTTCTACCATGTACCTTATTTTTGAGTTTCCGATATTTCGGCACTGTTGCAAGCGCCGGAGGTTAAAAGATACGCAGCGCACTTGTGACACCACTGGTGTTGCAGGTGTCCATGGGCGATAATCGCTTACCATTAGGTAATCCGTTGGCTCATCTGCTACCTATAGAATAAAAAAAATATGATTTTACGTTTTGGCAACTTTGATTTTCCGTGCACAGAGTGAGGATCCGTCAAAACTTTCCTATAACATCCCACCCCCACCACCTTATTTCAATAACGCTAACTAATTTATTAATATTTTTTTGTTCCGGAATTTTTCATTCCGGAACTAAACTCGTTTTAGAGGGCCTATTAAAAGCACTCTCTAAAATAAAAGACTGAAATAAATCAATTCACTGCTTTACTCTGCTCTTTTGTACAAAAATCACTTTTACAATCTTACGCGCTAAAAACCAACATCCAGAATCCTTACTTTTCTAGTTTATATCTGTCAATGTCTATTCTTTTTCTATTTCACAAACTGGACAGTCCTGTAGACCGTAAAGGTTATATGGAATGATCATGAACAGAATAAAGTCACACCTTATTTGGCGTGTATCAACCGCCCCTATGCGACATAAAAATATTAAAATCATTATACATTTTAGTTTTGAGCAGATGGCTGTCCAAATAGTCTAACACTATTCTCGAGCACTCGACATTGAAGTCAAATTTAAAGATTTCATACATGCGTCCATACAAATCTATAACTCAACTTCAATGTTGAGGATACGAGAATTAAACCCGCAGATCTTTTTATATTTGCGTGTTGAAAGGGTTGGATTCCACGTACCATGGACCGAAAGGGGTTCCAGTGTTGGAAACGGGATGGTATAAGTTTTTGTACGGTAATGACTCAAAATCCTGTTTTTAATAAAGTGGTCCTTCTTAGTCTATGGTCTGACACAGTTGAATTAATACTGTCATTTGTAGGCCTTTCTCGTTCAATGTTATCTTACGGAGCACACGCTATGAAGCGAGCTGAGCGAAATGAGCAGTTGTTTTCATATGTGCATATTCTGACCCTGGTTTTAGACATTTGGAACTAGGTTTTCAACCTTATCTCAACTGCATAAAGTTCGAAATCTGGTATGGTTAAACGAATTAGTTGACTCGTTTAGGAAACAGTATCTTTGATTTGTTCCCAGCCGCGGTGTTTTCTGGTCACTTCTTTCTTTCATCACAGCGTATGATTTCCAGTTGCATCCAAAGCTATCGCTTCAGGGTACACTTGGACCATCCCGAATCAGGATTCGGGAAGCCATCATACCTCTATCCGCCATCGTACATCTATCCGCCATCGTACCTCTATCCGCCATCGTACCTCTATGTGCCATCGTACCTCTATTCGCCATAATACCTCATTCTGCCATCGTACCTCTATCCGCCATCATACATCTATCCGCCATCGTACCACTATCAGCCATCGAACCTCAATCCGCCATCGTACCTCTATCCGCCATCATACCTCTATATGCCATCGTACATCTATTCGCCATCGTACCTCTATCCACCATCATACTTCTATCCGCCATCGTACCTCTATCCGTTATCGTACCTCTATCCGCCATCATATCTCTATGTGCCATCGCCATAATACCTCAACCCGCCATCGTACCTCTATCCGCCATTGTACCTGGATCCGCCATCGTACCTCTATTCACCATAATACCTCTCCGCCATCGTACCTCTATTCGCCATAATACCTCTCCGCCATGGTACCTCTATTCGCCATAATACCTCTATCCCGATCATTCCACTACTAGGTAGGTAGGTATAGGTAATCGGTGCCTCTATTTAATTTATCTGGTTAAAGTAAATTGCTGGCAATTTGACTAGATTGGAGTTTTATATTTAGAAACTTCCCTAGTTTCCCGGTCCGGTAAATATCGCTCAACTTTTCGATCGGGTTGTTTTAGACCAGTGAACCGGAGAAGAGTTTCTAGGTTTAGTAATTAAAGTAAGATTGAACGAACTTTTAAGTATGCACAGGCGTAAAATGGAGCATATTTTTTATTTTCGACATCGGATCCAACGATAAAATTATGTCATAGCGCAGTTATATGCAGTGTAAAATCCGTTACCAACTAATCATCCAACAGTGAACGTCTATCCCAATCATCATCATCATTTCAGACAATAGACGTCCACTGCTGGACATAGGCCTTCCCCAATGTTCTCCACACAGATCGGTCCTGTGCCGCCCGCATCCAATGGATTCCCGCGATCTTCACCAGATCGTCGGTCCACCTTGTAGGGGTCCTGCCTATCCCAATGGTAAATCCTTATACCGCCAATTTTGACAGAATAGCTAAAGTTGAAAATGGCGTTTATTTATTTATTAAAATCACACCAACAATACTGCAGTGGCCGAAGCCGTTTTAGTGACAATGTCACACAAAACACTGGTTTTTAGCGTTTGAACCATGGTTTGAACGTTGTAGCAGGTGTTTCAAAACCAGCTCCTAATGAAATCTCTGGTTTTCAGACTCTATTTTGTTTTTTTTTTATGCTAGAGGCAACAAACGAGCAAGCGAGTTACCTGATGGAAAGCAATAATCGCTGCCCATTAACATCCGCGAAATCAGAGAGATCGCTAATGCGTTGCCAGCCTTTTTAAAAAGGAGTACGCTCTTCTCTTGAAGGTCTCTAAGTCGTAGCCGTCGGGAAATACTTCCGTAGGTAAACTGTTCCACAGATCTGAGGTACGTGGTAGAAAGTTCCGCGAAAAACGCACAGTATTAAACCGCCATCCATTGAGATGATGGGGATGGAATGACAATCGCTTGAGCGTGGTTCTATGTAAGAATTAAGTAGATCAAACAGTTCCTCAGAGCACTGCCCATGATAGATGCGGTATAAAATGCTGAGGGAGGCTACATCCCGCCGCAGTGCTAGAGGATCAAGTCGACTAGAGAGATTAAAGTCACCGACAATTCGAGCAGCCCTACGTGCTACTTACGAAAATCAAAAGAGTCTTCTCCAATATAAATTTTAATACCTCCCCAAATAATAGGAAAACTAAATATTTTCATCTGAATTGGCAAGGAAAACATAACAAAACAGCCAGTATAATGAGACCCTTACTCTGTCTATATTCAGAAACGAGAATAACGGGCAGTGTTGTCAAGTTAGCAATTTTTATGTCAGATATACCACTATTCTCATAAGGCTGACGACTTTACATTCAGTGCCTAGCATTTTCTTAGACATATTTTGGCGTCATCTTGGCTATTTATAAAGAGGACAGCGGCAACGATTATTGGTAATCTGAAACATACGAAACGCTTGCGCGATGTAATCGACTCCTAGCGCCATCTATTGGTATAAAGTGGATCTTTAATGTCCCGAAACGAAGTGAGGGCGGGCCATTGGTGTATTATATAGTTATTTATATTTTAATTTCCCGTGCTTAATAACCACGGGTATTGACGCGACTTACACTTTTAAGTACATTGTTATAATGTACTCACTCCTTTGTGCTTGACGTTGCGGCTGCGTAATAGCAACCGTGGTCACAAGCGGACTGTCTGTCGGCTTGTGATCACGGTTGATTTTATATAAAATAATGACAAACGAGCAGGCGGGTTACTAAATCTAACCCGCTTGCTTGCTTACTTGACCTTTCGGCTGCGTTACAACCGTGGTCACAAGCGGACTGTCTGTCGGCTTGTGACCACGGTTGATTTTTTATATAATAATGACAGACGAGCAGGCGGGTTACTAAATCTAACCCGCTTGCTTGCTTGACGTTTCGGCTGCGTTACAGCTACCGTGGTCACAAGCGGACTCTCGTCGGCTTGTGACCACGGTTGGTTTTGATGACTTTTTATATAATAATGACAGACAAGCAGGTGGGTTACTAAATCTAACCCGCTTGCTTCCTTGACGTTTCGGCTGCGTTACAGCTACCGTGGTCACAAGCGGGCTGTCTGTCGACTTATGACCACGATTGATTATGATGATTTTATATGCTTATGACGGATCAGCAGGCGGGTTATAATACGGGCTCCAAAGCGACGTACAAAGGGTAAAATGCATATCTGAAACGGTTTTCGTGTTTCGTGTTAGCAACCCTTATTCCGGGAGGGTCCAAGTTGAATTGGATTGTTAGGGAAATAGGGGTAATACAGATTTTACCGACCGTAAGAGCGACCGGTTTTGTTTATGTTCTATTATAGTTCTGCTTATTGGAAAAGGTGGGAAAACAGGTTTATCTACTTTTTAATCCCCGGCGCAAAAACGACGGGGTGTTATAAGTGTGACGTGTCTGTTTGTGTGTGTGTCTGTCTATGGCAACGTAGCTCCCGAACAAATGAACCGATTTTGATTTTGTTTTTTTTTTGTTTGAAAGATGAATAAGAGGGGAGTGTTCTTAGTTATGTTGGATAAAAATCGATCCAGGATGGCCGCCGTCACAAAAATATTGATTGTATGTTTTAACACAACTCCCACAATATGGGTATCATAATATATTTATTGTGACAAAATTCAAATCCAAGATGGCCGCCATCAGAAAATGTCGATTAACCCAACCTAAACTAACGGAGGGTTTTTAAATTTTCAATTTAATTTTATTATAGGTGAGGTCACTTTGTTTCGACGATGATTTATCTCTTTATAAATAGTCTAACAAGTACGGACAACCACACTTCAATGTATCCGAATCTGTCACATTTTTCCAATCGACTTTCAGTTGATGGTACATGGATAGTTTAGTTCTTTTGGCAAACTTGTCTTGACACGCTACCGCATGCATGTTCGTGTCATGAAAAATGTTACGAGTAGCTTTTTTATTTAGGTTCCCAAATACTACATTTATTTATTGTACTATAAAGTACTATGTATAGGTATTTATGCATATTATATCATCATCATCAGCAACCTACACTCGTCCACTGCTGGACATAGGTCTCCCCTAATGCACGCCACTGCTCCCGATTTTCGGCCACTCTCATCCAGCCCACACCAGCCAGCCTTCGAATGTCATCATCCCATCTTGTCGCAGGGCGTCCTACACTACGCTTACCGAGTCGCGGTCTCCACTCAAGGACTTTACGGCTCCAACGGCTGTCAGTTCTGCGGCTAATATGACCAGCCCACTGCCACTTCAGTTTGCTAATTCGGTAATATTATATAGGTGTGTAATAATTTTACAAACAAACTTTTGGAGTCCTAAAACACCTAAAATATGGCCTTACCGTATTTTATCTGGGTTTGTAACGCTGTACTGTACGCAAAACAATTGGTTGCCATATTAAGGTGAACTAGCGACGCCAATAGATTTTAATTTTTAGCTACTAAACCGGATCTATTTTAAACCATTTCGGAGATTACAATCGCTCGGAAAACACTTATGCTATTTATTAAATAACCATGCACAAATGTTGGGTCCGTTTTTGTACGCGAAAAGCGGCCACTTTTACGAGTAGCGTGAATCAATTTTTCGCGTACAAATGTTGGCTCCGCATTTGTTCATGGTTATTTAATAAATAGTATAAGTGTTTGCCGAGAGGTTGTAACCCCGAAATTGTTTAAAATAGATCCGGTATAGTAGCTAAAAATTAAAATCGATTGGCGTCGCTAGTGTACCCTACCCGTCACCTTAAGTAAGTGCGATACACACAGAAATCGCGCCGGGCCGCTGACAAGTGTTGACAACTTTTTGTTCTGCGACATTGCCGCCGGCTTTATTCAAGAAGAACTTTGTCGCCGACATGTCGAACGGCTTGAAATTAGAACTGGAGTCCAATTCTCGAGATTTTTTGTATGGGAAAACATGGCAGATGTCGCCGCAGGAAAACAATACAAAAAGGGGGGCTTGAAGGTTGGCAGCGCACTTGTGACTCCATTGGTGTCGCAAATGTCCATGGGTGGCGGCAATTGCTTACCATAAGGCGATCCGTCTGCTCGTCTGCCACCTATCACATAAAAAAACTATCCCCCTTATTACTTATGCTTATTAATGATAGTCCCGGAACAAAATCCGTACAACCCGTATATCACATAAAAATAGATAGTACACCCAGATACTGGACAAACACAAGTGTTCACCACACTAATGACTGTCTAGAGTGAGAATCGAACCCGCGACATTTAGCTCCTGAGGCAGGGTTTCTACCAAATGCCCCATCAGTCAGTCTATGTTAGTCGAGCTATTCCGGGGCCTATAGAAAGTATCAGCTTCTTCCACAAGACCGAATCCAGCGAAGAGCAGTCAGAACTATCGACGACCAGGCTCTTTCCGACACGCTTGATCCTTTGTCATTGCGTAGAGATGTAGCATCGCTATGTGTCTTCTATATCTACAATGGGGAGTGTTCCGAGTAGCTGTTCGGCCTTATTCCAGCTGCAAATTTTCACCATCGTACATCACGCCAGAATTCTAAATTTCACCCACATCACTTGGATGGATTTTACTCCACCACAGTGCGCTTCTCACGCCACTTCCTACCGCGCGTAGTAAAACTATCGAACCAGCTACCAACGATGGTGTTTCCGAACAGATACGACCTGGTGATCTTCAAGAAAAGAGCTTATTCCTCCCTTAAGAGCCGGCAACGCATCTGTGTGCCCTGTGTGTCACAAATGTCCATGGGCGGCGGTAATTCACTTACTTTCGGGTGAGCCGTCAGCTCGCTTGTCTGCCATTATGTAAAAAAAAAATGATGCTGTGTACCGCAAAAATCTACCTACTCTATCCTCATCCTAGCGTGTAATTCCCAGTTGCGTATAAAACTGTACGATGCCGTGTAGTCCCCGGCAGAGTAGAATAGGCCACCCTCACTCTTACCGAGGTGTCGTAAAAGGCGACTAAGGTAAAGCTGCTGGCATAAGCATCAGCACCCAGAGAAGGAAAACTCTGCATTTATATCAAAACCCTCGCCAACCCGTCTGCCAAGCGTGGTGAGTATGGCAATTACCCCTCATGTGATTGAGGGAGGCCCGTGCCCCAGCAGTGGGGACTTAAATGGGCTGACGATGAAGATGATGATGATGTATAAAACTGTCACTCTGAAGCCCGGGGTACGCTTGTACTTACCATGATTCTTGATTTGGGAAGTCTGGTAATTAAAATGAAGCTGTTAAGGGTTGCGAAGGTCAGACAGCACTAGTCTGACCTTCGCAACCCTTTTACAGGGGTCCTAGACCATATGAATCATGTTTACACCTTTTAGAAACTATCCGAAACGTACAGATTTCCTCACGATGTTTTCCGTCGCCGAGCTAATGGTAAAACATACACGCATAGATTTCAAAAATACAGAGATGCATGCTCGGATTCGAACCCGCAATGCAAGGCGACTTACTTAGTTGCCTACTTTTTGATTCCAAGTGTTACTAAGGGCTGATTTTTGTTCCGTAGTTAAAGTGGACTAAATGGTTTTTTTTTATGCTAGAGGCGACAAACGAGCAAGCGAGTCACCTGATGGAAAGCAATCATCGCCGCCCATTAACATCCGCGAAATCAGAGAGATCGCTAATGCGTTGCCGGCCTTTTAAAAAGGAGTACATTCTTCTCATGATGGCCCCTAAGTCGTAGCCGTCGGGAAAAACTCCCATAGGTAAACTGTTCCACAAAACTGAGGTACGGGGTAGAAAGTTCCGCGAAAAACTCACAGTATTCGACCGCCATCCATCGAGATGATGAGAATGGAATGACAATCGCTGGTTAAAATCGAATGGTTATAGAAAGTAACAAATAAAATGTGTTTTTTCAGCAATAGGCCGTCACTTTAACGATTGGTAATCACACCCCCGTATGGTCGTTCTGAACCACTGAGCTCCATATTTACAATAAAGTTCATTTCATTTTGATTACTTTTAGAGTGGCAAAACATTGTAATTTAATAAAACGTTAAGCGAAAACCTGTGTCGCATCGGCAGGGAGTCAAAGCTGAGTGTGACGGGGTAACTTTGGTAACAAACTGTTGCTTTACAAGGTTAACGAAATATGGCACCGATAGGTTCGAATTTTAACGGCACTTCTCTTATTAAAAAAAGTTGCGCAGTAAATTTTGTAAGAGGCTGACTTATGCGGAAATAATAAAAATAATAGTCCTGCAAACGATTTCGGCTAAGGCGGCCAATCTCGACGATCAGCCACTTACGCAGAATACATCATTGTACTCAAGTGTGTGCGCAAACACAAGTGCACTCTATTTTTCTATACCCTCATAATCCGATGGGACACTAGTGTGACGGCTCAACTTGCTTTCTGAGGCCGCCAACTTCCAGACTCCGGGCTGCAACTAAGAATTATGCTGAAATATGGCTGTTAGAGAAGTAGAAATTCGGTCATTTATTTTGTTATTGTGAGGTCTCACTTGGTCACCGTTTGTGATTGTTTTTTTATCTTATTACATACAGGGTGTATACATATGTGAACATTTACATCCCTTTAACTACGTGTTCGAACAACCATTCTGAACAACATTTGTACTATAATAATATTATTATCATTGACAATCCAAAAAATAAATAAAAAATCAATATAATCTGATATCTCTCATAAATTAATCATCACCATCATCATCATCAGCCCATTTAAGTCCCCACTGCTGGGGCACGGGCCTCCCACAATCACATGAGGGGTAATTGCCATACTCACCACGCTTGGCAGACGGGTTGGCGAGGGTTTTGATATAAATGCAGAGTTTTCCTTCTCTGGGTGCTGATGCTTATGCCAGCAGCTTTACCTTAGTCGCCTTTTACGACACCTCGGTAAGAGTGAGGGTGGCCTATTCTACTCTGCCGGGGACCACACGGGACGGAATTGACCTGAATGTATGTAAATTATTATTATAAGCTTTATAACTTACTACCGCGGAGACTTATTATTGGCACTGTTTTTTCTTATTGATATAAGTTTAGTGTATTATTTAACTGGTAGTCTTCCACATAAATTAATACAAATAAATTATAAATTAATAAAGGAAAATTAGACTACTATTTTTAGGAAATGGCATGGGGTATCTTAGTTCTATAGAATACAGCAAAAAAAATCTAGCCGGCGCTTGTCTTTTATTGCTCATAAGCTTTCACTTTTCTTGTAGCTAAATTCTTACTTCGAAGAAACAATAATAACATTCTTATATCTCTGAAGTAAGAATTTAGTTATCTAAGAGAAAATGGTTTATGGAAACGTATTTCGATAATGATTAAATAACACGGAAAAGAGGGAAACATTTACGAAGATCGAACAGTAAAGATTTACGCAGGGATTAACTCATGAAGAATAAATAAGAATGAACAAAGAGATAAAGGACTTTTCCCGAAACCTTCGTGCGTCGTATGGATCTATACAACAGGGTACTTACAAACAGGGTGTATCGGTAAACAGTAACATCCCTTTACCATCACTTTTAATATTTTTTGATAAGGTTGCTAATGTGTTGCCTACGACAAACACAACTCTGCCAATAACGAGTGATTAAAGTCAGTTTTTAAATATATAATTGATTAGATAGACCGGCGTGGCGAGTTTAAATCTTTGTCGCCGCCTAAGTCGCTTACCGACTTGTTGATCTGTGCATGCCGTGGCAGTATGGCAACATTATAACATGTAGATGGATATAAAAATAAGATCATCCATGTAAGGTGTATGCTTTGTTGGTTGTCCTTAAATAATTAATTAGGTAGTTGGTAGAAGATGCGGTTAAAGGGATTTTTATATGTGATTGGTGGCAGAAGAGCAGACGGATCACCTGATGGTAGGATGGATTGCCGCCGCCCATGGACACTCGCGACACCGGTGGAGCTGAGCACAAGTGCGCTGCCAATCTCTAAACCCCCCTATCCCCCGGATTGGGCCTCCGGTACCCTCGCTCACGCAACGAAACGGCACAATGATGGTTCACGTCGGTTTTCTGAGAGGCCGTGGTATCACTCTGAAAATGTAATATGAGGATCCGGAGATATAAATGTTTTTCGATACACTCTGTATAGTTCTATATTTCCAGTAAATTTCGCGCTACCAAAGAAGAAAAAGCGCGCTTCAGTCGCCTTCAACATTCCAATTTGAGCTTTAAAATCATAAACATAAGGAATATCAAATTGTAGTTTCGTATTTTTCATGCGCGGCTTCGTTCCAGGCGCGGACGAAATAACATTGAATATTTCAACGACTGCTCTTTAACGTTGTATTGATTTTAATAGTCATCATAACATTCAATGTTTTGAATTACCGCAACAAAACCGGTTCATATTTGTAAAATAGATATCGTATGTAAGTACGGCGTCACGTCGAGTTACCCTTGTTAACCTTTGGACCGTCCTTATGTCTGGGGTACAAGTGCTATATTTCCACTGCAGGACGGTATCTTGATCTAACGCTGACTGTATGTACGTGTATTTTGTGTGTGTTACAGGTCTATGAATCGTGATAATGATTATAATTTCTTCTTACCAAATTACTTTGTTTTCATGAATTTGCATATATAATGGGGCTCGGAACATTACATTACATCTTCCTTCAATACTATTTATAAAGAGATAACTCTTACAGACAGCGGCTAGCGCTTATAGGTTATCTAAAAACACAAAACGCTTGCGCGATGTAATCGACAACTAGCGCCATCTATTGGCATAATGTTGGATGTCCCGAAATAAGTTTAGGGTGGGCCACTAGCGCAGTAGATAAATACGCTAAAGCAATATCGACATTCTGCCATTTTCGGCAAATTACCGTGTCGGTATAGGGTTGTCCTCTTATTTTAGAAAATGTTATTCTTTCCAGACATTAGCAAGAAGTTTAAAAAAATTAAATACAAAACATGTATGCAAAGGTACAGTTTCTCCAATTTTATAACTTACACCAATGTACCTGCGCAGAAGTCTTATTTTCGAAAACTACGACAAAATCCTAACCAATCACAACGCTTCATTTATGAGCGACAAAAATTACAATTTCTTATTAGTTGATGCGTTAGCGCCATGTTCGGTGCGAGTGCGGTCAAGAAAGAGATAGCATTCCTCTCTGGATTTATTGTATTTGATCTTAATGTAACGCAATTAGGTCTGCATTTCAACTGCTTTCACAATCGTAAGCAATCGGATTAAATTTGCTCTTCTGCGTAGACGAATTTTACCGATGTAACTTATAAACGTACACTACACAAAATGATGGCTAAAGTTGCAAAAAGACCCACCAATATGTGATTGTGATCGTAAATCGTAAATTACAGCAAATACGTCCATATCCGTATATGGCCATATGGCCGTGTGGTCCCGGCAGAGTAGAATAGGCCACCCTCACTTCTACTGAGGTGTCGTAAAAGGCGACTAAGGTAAAGCTGCTGGCATGATCATCAGCACCCAGAGAAGGAAAACTCTGCATTTATATCAAAACCCTCGCCAACCCGTCTGCCAAACGTGGTGAGTATGGCAATTACCCCTCATGTGATTGAGGGAGGCCCGTACCCCAGCAGTGGGGACTTCAATGGGCTGATGATGATGATGATGATGACGTCCATATCACAACCCCCCTATATCACTTTCCGAAAAACTTGTTTTCATAACAGGTTTTCATTACATCACGCCAGTCATGTTTCTACCGTTTCGGTTTACTTGCAAAGCTTGTCTTGATAATCAATTTTAGTTTTTATATACCCGACATCCCGCTTGGATCAGTGGTAGTGAACGCTGCCTCTGGTGCGAGGGTTGCGGGTTTGTTCCCGCACAGTACAAACATTTGTGTGCATGAACATGTCTTTTGTATTGGTCTGGGTGATTTCTATGTATTATAAGTAGTGTATTTACAAAAGAAAAGTATTAAATGTATATATTTGTGATTCCGCTGTTGATTCCGATATCCGTAACGCAGGTAATTGAGCTACCTATCTCGGAGTCAGATCAATGTATATTGTATGTGATGTTCTGAAATATTCATCTATGTATATTATATATAAAGCTAAATTACGACTGACTCACTGACTCAATGCAGGTTTATGAAAATTGGAGAAAAAAAAAAACAAAATGGCGGAGGTTTTTGCGAAATCAACTTTATTTATATACATAGTACCTATAGACAGCATAACAAAGCTTGTTATAGGCACTGTATTATAGATAAATGAGTAAGTATGCTTATCTTGAAGTCCTTGTGATTATTGGCCGTTCAGTGAATGAACGAGCAGAAAAAGTTTTCAATCGATTATCTTCATCATCATCATCACAACGCAGAGTGGTTAGAGTATCGAACACAGGGTGTCAGATTCGATTCCCGCTTAGGTGTTTATGGTAAATGTTGAAAAAGAGACCAAAAACAGACAAAAATTCAATTTATGTTTTGCCCCACATAATTCAATTCAGTTGCAAGGTGTTATTCTAATTATGATAATGGAACTGAAAAATTTACTTTCCTGAAACAGCGAGGTCGTGACGAACACGCTCGCTTTTTCATAATAGCAATGCCATTTGGAAGTCCATTAGGTTTTTATTACGGAACTCGTATAATAAGGTCGAATGCCCAAAATGTAGGTAAATGTAATATATTAACAGGTAAAAATGCATCGATAAACAGAGTGGTCCTATGATGCCTTTCTGTTAGGCTAGTAGTCCCATATGGATGTGAAATATGGACTTTAAAAGATAAGGCCACAAAGCGCTTATTTCCTGTGCGGATAAAGAATGGGATCAGAAATCTCACCCCACGAGTGCGAGTATAGACGCAAATAGTGTGCGAGCGAGAAGTGAATAGATGCGCCGCCATTTCTGATCCCATTCTTTATCCGCACAGGTTGTAGAAGCTTTTAAGATGTGGTGCTACCGTCGCATGCTCCGCATTAGTTGGGTACATAAAATCTGTAACGAGATTGTCCTCCAGCGCGTCAGGCAAACCCGGAAATTGATGCAGGCCGTCAAAAATGGAACATTGAATATCTCGGTCACGAGAGGTTAGGTACAGTCTACTCTACCTCGTAATGATGGGAAGAGGCGTCCTGGACGCAGGAAAAAATCGTGATTGCGAAACATACGGGAGTGGACCTAGTGAAGCATTAAGAAACGATTCTTATAAATTCACCCCCTAAAGGGGTAAAACGGGGGCTTTAAGTTAGAATGGAACTTAGCCGTTTTTGAAGTTATTAATGAACCGAAACGAAGTAGGCGAGTGGTCTTATAAAAATGTTTTAATGGTAGATAAAATGTATACTTAATATTTAATATAAGAATAAGAAAAATCTGATTTATCTAACGTTATTCAGTTTATTGATCCCTCAAGACGACGAAAAAGCTTCATCTATAAGCTCACGTACAGTCAGAGAATAATAAGGTTCGTCATCTTAAGGTAGATAAATTTTCGTTTGCACGACAAGAATCAGTTATACCAACATACCGTTTTAAAAAGATCTGCCAACCTTTTAAAAATGTAGCAGGCCTCCTACAAGGTGGACCGACGATCTGGTGAAGATCGCGGGAATCCATTGGATGCGGGCGGCTCAGGACCGATTTATGTCCAGCAGTGGACGTCTATTGGCTGATGATGATGATGATGATATTCAGAATAACACATTAGTCTGGTCCCTGTGTCCCTATTTAAGGGTTTCGATGGTATGACAGTTATCATTGCATTATCATCATTTCAGACACCTCAGCTGGACTCCTCCAATGTTCTCCACACAGATCGATTCAATTTCGCTTGCATCAAGGAAGGTCGTCGGCTGCCATGACTGCGACTCCCTATAATACACTGCCTGTCACAATCAATAGAGGAAAGAATAAAGGCAAGAGAGGACCCCATTATAATAAATCCAAATAGGACAGGTGTGATATCGATTTTTTGGTATATTATACTCGTCGCTTGGTTAGTTATTTTCCAGAAATTAAAGATTTTATAGAACTTATCTGTCCAAGTACTGTAACCCTCTACTTTCCACCTCTTCAAAATTTCTTTCTTTTTCAACTTAATGATCAGAAATGGCGGCGCATCTATTCACTTCTCGCTGGCACTCGTGGGGTGCGAGTATAGACGCAAATAGTGTGCGAGCGAGAAGTGAATAGATGCGCCGCCATTTCTGATCCCATTCTTTATCCGTACAGGTTGTAAAACTAATTTTATTTATATTATTATAAACATTTGACACATACTGGCTAACAGTTTCCCAAAACGCCAGATGTGCTCGTTGTCATAATTACACATATTATATCATAATTGTAAAAACAAAATTCATACTAAAAACTAAATTACATATTTTACGTTGGTTAGAATGGAATATAAACAATGTCAAGGTTAATAATAGTTTGTCAGAATATAAAATTGGAATAATAATTAGAGTTCAAATTAACAATGTCAATAAAAAAATTATACAAATAAAATAAATACAAACAAATAATATGAATTAATATATTAAAAAGTATATAAACAATGTCAAGATTAATATTACAGTTTGTCAGAATATAAATTAGAATAATAATTAGAATTCAAATTAAAAATATGAATTGATAATATTACAAGTAAATTAAATAATCTTTACAAAATAATACTAATTGATAAAAGTTTACATTTTATAAGTATTGCTAACATATAGAAAGACTTTCCTTAATAATAGTTCAAAGTGGTCAGCAAATAGGTGTATAATAATGTAATAATGGTAATGTTATGAAATGAGGACCTAGTATCGTGCACTCAACGATAAAGGCGAATTACAGGTTTGAATGGACGAATGTAGGAAATTTCTAAATTTGACTCTTAATTTTTTATTAAATGTTACACAGACTTTTGGCTTCATTATGATGTGGTTTAGAAAATATTTTTTTTATGTGGCAGACGAGCAGACGAATCACCTGATGGTAAGCGATGCCGCCGCCTATGGACACCCGCAACGCCAGTGGAGTCACAAGTGCGCTGCCAACCTTTAACCCCCATTTCCCCCGGATTGGGCCTCCAGTTTTGGATTTTGGAATTTTGGAAGAATGAGAACACAAAAAAGTTACCTAATGATTTTTACAGCTTCATATTTTTATTTGTAGAAAGTTGGATGCATGATCCGAAACTTTTTAACTGTCCTATTCACCTTCACACACTGAATGGACTTATAGTGTTGTGAGAAACCCGACTTTTCTTTATGTACCTAATATGCTCACAAATTCTGATAATGGACAACATTTCAAATTTTTAACATGTCCATATTGTTTTTTTATATGAAAGTAGACATAAAATGAACAGACCCATATTTTTTCTTTTTTCAAAATTTGTCCATTTTCATGCATAAAATAATTATTGAAATTCTTTTTATTCTAAATAGACGTAAGCGCCAAATGACGTCATCGGACGGCTGAATATAGCGATATTCCTTTGCTTATCATTGTTTTAATAAAAAAAAGGTACTACTGTCAAAGGTAAATAATAATAGTGTCAACATTGTCAACGTCATTCATACATTCAACGTTGACAAGTTGTCTTTTTTTTTGACAGTTACATGTCATGAGTTTGGCATTACGTAAATTTAAAACTATAATGTGCTAAGCAAAGAAATATTTTACATTCTGCCGTCCGATGACGTCATCTTACGTTTTTTAGTTTTTAATTTTTTTCTCAGTAAATAAGCAATATAAAAAATGAATAAATATATATTCGAGCAGCGGAAAAGTAAACAAAGAATTGGTATTTTTTGTTTCAGAGCTTAGCAATTTTGAAATGTTGTCCATTGGTATCAGTTTCCACCCAATTAACCTGCTATACCGAATTAGCAGGATTAAGTACTTGTGAGTAAATCCCAGGACTGTCATTGAAGTGAACCTAACGCCGAGTAATGTCTTCTCCATTGAGTTGATAGCTCGGAAAGGTAATTTTGTGACTAATTTAATAATTACACTCGGTGGGGAGATGAAAATGGTTGTAACAAGAATAATTTTGTTTCTCCTCATCTAAGCGATTCCGAGCAGACGTACCACCTAATGGCAAACGATTGCCGCCGCTGCATCGATAGTTATATTTTTCTATCGATGCTTTAGGTGAACCAAAAAGCCGAAAAACGTGCGCGATGCAATCGACACCCAACGCCATCTATTGGTACTAATTGGGACTATTACAGAAATAGAACCGGGTTTCACAAACTGAAGTCCCGAAACAAAGTGATTACGGGACACTAGTATATATACTCTATTATGCATTTGTAGTTTTTACAGCACGCCCTCTCCTTTATATCCCCTTTGCAATAGTCCAACATTTTAATTAAGTTCTTCAAACAAAAGTTTTACAGCGTCAGTTAGTCACTCTACCTGTCTAATGAATTACAGCTTTTTAATCCACAACTCTTTGGCATTGAACATAAGGTCTGAAATTAAATGGAAAATAAAAATATGCCTCTGCTGAGCAATTTTAACTCTTCTTTGGTTCAAATAAAGTTTATCTAAAGGTTTCGACAAAAAAATCATTTCATTTGATAATAATTCATTTAGAACTTTGCCAGATTCTTTTTTTTCTACTTCGATAGAATTGTTGGTATTTAAAATAAAAAAGGGGTTTTTAAAATCCATTTTTTCATTCCAAGGCGAGGATTTTGATATAAATGCAGAGTTTTCCTTCTCTGGGTGCTGATGATCATGCCAGCAGCTTTACCTTAGTCGCCTTTTACGGCACCTCGGTAAGAGTGAGGGTGGCCTATTCAACTCTGCCGGGGACCACACGGCGTTGTTTGTATTGGTCTGGGTGTTTGCTATGTATTATAAGTATGTATTTACAAAAGAAAAGTATTATATGTATATATTTGTAATCCCACTGTTGATTCTGATATCCGTAACACAGGTGCTTGAGCTACCTATCTCGGAGTCAAATCAATGTATGTGATGTTGTGAAATATTTATTTATTACCTACCATCAGGTGAGATTGTGGCCAAATGTCTGGCTATTCTAATAAAATAAATCTACAACCGCTGCACTAGCGTAGACTATCACCAGTTCAGTGGGTTTTTAGGGTTCCGTAGCCAAAATGGCAAAAACGGAACCCTTATAGTTTCGTCATGTCCGTCTGTCCGTCTGTCCGTCTGTCCGTCTGTCACAGCCGATTTACTCGGAAACTATAAGTACTACAGTGATGAAATTTGATGGGAATATGTGTTGTATGAACCGCTACAAAAATATAACACTAAATAGTAAAAAAAAGAATTGTGGGTGGGGCCCCCCATACATGTAACTGAGGGATGAAATTTTTTTTTTCGATGTACATACCCGTGTGGGGTATCAATGGAAAGGTCTTTTAAAATGATATAAAGTTTTCTAAAAAACATTTTTCTTAAAGTGAACGGTTTTTGAGATATCAGCTCTCAAAGTCGTAAAAAGTATGTCCCCCCCCCTCTATTTTTATAACTACGGGGTATAAAATTCTAAAAAAAATAGAGGTGATGCATGCTAATTAACTCTTTCAACGATTTTTGGTTTGATCAAAGTATCTCTTATAGTTTTTGAGATAGGTTGATTTAACTGTAATTTTGGACTTTGCTGCTACGGAACCCTTTGTGCGCGAGCCCGACTCGCACTTGGCCGGTTTTTTACTGTTGTTTTACAATGTTATTCTGGGAAACGTGTGGCGAATTGCAACGGAAACGTTCCGGTTTATTACACGGCAGCCAGGCACGCAAGCGGAAATTTCTCTGAGACTAGCTGCTTACATTTGAACTGGGGTTTTTGAAAAGGACTTTTTATATTGGAGCAGAATTCTGTACTTTGCATAGTAATGCAAAGTAAAAAAAAATATATATATAAAGTGCTATTTACGTCTCGTTATCGTATCTATAGTGTATATAACACCCTGTTGATCTAGTGGTTTAAGTACCGGGCCGTGATGAAGAAAGAGAGAGTTAAAGAACTCTTTATCTTGAAACTTTATTTCCTCTATAATATATCCTTCTCCAACCGATTACGGCTACGGCGGCCAACCACAACGATCAGCCACGTACGCAGGATATATTATAGTGCTCAAGAGTGCGCAAACACTAGTGCACTCTCTATTTCCTTACCCTCATATTCCGATGGGACACTACTGTGACACGACCAGAGAGGGATTGGGCGCAGGACCAACGGCTTAACGTACAAGACCGCCAACTTCCAGACTCCGGGCTGCCACTAAGAATTTCTTACCGAAAACTTAGGTACAAATTTTTGGCCCGGCCCGGGGATCTAACCCGGGACCTATTGCGCAGCCGTCGCTTTAAAGTGCAATCCACTAACAACTGCGCCACCGAGGCAGTCCATTTTGAGGCATTTCTTCTATGTGCCTACATTAAAGACACAATAATTTAACATTTTACCATAGACATGCACCCTAAATAGACTGTGCCTTTTCATAGAATGCTGTATTTGAAAAACCTCGCGAAGCCATCAGTACTGGGGTGAAGTACTGGGCGACGTTTTTTCTCTACCGCACCTTGTATAGAATCTGCATCAGGGCCGGTTGTATCTCTTTCACACTCAGTGACGTTTTTCCCAAAAATGGCGTATAAAGCGCGCGTTTTATCGTTCTATAAATTTTACCTATGGAACTAATTAAAAATTGAGCCCGCCTGATTGATTCAATGACTACACGATTTTTAGTGCATGTGTAACAATAAGTGACTTTTACTGTCATATGAATAAAGTTCACTTTTCTATCAAACCTTTACGACAGTAATAAAACACGAGGTGTATTGCTTTATCTACTAGTCGTACTGGCATTACAAAGACTAGGATCGGAAATGTCAGAGTTGGCTGGCGACAGAACTTACGCTTGATATCCAAGCCGGTGATGTGCGGGGATTTTATTCAAGTATTTTTTATTGTTGGGGATTAAACCTCTACGGCCTCCTCTCTCAGACGAGCAGACGGATCAACTGATGGTAAGCGATTGCCACCGCCCACATACACCCGTGACACCAGTGTAGTCACAAATGCGCTGCCAACCTTTAAACCACCCTTTTCCCCCGGATTGGTCCTCCGTTCCCAGGCAATACAAGAAAAGTGTAAAAAGTATTATTTGTTTTTGCGCGCATAACGATAGGTAAGTATCACAGACGAACTTAAATTACTAAGAACTATTTAATTACACATATTTTTTTACAAAGAAAACCATGCCCCAAATCGCTGCCCACAGGCAACGTGCCCAGGAAACTTAGCATATTTGCTTTTAAACATCTCTGTCATAGAGATGATTTTAAAAACGATATGCAGCTTCGAACAAACAAAATACTTTTATTGCTTGTTAAATCAAACTGTTTTACCCAAGGAACATTGGGTTAAACTAAAAAACACCTTCCTATACAAAGTGTACCGATCAGCTGATCACTTTTGTATGGGAAGGAGATTTTTTTTTGCACGGTGTATAATAAAATACCAAATTCCATTAAATGACTTCCACCTTAGTTTTTATTGTAAGTGGCTACTCAATTATCTTTACTTAGAAAAAATATTCCTCGACAGGAATCCCTTGGATGCGGGAGACGCAGGAGCGATCTGTGTGGAGATCATTGGGGGAGACCTGTGTTCAGCAGTGGACGACGTCTATTTTGCTGAAATGATGATGATTGTTTAAACCTATTAATAAAGACATAAATAAGAATCTAAGTAAAATACATACATGTAAATAAAAACAGAAACAAATATATTCATAATGAAAATAACATGAACTGTAAAATGTCTATTGCTAATTGTAGTGAACATTCGTTCCTCATTCTTCCAACAGATGGCGTTGTGCATAAATACATCGCGCAAGTAAATTTTTTTTCCAATAAGCTTAGTACATAATTGTTACATGAAAATTGGTGTTTTTATTAATGATGATGAAATAAATATTATTTTGTTTTATTTATTAGTTAGTATTTTAAGTGTATTAAAAAATGCATAGCTTAGTTTAATACTAGGTATTACGAAAAGTTTTTAATTTACATTTTTATGAGGAATTTATAATATTTGTATTCCAAAAATTGCAAGCTTTTTAACCTGGCTAAACAGGTATAGTGCAACTTTTATATTATTATGACCATCTACAACCACTGTAACCACACTGTTAAGGTGACGGGTAGGGCACACTAGCGACACCAATCGATTATAACTTTTAGCTACTAAACCGTATCTATTTTAAACAATTTCGGGGTTACAACCTCTTGGCAAACAGTTATACTATTTATTTATTTATGTGACTGTATCCCTAAATGTAGCTGTAAGTTTTTCAAAAACTTGTAAAATAAAATAAAATATTAAATAGCCATACACAAATGTTGGGTCCGTGCACAAACGCGAAAACTTGATTCACGCTAAAAGTGGCCGCTTTTAGCGTGAACAATTTTTCGCGTACAAAAACAGACCCACCATTTTGTGCATGGTTATTTAATAAATAGTATAAGTGTTTGCCGAGAGGTTGTAACCCTGAAATAGTTTAAAATAGATCCGATTTAGTAGCTAAAAATTATAATTGGCGTCGCTAGTGTGCCCTACCCGTCACCTTAAGCAAACAACATTAATCCTTAAGATGACAAAAGTAAGTTAGTCCATGATAGTAGCAAGTTTGAGAAATATAGGTAGTCTGTGTGATGTGGATGGAAAGGTGAAAGCTATAATAGACACGAAGACAGGCCCTAAAATTATATTATTGCTAGCGAAATGATGACATTAACTATGCCAACTGAAATAGAAAATATTTCGTGTATCTTTTTCTCAATCTAACATTGATATCGACTTTAATGTAGTAGTGTAGTTTTACTGGACAATGGTATAATAGTTTCCGCCATATTTTGAACCTTATGTGTCATGGCATAAGAGCGAAAACCAATGAAATTTTTCATTGACTCATATCCGATTAAGGGTTAAAGTCCAATTCATATTGTTAAATTATCAAAAATGTGATTATTATTGGAAAGCTCAACAAATAAGCAACATTTGTTTTTTGAATGTAGTTTCCTTAATGCAACATTTTGCCTAGAAGTTATACAAAACAAAATACTGAGCGATGATGTCACGCCTCAGTGTTTTATATGAAGCGTTTATGTTTTACTTCAAAGCGTGATTTTCAATTACAAAAGTGCATCACAACAAAAGGGTTTATTTAATTTCTTCCTTTTCTGCGGGATGTTAGGGCTGGTGTTAGAGTTTTAAACCGCTCTAAAAGCCTTTGTTGTGGTCGCCACTAATTTGCGGTTGAGGCCGACAGCTTAAACTTGTATTGTGAATCATCTTTTTGCTAACCCCCGACGCAAAAACGACGGGGTGTTATAAGTTTGACGTGTCTGTGTGTGTGTCTGTGTGTCTGTCTATGGCATCGTAGCTCGCAGAACAAATGAACCGATTTAGATTATGTTGTTTTTTTGTTTGAAAGATGAATAAGGAGGAAGTGTTCTTAGCTATGTTGAATAAAAATCGATCCAAGATGGCCGCCGTCACAAAGATTTGGATTTTATGTTTTAACACAACTCCCACAATATGAGTATCATATAAAAAGGGCTTGAGTAGCAGAATATATTCATTGTGAAACGATTTCAAATCCAAGATGGCCGCCGTCAGAAAATGACGAATAACCTATTTGTTGTTCCAACTGCCTCAATATAGGTATCAAATGAAAGAGCTTTAGTTGTGTCGGGGGCTTTTTAAATTTTCAATTTTAATTGGACTAAAGTGATTAAAGTTCTAACTACTAATGTAGCATTGCCCAAAAAATTGCAAGCTTCAAGTAGCAGTAGGCAGGGCACATTGCCACTTAAAAGGAGAGTCGACCAGTCATCATCATCATCATCAGCCCATTTAAGTCCCCACTGCTGGGGCACGGGCCTCCCTCAATCACATGATGGTAATTCACATGGGGTAATTGCCATACTCACCACGCTTGGCAGACGGGTTGGCGAGGGTTTTGATATAAATGCAGAGTTTTCCTTCTCTGGGTGCTGATGATCATGCCAGCAGCTTTACCTTAGTCGCCTTTTACGACACCTCGGTAAGAGTGAGGGTGGCCTATTCTACTCTGCCGGGGACCACACGGCATCTGTCGGGGACCACACGGCACGGCAATGTTTGGCTATTCTAATTAAAAAAATAAAATAAAGGTCAAGTGACACCTGGTTTTTCCCTCGACCAGTCATTGGGGCAGAAAGATCCTCAAGTGGAGGTCGCGTAGGTACTGGTAGCCACAGCCGAGGCAAACCACAAGAGAAGGCGGACCGATGACCTACGTGAATGTCACGAGAATTCCTTGGATGCGAGCGGCGTAAGAAAAGATCTGCGTGGAGAACATTGGGATAGAACTATGACTAACAATGGTCGTCTATCGGCTAAAATGATGATATTAGTATTCATCAGTTGAACGAAAATATCATTATAAAACTCTTTGCCCAAATCTGCTTGTATATGCTTAGGTTTTCTAGATGATTTTTGAAAAATCTGTTGCATTGCGTTGGCAACACATTTTTTTTCTTTAGATTTTAAAGTACTTGCCCAAACATACTTCGACAAAGTATCTATCACTACTAATATGTAATTGTGTCCTTTATTATATTGTGAATATTTTTGTAAATCTATGAGGTCAGCTTGCCATAAATCATCAATTCCTTTTATAACGGTGCATCGTCTTGGGAATTTTCTTCTGGCTACTTTATGAAGTTCATCAATTATGTCCTTTTTGCTTATTTTTGTTAGTTTTCACGTGGAATAAATTATCTATTTCCGACTTTGAGTAAAATAATTTATTTAAATGATCTGTTGTAAAGGTTTTCAGATTCTTTAAATGAAATTTAACTTCGAGCTTTACTTTTACAATTTATTTCTTAATTCATTGAACTGTTTTGTCTAAATAAGCTTTGTTTACTGTTTCGTCGTCTTCGGTTGGATATGATAACCATTTTAATCTAGAAGATTTTAAATCTTAGTGTCCGGTATCTGATTTTACCAATGTTTCGTTAAAGTTTCCAATGTATTATAGTTTCCTATTTCTAAAAGACAACCGATTTCGACAACCGATGGGGTAAACGAGTTCTGGAGTGGAGACCGCTTCTTGGCAAACGTAATGTAGGGCGCCCTCTGGCTAGGTGGGGGGACGATCTGCGCAGGATGGCTGGCAAGAGCTGGATGCGAGAAGCCATGGATAGATCACAAAGTGGCGAACAATTCGAGAGGCCTACGTCCAGCAGTGGACTGCGATGGGCTGATGATGATGATGATGATGATGATTTCTAAAAGATGATAGCTGAGTGAGTACGAACGTGCGAAAATGCTAGTCATAGATTCGTTTGCTACCCGGTAATACGTCCAACGTAGGTAGATGAACGAAAAAAAGAAACTGCAGCATTTTTAACAAGCCTTGCATGCTGAAGCAATAAACAAACGCGTTAAATCTTTCTACGTAGTTATTTCCCGAATGGGGCGAAATACTGAAATTTTACATGCGGTCTTATTACACCTGATATCACAGTTAAAACTGACTTGACAGTGAAGTATTTATAATATGTTTAGCAGCAAATCTAAAAAAAAACGTATGAACCATCTTTCTAATACTGTTTAGGTATTTCTGTTTTAATTTACAATATTAAATTAAATTAATTTAAAATTACATTAAAATTGAATTAAATTAAAATACTTAATAATAATTCTCACAACATCTCATACGTTAACCTGATTCCGTACTAAGTAGCTTAAGCACTTGTGTTACAGATATCAGACAACAGAGGAACACAAATATATACTTAAATACATATATTACACCCAGACACCGAACAAACACAAGTGTTCATCGCACGAATGTTTGTCCAGGGTGGGGATCGAACCCACGACCTTTGGCGTAAGAGGCAGGGTCACTACCAATTGCGCCATCCGGTCAGTCAAGACTTAATTAATGCTGTGTCTCGTAAGTGAGCATAATTGAATAGCATAATCAGCCGTGTGGCCCCCGGCAGAGTAGAATAGGCCACCCTCACTCTTACCGAGGTGTCGTAAAAGGCGACTAATGTAAAGCTGCTGGCATGATCATCAGCAACCAGAGAAGGAAAACTCTGCATTTATATCAAAACCCTCGCCAACCCGTCTGCCAAGCGTGGTGAGTATGGCAACTACCCCACATGTGATTGAGGGAGGCCCGTGCCCCAGCAGTGGGGACTTAAATGGGCTGACGATGAATCTAGGGGAAAGGAGAGTTTTAGGTAAGCAGTGTACTTGAGACTGCACTGTCACATGATTACGTACTTTTGTACTTTTACGGATAGGTATTAGACAACAGTTAATTTTTATGTAAATTGTTTATTTCAATAATATATGAACTTTCCTCACTGACAAATATTGCACTGGACCTGAGTGAAATATGAGAGTACAGAGAACCTACATGAAACGGAATACACGACCAAATCTTTATAACACCGCCCTAGTTATTATTATTATTTGATAGAAATGGGGTGGGCCCTGCGTCTCATAGCCACTGCGACTAGTAGATGATCTATTGTGGCAGCCCCGTAACCTATTACAGCACCTCATGTAGCTCCAGTTCCAGGATAAACCCGAGAATGGAGCTGATGGGGGTGCTTTTGATCTCGTCTGCTGAGATCATGTGTGCTGCCAGGTGCCGGCTTCTGCAGCGGTGCAGCGCTATGCACTCGCCGAGGACGCGGATAATCGTTTCCTCGTCCTCGCGACAGAACCATTGACAGGCGCTTTAGTTAACAAAAAGCTTAACCTAAAATGACGGAATTCACATGGATCATCTACTAGTATATTTTCAAACTGTTAGGCTATTTATACCAGAGAGAGTTCGAACTTCTATGTTTCGTTTATATAGTCTGTGCCAGATAAACATCCTCAAAAGGTCATTCAGCTTTTTTTCGACTTTGCAATAACTAAAGAAGCGATATACGACAACAAGATGACGTAAACTGGCTTTCATAATAATAAGCCTAAACTTCTGATGAAATTGTGTAAACACCTTTATTTTTTTATCGTTTACATCCCGAAAACAAAAGTCAAATGTCCTTTGCCTGAAGGTTGTCTGGTAGAAATCGCTTGCAACGATAAGACCGCCGAAATTGTACAATTAAGTATCTGTAAGCCGTGTGGTCCCTAGCAGAGTAGAATAGGCCACCCTCACTCTTACCGAGGTGTCGTAAAAGGCGACTAAGGTAAAGCTGCTGGCATGATCATCAGCACCCAGAGAAGGAAAACTCTGCATTTATATCAAAACCCTCGCCAACCCGTCTGCCAAGCGTGGTGAGTATGGCAATTACCCCTTATGTGATTGAGGGAGGCCCGTGCCCCAGCAGTGGGGACTTAAATGGGCTGACGATGACGAATGCTTAGTTTTTTTTAGTTGTGTTTAAAGTTGTGCAATAAAGTATATCTATCTGTCTATCCATTTAGCATGTTAAAATCAACGAAATAATAAAAAAAACAGCTGTTCCATACATTATTGCCGGGAGGATTTGTATGGAACAGCTGATTTTTTTTTACGATACCTATAATAATAATAATAATTCTCACAACATCTCATACGTTGACCTGATTCCGTACTAAGTAGCTTAAGCACTTGTGTTACAGATATCAGACAACAGAGGAACACAAATATATACTTAAATACATATATTACACCCAGACACCGAACAAACACAAGTGTATCATGAAGTTTTCGATAAAAATATAATGGTGTATATAGGTGGGTTGCAAAAATTTGTTGATCATGTCCTTAAAGTATTTGTTGCTCACTTTTTTGAAAAATATTCGCCAAAATCAATATAAATGAATAGTTGATGTTTTTATACCAATAACACACTTAAAAATGTCATCTAGTGTTTTAAAAGTGTGTTATTTACTTAAGAATGAATTGCAAAAGATTGCTCTAAAAAAATCAATTATTGATTTAGCAGTCTCATCTTAACTGGTGGTAAAAAATTGTTGATATAGGTGACAGACGAGCCGACGAATCAGCTGATGGTAAGCGATTACCGCCGCACATGGACACCTGCAACACCAGTGGTGTCACAAGTGCGCTGCTTACCTTTTAATCCCCCTTCCCCTGAATTGGGCCTCCAGTACCCTCACTCATGCAGCGCATACACTGCTTCATACCGCTTTTCTGTGAGGACCTGGTATTACTCCAGTCGAGCCGGCCCATTCATGCCAAAGCGTGGCTCTCCCACTGTTAAAATATATTTCTAATAACATTTGCACTACATATTGTAAATATACCTACCCTCAATATTGATGAGACTATCGACAGCTCATGTAGAATCAAGGACTTATTTCGTCGTCTTAGTAACGCGTTCAGTGGTTTAATTGATAGAACAGCCACCCGGATTGTGGAAGATGTGGGTTCGTGTCCTACCTGAACACGAGATGACATTTTTAAGTGTGTTATTTACTTAATAATATAAAGCACTTGACGGCGCTGTATCGTCGCGGTATAGTAGTCACGTGGCCAAGTTCTAAAAATGAAATTGTCTTTTCCAGTGTTCCAGGCAGCGTAAACTGTCTCCTCGCGAAATCTGCCGAGGGCACGAAAGAGCTGGCGGCTGCTCGCTCGCTCCATGATCACGTGTGTGCGCTGCGACAGCTGACATGAGCTGAGTGAGATCATGTCCACTAAGAAACACTCGCCACAGCAGAGTGAGTTCCAACTTCTATGTTCCGTTTACACATCATTATTTTTTCATCGCTTACATCTCGAAAACCACATAAAAGGTATCGAATAAAATCTATATAGCATGATAGATATAATATAGAATATCCACCCGGAAACAATTTATTTCCATAAATTGTTTCCGTTGGATTGGTTGTTGGTTGGATATTCTATATGATAGTTGATGTTTTTCGCTTATTTTGTTGATCTAACATGCTGATGATGATGATGATACAACAATAACATGACGTTAACCTGATTTATAATTTTCGTTTATTTTATTTTATTTATTTATTATTAAACTCACAAATTTAGTTTACAAATTACACTTGTCCTGATAAACTGTTTACACAGTTCTTTTAATATGGCTCTACTCGAAGATAATTTGCCAATGTCAAGTAACTTATTGAGAATAAGTAGGTAGTCAACAGTCGAATCCGTAAAAGTCAGGGTCATTAAAAAAACCCCGGTGTTTTTACGTTCTATCGACCTACGGATTTGGCGGATTCATTCTAAAAGCAATTGCGGGTTTTAAGACTCTATTAGGTCCAAGGAAGTTGTCACGAGACAACTTATATGAATAGCAGTGTTAAAAACGATACAATCCCCAACGATTTTTGTTATTAGGATCACTTTGCGGCACTTCACTGCACAAATAAACACCAAATTTTTACACTAAAAACCACCTACCACCCACCACATAAATTAGGACACCACAACACAATCATACACTAGATACAAATAAATCACACACGCACCAATAGCAAACACAAATAAGAAAAAATCAACAAAAAAAGAAGAACAAATAAAAATCCTCAAACGAAAAAAAAGGCGCAAACAGTGTCATGCCAATTTTTTTTGATGTGATAGTTGGCAAACGAGCAGACGGATCACTCACACACTCACGCAGCAAAACACAACTCAGTGTTGCTTCACACCGGTTTTCTGTAAGGCCGTGGTATCACTCCGTTCGAGTCGGGCCATTCATACCGAAGCGTAGTTCTTCCACGTTTAACAGTCAACATATAACCAGGCAGTGCTAAGTGTTCTATGACGTGGTGAAAGGTTTCGAGTTTTGGCCCTATGTCACTCGCCCACCCATGGACAGATGAGGGAGAGTCCCAGGAGTTTTAGTCGGTATACCCCCGCCTTCCGCGAGGGAGAGTCCGACATAACCCATCCGTTTACAGACGGATGGGTATGCGTAACGCATTTCTCCTGGGTCAACAAAAAAAAAAAGTGCTAAGTGTTTGCATACGTTGTGTTAAGGCATCCAGCATAAATGGCCCTTACTCACTCGTCATAATTTACGACCATAGGCCATGACGCTTTGGGGTCAGTTCAATGTGTGTAAACGTGATTCATATTTGACGTTTGGTTATCAAATACCTGCATAAATCTTCTCTAAGTTTAAAGCCTCAATTCAGTTCTCTTCACTAAGAAAAAGTTTTCAGAATTCTTGTAAATCCACTATCAAGTTCTCGAACTACGGAGAAGTTAAGAATCTATTTGTCAGGGCAACTTCTAAGTCTTAACTAAGAAAATCTGATAGGAGTAATGAACTTATAGAGAAGCGAAGGGGAATTCTGAGTTTCTAATAGAGACTATCCAAATTTAATTCAAAGTGTAGTAAATTAAAAGTGTAAGTGTGATAGTGTAAGTATTGAAAATGTAAGTGTGAAAGTGTAATTCTCGTATGTGTAAGTGTGATAGTGTAAGTGTTGTAAATGTAAATATGACAGTGTAAGTGTTGTAAGTGTGATAGTCTAAGTGTTCTAAGTGTAAGAGTGATAGTGTGTGTTGTAAATGTAAGTCTGATAGCGTAAGTGTTGTAAATGTAAATATGACAGTGTAAGTGTTGTAAGTGTGATAGTGTAAGTGTTCTAAGTGTAAGAGTGATAGTGTGTGTTGTAAATGTAAGTGTGATAGCGTAAGTGTTGTAAATGTAAGTGTGATAGTGTAAGTGTTGTAGGTGTAAGTGTGATAGCGTAAGTGTTCTAAGTGTAAGAGTGATAGTGTAAGTGTTGTAAATGTAAGTGTGATAGTGTAAGTGTTGTAGGTGTAAGTGTGATAGCGTAAGTGTTCTAAGTGTAAAAGTGATAGTGTAAGTGTTGTAAATGTAAGTGTGATAGTGTAAGTGTTGTAGGTGTAAGTGTGATAGCGTAAGTGTTCTAAGTGTAAGAGTGATAGTGTAAGTGTTGATAGTGTAAGTGTTGTAGGATTAAGTGTGATAGCGTAAGAGTTCTAAGTGTAAGAGTGATAGTGAAAGTGTTGTAAGTGTAAGAGTGATAGTGTAAGTGTTGTAAATGTAAGTGTGATAGTGTAAGTGTTGTAGGTGTAAGTGTGATAGCGTAAGTGTTCTAAGTTTAAGAGTGGTAGTGTAAGTGTTGTAAATGTAAGTGTGATAGTGTAAGTGTTGTAAGTGTAAGTGTGACAGCGTAAGAGTTCTAAGTGTAAGAGTGATAGTGTAAGTGTTGTAAATGTAAGTGTGATAGTGTAAGTGTTTTTTTTTTTTATTATTATTTATTAAGGTTTACCAGCGTTTGTTACACTGAAACTAGAAATAAAAATATAACATCACATCTTACCAACTAAGCGCAACAATCTTTTAAGGTAAACACCGCATGCAAAAGAAAGACTCATCTAAGGTTTATACCAAAACAGGTCCAAAACCATTAATAGACTAAAATTATTCTAAAGTTATACAATAAAAAGAGAAAAAAAATAAAAATAATAAAAACAATCACTGCAATTTTACATCGTGAGCCAGGTCCTACACAAAATTTGCCTAAGTTTCGCAAATGAATCGGCGTGAATATCAATCAGATCGCTATAACCATTGAGTAGTTTGCAAAGCCTAGGGACAGGTGAACTGGCTCCTAACACCGTTCTACGAAGAGGAGGACACAGCGGAGTTACGGGCTTACGGGGGGATTTTTACGAGGAACGCGAAGAGTAAATTTTCGTAGAAGTAAGGGGGAATGTATTTTATTTTGATAAGTGTAAGAGTGATAGTGTAAGTGTTGTAAATGTAAGTGTGATAGTGTAAGTGTTGTAGGTGTAAGTGTGATAGCGTAAGTGTTCTAAGTGTAAGAGTGATAGTTGTAGGTGTAAGTGTGATAGCGTAGGTGTTCTAAGTGTAAGAGTGATAGTGTTAGTGTTGTAAATGTAAGTGTGATAGTGTAAGTGTTGTAGGTGTAAGTGTGATAGCGTAAGTGTTCTAAGTTTAAGAGTGATAGTGTAAGCGTTGTAAGTGTAAGTGGATAGTGTAGTATTACTTAACAGACAATGGCAGCCAATGAACCGACGGCCTGTGGGTAGACCACCTACCGTTGGTCCAAGGGTATTGTTATGGTAGCAAGAAAACAATGAAAGAGGCTGGCAGGGGATCGAAGAAAAGGAGAAGGAAGGATAAGGAAGTTGCCTAATACTCAAAAGTGGGTGGATGTAGGCTGATATGATGATGTTTTTTTTTACCACAATCGCAACTGTGATGGAAAGCGATGATGATGTCTAGGATGACAGACGTTTGACTAAAAATGCCTGTTTAATCTTACCTTAAATAAATGTTGGCATAATAGGCCTACTTTGATCTTTTACGCGTTTATTTAGTTATATTCTATTAATAATTATAGACAACGACTCATCAATGTACTTTTTTCTTATGTGGCAGACAAGAAGACGGATCAACGCTTAGTGATTGTTGTCGCCCATGGACACCCTTAATATCATTGAAGTCATAAGTGCGCTGCATACCTTTAAACTCCCCTTTCCCCTTGATTAGGATTCCGGTACCCCCACTAACAATGAAACTAACTCAAGATAACCGAAGATAGACGAAGTCGATAGCAACAGATAGTTTTACAATATATGTATATATGAAGTCGTACTAAACCCCATTTCTATAATATTATTTATCCAATATAATGGGAAAAGGCCTCCCAATTCTCTCTCTATCATAAAGCCTCGAAGAGAGGTTTACTGCTCAGCTTTCAATTCCAACTATACATTTTATCTTTATTCTCATTTATGACTACCCTTGGCCAAATGTTCCACAATAAATTTCATATGCAAACGGAAAAAAAAGCATTTCTTTGTTATGTTCATCCCATTTATGTAATACGCACGAAGATTTAAACAATAGAGGGGAATAAGCTCGGATTCGAACCAACGATCTCCTATTTAGATGGCGCACGTTCTACTGACAAAATGCCCTACCTTGCTTGTACAGCGCCGAAATATCGCAAACTCAAAATAGCTTAGGTCCATTTAATTTTACAATAACATAAGCATTAGATAAGCCAATAGAAATATTCAGCTAGGCTGGGCAGCATTTGGTAAACTTCGTTAAGTCTTCTCGTCACCCATCCCTCAAAGTCTTAAAACGAAAGTCTTCGACCAGTGCGTCCTTCCGGTCATGACTTACGGTGCCGAGACGTGGAGACTCACGGCTGGACTAGTCCACCGGTTCAAAGTCGCTCAAAGAGCTATGGAAAGGGCTATGCTCGGAGTATCTCTGAAGGACCGCATCAGAAATAATGTAATCCGACAGAGAACCAGAGTCACCGACATAGCCCACTGAATTAGCAAACTGAAGTGGCAGTGGGCTGGTCATATTAGCCGCAGAACTGAAAGCTGTTGGAACCGTAAAGTCCTTGAGTGGAGACCGCGACTCGGTAAGCGTAGTGTAGGACGCCCTGCGACAAGATGGGATGATGACATTCGAAGGCTGGCTGGTGTGGGCTGGATGAGAGTGGCCTAAAATCGGGAGCAGTAGCGTGCATTAGGGGAGACCTATGTCCAGCAGTGGACGAGTGTGGGTTGCTGATGATGAACAATAACATTTGCAAAGACAATAACATAAGCATGACTAATAACATTAGCAAATTTAACACTATCATTAGCAATTTAACAATTACACTAACAACTTAATTATAACTTAGGTATATTTAATTTGCTCCTGGGACCAACAGCGCCAGGAGTTGGTGCGCGCATATAGTTCGAGCGATGGTCGCCAGTGTATAAGCCTTCACGGCCTTTGCCTCTTTCTGTGAGGACGTTATGTCACAGAAAGAGGCAGGCGATCGAACAACAGGAGGGTCCCCATCGCAAGTGCTCGCAGAAGGGCAAGGAGGGGAAGGAGAAGCCGACCAGATGCGCGTCGCCCCACTCTCCGAGGAATAGGCCAGCCAGCGTGCTGTACGGGGGTACTAATACGTAAACATGTCTCCTTCTCACTCTGGCGAAGAAGGGAGCGTCGTTGGTGGTTGAGTTGGTAGACCTTCAGCTTTAACCCCGACATAATGCATAAGGCGCCGACGAAAGATGGTGACGTCGGCCCATTGCACATCGGGCCGGCGACATCAACGTAAAAAACCGGCCAAGTGCGAGTCGGGCTCGCGCACAAAGGGTTCCGTAGCAGCAAAGTCCAAAATTACAGTTAAATCAACCTATCTCAAAAACTATAAGAGATACTTTGATCAAACCAAAAATCGTTGAAAGAGTTAATTAGCATGCATCACCTCTATTTTTTTTAGAATTTTATACCCCGTAGTTATAAAAATAGAGGGGGGGGACATACTTTTTACGACTTTGAGAGCTGATATCTCAAAAACCGTTCACTTTAAGAAAAATGTTTTTTAGAAAACTTTATATCATTTTAAAAGACCTTTCCATTGATACCCCACACGGGTATGTACATCGAAAAAAAAAATTTCATCCCTCAGTTACATGTATGGGGGGCCCCACCCCCAATTCTTTTTTTTACTATTTAGTGTCATATTTTTGTAGCGGTTCATACAACACATATTCCCATCAAATTTCATCACTGTAGTACTTATAGTTTCCGAGTAAATCGGCTGTGACAGACGGACAGACGGACAGACGGACAGACGGACATGACGAAACTATAAGGGTTCCGTTTTTGCCATTTTGGCTACGGAACCCTAAAAAGGAGATTCAATTTAACAATAAGTAATGTATAAAAAAATATTTTTAATTATTGCCTAAGTTTGGTTGTTAGGCAAAGTTTGCAGAGTTTAGCATAATCCGTGATTGAGCTGATAAATCAATCATCATGTTATTATTGTCCTGAATCCCGACCGATGACGAGGGTAAATTAGATGCCAGTTATAGACGTGAAGCTGCGGCTGTGACATTATCCTCTCTTCGTTTTAGTGTTCGGGTCGAAACTCGATTAATTTTATTGCGGTAAAGTTAAGTACTTATCTGCCTCCTCGTTGCATGGTCAATGCTTTAATCGCAGTTATCAAGTCATCGCTACTATGATGGGATTAATTAGGCTTGATCACCATGTTTCTCATTCCTAATTGGACCACCGGTACCCTCACTCAGTCGGCAAAACACAGGCAGGTTTCACGCTAGTTTTCTGTGAAACCGTGGTGTCACTTCGCTCGAGCTGGGCAAAAATGATAAACGAAATAAATTATTTTATAAATGTTTGGAGGGTCTTGTCGTGAATTCCGTTTCTTTAAAGGCCATCAGAACTCCGCAGACGTAGCTAAACTCGTAGCAGACAACATTGTAGTTGACTACGAAAACTGTAACAATGCGTTACAAAACTACATTCGACTGCACCGCCTTCGTAGCAGTCAATATTGTAGTTGACTACCATAACTGCAATATGGCGTCACGAAAATACAGCCCACTGCTATGCCGTAGCAGTCAATATTTTAATTGACTATGATGAGGCGTCACGAACTCAGCACTCTGCTACGCCGTAGCAGTAAATATTGAAATTGACCACGAAAATTGTTACAAGATGTTACGAAACTATAGGCCATTGCTACGTCCCTGTGGCAGTCAATATTGAAGTTGGCTACGAAAATTACAAATGAACGTTACGAAATTTCAACTGACTGCTACGCGGTAGCAATCAACATTGTAGTTGACTACGAAAATTGCTACAAGATGTTACGAAACTACACTGGTTTCGCCGTGGCAGTCAATATTGTAGTTGCCGACGAAAATTACTAATGAACGTTACGAAATTTCAACTGACTGCTACGCGGTAGCAATCAACATTGTAGTTGACTACGAAAATTGCTACAAGATGTTACGAAACTACACTGGTTTCGCCGTGGCAGTCAATATTGTAGTTGCCGACGAAAATTACTAATGAACGTTACGAAATTTCAACTGACTGCTATGCCGTAGCAATCAATATTGTAGTTGACTACGAAAATTGCTACAAGACCATACGAAACTACAGCCCACTGCTACGCCGTAGCTTTCAAAATTGTAGTTAGCTACGAAAATTGCTACTAGACTTTACGAAACTACAGCCCACTGCACCGACGCATTAACATTAAACTGGGGTTTCTGAGTGACTTCAAGTTAGTGCGCAGTCCTATAAGTTCAAGAAGCTCGGGGCAGTCTATGATAAAGTTATTTGCTCAAAAGATATGGCCAGAGGAATTTCTTTTCTTCTTTCGTACAGAGAAAGGTAATGAAAGTTTATGCTAGAGGCGACAAACGAGCAAGCGAGTCACCTGATGGAAAGTCATCTGCGCCGCCCATGAACATCCGCGAAATCAAGAGATCGCGGTGTGTGTGTGTGTGTTGCCGGTAATGTAATGAAATTTGAAAGGGAAGTAACTTTAGCAGTTCTGCCACGAGGATTTGGTTGTAGTATTACTATTCCAGCCAAAGCCTCGTAGCAGACTCGTCATATTTTATTCATAATGAATTGAATTAAAACTCTACTGGCCATGAGTCTCTGTGTGTTGAGTATAGTTAACGTTAAATCACGTTGGATACCGTGGCTTTTACACCCATAAGTCAGTGAGTTAAGAAAAAGCTTTAACTCGCTCTCCCTCCCCTTACTCTAATGCGCCTTCGAAGTAAATTAGACTAGACGTAGAATTTTGCTGCACTACTTAAAGTTCCCCGACTTTTTTCGTTTTTTTTTTAGCTCTACACTTATTTCAGTTTTAAAATATTCTGTGAAAAGAATATTTGTATGAACTACTAAAGTGTTGGTAGAAAACGTGTTTAAAAATAATAAGATTGCTCGCCTATTAACTGTTTTAATAATATTCATTTATTTCAGGCAACAAGATACATTAAAATATTGATTTCCTTACACGAGCAATAATATTTTAAAGAAGCCGGATAAAGATCCAGTTTGAAAACTCTTTCATTGCATATTTTCCGCAACCAGAAAATATAGAATAGAAAATAGTTTGTGAATTCTTTGTTATATCACAACCTATTTTTCTTCAAACCTGACAAATCGGCTTAGCGGGTTTTCTGATATGTCAGCAAACCTGTAGATACGAACAGACCAAATTTATGGGTTGAAGTAGTACCAAAGTGCTCACCAGAATGAGGTAATAACTCACGTAACCTATGTCCACTTAGAATATGGGTATAAATAAATATATTTTTCACAACATCACATACATTGATCTGACTCCGAGATAGGTAGAAAAAGAAACTCAAGCACCTGTGTTACGGATATCAGAATCAACAGTGGGATTACAAATATATACAATAATTACTTTTCTTTTGTAAATACATACTAATAATACATAGCAAACACCCAGACCAATACAAACAAACATGTTCATGCACACAAATGTTTGAACTGTGTGAGGATCGAATCCGCAACCCTTGTATCAGAGGCAACGTTCACTACCACTGTTCCAATTGGATCGTCTATAGATGTGTGGTATAGAGGTGTGTCTAGCCGAGTTAAAAGCTACCTAAATTCTACTAAAAGCCACCTATATCGTGATAACCAATGATCGGAGTACGTAGAGCTATTTGGGTTCATTGACCGCAAACATAGATGTTAATATGGACATGCCCCGGGATTCTGACTTGACCGTGGCAGAACCAACCGGAGTGATACCCACGGCCACACAGAAAACCGGCGTGAAGCAGCACTGTGCTGTGTTTTGCTGCATGAGTGAGGGTATCGCCCAATACGGGGAAAAGGGGGGTTTAAAAGTTGACAGCGCACTTATGATTCCACTGGTGTTGCAGGTGTCCCTGGGCGGCGGCAATTGCTTACCAACAGGTGATCCGCTCGTCTGCCACATATTTTTATTGTTTTATTTATTTATTCAGGTTTACCAGCGTTTGTATACACTAAAACTAACATTAACAATATTACTATCTATAACTAACTAAGCGCAACAATCTTTTAAGGTAAACACCGCATGCAAAAGAAAGAAACATTATAACTAAAGGTACAATTTTGGGATAAATTACTCTTTTAAAACTAAACATTTTCTCTTTTAAACTTATAAAAAACACTAAAAACACATTAATATAATTTAAACTAGCCAGGTCTTACACAAGATATGCCTAAGTTTTGCAAATGAGTCGGCGTGAATATCAATCATGTCATTTAATTTATGATTTGACATTTAATTTATAATTTGGTATAATTTATAATTTAATTTAATTTGTAATTTAAAACTTAATTTGTTTATTGTTGTGTTAATTAACTCTTGAGCTTTTAGGCATACATAATTTTGGACTACAATCTCGTCATGTACATTTTCATGCTACTTAAATAAGTCTCATTGATTGTAATCTGTTTTGTGTGCTATGATAATAAATAAATAAATCATGTCACTATAACTATTAAGTAGTTTGCTAAGCCTAGGGACAGGTGAATTGGCACCTAAAATTGTTCTACGAAGAGGAGGATGAAGTGGAGCCACGGGTTTGCGAGGAATTCTACGGGGAATGCGAAGGGCAAATTTACGGAGAAGTAATGGGCAATTAATTTTATTGTGAAAAATTTAGAAAAGGAAAGAAATATCTAAAATAATTCTACGATTTTCGAGTGAAAGTGTATTAAAGAAGTGTAGACGCTTGTCGTAAGCGCGAATTTTACTGCTAATTCCAGTACTGTATGCAAGACTGGATACAAACTTTAATGTATCAATACGGGGTGATAGCTACTGGTGATGCTAGTGGACTGTATACTAACTGGAGAATGATAAAAGCACGATTTAAATAGTAAATTTTATATAATTTGAAGATAAATATATACAAAGCGATGTTAATGTGACACAATCAGTTGACAGTTTTTTAATGAAGACATAGCACGTCAAAATCAAGAAAATTACTTATAAAAATAAGGTTGCACCTCAGCCAGTCGTTAACACGGGGATTAACACGATATTTAGTGAAACAACATTGTGTACTCACATATTTGGCTCGACGTTTCGGCTTCGTTACAGCAGCCGTGGTCACGAGCGGACCATATATAAATATGTGAGTGCACAATGTTGTTTCACATAATAAATATCGTGTTAATCCCCGTATTGATACATTATAGTTATAATGCAACGCGAAAATCTAAAAAACCGCTATGGATACAAACTTTCTTTGCAGTCTTTCCAACCTTAACGAGTTTGTTGCAAAATGGGGCCTCCATACTACACTACAATATTCGGTTATGCTTCGGACTAGACTATTATACAGCATGATTCTAACTTTAAAGTCCTTGAATAATTTAGAATTACGAATTACGAAGCCATATCACATTAAAAAATCCCGAATGACAGACATAGTAACGAGTTCACCCGGCGCTTTGACCTATGATCTTGGGTCGGTTCCAAGAAGTTTAGTATCATCATCATCATCATCATCATCATCAGCCCATTTAAGTCCCCACTGCTGGGGCACGGGCCTCCTTCAATCACATGAGGGGTAATTGCCATACTCACCACGCTTGGCAGACGGGTTGGCGAGGGTTTTGATATAAATGCAGAGTTTTCCTTCTCTGGGTGCTGATGATCATGCCAGCAGCTTTACCTTTTACGACACCTCGGTAAGAGTCAGGGTGGCCTATTCTACTCTGCCGGGGACCACACGGCCTAGTTTAGTATATTGCTATCAATATTCATAGTCTGGGAGGAAAAGGACTATGTCAAGGTTGGGTTCATAATTTGTCGAATATTTTTCTTAAGGTGGCGGGAAGGGCACACTAGCGACGCCAATCGATTTAAATTTTTAGCTACTAAACCGGATCTATATTAAACAATATCGGGGTTACAATCTCTCGGCAAACACTAATACTATTTATTATATTTGTTTGTGCATGTGTATTTAATAAATAGCATGTTTTCCGAGAGCTTGTAACCCCGAAATTGTTTAAAATAGATCACGTTCAGTTGCTAAATATGAAATCCATTGGCGTCGCTAGTGTGCGCTCACCGTCACTCTAAGGTGACGCATCTACGAAACTAGCGCCGCCAATAGAATTGTATTAATTGTGGCGACTATGAGACATTTTTAATGAACAATTTACAACCTGGAGAAGCTAATTCTGACGGGATTTTTTTTATACAACAACACAACCCTCCCCTCTTTTATCTTATGTCATTTACCTGAAGGTTCTCTTGTAGATAAAAAAAATCTAATTTATTATTAGTTAAAAGTATATATTCACTCTATCATATTCTACACTTTTGTGAATCTGTGAAGCCATACAACTTGTTGCGCTCTCTCACTCAAGGCACCTGCGAAAGACCAGCGTCGGGGCGTCTGCGACATCCCGACACATGCTGAGTATGTGACTTTTCAGCGATCATATTCTAGTGTTATATATATAGATAATTTTTTTTGTTAATGTTATATCTACCTACTAAATTTGTCTTATGTCTGTCTATATGTAATTGTGTATGCTTCGCTGAATAAAATATTTACTTACTTACTAGATATGCATGAAATTTGATAAAACCAATTTCCATAAGTAACAGGATCTCTTTGAGTTTTCCGGCGTAATTTTGTGTAAAATATACCGGAAAATCATATAACCGTCGGGTCTGATTGATGTTAAAACTTTTTGTAGTACTTATCCCAATATCCCATAATAATTGAAATCTTTTGCCGGCTTCTAAAGGCTTCTATTGATCTTTTAATAGTGCGGCTCATCACGAAAATCGATGAAATCATCGTATCGATAAAAAAGTTCATAATATTAATAATCTTCCAACTGATTACGGTTAAGACGGCCTCTCGGCGGTTAATCTCAATGATTGGCCATGTGTGCATGATATATTATTGTGCTCAAGTGTGTGCGCAAGCACAAGTCTACTTTTTTCCCTTCTCAAAGGAGTCGGTTCTCAAAGGATGTCTAATTGGATCATGAAGGTAAGGGAAAGCCCTTACCTTCATGATCCGATCAGACACTAGTGTGACACGACCGGAGAGGGATCGGGCGCAGGACCAACGGCTTAACGCACTTTCTGAGGCACGGGGGTACAAGAATGTTAGTGATGACTGATGTAGTATGATTTTTTTAATTTTCCAGAGATTCAATTTTATTTATTATGTAAAATTTAATTATATCCGTATTTATAGTCCGTACAATATATCTTGATTAGAATGATAAACCTTTGAAATAAAGGCTAGGTGACATCTGTCATATTAATGACAGATGTACTTATTAAAGTAAAAATAAACTTACGGTATGTACATACTTACTTAATAGATTTATTTATCTTCTGAAAAACCAAAAACAGCGACTAAGTAATATGATTATTGATTTAAGGTACATCGATAAATTCAATTAAACATACAAACAACTCTCTTCTATCTAATGTCCGGTAGAGATGTCTGGTGGAGATCGCTCCCAGCGATAAGACCGCCTAAATTGTACATTGTATCTCTGTATACCTAGCTTTTAAGTTTTGTGTGTTGTGCAATAAAGAGTATCTATCTATCTATCTATCTATAGTATCGATATCAGAATTCTGCTTTCGGCAACTCTACGTCGCGTAATACAAAAGTTTTATACGCGAAACCCGAAACTTTTATTTTCGTACGACTTGGAATAAATCGTAGTACTTATGATGTATGGGTTTGGCATTGGTGGCCCCCTTGGTTACAACACAGGAAACGTTGGATCCACATGAATTGCCGCGACTTTCTTGACACATTATGCAATTCATTTTCATTTTTTTTCTTTCTCAAACACAGCATCAGCCCATTTAAGTCCCCACTGCTGGGGCACGGGCCTCCCTCAATCACATAAGGTGTAATTGCCATACTCACCACGCTTGGCAGACGGGTTGGCGAGGCTTTCTCAAACACACCTTGTAATTATGAAAATGAAATTATTATTGAAAATACCGTTTATTCAAGAAACACTGATACATAGCAATATTTGACCTATTCTCATATAAGGTCGCCCTGTGTTGTGAGAGAAAATTATGTATGATTTATTGATATAGCTATCATTTGTGCACGTTTTCACGTACTAAATGTATTTTAGACATTTATTTATATGTTTGACCACGCGCCGTGTGTTCCCCGGCAGAGTAGAATAGGCCATCCTCACTCTTACCGAGGTGTCGTAAAAGGCGACTAAGGTAAAGCTGCTTGTATGATCATCAGCGCCCAGAGAAGGAAAACTCTGCATTTATATCAAAACCCTCGCCAACCCTTCTGCCAAGCGTGGTGAGTAGGGCAATTACCTCTCACGTGATTGAGAGAGGCCCGTGCCCCAGCAGTGGGGACTTAAATGGGCTGATGATGATGATGATGATGATTTATATGTTTATTACTTAACCTCACTTATGTATCTACCTTCCTCTTCTTTGAAAAAATAAGTGCCTATATTTATATTTTTATTTATATGCTGTTCTTTCACAACATCACATACATTGATCTGACTCCGAGGTAGGTAACTCAAGCACCTGTGTTACTAATATCAGAATCAACAGCAGCGGGATTACAAATATATACATATTGGGTGGTGGTTGGTGACGCGATGACTTCATTATCAACAGGTCCTACCAGAATACCAGCGCTGCCATGGATTTGTAAAGAATGCCGTAGCAGCGAATGCTGAGGTCGGGGCCTGATTGGATACACATTTATATTTTTCCTTATAAAATAAGTATACCCACCGTCAATTGTTTCCGCTGTTTGTATAGCAACTACCAACTTCTTATGTCATTATGCTGTGTAATGAAGTTGTACCTAAGTTTTCGGTAAGAAATTCTTGGTGTTAGTGTTATGTACTCCCGTGTCGTAAATCCGTGGGTCCTGCGTCCGATCCCTCTACGGTCGTCTATAATATATCCTGCGTACGTGGCCGATAGTTGAGATTGGATACCATAACCGTAATCGGTTGGAGGATATTACCTCTGAATACTATTCATGAGCCAGGCCGTCCGCTTGGTTTTGCGAGAGAGTATTTCGCGATTGATGAGAGTAGATGATGATGATTACAAAGAGTAGCGGCATGACAAGGATCGTTTTAACACTTATTTTACCTCAACTGACCCGATGGCGCAATTGCTAGTGACCCTGCCTCGTACGCCAAAGGTCGTGGGTCCAATCCCCACCCTGGACAAACGTTCGTGCGATGAACACTTGTGTTTGTTCCGTGTCTGGGTGTAATATATGTAAAAAAAGTAAAGTATCAGCCTATGAACTGTCCCACTGCAGGGCAAAGGCCTCAATCATTGAAATCAAGTCATCGCTCCTATGATGGGATTAGGCATAATCACCACGCTTGCCAAATGCGGATTGGTGATCACAAAACAGAAAAATGTTCGAAAAATTCGGAGTTCGGAAATCGAACCCAGGACCCCGAGATCACGGCCCGGTACTTAAACCACTAGACCAACAGGGCGTCAGTAATATATGTATTTAAGTATATATATTTGTGTTCCTCTGTTGTCTGATATCTGTAACACAAGTGCATAAGCTACTTAGTACGGAGTCAGGTCAACGTATGAGATGTTGTGAGAATTATTATAAAAAAAACTTATCCGGCCCACTTTCCATCTCACTTCGGCGACGCTGAGCTACTCATGTACTTCGGCTGAATTTAATTGGGTCACAAAACTCATAATACACGTAAATGCAACATCCATTCCGTGGAACAGGCCACAAGTAACGGCAAATTTTGTCGCAGCCATAAATAGGCTGCGGTCCCTATTTATCCCTATGAATAATACATTAGCGACACCGGGTTGATTATATGATTATAATCCACGCCCTTGTAACAATTTTGATTTCTTTTTTTAAGGTAGTTGATATATATGTTGTAGCTAAAATTTGTTCGATTAGGTTCAACATTGATTAGAGACAATTATAGATCTAGGTAGTATATGGTGCTGTTGCCCATAAGTATGCAAAGTCTTTAATCCGTGCGTCCTACCCGTCATGACATACGGAGCCGAAACGTGGACACTTACGGTACGGCTGGTCCACAAGTTAAAGGTCGCTCAGCGGGATATGGAACGAGCAATGCTCGGCGTCTCTCTCCAAGATCGAATCCGAAATGAGGTGATCCGGCAGAGAACCAAAGTCATCGACATTGCTCACCGGATTAGCAAGCTTAAGTGGCAGTGGGCCGGCCATATTAGCCGCAGAACCGACAATCGATGGGGTAAATGAGTTCTAGAGTGGAGACCGCGTCTTGGCAAACGTAATGTAGGGCGCCCTCTGGCTAGGTGGGGGGACGATCTGCGCAGGATGGCTGGCAAGAGCTGGATGCGAGAAGCCATGGATAGATCTCAGTGGCGAACAATTGGAGAGGCCTACGTCCAGCAGTGGACTGCGATAGGCTGATGATGATGCAAACCATTCCGTGTAAGAAAGTAAAAACAGCGATAGCTACAATGACAATTTACCTACTAATATGTTAACATTATCTATCTGCAGCCGACTGCACATAAGTATCAGTCTATATACTGTCCCACTGCAGGGAAAAGGCCTCCATCATAGAATCAGTATGTTATCGATACTATGATGGATTAGGCTTAATCACCACGCTTGCCTTATGCAGATAGGTGATCACAAACCCGAGCAATGTTCGAAAAATTCAAAACATACTTGTTGCTCGACCTGGCGCGATATGGCGCCGTTGTCCATAAGTAAACAAAAAATATGTACCTAATACACTTTGGTACCTTGTCACAAAACTGTACATGCCATGTAAGAAAGTAAAAGTCAGAGATAGCTATTATGACAAGGTGCCTACTGAAATGTTAACATTAATTCTTCAACTGTTCATACTTTCTTAATATTTGTAATTAAGTTCGCCTCATTGTATCAAAATTTGTGCAATAAAAGTTTAAATAAATAAATAATGCGATAAGGTGACTCATTGATGAAACAAGCGTCGCCAATAAATTTGTATTAATTGTGCCGATTAGTATAACTAAGATTTTTTTGAGACAAAATTATGTTATGATGAACCATAATTTTTGTACAAGACCGCCAACTTCCAAACTCCGGGCTGACACTAAGAAATTCTTACCGAAAACTTAGGTACAAATTTTTGGCCTGACCCCCGGGCCGAACCCGAGACCTCTTGCGCAGCCGTCGCTTTATAGTGCAACCCACTAACCACCGAGGTAGTAAGGTCGTACTGGTTTTAGCTCATAATTTGTGTATAAAAAATACGTTATGTACCTATATGACATATTTTTTTAGTTAGTAAATCGTAGAGATTGGTAAATATTGTTTTAATATCGGTCGGTAGCAGTGAACTACTGACTGACTACTAGGGATGCACAAGATCGTGCGAAGTGGAGACACAGAATAATTGCAGGGGTCGAACTTTTATTAATGTGGTTTTTTTTGTGTGATAGGTGGCAGACGATTGCCACCGCCCATGGAGCCGCTAACAGCAGTGGAGTCACAAGTGCACTGCCAATCTTCAAACCCCCTTTTACCTCGGATTGTGCCTCCGGTACGCACGCAGCGAAACAGCATAGTGCTGCTTTACGCCGGTTTTCTGTGAGGCAATGGAATCACTTATTTATTTATTATTCGGAAAACAAAACAGATAAAAATCAGTTAATTATAAATGTGTATACATTTATTTAAGTTTAGAGCTAGATTGATATCATAATATTGTTGCAAGCAAATAAATATTTTATTTCATTTCATCACTCCGGTCGAGCCGGCCCATTCTCTGGCTCTCTCACGGCCAATCCGTAAGGCGGACCGGCGAATCCGAAGCGACAGCTTGGGGCGCCGGGACAGAATGCTAAGATGATGATGATGACCGGTCGAAGAACATTCAACAGGCCAGAAGTTATGGAAATGTTTGCCGCAGCTATAAAAAGGCATATCCATTTACCCTTGTGAATAATACATTTTTCTCTTTTCCCGCCGGGTGTAATAATCCACCCGCTCGCTCTTCTATTATGTTGGTTCTCTTTGTTGGAGGTACCTAATTGAAGTGTGTTTTGTGACTTGGAATAGGGGATGTCAAGGCGTTTTGGGCAGTGACAAGAATCGGAACTAATTGGACTCTGGCATGCTTCGGCATGTTCCATCGGACCGGAGTGAGTCACAGTAAACCGCGTGTAACAGCGCCTACGCTGTGTTTCGCCGAGTGAGTGAGGGTACTGGAGACCAAATTCGGGAGGAAAGGGAAAAAGGTTGTGTTGCACCCCTAATGGCTCTAATACAGTATTTGACTATTTTTTTATTTTCGTGATCAAAAGGCCTGTCAATGATAGAAACATCGAATTACTATATTCTCATTTAAACTACCTGAGATATCACAACTTTAAAATCACATTATTTTGGGAAAAACGCTCCATACAAATGGCTACTAAGATGTGACTTCCTACCTAAGTATTTTGTATGCATTTCATTTGAATTTTGTATGGTAACTATATCAATGGTTCTATTATAATAGTTGGCGAAAATTGTATGGGTTATTTAATGGTATAATATTTTTTTAATAATTTCATACTTTTAACATGGACTTGCCCATGAATCTTTGAATGACCTTAAAACCGGCTAGACGTTATATCTTTAATTGAGAATTTTTGCTATTGGCACATATTTACCTATATTGTGAAAATATTTATATTTTGTAAAATCTCAAACTAAGTCAAATACCCTATTTGTATGCTCGCCTCTCTGCCAGCTATCGAATGAAAAACGGATGCAGGGGCGGCTCAAGCCCAAGCGCCTGGGCGCAATCTATAACCTGGCGCCCTCTTGTTTTAAAATGGGCGAATAAAATGGAATACTTTTCAACATGTTCGACTATCTCAATGGGCAGTCGCTTTATTGTAATTACCAGAAATCCCGAATCCTGTATCATGGTCCAAAGTGCCATGGGCTTGGAAGCGAAAGCATTGGATGCAACTGGGAATCACACGATAAGATGAGGAGAACGATCAGTACTCCGCGACCGCTCCATGTGGAGCGTTACAGCGGAGGCTCTATGTGTAGCGAAGGGCTCTCGGCGCCCTCTGACTTCCAGCGCCCGTGTGCACCGCAACCCCTGCACTATGGGTAAAGACGCTCCTGGGTGCATGCTCATAGCGACTTACTAGTACTTTCCAGTCAACGGTGTTGTACTGTATTATTGTTGTTTGAAAGAAAATGTTATATTCAGTAGTAAATAATGGACTACTTAGTACAGTAGGTATATACTTTTTTAATGTGATTAGTGGCTGTTAGTGTCCTAACGTTTGGGGATGAATATATAAATAAAAAGCGGACTATAGATTAAATAGGGGCTGTAATCTGTTGGATGTGTCTGCGGGTGTCTATGGGTGGCGGCAATTGCTTACCATCAGGATCGCCTGATGGATCGCCGTCTGCTTGTCTGCCACCTATCACATAAAAAAGTCTAAAATTACCGCAGACTCGGGGCAGATTTTTAGTATGATATAGCGGGCAGACGAGCAGACGGATCACCTGATGTTAAGCAATTGCCGCTGCCCATGCACACCAGCGACACCAGTGAAGTCACAAGTGCACTGCCAACCTTTAAACCCTCTTAACCCCGGATTCAGCCTCCGGTACGCTCACTCACGCAACGAAACACAGCATACTGCTGCTTCACGCCGGTTTTCTGCGAGGCCGTGGTATCTCTCCGGTCGAGCCGGCCCATTCATGCCGAAGCGTATCTCTCCCAGGGTCGAAAGAATACACGTTATCCTTTTAAATAATTAATGTACACGGGACAAATCGAAGGACGCGGACTCGAGGTGCACGCCGCCGTGGCACCTCCAGTCTGCTTGTGACCACGACCGTTGTAACGCGGTCGAAACGTCAAGCTGTGAGTAGATAGCTACTAAGAGTATGTACTTACATATCAAAATAGCCGAGTTTTGTCCCGCGTACATTAAGTTAAACTTTCGCGTTGCATTATACAAATAATTATTTGTATAATGCAACACGAAAGTTTAACTTTGTTTGTTGAAAGTTTTCTGCCTCGGTGGCGCAGTGGTTAGTGGGTCGCACTTTAAAGCGACGGCTGCGCAAGAGGTCCCCGGGCCGGCTAAACATTTGTACCTAAGTTTTTGGTAAGAAATTCTTAGTGGTAGCCCGGAGTCTGGAAGTGGGCGGTATTGTACCCCCGTGCCTCGGAAAGCACGTTGATCCGTTGGTCCTACACCCGATCCCTCTCCGATCGTGTCACAGTAGTGTTCCATCGGAATATGAGGGTAAGGGAATAGAGATTGCACTTGTGTTTGCGCACACACTTGAGCACTATAATATATCATGCGTAGCCGTAATCGGATGGAGTGTATTATACGTTTAATATCCTTTTAAATGTTGTGTGACGATGCTAAGTACTTTGTATAAGCCTATGGAAATAAAGTAGGTTCTTATTGATTTTATCCCGCACGGTCATTTAAAAAGGGATAGCCCCTCCCTCCCCCCTCCCCTCAGTCAAAGAGTCTGGTAACTCTGATACAAGTCCTCGTACCAGCATACCGTCGGTCGTACCCTCAGGGCTGTGTCTACGAAGCCATTACCCGTCTACTTTCCCGGTCACGATGAGCTTCTCGAGGTTATCAATAGCATTAGCAGGTCCTTGCATTGTGACCGAAGTATTCGAGGATTCTCTGAAGGCACTCAGATGACAGGCGCGAGGAGATTGTAAGTTCTTGAGGTAAAGAGGCGTTAGTCCGAAATGCTGTCCAAGGGATACGGATTTTGACTACGAGAGCCACGCTTCTACATGAATGGGCTGGCTCAACCGGAGTGACACCACGGCCTCGCAGAAAACCGGCGTGAGTGAGTGTCCATAGGCGGCGGTAATCGCTTACCAACAGGTGATTCGTCTGCTCGACTGCCACCTATCACATAAAAAAAACGGAGCATCTTAATCCAGCACAACAAAACCAACATCAACCCCAAAAAAAGGTAACCTATTAAGTAAATTATAAAAAGCCTGAGTAAGTACGACTTAACTTCATCATCAGCAACCCACACTTTCGGCCACTCTCATCCAGCCCACACCAGCCAGCCTTCGAATGTCATCATCCCATCTTGTCGCAGGGCGTCCAACACAACGAATTAAGGCGACGGGTGGGCCCTAACTAGCGACACCATTCGTTTTTAATTGTTAGCTACTAAACCGGACCTATTTTAAACAATGTCGAGGTTACAACCTCTTGGCAAACTCTGCAAAGTTTTCCTTCTCTGGTGCTGATGATCATGCCAGCAGATTTACCTTATTAACACACACACACTTATATTATTTATTAATTAACCATGCACAAATGATGGTTCTTTTCTTGTGCGCGAAAAATTGATTACCGCCAAAGCGGCCACTTTTAGCGTGAATAAATTTTTCGTTTACAAATGTTGGGTCCGCATTTGTGCATGGTTATTTAATAAATAACACTATTGGCCGAGAGGTTGTAACCCCGAAATTGTTCAAAATAGATCCAGTTTAGTAGCTAAAAAGTAACATCGATTGGCGTCGCTAGTGTGCCCTACCCGTCACCGTAACTTATAATTCTACTCTTTTAAATAATTAACTTTGTATTCCTGCTATAATAATATGCTACACGCTATGTAATTTTAGAGACTTAAAAAAAAAAGGAAAGCCTTATAACACTTAAATCTTAATTATAAACAGCACGAACGGTTTAAAACTTGTAGGAAGGTATTTTTGCACGGCTATGGCGTTTACAATTATACCGTGAGTGTTGCTAACTCTAAACTCATCATCATTTCAGCCAATAGACGTCCACTGCTGGACAAAGGCCTCCCCCAGTGTTCTCCACACAGATCGGACCTGCGCCACCCGCACGCAATGGATTCCCACAACTCCACCAGATCGTCGGTCCACCTTGTGGGGGGCCTACCACGGCTGCGACTTCCTGTACGTGGCCTCCACTCCAGGACCTTTGCGCCCCAACGGCCGTCTGTTCTCCTCGCTATGTGCCCTGCCCATTGCCACTTGAGACATGCAATCCTTTGAGCTATGTCTTTGACCTTAGTTCTTCTGCGGATCTCATCATTTCTGATACGATCACGTAAAGAGACTCCGAGCATAGCCATCTCCATTGCTCTCTATGTCACTCTGAGCCTCCTTAATCAGCACGTTGTAAGCAGCCATGTTTCGGTTCCGTATGTCATCACTGGCAACACACATACGCATTAAAGACTTTTGTCTTAAGACTCTGCGGTAAATGGACCGAAAATATGTTGCGTAGCTTCCCGAACGCTGCCCAGCCGAATTGGATTCGTCGATCGACCTCTTTCTGGAAGTTGGAATTACCAAGCTGGACATTTTATCCGAGGTAGATGAGCTCATCCACAACTTCCAGTGAAGAGCTTCCAACCTATACAAGGGTACGACATGAGAATTCGACATAATTTTCGTTTTTTCCATGTTCATTTTCAGACCCACTTGTTAAGACCCAAATGTGTGAGAAAAAAAAACGGACAAATGGCAAAAAACGCAACCTTTATAGATTCGTGTTCTCCCTCTTCACATGTTATATATATATATATATTGTTCATACGTTTACATTTTTACGTTGTCTGTCTGTTTTGTCCATGTGTATGTTTGTTTTGTTTTAGATGATGTCAAAACCGATTAAAATAGATTCCACTCGTCACACCGGTCAATCTATTAATTAACGTGTCTCTCTAATCACTCGACATTGGCAGAATTATAGATGTGTCGAGAGACACAGTAGCAGCCATTATATAAAAAAAAAAAAAAAAAAAATAGATTCGTGATGTCTGTCTGTCCGTCCGTATGTCACAGCGACTTTCTTCCGAAACTTTATGAGAAGAACTATACTGTTGAAACTTGGTTTCAATTTCAAATATTTTTATTATTGCGATTCCTGTAGTAGTTAATTATGTAATAATTATCAATAGTAGTACTACTTGCTATTGATACACTAGTCAACAAAATTTTAACTTTTTTTCGTAACAAATAACAGAGGTCCATAATTTTACTAAATTGCACTCTCTGATTATGAATCTGTTTTCAAAATTTTGATACCTCGTTTAGTATTTGATTTATAGAGAGTCAAATATCTCAAAATTTGGTTTTAGATTCTTTTTCATTGGCAATTTCAAAACAAGTACAAGCACTTTAAAAAAATGTTTTCGGTATATCAGTAAAGCTCATTTTCTCAATTATATATATCAATAAGATTTATTTTGTAGTCTTTAATCTATATTGAGTAATATTCATATCAACATCCGTGTACTTATAGCGCATACAAATCATCACTTAATTCTTGTAATGGAAAAAACATAAGATAGCTTAATTGGCTGTAGCGTTGCAGGGAAATCAGGTAAAATTATAAATTAAAAAGCATTTCATAATTTGGGGTTTTTATTTTCAAAATATCTATTGAATTTTGTTACATCCCAATTGATACATATTTAAATAAATCCCAAAAAAAACACTAAATGCTACTTTTCAGATTTTCGACCTTCCGTAACTTAATAACTTGACGTGATATGAAAATTCTGATAACAGATCTAGATTCAGCATATTAAGCTCTTCATATTTATCATATTTTTATTCAGGTTGTGTTTTCTTGTTGACTTGTGTACTTATTACATAATTAAAACATTCCGCCAAAATCCGCGGGGGGGGGAATGGAATTTTAGTGATGGTCTAGATATGAATAAGTAATGAATTGAAATGATGATTTGTGTTTATAATTAATGTGAGTGTATTTATTTGTATCGATTATGTTGTGGTGTCAAAATTAATAAATTTGTTTTCTTTCTTTCTTCTTTTTAAATGTTTTTTTTTTGTAAATACTTAGTTTTTTAACTGTCCACACTACCAGTTCCTGTTGCTATTAGCGGTATCTTGGTCACAGGCACGCAATGTAGCGTGTCTCATATAACGCGACATGGAAATACCCAGAATTGTCCTTTTGCAAACAGTAGTTCTAAAAAGGGTGGGTAATTATTTATATTAATTATACATTCAACTTACTGCAAAATCGTTGAGCTTTATTTCTAAACTATAAGGTTCAGAATGAATAAAGATATTTTTTCTCTCCGGCCACATTGGCAACTAAGATTCATAACCAGTGGCTGAAAAAGAACTAACATTCTTGCTACTCAAACAGTTGGCAAAGACGATAGATTTTAATTTTGATGACATTTTGGTGATCTACGCGCTAAGCAGTACATCGTATCGTGTCATTGATATGTTTTGAGTAAACAAATCTGTCCAATTTCTTCTATCACTTCTCATCTTAATGTCAAACACGTTTGGTTCAATATCAATTGAGGGAATTTGACACATTGTGATGATAACTTACCATCGCTCAATACTGATGAGAATATCGACCGCTCGTCGAATCAAGCACTTACAAATTTCATCGGCTTCGTAACGCGTTCAGTGGTCTAATTGGTAGAACATCCACCCGGATTGTGGAAGGTGTGGGTTCGAGTCCCGCCTGAACACGAGATGAAATTTTTAAGTGTGTTACTTAATATGATACAGATCATAAAAAATATACATATTTTTATCATTTTACACCGCCATAAAATTTTTGGCCTCTCCCATTGGTTGACCTGTAGGTAATCCTGTAGGGCATTAAGTCCGCCAATTGTATTTCATGTAATAAAGAATACATACTATTTAAATGTGAAAGTGTATGTGTGTATCTGTTTGTTTGTCCGTCTTTCACGGCATCCTACAGATAGCGGCAGCGCTTACACTTAATAAAACACAAAATGCTTGCGCGATCTAATCGACACCTAGCGCCATCTATTGGTATAAAGTGGAACTAATGTCCCGAAACGAAGTGACGGCAGGCCACTGTAAATAATTAATTTATTAGCGGTTCGATGACCCTTCCGCTTGTTTAACATGAGACGTGGTGTCGCTAGTTGTAACTGCAAAGAGCACGCAATTTTGCGTGTGACACGTTTATCGTGGGCGATGTTCATAGAGTAACTTATATATGCGATGTTATCCCACTGCGAACATGGAGTAATATATTACTAAATTACGCACTTAAAAACCATTACAGTCTGTCGCTTATCATCAGATGATCCGTCTGCTCGTCTGTCACCTGATGGTAAGCGATTTTCACATTTCACTTATAAAAAATATCTGTGTTTATCTGGATTGTGGAAGATGTGAGTTCGATTCCTGCCTGAACGCGAGATCAATTTAATTAAGAAAGCGAATTTGATTTACTTATGCTATGTAGTGATATATCTATCTATATCAATAAGTGGATAAAATATGAGGAAAACTCTCAAAAAAAATTAAATAAGTTACAGCGAAAGCTTTTTTATACAAATAGGTTCATATCTAATACGGGCAAATATTTGCTAGTCGGAGACTCCCAGTCTATAAATGAGATCATTCGCTGGTAGAATCTCAAGTCAAACAAATATTGCTGGCGTCTCCTTGCAGCTGAAATGTAATGTGGACTCCCTTTTCCGCACTTAGACTCTCTTTCGGTCCATTGTACGTGATGGGTGGACTGACTATTGAAGTCAGCCCAGTGGTTTCCTGGGGGGTTCACAGGCTTCGCGGAGCGACCTCACCGATCCGAGGATTTGTTCGCGTTGGGTAGTCACAGAATCGCACTCCAGGATTACGGGTGTGATGGATTCCTCCCCGTTGAAACACCCTCTGTATAGAGGGCTGCTTGTCACGCCTATTGTGAACAAATGTTTGTTTAAGGTGACAGGTAGGACACACTAGCGACATTAATCGATTTTAATTTTTAGCTACTAAACCGGATTTATTTTAAACAATTTCGGGGTTACAACCTCTCGGCAAACTCTTATACTATTTATTAAATAACAATGCACAAATGCGGATCCAACATTTGTACACGAAAAATTGATTCTCGCTAAAAGTGGCCGCTTTTGGCGGTAATCAATTATCGCGTACAAAAACGGACCCAACATTTGTGCATGGTTATTTAATAAATGTATAAGTGTTTGCCGAGAAGTTGTAACCCCGAAATTGTTTAAAACAGATCCGGTTTAGTAGGTAACAATTAAAAACGAATGGTGTCTCTATGATTATTTTAAGATTACTTCTCGTGTGGTTTTTGAGGCGTTTTGTGAGTCGCGGGTTTATTGCTAGCATCGCTATTTTAGTGTTAGTCTCCTTGAAGCTCTACGAGTTTGTAAATTAGCTAGTTTCACTATAAATACGCCCTGTTGGCCTAGTGGTTGGATTCCCAGGTCGAGCAAAAATCATGTTTCGATATTTTCGAATAAAGCTGGGGTTTGTGATCACCAATCCGCATTTGGCAAACGTGATGATGATTAAGCCTAATCCCATCATAGTAGCGATGACTTGAGTTCTATGATGGAGGCGTTTGCCCTGCAGTGTGACAGTATATAGGCTGATACTAGGTACTACTATAAATACATACTGATTGCAGTGAGGCTACTCTTAATACTGGAAAACTGTTTTAAATCTGGTAGACTAAACCGACCGTGGGAGAGCCAACCTTCGGCATGAATGGGCCGGCTCGACTACGGCCTCACAGAAAACCGGCGTGACGCAGCACTGTGCTGTGTTTCGCGGCGTGAATGAGAGATCCCCAATCTGGGGGAAAGGGGTTTTAAAGGTTGGCAGCGCTCTTGTTGATCCGTCTGCTGGTCTGCCACCTATCACACAAAAAAGGCTAAAATTACCGCAGACTCGCGGCTGTTTTTTTTTGTATGATATAGCGGGCAGACGCGAAGACGTGTCACCTGATGATAAGTGATTAGCGCCGCCAATGAACACCGTCAATGCAACGTCAAAAGAGTCACAATTGTGCTGCCGATCGTTTTCAAAATGCAGATGATAGAGTATTTAGAATAAGAATAGAATAGAATAAGCATTTATTTGGTAAACACGTCACATGATTTTTACAGAGAAGAGAAAAATAATAACAAGGTAAAAACACTTTCCGTGATATGTTACCAAAATGGTTGCCACTCAGCAGTATATCACGGCGCCGGAACGCCATGACGCTGGTATTCTGTGGGAACCATTGAGGTAGAGAGAGTCACCAGCCAACATTAATAAAAATACCTACTTTACATCAAAGGATATACCTAGATATAAACACGGTCATTCACTAATTATAAATGAAATAAGACAGCGACTGCCAGGAGTCTTTGGCTCGAGTATAACAGTGACTATTACTTTCCTTTAGACTTACTGATCATTTTGAATAACTTAAGGGCCCTTTTTCAGTTCAGTGGCGCTACTAACAGATTGTTTTAAAAAGGTGGCAACTAAAAATTATCAAACAAACAGTCATTTTATTTGCATAAATACATTTGATACATACATGTTTAAATTAAGAGTATCCCAGTATTTGTATTCAGCCTGATACCAGACGTGCAAATAATATCAAAAGATACATTTCTTTTCAATTTTCAATGTCGCCACTAGATGGCGTTGTAAAACTCAAGGCTAAAGGCTACTCCACAATAATACATCAATTGTTACATGCCTATTCCACATATTTACAATCAGAACTAAATATAAATAAAAATAAACCTGCACATTTACATACCATGCTCCATATATTCTTTTACACTGTAAAAACGTTATTTCGTGCCAACCGTGACGTTAAGGTGACGGGTAGGGCACACTAGCGACGCCAATCGATTTTAATTTTGAGCTACTACCTAAACTGGATCTATTTTAAAACAACGTCGGGGTTACAATCTCTCGGAAAACACCTATACTATTAATTTAATACTTATAGTTAACTGTTTGGTCTGGTTTTGCACTAGAATTTTGATTACCGCCAAAAGTGGCCGTTTTGGCGGTAATCAATTTTTCGCGTACAAAAACGGACCCAACTTTTTTGCATGGTTATTTAATAAGGGTTTGCCGAGAAGTTGTTACCCCGAAATTGTTTAAAATAGATCCGGTTAAGTAGCTAAAAATTAAAATCGATTGGCGTCGCTAATGTGCCCTACCCGTCACCTTCAGGTTTTTTTAAAGACAAGACCTTCTAATAGTCTAATCATAGACTGAGGATGCCGCCCTGCGTTTAATAGATGCGGGAAGTTTATTGTAGATATATCATATATATTTTGTTTATAAATATAGGCGATACAAGGAGGATTGTGTAGGTACTTATGTGGTTGAATATCTTGCTAGAGACGATTGTGACATGGTTGGCGTGTACAAAATAATCTTGGAAAATCACAACTCCTTTTTTGTTTCGAATGTCCTGATCAATTTTTCATTTATTGTCTTAATTTCATTACAATACACATGTGACTTCTTTGACGTAGCAGGTGTCCATGACGGCGGTTATCGCTTTCCATCAGGTGATACGTCTGCTCGTCTGCCCCCTATATCATAAAAAACAATTAAAATCGGTTGGTAGCGCCACTGAACCATAAAAGGACTCTTAACTTACATGAAACCATAAAATAAGAGTTAATATATAAATAATAAAGTCCCACACACCAACTTGTTCCCTACAAGTTACAAGGTGACGGCCATGATGGTTTCCACTGAAAAAAGAAGGTTGTATTCAGTAAGGGAATAAAAAATAGACTATTTGACTTGTTTTGAAAAACCTTTTCATATTATTTATTGGTGTATATTTATTCATTAAGCATTTATTGCAGATAAATAAATCCATACAAATTCGTTAGTAATATTTTGGTGCTTAAAACTATCCAATTAATATTATTAGGGACAGGAGTGTGTAAGGACTTCCAGTGTCCCAAAAATGTAAAGGAACCCTAAAAATAATATATAATTTCATTTATTATGAATATTTCGTTTAGAAAATCTTTATAAAATATAAGGATTATTTAATCATTCAAAAACGCTCCATTCAGTAATATGATAGCGAATCATTCGAGTGACGTAAACAAGTAGGAAAGTCGATAGCACACGATAAATATAAATCCACCTTTAGCGTCCCGCATAGATAGAACATAATGGCGTCGAGTCTGTCACTTGTTTTGCTTACAAAAGGCTGACGTAACAGTAAAGAAAGCCAATCGAAATCGTGGTTCCTTGCACAAAACAAATTAATATGTTCTTGGCTTTTTGGTGAAAATATTCTATATTTTTTATTTGTTATTGTTAATTATTTTTTAAAGCCATAAACTACGCGTATGACTATAAATAAATCTTTATTTTTCATACTGTCTAATAGCCTATTTTAAATAAATGAAGCAAACGCAATGGGGGCTATTGCGTGCGAAAAATCCGCAAGATGGCGTACTAATAGGCCCAAGGTCCATCTACAAGGTGATAGGGTATTTTAGACGTGATATGTCAAATTGTAAATTAACGAATAAATCAGCCAATGATGTTGAAGTTGGACCTCGGTTCACAGGCACGCCATCTAGCGGATATCTGACACGCGACAGTCCCCATTGAAATGATATTGGTGATATCTAAAATTGTTAATTGACCATTGTTGGGCCCATTTTAGTTAGTAGGTAAGAAATGAAAATATAAGAGAAATATATCACGACACAAAATCACATTTAATACGGTAGTTAATAATAGTTGTCATAATTTATTCAACGAATAACAGCTTTGTTCTAGTCCATGAAATTATAATGGTTTATGGAGTACCATTGCTCCATTAATCATAATAATTTCCTCAGTGCTCAGTAGATAAGATCGTGCGCACACGGGAAGTAAGTTCGAATCTAATCACGCAGCTCTGGTTTTTAAATCGTTAGATATAAATTATTGCACAAATACAAAATTCAATTTGGTTCAATAAATACGGACAGAAGAAGGCGGTCTCATCGCTTGTAGCGATTTCTTCCGGATATCCATTAGGTGGAGTAGAGAACACTAACACCCGCCTGAACACGAGATGAAATTTTTAGGTATGTTATTTACTTAAGAATAAATTGCAAAAGATTGCTATAAAACATATCAACTAGAAAAACAGTGTATTGGTAAGGTGTAAGTGCAAAGCAATTTATTAATTGAAGGTCGATACTAAGAATAAGAGACATTTTTTTTAAAAAGTGAGCAATTAATACTTTAAGGAAAGTATTAACAATTTTTTGAGACAAACTTATATAATAATTTCTTTCTGTAAGGCCCGATTTGGCCAATTTTATCAGTGGATAAATAGTCAGATTTGTATTGAATAACAGCGCTATACCATAGGGTATAGCGCTAAACTAAATATATATTTGGTATCGGATTAAGGTTGGTCGAATCCACCCTAAGTAAAATTAATTAATTAATGGAAATGATTGTTGACAAACATAAATGATATATGTAAATGTGTTGTGTCTGAGGATCACGAAGGTCAGGCGGCAATCGCTTCGATTGTAGGTACTGTTAGGTTTTTTTATTTAAACATTTTTTTGTCACATCCGTTACCATAATATCTCGATTTTACTCAAATAAAAAGTAATATAATAGATAAAAAAAAGATATATCTATTTTGACCACCAGATATAAGGTTTTATTTATTTACATATTTTTGGCATTTCCGTTACGATATTCCGATTTTTACCAATATTAAAAAGTATTTATTTTGACTCCAGTGTGGATTTTCTAAAACAGCCCCAGTTGGCACGGTAGGGTAGAGTAGGGCTAGTGGGGGAAATTAGAAATAATCAAGCTCGGGGCTGGTCGGGCATTCAGTCGACAGCTTTGAGCTTTTGCACAGCGTTGAGCTGTGCAAAAGTGCTGAAAGTGTGTCGGAATAAACGTAGTCCCTTAAGTAAAGTTTAATGTTTCATTCGAAGACAAATTTAGGTACTACAATACCTACTCTATTTTAATAACTGGGCCCAATTATTTTCGTCGATACTTTGCCACACTGAGAGTACCGCCCATTTCGCTATCACCCACTTAGACTTAAGGCTTTAAAAATATTTCACACGCGTATTCATCGTCAGCCCATTTAAGTCCCCACTGCTGGGGCACGGGCCTCCCTCAATCACATGAGGGGTAATTACCATACTCACCACGCTTGGCAGACGGGTTGGCGAGGGTTTTGATATAAATGCAGAGTTTTCTTTCTCTGGGTGCTAATGATCTTGCCAGCAGCTTTTACCTTAGTCGCCTTTTACGACATCTCGGTAAGAGTGAGGGTGGCATATTCTACTCTGCCGGGGACCACACGGCTGTCGCTATTCTACTCTGCCATTAAATACATGCGTATTAAATGATCCCTACTGGGTGGGACCCTTCGGGAATACATACCTATTTAGATGCTTGGGTTGCCTTTGGCAATTGAGGGTCGGGAATGTCACATTAATCTTTGTAATAAACCTTTATTTTTTATCGGTTACATTCCGAAAACCTCATGATAGGTATCGTGAATAAAGTTAATTTCGAATAACAAAAGCATTCATTTCATGTTAGATCAACAAAATAAGCGAAACAAAATTTGCCATTCCATACATTATTCCTACGTTGTAAAAACCTATTTTGCTAATAAATAATTTTATTTTATTTTATTTTTATTTTAAAGATATATAGTTACCTTGATCGAGGGTACCCATATCAAATTATCTGCTTACCATTTATTTATTTGTAAAGGAAACCAACATAATATTTATTATCGGTACAATACACCACTGACATGTGCGCTCTTTATTTAGCTTACTATTTTTTTTTATGTGATAGGTGGCACCTCGTCTGCCACCTATCACATAAAAAAAATAGACGGATCACATGACGGTAAGCGATTGCCGCCGCCCATGGACACTCGCGACAGCCAGCGGAGTCACAAGTGCGCTGCTAACCTTTAAACCCGCCTTTACTCCGGGTTGGGCCTCTGGTACCCTCACTGACGCAGCGAAACACAGCACAGTGCTGCTTCACGGCAGTTTTCTGTGAGGCCGTGGTGGCCGTTTCTGGTGGCCGTGAGGTATCACTCCGGTCGAGTTGGCTCATTCCTGCCAAAGCGTGGCTCTCCCACTTGTGGCTTCTATGTCTTAATTCCGGTTGCGTCCAAAGCTTGTTCTGGAGCCTCTTAGACCATGCTTCACGATCTGGGGAGTCTGGTAATTACAATGAAGCTACTGCCGACCTACTGACCTTCGCAACCCTTTAACAGGGCTACCAAGGCCAACTGAATCATGGTAACATCATCATCATCATCATCAGCCCACTTAAGTCCCCACTGCTGGGGCACGGGCCTCCCTCAATCACATGAGGGGTAATTGCCATACTCACCACGCTTGGCAGACGGGTTGGCGATGTATCATGGTAACACGTTTCAGGAACTATCCGAATCGTGCAGGTTTTCTCACGATGTTTTCCCTCACTGCTGAGCTGATGGTAGAAATGCGCACATAGATTTGAAAAATCCAGAGGTACATACTCGGATTCGAACCAAGACCCCACTTATAGAAGGCGCTACGATCGCTCTAAAGCTTACTTCAATCTGAAATCCACATTATATTCATAATAACTGTTAAAAGTTTAAAAACTAAAACCCGACTACCAAAAAACACGATCTAAAAAGTACAAAACAAGAAAATTGTCTCTGCTGAAATGATTACGCCGTATCGCCGTGGTCGTATGCCACCTACTGTAGCAAAACAGATTCATTATAATATAAAATAAAATCAATGTGGTCGACCACGGCGATACGGCGTAATCATTTCAGCAGAGACAATTTTCTTGTTTTGTACTTTTTAGATCGTGTTATTTGGTAGTCGGGTTTTAGTTTTTAAACTTAATTTTTATTTAACATATTTTTAGTTACGTAAATATAATTACATATTTGAAATGTGCTAAAAAAGCTCTTTCATTTGATACCCCACACGGTACCGTCAAGCAAAATTTTTTTTTAGTTCCTTACTCTAAGTCCCCTAGAGGGCGCTGTAATAAATTTAACGTGACGTCATGTTGCCTATAACCAGAAGACAACCAAGAAGCTTCTAACGACACCTCATTTGTTCAAATATGATAACTAGTTTAGAAGTTACGTGGAAACAGATGAACATACATACATACATATATACATACATACATACATAGCCTGTCAAAATCATAACCCTCCTTTTGCTTTGCCGTAGTCGTAAAAAATTGGTTTATTCTAACACTTTAATAACTTTTTTGAACCATAAGAATTACTCTTAAGCCGTTCCCGCTTCCGAATCAATTTTTCGTGGACAAATGTTGGATCCGCATTTGTGCATGGTTATTAAATAAATAGTATAAGTGTTTGCCGAGAGGTTGTAACCCTGAAATTGTTTAAAATAGATCCAGTTTAGTAGTTAAAAATTAAAATTGATTGGCGTCTCTAGTGTGCCCTACCCGTCACCTTAAGAAACATAAAACCGTGGTGTATTATTATGCCATCGAGTTAAATTTTCCCGGTAAAAATATTCGTCCGCCATTCAAAAGAATTTGTCATTTTAAATAAATACTTCTCGATTTCATTTTCAAAAGTTACTTATTCGAAAAGTTTATATTTAATATTAAACTGACTGTTCATTTTGTAAACGTGGTTTTAGAAGAAATGAATATTTATTTTCTTGTTCTCTTTATGAATTCAAGCTGAGTTAACAAATTAAATTATGTAGCCAGCCAAAGAAACACATTTTATCTCAAAGCACGCAGCAAGAATAAATTTACTTTAAATATACAAATAACGCCCAGTTGGTCTAATGGTTTAGTTACCGGGTCGTGATCTCGGGGTCCTGGGTTCGATTATTACAAGGGTCGAGTGAAAAGTATGTTTCGAATTGTTCGGACATAGCTCGGGTTTGTGATCACCAATCTGCATTTGGCAAGCGTAGTGATTAAGCCTAATCCTATCATAGTAGCGATAACTTGAATTCTATGATGGAGGCCTTTGCCCTGCAGTAGGACATTATATAGGCTGATACTTTACTTTACTATACAAATAAATGTTTGAAATATCTGCGTATTCATCACAGCGTATAATAAATCTACTTATCTATCAATCTATGGTGCTTTTCTGGCACATTTAACATATAAAAATATTATTTCTTATTTGTTGTGTCTGGGTGTAATATATGTATTTAAGTATATATTTGTGTTCCTCTGTTGTCTGATATCTGTAACACAAGTGCTTAAGCTACTTAGTACGGAATCAGGTCAACCTATGAGATGTTGTTATTATTATTATTATTTACTTTTTGTAAGACCATATATACCAATGTGTATTTTGGCAAATAAATTAATGATTATGTTTTATTAGATCTTTTAAGTCCACTATAGGACTGAGCGACACTAGAATCTGCAAACCCGGGTTGACAGTGAGAATGTATAATATTACCTACAGAAAAATTGAAGCCCAATTCTTGGCCCAGCGCAATCGCTTTAAAGCGCAAACATAAATATTACTTATATTAGCATTTTTGTCATAAGTCGTTAGTTACATGCATCAATACGGATCAACACGTTAAACATAGATGTAAGCATTAGGCATCAGGAAAGGCTTCGTTATCCCACAGAATTCGATTGAGCAAACCTATAAATGTCTTGTTCTTGTCTTGACATTAACGATTGCGACGAATTCCTGCCTACCTAAATGTCTGCTGTTGTTTATATGTTTGAGACCTTTTGTGTAAAGAAATTCAGACAGTTTTGGGGTAGAATACAGCTAACCAGCTCTGGCGACGGTTTTATTTCTAGTATGTATTAATCATCTTCGTACAAAAACCATCAGCCACTGATGTCTATTCCAGGTGTTCCTCATTCAGTTCACCATTCGTTTTCCTAGATCAACGGTCAATGATCGCCTTTCAGGGCATCCTGCAGTACACTTGCCTATCCGTGACCTCCACTTCCAAGTCCAATATGATTCCCACCCGTTCCATCTAGACGAGTGGCGGTCTACTACCATGCACTTTCTCATTGTGGAGTCAATTGTGCGCAGAAATATTTCCGAACCGACATGATATTGAAATGTTTAAGAAACGAACATCTTTACCTAGCATAGCTGACATTCTTCTCTTCAGGTGACCCACCTACTCGTTTGCCTCCCTATCTCATATAATAAAGTCACGTGATCTCTTTACAGTTTTAATAAAAAAGTACAGTTTTTATTGTATGCTCTGAATTTTGCGTTCATATTTATAAAATGTGTGCAAAACCAGGAAATGGGGAACTTTATTATTCTTCCCATGTAACGTTTTAAGCATGCAAAACACCGTTTAACCATTTTATGTTGCATGTTTTTTTTTCCTTACAATGTTTTAGGTACGTTTTAATCAAATCATTTCGATTCACATGTTAAATGTAAATAAGTAGGTGTTTCTAAATCCGCCATGATGGTACGACAATTTTTTTTAAATCTAGTTCTTTAGTTCATATTTTGAGCAATTAAGTTTATGTAGCCCATTCCATCACCGGACAACAAGGCGCGGGGAGTTTCATCCAAATATATATACATTTCAGGCTTACAACTTATCCGCACGAGGCGATTTGCTTCCAAGTTCATCAGCTAAGGAATCGAACTTCTGGCCAAGGTCTGTTTTTCCGGATACTACAATATGGACATCTTTAAGACAAGAGTGAACAGGCATCTTTTAGGCGAACGCGTTACATCCTCATCATGACTTTCCCTATATATAGGCTAACGCTTGACCACAATCTCACCTGATGGTATAGTTCTTAAAAAAACGAGTATCATGTCGGAAAAAATGTGTTGCGATATGTTTCAGGACTAGCGGTCACAAGACCTATTCTACTCTGCCGGGGACCACACGGCCCTCACTCTTACCGAGGTGTCGTAAAAGGCGACTAAGGTAAAGCTGCTGGCATGATCATCAGCACCCAGAGAAGGAAAACTCTGCATTTATATCAAAACCCTCGCCAACCCGTCTGCCAAGCGTGGTGAGTATGGCAATTACCCCTCATGTGATTGAGGGAGGCCCGTGCCCCAGCAGTGGGGACTTAAATGGGCTGACGATGGTCTCAAGACCCTTAAAGGTGTGACTTGACGTCGTAAGGGATGTCATGCGTGCCAATACTTTCTTATTTTACTGGCCGGCCACATTTGGTAGTGACCGTGCCTCAAACCCCAAAGGTCGTGGATTCGGTCCCCAACCCGGACAAACATTCGTGTGATGAACACTTGTGTTTGTTCAGTGTCTGGGTGTAATATATTATGTATTTAAGTATGTCGACGCAAAACCATCTACATCTGATTGTTATTATTTATGTGTTGTAAATAATGTTCGAATTAGGTTGAAATAATTTATTTAAAATGCTTTTATTGATTTATCATGAACAATGAATAAGTTTGAACGTAATAACTGTTAGCATGTCCTAAATTAATAAACAAATTTAATTTTGTTTAGCCTTCCGGAACACGCGCCGCCATTATGAGAATAGGTGACGAAAGTTGCATTTGATAATTAGATTAAAAATAGTCTGAATTCTTAAACCTACCTCTAAAAACGTTTAAGGAATTTAGAGATTTATTTTGATATCGTAATAATTATTACTCTAGTAATTTTATTAGCTAAACACTTGCCGCCATTTCTGAAATGGTCGGCGGATGTTCCAACTGAATTTCAGATTAAAATTAAACTGAAGGCTTACTTTGCTTTTAAAAATTATTCCTGAATTTACAGATCTATTTCAATATTGTGATAAAATTATTACGTTACAATAGGCCATTTTCATCGATCAACAAAAAAATATGAAATTATATTACTTGTATAGTTTTCATGACGGGAAATGCAAATATAACGTTATTTTCCCTTGAAATCCTGAGATAAATTTTATTTTTCAAAATCAAAATTGAGGTTTTATTATCTGTATGTCACGTGATTTCAAACGCCGACCGCCATGATGTGACGTCATTATACTAAAACATCTTTTTGACATCTTTGTTTACTTACCTACAACGTTCATCGAAATTTGGACATTTCTCAATTTTTGTTCAATGCCCTTTGATTTAGTTATAGTGACATCATGCGCCGTCACCATCATGGTGGTCGGTGTTTTAGCGCGTGTATTTTACGTCAAATTTTTGATAATTTTTTTATAACATTTAGCAGGCATATTTTGCAGAAATAAAAATAATACTTGATTATCTGATATATATGAGCATTATAAAAAATATTTGAAAAAATAGGAGAATTCCCTATTATTAATTAAAAGTCATGTTTTGATTACTCGTTTTACCGCCAAGCGCCATATTTGGTTTGTGTTCAGTTCAGTGGTTACTGGTTTGTGCACATTACTGTGGGAGATTTTGGTGGTGCAAGACGTATACACACTGTGTGAGTACAAATTGTATTACTTTAGATAGGTATTTTAGGTAGCCTAGGTCACAACCTAGGCTGACACATCTAGAGCATAAGATTTTGTGTTGGTGGAATAAATAAGTGTATTCAAGCATTGAGTTTTATTATTTGCAATGAGTGAGCCAAGTGATGGAAATGGTGACGTCAGCGATGCTGACGTCACGATTTCTTTAGAACCCGCTGGACAAAACCCTCCGTTAAGTATATATTTGTAATTTCTCTTTTGTCTGATATCAGCAACACAAGTGTTTAAGCTACTTAGTACGGAATCAGATCAATGTATGAGATGTTGTTTGAATTATTATTATTATTATATTTTAATATTTCCCAATATTGGGAATTCATATTTTCGCAAGCCTGTTTATAAGTTTCAGGAGGATACTTTTATATGAATCGGTATCGTGTAACCCCTGCGTTGAAGCTCCCTAATAGGGCCTAATCAACAAAGCCAATATTTGGCCGTAACCTCTAGCCGAGCCACGTGTATGGAATACCAAACGACTATATTCAACACGCAAGGGCCGAGGCGGTATTCCCAAAGGTATGGCGATGATTAGGACTTGCTATGTCAGTCCACAGTATAATAAATTATAGACCATGCAAAACAGAATCATCTAAATAAATATTATGTTTAAGTTTGGTCTGCTTTTGCACTCGAAATTGGAATTACCGCCAAAAGCGGCCACTTTTAGCTTGAATCAATTTTTCGCGTACAAAAACAGACCCAACTGTCACCTTAATAAATTCTATTATGGTGACGGGTAGGGCAAACTAGCGACGCCAATCGATTTTAATTTTTAGCTACTAAACCGGATATATTTTAAAGAATTTCGGGGATACAACCTCTCGGCAAACACTTATACTATTTATTAAATAACCATGCACAAATGTTGGGTCCGTTTTTGTACGCAAAAAATTGATTCACGCCAAAAGCGGCCACTTTTGGCGGTAATCCAAAATTCGAGTGCAAAAGCAGATCAAACAGTGAAACTATAAGTATTAAATAAAGAGTATAGGTGTTTACCATGAGGTAAAAATTAAAATCAATTGGCGTCGCTAGTGTGCTCTACCCGTCACCTTAAACATGTTAGATCAACAAAATAAGCGTCAGTTACACCGTGACCATGGCGCTTGCAACATTGGCAAAATATCGGAAACTCAAAAATAAGGTACATGGTAGAAATCTCGTTAATAACTATTCTAAGGAAACTTTTAATAATAATAAATTCATATCTATCTTATACATTGACCTGATTCCGTACTAAGTAAACACTAGTGAGTATTTATAATATTAGTACCTATAGTTGATTGCCTTTTACAATATGCCGATTAAGGAGGCTCAAAGTCACCCAGAGAGCAATGGAGAGGGCTATGCTCGGAGTCTCCCTGCGTGATCGTATCAGAATGATGGGATTCGCAGGAGAACTAAGGCCACAGACATAGCGCACAGGATTGCATGCCTCAAGTGGCAATAGACAGGGCACATAGCGAGGAGAACAGACGGCCGTTGGGGCGGAAAGGTTCTCGAGTGGAGGCCACGTACAGGAAGTCGCAGCCGTGGCAGGCCCCCCACAAGGTGGACCGACGATTTGGTGGAGATTGCGGGAATCCATTGAATGCGGGCGGTGCAGGACCAATCTGTGTGGATATCATTGGGGGAGGCCTATGTCCAGCAGTGGACGTCTATTGGCTGAAAAGATGAGTTGATTGCCTCGCATGGCGCAGTGGGTCCCGGGTTCGATCACTGTCGGGCTAAAAATGTGTACCTAAGTTTTCGGTAAGAAAGTTTAAGTGTCAGCCCGGAGTCTCGATTTTAGCGATCTTGTACGCCCGTGCCTCGGAAAGCACGTTAAGCCGTTCAATTCAATTCAATTCAATTCAAATAATTCTTTATTTGCATAGGCTTGTACACAGCACTTACAAATCGTCATACATTTGAATGACTTAAAACTATTTATAAGTACTTATGTATAATTTACATGTTAATACATATATATGTTGATACATAAAATATACTAAAGAAATAAATAAACATAATGCGATTCTACCACCGGCTCGGAAAGTTGTTTCTGGTCGAGAAGATCCGGCAAGAAACTCGCCAGTTACTCTTTTTAATCGCCAACTTTTTTACAATGGTTTATTATCTTCATACCAAGTCATACAGTCTAATACAACACAAAATAGAATGAAGCAAATTAAAAGCTAAATATGAGGTAAACCGAAGCGGACCAGTCCCCAAAGGTGGCACCTGTTCACAAGTATGACGTATGTGTCAGCCATCATTTCACTCAACCATATTAGAGGGAATGTAATGACCCGCCACATAACGCCACCACCTCAGAGACATTTGAGTGAGCATGACTACTTAGGTTCTCCTCATAGGTCACAAAGAGTAGTAGTTACTTAATCTAATACTAATAAACTGCAGGACGAGGTGTACAATAGTAGGTGGTTAGCATCTTGTCAATTATTGAATAATCAATATAAATCAATTTTATACAGTAATAAATGCTGCTAAGCCTAATTTATTAAAATTCAGTAATTATATAATATTAATGATTTTTGTTAATATATATGAAAATGTTACAAGTGTGCAGGCATGGAGGTCATTATGTCCATGAATCCTTATCATTTAAGTAGTCTACAATTTTATAGTATCCTTTACTCATTAAACAGGCTTTCACGTGAGATTTAAATTTATGCGTTGGTAACTCAATAACATTTTGTGGCAACTTATTGTACATTTTAATACTTAGACCAACAAATGAATTATTAATTTTTTGAAGTTTCAGATTTGGAATCGCGAGCTTGTGTTTATTTCTAGTGTTAAAACCATGACAATCAGATTTTTTCGAAAAAATATCCATGTTCTTTCGCACGTACAAAATACAGTCTAAAATGTATTGAGAAGCTACGGTTAAGATGTTAATGCTCTTAAATAATTCTTTTAGCGAATCGCGAGGTCTAAGGTTGTATATGGAGCGGATGGCCCTCTTCTGCAATACAAATATAGTCTGTATATCAGCAGCAGACCCCCACAACAAGAGACCATAAGACATTACACTATGAAAATAACTAAAATAAACCAATCTCGCGGTTTCAATATCGGTCAGATGTCTAATCTTCTTAACCGCATACGCGGCGGAACTAAGTCTTCCCGCCAAGGCTGCGACGTGGGGTCCCCATTGTAATTTGGCATCCATGGTAATGCCAAGGAAAACTGTTGAATCAATGACTTCAATACGTTCATTATTCATAGTGATGTTAGTATTGACCTGTCTTACATTGGGCATTGTGAATTTTACACATTTAGTTTTCTTAGCATTAAGAAGTAAGTTGTTAGTGGTAAACCAATGGAGAACTTGTGACAGAGTGTCATTTACATCGTCAAACGTACTTTTTCTTCGGTCAACATTAAAGATCAACGAAGTGTCATCAGCAAATAGCACTACCTCACAAAGGTCTTGTGTAAAGTAAGGAAGGTCATTTATATATATCAGGAAAAGCAGAGGCCCCAATATCGATCCTTGGGGCACTCCCATCAATAGAGGAGTGCCTGAAGAATATGTCCCATTAATGTTTACTTTCTGAATTCTATCAGACAAGTAAGAATTTATCAAACTTAGTGAAATCTTGGACACACCATAATGAGCTAATTTTAACAACAATGTTTGGTGCGTAACGCAATCAAATGCTTTCGATAGGTCACAAAATACTCCAACAGCATCCTGCTTGTTTTCCCATGCATCAAAAATATGCTTGATAAGTGCAACTCCTGCATCAGTTGTTGACTTACCTTTAGTGAACCCAAATTGTTTATTATGAAGCAGGTCGTTAACTTTAAAATGAGACAGCAACTGAACGAATATGACTTTTTCAAAAATCTTACTCAGTGCTGGTAATATAGAAATAGGCCTAAAGTTAGAAGGATTACTTTTATCACCTGATTTGAATAACGGTATGATTTTGCTATACTTCATTAAGTTAGGAAATTGGCCTTCGTCAACACATCTGTTGAATATCATTGACAAATGGGGTGCGATATGCAGTATTATATTTTTTAAAATGTCTACGGATATTCCCCAAAGATCTTCAGTTTTTTTTATATTTAGATCTTTAAACGTTTTTACTATTATCTCAGGTGTTACATGGGTAAATCTGAAAGGTGTTTTACATTCGTCAACTTTTGCTTTTAGCAAGGAGACAGCAAGATGTGAACTTGAGTTTAATGTACTTGTCGTTGTCACTGGTATATTAGTGAAAAAAGACTCAAATGCATTTGCCACATCAGCATCAGAGTCAAGTTGTTTGCCATTGATTTTTAGAGAGACCTTGTGTTCTTGTGTTTTGTTTTTACAAGTCTCTTTGTTTATGATATTCCATGTGATTTTAATTTTGTTAGTTGCTTTACTTATTTTGTTTTTAATGTAGTTTGATTTAGCAACAGCGCATACTTTCTTGAAGCATTTAGAATAGTTTTTTACATATTCTATTACTGTATGATCACATGAATTAGCCTTAATGTCATATAATTCAAACAATTTTCTTCTGCTTATGTATATACCTGTAGTGGCCCAGTCACTAAATTGATTTTTAGAATTATTTTTAATGGTCTTCTTTGTGAAGATGCCATTAAATTCCTTTTCAACAATTTCGAAAAGGCTTTCATATAATTCATCAACACTATTTTCAATACATGGAATTGAGGATATTTTATTACAAATATTCTTCTTGAACTTTTTTACACGCCCCTTAGTAATGGGCCTACATGTGAAACTAGTAGACGGAACATTTCGATGACAGTCGATAACAGCCATCTGACCACTGTGATCAGAGTTTATAAAATTTATTATGGATTTTTCCCCTACATTACAATTACAGAATATGTTGTCCAAACACGTAGCTGAAGTGGAGGTGACTCTTGTAGGTTCATTGAAAAGGTGGTGTAAATTGAAAGACTTAAAAAGATTCAGAAACCTAATAGAGTTCTGTGAATCCTCTAGGATGTTAATATTAAAGTCACCGCACACAATAACTTTTTTACTTTTTGCACAAACTTTTCTCAAGACTTCTTCCATGCTAGTCTCAAATGAGTCATAAATTGCAGAAGGGGGTCTGTACACGCAGACAATGATATGCTGCTCCAGCTCTGCACACGAAATTTCAATAGTTCGTTCTATAGATAGTGACTCAATGTCTTTACGTTGATTACATTTAAGAGAATTTTTTAGCAAAATGAGTGACCCTCCTCTTATTGCCGAGTCTCTCGTGAACGAACTGATATTATTTTATTATTTGTTAGAAATGGGGTGAGCCCTGCGTCTCATAGCCACTGCGACCAGTAGATGATCTATTGTGGCAGCCCCGTAACCTATTACAGCACCTCATGTAGCTCCAGTTCCAGGATAAACCCGAGAATGGAGCTGATGGGGGAGCTTTTGATCTCGTCTGCTGAGATCATGTGTGCTCCCAGGTGCCGGCTTCTGCACCGGTGCAGCGCTATGCACTCGCCGAGGACGTGGATAATCGTTTCCTCGTCCTCGCGACAGAACCTGCAGATTTTGGTATCTGAAAGGCCCATGTTGTGCAGGTGCTTATTTAATTTGCAGTGCCCTGTGAGGGTCCGAGTGAGTGCCCTAACATGTCCTCTGCTCAGTTTTATTATTTCTACAGCTCGTCTCTGATCGAACGCCTGTATCAACGCCTTAGACTGTTCTAGTCGAGGTAGTCTTTTCCAATATTCAGTGCTTTGCTTATGCTCCCACTCTTTTAACTCGAGCCTGACCATGCAGGCTGGAACGCCACTTATTGGTTCCGGTCCGAGTAGTGGGCTCTCTGCCCCGGCCTTTGCTAGCACGTCAGCGACTTCGTTGCCTCTGATATTGCAGTGTCCCGGTACCCAAATCAGATTTACGATGTTGGCATTGCCAAGCTGGTTTAGGAGCAGGACACACTCGCTAGTGAGTTTGGAGTCAAGTTCACAGGATGTTAACGCCTTGAGGGCAGCTTGACTATCTGAGAAGATGAATATCTTCTTATTCTGGAGATTCATTTGCAGACTCTCTTGGACACAGCCAATTATTGCGAAAACTTCTGCTTGGTACACTGTGGTATAGCGACCCAGGTTGGCGAATTTGCGTATTCTGAAGCGATCATTACAAAATCCCGCCCCGGATACGCCTTGCCTCCTGGAACCATCCGTATACCAAACGATGTCATTCTGGTTAACATTTCCGGGAGTTCCAGCCTCCCAGTCTTGTCTACTAGGTAACAAGACTGTAAACCGCTTATCGAAGCGGTATTCACGGATCATGGAGTCAGAGGGCATATCCATGACCGGAATTTTCATTAGTTCATTGTAGAGGTTACCTATGACCCTAGATTGCCATCTCGTCCTTCCTCTGATTTTTGCTCTCGTAATGGCCATCCTCGCTTCCATCTGCACGTGAATGTGCAGAGGTGGAATGTTCAGGAGGGCATCCAGTGCTGCAGAGGGAGAGGACGAAAGAGCGCCAGTGGCTATAAGGCAGGCTGTTCTTTGAACTTTGCTGAGGTTCTCCACGCAGTTGAGTTGGTGCGTCTTCTTATACCACACACAGCAGCCATAAGTGACGATCGGTCTCACTATGGTTTTATAAATCCAGAGTGCGGCCTTGGGCCGTAGCCCCCATTTTAGCCCCACCAACCTACTGCTTGCCCCCATCGCTATTTTTGCCTTTCTAGTAATGTAGTCGAGATGCTTGTTCCATGTTAGTTTTTGGTCCAGAAAGACGCCGAGATATTTGACCTCGTTGGACAAGCATAGCTTCGTACCAAGAAGTGTTGGGGCGTGAAGCGCCTCTAGTTTCCTTCTTTTGGTAAACGGGATTAAGACCGTCTTCCGTGCGTTGACTGTTAGCACGTGTCTTGTGCACCAGTTTTCTACTATTCGTAGGGCCCTTTGCATAAGACTGGAAATGGTGCTAGGACATTTTCCTATGACCATTATTACTATGTCATCTGCGTAACCCTGAGTCAGGAATCTGGCTTCATTGAGCTCACAGATGAGACTGTCAACAACCAATGACCATTGAAGGGGTGATAGGACTCCGCCCTGTGGACACCCTCTGGTCACTCTATAATGAAGAGTTTTATTCATCAACGTTGTTGTTGCAGTTCGATTTTGTAGCATGGATCCCATCCATCTGGTGGTGGTATCGTCGATTCCACGATTCACCATGCAACGTGTTATAACATCGAAGTTGGTGTTGTCAAAAGCCCCTTCGATGTCGAGAAAGGCACAGAGTGCAATTTCTTTGTCTTCTATGGCTTTCTCAATTCTGTCCACCAGATCAATAAGTGCCGTTTCCGTGGACTTGCCTGTTTGGTAGGCATGTTGTCTTGCACTCAGGGGTTTTTCAACGAGGTATGTTGCCCTGATGTGACTGTTTAACACCTTTTCCATCGTTTTTAGTAGGAATGAGGTGAGACTTATCGGTCTGTAGGACTTGGGCTGTGATTTGTCTTTGTCCCCTCCCTTGGGGATGTAAGTGACCCTCGCCCGAGTCCACGCTGATGGCAGATAACTCCAAGCAAAGCTTGCACGGTAAAGTTTTATCAGCGTTGAGATGATGATATCTTCGCCCCGTTGCAATATAGCCGGGAAAATACCATCGACCCCACCAGATTTATAAGGCTTGAAGCTCCTAATGGCCCAACTTATCTGTTGGGGACGAAAAATAACGGAAGCTCTCCTCCAGTCTTCATTCCGCGGTCTCCTGTCCGGAGACTTACTGTCCTGGAGTTCTCTTTCGTTATTAATGTACACGGATTCCGGAAAGTGCGTTTGAGCAAGCAGTCTCAGTGTTTCCTCCGGGGATTCCGTGAAAGATCCGTCCGCTTTCCTTAGCAGGCCTAGATGGGATTCAGGTGTCTTGGCTAATATTTTGTGGATCCTGGCAGCTTGGGCAGTGTCTTTGATGGACCCGCAAAATTTTTGCCAGGATCTCCTTTTTGCTTTCCTGAGCTCCCTATTGAAGCGTGTTAGCGCCTTCCTGTAAGCATCCCAGTTCTTGTCTTTTTTTGCCTGATTAAATAAGGCACGGGCCTTTTGCCTCAGATGCTCCAGGTTTTTGTTCCACCAAGGCGCGTTCCTATTGCTCTTAGTGGTCTTAAGAGGACAATTTTCTAGATACGCTTTCATTAGGCTTCTGCCTAAGTCCTCTGCTGCGGCTTCCACTTGGTCCACAGTTTTAATGTATTTAAAATCTCCAAGGTATAACCTAAGGGAGTTCCTAAAGCCCTCCCAGTCTGTTCCCTTGGGGTCTCGGTACGTGTTCGGTTCCTTTGTTCCCGAGCATAGTATGTCGTACCTAATATGGGTGTGGTCGGACAAGGACGGCTCATCTGAGACGTGCCAATTGGTTACTCGGTGTGCGAGATTACCTGAACACCATGTTATATCTAGTACTTCCTGCCTAGAACGTGTGGTAAAGGTTGGTTTGCTACCCACGTTAAGAACAATTTGATTGTTGGTGAGCAAGTAGTCAAACAAGGACTCACCTCTTGCGTTCGTGTCGGAGCTGCCCCATGATGTGTGGTGGGAGTTGCAGTCGGTACCCACCAGCAGCTGGGTTTCTCTCTCCAGACAATATTCCACTACCGGTGTCACTTTGTTCACCGGATCCTGGTCCTCTCCGGGTAGGTACATGGAGCTGACTATGAGTGTCTCTGCACCTTTCCCCCCGGGGAGGTCTATATACGCTGCAACAGCATCGTCTGTACACAGCGAAGGGATCGGGAGGTAATTTATATCTCTCTTGAAGAGCATGCATGCTCTTGGCCTCACTCCGCAGGAGTTACTTAATATCTTACCTGCCGAGTTTAGCCCCATTACCGTGGTTTTGTTCACCCACGGTTCTTGGATCAAGGCGATGTCCAGGTCCTCAGAGAGGAATCTTTGGCAAAGGGCAGCTGTGGCTGCCTTTGAGTGCTGGAGGTTTACTTGTATCGCCTTAATCATTGTGTTGTTTTGGGGGACTGGGAGGGGAAGGGTTAGGGAATTTAGCTAAGACGGAGGGATGGGATAACGAACTGATAACTTTGTAATCATTAATACTAACAATTAATTGATGTTGATTTAACCAATGTTCAGTGAGACATAGTATATCAACATTCATTTCTTGTAAAAATAATTCTAGCTCTAATTCTTTACCAGGAAGCCCCTGTGTATTCTGGTGAATAAGATTTAAGATATTAAGATCCTGCTTGGTCCATATGTTGCTAGAGGCGTCCTCTATTGTCTTAAATTTAAATTGCTTGGAATATTTTCCAAAGTCTGACTAAATATATTATTTATATTAAATGCTAACAAAGTAGCCAGTTCTTTTTTTACATTATAAGGCAAATAAAATGTTTTGCCAGTCACTATAAACTTATAATTAATAAATTTATTTGTGTCAAAAAACACAAAGTTGTCGCTATGACTAGTCACTAAATTATATAATGTAGTATTCAATATGTGAATACTGTTATTTTTTTCTGGTAAATAGTGCCTAGAAAATGGGAAGGCACAAACAACAATTTTCTTAACAGCAATCTCTTTTAAGAGCGAAAATCCTTTAATAATGTCTTTCTTATTTGAATCTAGCCCATTCCCCATCATTAATATAATGATAGAGTCCTTATTATAATTACAACTAAGTATGCTATCTATTATTTTGGTAAGCGATGCATTTGGCAAACAATAGTTCATTGTTTTACAATTGAGTTGCTTGTGCAAAAGGGGACCATAGCCAACTCCTGTTGAATCAGAGAATACTAGTACATTATTGTTTGTATTCTTAGTACTAGTAGTAGTGGTGGTGGTAGGCATTGTACAATCCGGTAAATCGCTATTAGTATCTAACAGGCTATTTGGCACTTGCTGCTGGGTAGGAAGGCTGCCACCCTGGCTGCCTACCTTGGTCTGTGCCACTACTCAAAGTGGGAACCTGGGGCTCGTCTGCCGCACCCAGATCGCAGCTGCACTGGGCCATGTACCTGTTTGCAGCGAGGATGTGCTCATGTATCTGTCGCTGGGCAGAGGTATAATTTCCAGTCATTACTACTAATGACCTCTCCAGACGCTGTAGAACTCAAATATTTAAAGAAATTTGGGGAGATAAAGTTAATATATATTTTATTCAAAATGAATAAAATAGTATTTAGGTACTTGTAAGTACTAATCAAATAGGAAGCACAGTTTAGTTGACTGATTTACTTTGACATTCGGATGCATAACAGGTATTATGTAGGTACCTATATTTGTGATTATTTTGGGACGACAATAATTATTCAGAATGTCTGTTTAGGATGATAGTATTAAAATCATATATCAGCACTGAGCACTGTGAAATGTTTTAACAAGTAACAAAAGGGACAGTAAATAACCTGTTTGCAAACTCTTCGTAGGTAAGTATTTGAAGGTTATTGTTTGCATTAAGTTTATTCAAACATACAAGATTCCAGTTAAATCGTTATACCATTGTAGAAATATGTAATTATAAGATTAAATAACACTTATACTTCCCCGGTTTGTCCGTTGTAGGTTCGAATCACTTTGACAGATTGCCTCCGAACAATTTATCGGTATGAAATTCCAGGAATTATCCAAGCTACAGTTTTGCGCACACTTATCCTAATTATTTGGCAACTTAACTCAGTAATTGACTTAATTTTGTTACAAAGTTTAGTGAATTACATAATAAAATTAATTTTAATATTATCAGCTGGCGATTTGACGTTTGACGCTTAGGGTTGCCAGCGCTAAAAAAAAAGTTGGTCCTGCGCCCAATCCCTCTCCGGTCGTGTCACACGACGTGTCGTGGTGTCCCATCGGATTATGAGGGTAAAGGAATGTGCGCACACACTTGAGCACGTACGTGGCCGATCGTTGAGATTGGCCGCCGTAAACGTAATAATGGGTTGGAGGATATTATAGATTATATCGCCAACACTTAATGTTGCTAGGCAGTTTCTTACAATTCTTAAGTATCTTATCTAAAATTTATTGCAACGTGTACCGGCAGGCCTCTGCCGTCGGGACTCGGGAACGTATGTGCGGTATTTGTAAATGACGGAAAATGTAAAATTGTATAAAAATAATTATTTAATGCGTAAACAACACAAAAGTACGCTCATTGTCCAAAGGTGGGAAAATTAGTGACATATAAAAACAAATGAGCGCCGATATTTAAATAAAGAATAAAGTTTTCTTCGCGCCATAAAAGTTAACAAAAGAGGCTTCACGCATCGAGGTTTTAGTCCCCGATACAACGACAAGCTGTGTCCATTTATCTTCCCACTGAAATCTTTTGCCTCGGTAGAGAGCCCGTGTGGGGCATAATGAACGAGGGAGCAGATGTTAGTTCTGGTGATTAGCCTCCATTAGGGCCATTGGAAACCTGTCTCTTGATAATAGTGATTATTTCTTGAGATCGTGTTGAAGAAGGTTTTATATCGAATACCTACTACTGTTACTCAATATGTATTAAGTTGGAGTTTCTTAAAGACTAATGTTTGAACTGCCTTTAAAGATTTAACTTTTTGCTGGTAAATAGGAGCTTTTGCCCATTTGCTTTCAAAAATATATATTATAATTTGCGCGTATGCAGGTCCTATAGGCTGCTCAAGAATAAGAATAAGAAATCATTTATTCGACACTTAACATGGACATTTACAGACGAAATATCTTAAAAGCTAAGTGCCGAAACGGTCCCTACTCAGCATTAAGCTATGGCCTGAGCCATAGCGCTGATTTTCAGTAAGGACCGAATCGCATACTAATTTTTATCAAGTTATTTTATTGCGCTTCATGTATACATGCTTAAAATTAACATTAAAGGCTCAAAAATAACCCCTTAGTAGGTAAACAACAATATTTCTTTGAATTAATAACATGTAATTATTTATTTTTAATGGAGATCACCATCAGGTGAGCCGCACGCTTGTTTGCCACCGAGGTAGTATAAAATAAAGATTTGTATTATTGCGAGATTGTTTTATACCTTTAATTGTATGTATGTAGGTATTTTATTTTTGTAACTTGAATTATGGATTTGGTAATTCCGAAATAAAGAGATAATCATATCGGTAAATTGTAATCCACCCCATACCGATTGAAATGTAACATATTATTTTTCTATAGAATATTATGAAAAATATTCTATGATCTATCGGTTGAAAACCGTAAATTATAAAATTGATGAATTCGGTGATAGATTGTAATTAAACTGACTGGCCTCTGACCCCTGATACGGTAAATTCAATAGTGACTATGCACATGCCAAAGGTCATGGGTTCGATTCCCACTATGAACCCTCGGTTTCCATAGTGAACAGGTGGTCCCACGCAGCAGCTAATACCACGATAACATTTTATAACTTCGTAACAGTTTGTTAAAATGTTATTTTCAATGTAACTTTTTAAAAATGTTAGGTCATCATTTTCATCTTAGCGATTCGTCCCAATTTTTCGCTGCGGAGTTAAAAATGTGAAGTATCCAACAAATGTGTTTAACTCAAGCCACTTGCCCTTTATGCAAATTTCCAAAAGTCATGAGCCTGAATACCATGACGAGGTTTTGCAGGCTGGACCTTGGGTGACGCCTTTGCATTAGAAAAAATATTGATATGCAACATAGGAAGAGGGAGCTCTTAGGTATACAACCCGTTTTGGATCAGTGGTAGTGAACGCTGCAAGGGTTGCAAATTCGATCCCCGCACAGTATAAATATTTGCGTGCCTGAATATATCTGTTTGTATCGGTCTGGGTGTTTTCTATGTATTATGAGTGTAACGTTCCGTCCTAGATGCCAGAAGTAACCGAGATGTCAGACAGCGCCGCCCTATCAACTGCTGATGGGATTTAATAACAAGACGTGTATAGCTGCCGAATGCGTTTATTGCACTGATTTTAATTAATTGATTTTACTTAAAGTAGCACATGCCGTGTGGTCCCCGGCAGAGTAGAATAGGCCACCCTCACTCATACCGAGGTGTCGTAAAAGGCGACTAAGGTAAATCTGCTGGCATGATCATCAGCAACCAGAGAAGGAAAACTCTGCATTTATATCAAAACCCTCGCCAACCCGTCTGCCAAGCGTGGTGAGTATGGCAATTACCCCTCATGTGATTGAGAGAGGCCCGTGCCCCAGCTGTGGGGACTTAAATGGGCTGACGATGATGATGATGACACAAAATGGCAAAAGTAGGATGGCTGTACATCGGAATCATCAAAATACACGTCATACAATAAAATGTTCGAGTTGACTCGTACAATGAGTATGTATTTACAAAAGCAAATTATTAAAATGTATATAATTGTAATTCCGCTGTTGATTCTGACATCCGTAACACAGGTGCTTGAGCTACCTATCTCGGAGTCAGATCAATGTATGTGATGTTGTAAAATATTTATATTTATTTATTTTCATACAAATTGCGTAACAAACGGATACACAACGATTCTTTGAAAAGATCGTGCTAGCCCTTCGAAACGAAGTAAGGACGTGTAACTAGTAAATAATAAATCGATTTAAACATTGCTTAGTGTGACGACCCAAATCGATTTTATTGCATGAATATTGATGTGGTGTCTCATCCTCACTTTTCAATTCTTCCCAAATTTCCCGGCAAGACAAAATAGACCATAGCCCATACATTATTCAGTTGAACTGGACGAAATGGGAAACGTGGCATCAAGAGGCATCCTCTTGCCATTGTTCTAACTTCTTGAAACCCTTGGAAGTAAATGGGATGTTCTTGGGCGGCGTTGATTATTTTCCATCAGGTAACTCGTTTACTCGTTTGTCCGCCTCTAGCATAAAAAAAGTGGATTAGCCGTGGGAGAGCCTTGCTTCGGCACAAATGAGATCGTGTGTTAAATATCCTATCGTGTGATCCTATCGTGTGTTAAAAATCCGTTAGATGGCGTATTTTGTTGTCCTACAACCTGTGTTATCCTCTCCAGCGGAGCCACCTTTACAAATAGCGGTGAAATCGATCTTAAAATAATGTTCGTCGAACGTACATAATTTACATGCTTTGTATATAACTGTACGCATACTGATTATCGAAATAATGTACTTTGAATGTGGCGCTACTGCGGTGCGTACTCCCTAGAAAAACTACTTAGGATATGTATAGAGTAGTGGTTTTCATTAACATTTGTGTACGTATACCGTGTATTATGTACGTGTTAAAAATCCTCATCAATTTAGTTGTTTTATTTATTTTCAGTATTCAAAAATGTTTGTACTAAACGCCTGATTGTATTATTAGCAGTCTCATATATGCATAAGGTTGCTATGATAAATGTTTAGGCACTCAAGTATAAATTAAGAAAAAAATGCTATTTTCACTTTTCTAAAATTTGACAATGATCAATGATAAGAGTGTGATTATTTAGTTATCAATAAATAATAATAGTAATGTGTCGTTAAATTTATTTTATTTTGAAATAATCACTTGTAGGTACATGATGCTGTAATTTGTTATAAGGTATCTAAATGAACAAATTTCGTATATAGGATGTACGAAATTTGTTCATTTACCTTATGGCTTCTGACTAACCGCAAAGTCAATATGTTCATTAGTTCTAAACAAAATAAATAGCGCCCGCTAGGGCGTCTACTCACTTCCTAGCGGTGACATGTTGATCGTTTTTTTCTCTTAATACTTTGATGTACATTTTTTATATAGCATATAATATCAAACAAATTTCGAACATTTTAATTATATAAATGTTTTTTTTTATGGCTTGCTGTTGCTCTTACGAGACAACTCTGCCAAAAATGTTCTTATCTCATTTAAAAAGTATGACATTTTGAGATGTCATACATCATCAATGCCTAAACATTTATCATAGCAACCGTATGCTAATATGAGACTGCTAATAATACGATCAGGCGTTTAGTACGAACATTTTGAATACTGAAAATAAATAAAACAACTAAATTGATGAGGATTTTTTAACACGTACATAATACACGGAATACGTACACAAATGTTCATGAAAACCACTACTTTATACCTATCCTAAGTACTTTTTCTAGGTGGCGCTGCCAGGGAGTATGCTCCGCAGCAGAACCACATTCAAAGTACATTATTCCGATAATCAGTATGCGTACAGTTATATACAAAGCATGTACATTATGTACTTTCGACGAACATTACTTCAAGATTGATTTCACCGCTATTTGTAAAGGTGGCTCTGCTGGAGAGGATGATACTACAACCTAGCTGTTACCCTTTTTCAATTCCCTATAATTCTCTGGGCCTTTGTCTGGGCTGTGAAATAAGCTGAGTGAGGGCCATTTATGCTATTTGGCACTGCCTGGACATTATAGAATATATTTATTTTTTTTGTTTTCATTTATATGTGGTTTTCTGTATTTTTAATTGTTTCATGTTTTGTTTTATGATTGTGCCAAATTGTGTTCTGTTTACAGCTGCTGTATGTCCTGTGTTGTGATGTCTATAATAATACATGTTTTCTTTCTTTTTTCTTGCTATCTATCTATCTAGCTGTTGGACCTTAGACTAAGTTATAGGACAACAGCTTCAACATCATTGGTTATGTCATGTGCGGTCGTTTAGTGCGTAAAATTAGAAATCTGCTTAACAATTGATCGTGGGAGAGCCACGCTTCCGCATGAATGGGCCGGCTCGACTGGAGTGATCATCATCATCATCATCACCAGCCCATTTAAGTCCCCAATGCTGGGGCACGGGCCTCCCTCAATCACATGAGGGGTAATTGCCATACTCACCACGCTTGGCAGACGGGTTGGCGAGGGTTTTGATATAAATGCAGAGTTTTCCTTCTCTGGGTGCTGATGATCATGCCAGCAGCTTTACCTTAGTCGCCTTATACGACACCTCGGTAAGAGTGAGGGTGGCCTATTCTACTCTGCCGGGACCACATGACTGGAGTGATACGACGGCTTTACAGGAAACCGGCGTGAAGCAGCACTATGCTGTGTTTTGCTGCGTGAGTGAGGGTACTGACCGGAGGACCAATTCGGGGAAAGGGGGGTTTAAAGGTTGGCAGCGTACTAGTGACTCCACTGGTGTTGCGGGTGTCTATGGGCGGCGGCAACCGCTTACCATCAGGTGATCCGTCTGCTCGTTTGCCACCTATATTATAAAAAAAATAGATTCAGTCGTAACTTCAGTTTCGTCACCACCCGTATATATACCACATGGACAAGGAAACTTAAATGTGCGTTTCTTTCCAGAACGGTCTGAGACGCTAAGTGGGCGGCTGTCGAAGTCAGCATCAGAGCTGTCATGTGCGTCCCCCGCCGCCACCTCCCCGCCCCCGCGGGCGCGCTCCGCCCACCACCACGCGCCACTGTCTGTGGTGCACCGGACACAACACTTCTTCACCAACCTGAAGGTAAGGTTCCATTTTTTTTTTTTGTGGCAGAAGAGCAGACGGGTCGCCTGATGGTAAGCGATTGCCGCAGCATACCGTGACACATTTAAACCCCCCTTTCCCCCGGATTGGGCCTCCAGTACCTGCACTCACACAACACAGCACAGTTTTCTGTGAGGCCGAATCTGCTCGTCTGAGACCTAAAAGTATCCGCCTATAGGTATACTGTGCTGCTACAGGGCAAAGGCCTCCGTCATAGAAATCAAGGCATCGCTACTATGATGGGATTGGGTTCAATCACCACGCTTGCTCAATGCGGATTGATGATCGAGTTTGTACTCGAGCTATGTTCCTCGAGCAGGACCCCAAGATCAAGACTTCAACCACTAGTGGAGGGACCAACAGGCCGTTAGCCACTATGGGCGGCGGCAATGGCTTACCATCAGGTGATCCGTCTGCCGAGCAACAGGGCGTCTTTTTTTTTAAGCAGTCTATAAACTGTCCTACTGCAGGGCAAAGGCTTCCATCATAGAAATCAAGTTATCGCTATTATGATGGGATTAGGCTTAAAATCACCACGCTAGCCAAATGCGGATTGGTCACAAACCCGAGCTATGTCCGAAAAATTCGAAACATACTTTTCGCTCGACCCGGCTATCGAACCCAGGACCCTGAGATCACGGCCCGGTACTTAAACTACTAGACCAACAGGGCAACTGCCACCTATCATATAAAAAATCTGACGATCTGGGATAGGCAACGAGTTCCGCCTCGAGTGTTATCCCTTCTGTGCACTGCACACAACACTAAGAGAACCAGGTGACAAATATTATACCCGACTAACTGGACCCTGATTACACGTTCAAATAACTATCCGAAACGTGCAGGTTTTCTCACGACGTTTTCCCTCGCCGCTGAGCGAGTGGTAGAAATACACACATCGATTTGAAATATCTAGAGGTGTTCGTTCGGAGGCACACGTTCGTCCTTTAGAATAGAATAGAATAGAATTCATTTATTTCAACCATAGGTCATATTGTGGAAAAGATAACATTATTAAACAAGATTAATTACATAATACATATATATACAACATATTTTAATATATATATATACAGTTCACTCTTATTTCCCTTTTTCAATATTGCACCACCTACCCCTCTTCTACTATCAAATGTCCTTTGCCTGAAGGTTGTCTGGTAGAAATCGCTTCCAGCGATAAGACCGCCGAAATTGTACAATTAAGTTTCTGTAATGCCTTTTAAAGTTGTGTTTTTTTGTGCAATAAAGTATATCTATCTATCTATAATTACATTACATTACACAATTGTCAAAATTTAAAATACAATTAAATTAGGATGTGAAATTACAATTTAAAATTAATTTATTGAATACAAATACAATTACAATTAGTGTCGTGAGATATGTACTACCACTGTTTTATTGTTTTAATAATTTGCTCATTAGTCAGTACATTAACCATCGACACATGGTTGATGTACTGACAGTCAAACCTAAGCGCGAACATTTGCAGGATGATGTTGTGGCTGCCCCGGACCCTGCTCACTAAGGATGCACATCGCTTCCGTAGGGTCGTGTAAAAACAGTCTACACGCCACTCAGCAAACATCTCCGTCCCTTTGTGCTACCATTCTAAAAACCCGTAATTTAATACTCCATAATTAATAGGGCTTTAATGGATAACGTTAAGGAACGTGTAGTATAGATTTTTACTTACTTACTCCGCTGGTTTAGCGACCGAAATAGAGTCTCAGCATTCTATACCGCATCTAACATGGGGAGTACTCTGAGAAACTGTTTGATCTACTCCCTGCAGCTGAATTCTTACATCGAACCACACGCAAGCGATTGTCATTCCATCCTCATCATCTCGATGGATGGCGGTCTAATACTGTGCGTTTCTCGCGGAACTTTCTACCACTTCCAGTTCTGTGGAACAGTTTACCTATGGGAGTATTACTCGACGGCTACGACTTAGGGACCTTCAAGAGAGGAGCGTACTTCTTTTTAAAAAGACCGGCAACGCATTAGCGGTCTCTCTGATTTCGCGGATGTTAATGGGCGGTGATGATTGCTTTCCATCAGATGACTCGCTTGCGCATTTATCGCCTCTAGCATAAAAAAAGTCTTGGTCTCAGAAACAAGAGATCGCCACTTCGGTCGATCCTGCGCTTCTTCTTGCCAGTTATTGACCAGGAGCTCGAGCTGATCAGTCTCGACGACGTCCTTCCAGCGATACCTAGGTCGACCAACTTTGCGAAGGCCCACGTGTCGGCCCCTGGTATGCTTTTTTCACGAGACGCATAAAGATAAAGATAAAAAATTCTTTATTCAATTTAGATCCACACAGAACACTTATGAATGTCAAAATAGGTACATAATATCTACCGCTGGTTCGGAATGTCGATTTCTACTGAGAAGACACCAGCAAGAAACTCAGTAGTTACTCTTTTCAGATATTGATGATGTAACAGAGTTTCAATTGAGAAGAGAAAAAAAATACAATTATGAAAGTTAATAGACTACTATGAATAACAACTCAAAAGATTAATCAATTAACATGACCAAGAATCCTTATCATTTAAATAGTCTTGTACACTATAGTAACCTTTCTTCATTAGGTAGGTTTTAATGTGAGACTTAAACTTAATTATTAAATATCTTAATACTTAAGCCAACAAATGAATTACCGATTTTATGATTTACAAGCTCAAAAAGATTTTATCGACATAAAAATGACGCAGTTCTAATATCTCTACATTGTTATCTATTTTTGAAAAGAAGTCAATACAATCGACAAAGCAGGTAGGTCTTTTAGTATTGTTCGAAATTCCATAGAAGGCATATAAATAATGTATTAGTTTCTTTACAATGACGTGTCATTTTCTGCATTTAGCCCATACAATAGTAAATAGGCGCAGAATGTATAATGTCTGTATTTCTCGGAATAAACTTTAGATTATTAATTTACGTTTTTAATTACCGCTGGATTAATGATAGTGCGTTTAACTTGATTCGAGGAAAAACGGCCAATGTTTGATATTCGGATATAAGTTAATAAATATTATGCATAGTTTACGAAGGGTATCCTAAGAATCAGTAATTAAGAAGAAGCAACCTGGAAATGCTAATAGAAGTTAGGGGCTCTCAACTAATTGTTTGACACTAGCATGTTTTTTTTTTTTTATGTGAGAGGTGGCAGACGAGCAGACGGATCACCTGATGGTAAGCAATTCCGCCGCCCATGGACAGCCGCAACACCAGTGTGCCAGTGTGACCGGCGTGAAACAGCGCAGGCGCTGTTTCACGCCGGTCTTCTGTGAGGCAGTGGTATCACTCCGGTCGAGCCGGCCCATTCATGCCTAAGCGTGGCTCTCCCACATTTTAATTGCATTTTATATGTTAGAACTTTAGCTTTATTATTACAAAATGCGATCTGAAGTTATTACCTTACTAAATCTCACGCCATCTCGTTCCAACACGCAATGTTAAAAAGGGGTGGTATGAGTTTAGTTCCAGACCTATTCTTTAAAAGCATTTTATAATAATGGGGTTGGAGCTAAGGTTAGGGTAGGACGGGTAGAGCATACTAGTGACGCCAATTGATTTTAATTTTTAACTACTAAACCGGATTTATTTTAAACAATTTCGGGGTTACAACCTGTCGGCAAACACTTAAACTATTTATTTCACAACATTTCACAACATCACATACATTGATCTGACTTCGAGATAGGTAGCTCAAGCACCTGTGTTACGGATACCAGAATCAATAGTGGGATTACAAATATATACATATAATACTTTTCTTTTGTAAATATATACTTATAATACATAGATAACACCCAGACCAATACAAATATATATGTTCATGCACACAAATGTTACACTGTGCGGGGATCGAACCTGCAACCCTTGCACCAGAGGCAGCGTTCACTACCACTGTTCCAAACGGGTCGCCATAATAAATATAAAATATATTTATTAAATAACCATACACAAATGTTGGGCCCGTTTCTGTACGCGAAAAATGTATTCACGCGAAAAGCGGCCACTTTTGCCGATAATCCAAAAATAGGTGTTTGCCGAGAGGTTGTAACCCTGAAATTGTTTAAATAGATCCGGTTTAGTAGCTTAAAATTAAAATCGATTGGCGTCGCTAGTGTGCCCTACCCGGCACCTTGAGACAGTGACATATCTTGTAAACCGAAGAGGCGAACCAGATGGGCTGACGTCATAGACAGAGTGGTGGGTAAGACCTGGATGAGGCTAGCACAGGTCCGTTGCGAGTGGCGAGCACAGGTCCGTTGCGAGTGGCGAGCACAGGAGGAGGCCTATACTGTGCAGTGGGATCAAAATACAGGCTGATGATGATGATGAATGTGCGTATTTCCACCATTAGCTCGGCGGTGAGGGAAACATCGTAAGGAAAACTGCAAGTTTCGGATAGTTTCTGAAACGTGTAACAATGATCAGTTGGTCTGGTTCCCCAGTTAAAAGGGTTGTGAAGGTCAGACGGCGGTCTCTTCAATTTTAATTACGAGACTCGCCGAATCTTAAATCATAGTCCAAGCGTACCCCGGGCTCCAGAGCGACAGCTTTGGACGCAACCAGGAATCACAGGTTAAGATGAGGAGGAACTAATAGGTTGGTTTGATTTCATTGAATTTTAATACTAATCTCTGCGAAGTAGAAGATGGAAGTCTCTTATTTACCTCTTCTTAAAACACTATCATCGTTCAAATAGGTAAGGCTTCTGAAACTATTAAAACTTTTTCGTTTCAGAGTCGATGGCAACGCAGCAAGAGCCGAGAGCGATGTCCAGCCGGCACCACGTTCTCCTTGGCCCCGGGTCCTGACAGCAGCGGCACAGAGTACGCAGCAGACCAAAGCTCTGAACACAGCACGCCAGCTCACTCGCCGAGGCATAAAGGGAGAAGAGGTCAGTGGGATAACGACTTTAAACATATTAAACATTAGATAGTTATTTGTATGACAGCAGACACCTTGTTCTTACTATGGGTCCTGACAGCAATGGTACTGAGTATGCAGCCGACCAGAGCTCTGAGCACAGCGCGCCAGCACACTCACCTAGGCATAAGGGAAAAGAGGTCAGTGGGATAACGACTTTAAATACATTTAAAATTAAGTAATTAGTTGTGTGTCAGCAGGCAAGCTCTGCAGGCAATTTTCGCCCGCACCTAGCGAAAAGGGGTTTTCATTAAAATATCATAATTTATCACAAATAAATAATCAAAATTGAATGGTGGTGTTATTGGAACGAGCAAGCCCTCATAAAAATCCATATGAAGTAAGAGCTTTTAATGTACCGAGAAGCGCCTTAATCTTATTGTAAAATGAACAAAATTTTCAAGAGGGATTTGTTCAGCTTTTAATATGCTGAGTAAAACAAAATGGTGACAAGTAGGTACTTGCTTTAATCAAGAGGGTTTACGTTTTAAATATTAAAATGCAGAAAGCTACATAATCTTTGCGTAGCAGTGCACTCTCTATTCCCTTGCCTTCATAATCCGATGGGACACCAGTGTGACACGACCGGAGAGGGTTCGGGCGCAGGCCCAACGGCTTAGCGTTGTTTTCGAGGCAGGGGGGTACAAGACCGCCTACTTCCAGACTCCGAGCTGACACTGAGAATTTCTTAGCAGGAAAACTCAGGTACTAATGTTGGGCCCGACCCGGGGATCGAACCTGGGACCCCAAGCGCAGCCGTCACTTTAAAGTGCGACTGCGCCAACGAGGCAGTAAAAAATCAGTGTTTGTTAAAGCTCAACCCATTACTCGCAATATGCGTACAATTTCGACAAAGTTAGTAAAGCCCGCCAGTCATCAAAATCGTTTGGTGAAATGAAAAAACGGATTCCAACGCTTGAATGCATATCAATCTCTGGATATTGGATCTCAGTGGATGTCGATTGCGAAAGAAATGAAAAACACCCTGTCCTTGGGAGTAATAGGACTTCAGCAGAAAAAAAGATGACTAGAAATATATTTTAAAAATGTCTCCACTACAATAATTTCGTAAGTAACTCCGTCTATTTGGTAACTTTCGTTCCAGAATTTCCCTTTTAAAAAGGATTCCCATCATAGTAGCCATAACTTGATTTCTATGATAGAGGCCTTTGCCCTGCAGTGGGACAGTATATAGGCTGATACTTTAATCTCGATATATGCCGGTCCCCTGCCAGGCCAAGGTCGGGTGGCTGGCAGTCGCTTCATAGGATCGCGTCAAAGGATTTGTGATTTTTAAAGGCCATTATTTTTATTTTGCACACGCCATTTACATTATATCACAATCACCTCTAGCGAGATTAAAATTTCGTTGCCACTTATTTTACGACGACACACATTTTACCACTTTGGGAGCGTGTCTTGCGCAAAGTATTAAGTTTAGAATAAAAAAAAGTTGACACCTTAACACTATTTTAAGGACCTTTCCAAAGATACCTCACACTTATGGGTTTCATGAAAAAAATATTTAACGTTTTAGTTCTAAGTATGGGGACCCCGATTCTTTTTTGTTTTTTCCTATTTTTGTGTAAAAATTGTAATTCGGTTAACAGAATACATCTATTTACTTAGTTTCAAAAGTATAGTTCTTATAGTTTCGGAAAAAGTCGCTGTGACATACGGACGGACGGTCAGACGGACAGACAGACAGACATGACGAATCTATAAGGGTTCCGTTTTTTGCCATTTGGCTATGGAACCCTAAAAAATGGTGGCGGCGTCCGGCCTGATCCGTAAAAGTGCTTCTTTTTTTTCCTTTCCTTTTGCTTTTTTTTCTTTTTTTTTAGGGGCCGACGAGCAAATATATCACCTGATGGTAAGCGATTACCGCCGCCCATGGACACCTGCAACACCAGTGGTGTCACAAGTGCACTGCTTACCTTTTAACCCCCCTTCCCATGCATTAGGCCTCCGGTACCCTCACTCACGCACAAAACACGGCGCATGCACTGCTTCATGCCGGTTTTCTGTGAGTTGTCGGACTTACGGCGTTAATCCAAATGTTGCGTGGAAAAACCAATCAAAAAGTAGTGCACAATTATTAAATAAATAGGTAATATAAATGTTTGCTTAGAGACTCCCGTTCCGAAATTGTTTAAAATAGATCCGTTTTTGTAGCTAACAATTTAAATCGATTGTTGTCGCTAGTTAGGGCTACCCGTCGCCATAAATGGGTGTCACATCGAACCTAGATCAAGTTTATCTCAATTATTTTAAAGTAATTTAATTTACTTTTGCGGGTGAAACTTATTTACAATTAAGGAGACTAATGTACCGTGATTTCACCTGAAAACTGGGGTATTTTATTGGGAATTTATTAAATCACTAGGCTATGCCTGTCACGTAGATAATCATTTAACCCCGGTTACCACTTAACGTTATGCGACTTATGTCAACTACAGACGAATGCCAAATACCTAGTATTTATTTTGAAATAATATTTAACTGTGATTCTAATTTTAACGTGCTACGCATATAACAAATGCATAATAATATCTATTACATAGGAAAGGACCTTGATATGAACCTTTGAGAGGGTTTGTGCATGGGAGTATGTGTGTGTGTGCATGTGTGTTAGTATTTCGTTGTGTGAATGTATGTGTGTGCGCCTGTCTTGTGTGTTTGGGCATTTCAGTAATTAAATTGTATGTTATAAGTATGCTTATGTATATACACATATAGTAATATAATAATAGCAGCATAGTAAGACCGCCGAGATTCTATTCACCTATCTATGAGTGACCATAGCATTAAGTTCTGTAAAACTGTCCAATAGAGAGTATGTATCTATAATGTGGGTCCTGTTGAGCCCTACGATAGAGATCTTGGGGTCAGAAACAGTGTTCACTCAACAGTCACCTAAAAGCTCTCAAGAAAGAAGATCTTGTCTGATCTTCAAACAGGAATTACTAGTTTTGTCAATTCTTATGGCCGTGACCTTTATAACAAAATGTAAAGCCGGACGAAGAAGACAGTGTTTAAGGGTCGGCCAACATGTCAGTGACCCACACGAGGTGGAGTTTGGAGTTCCCCAGGGAAGCATACTTGGACCGTCCCTATTTTTTTGATACCTGAATGATATAAAGAGCCAGCAATCTTCAAACGCCGAAATAATCTGCTATACAGATGACACTGCAATAATTTATCGCAGTGACACATGGAACAATGTATTCTCGGTTGTGGAACAAGGCTTATCAAATATATCAGTTTGGTTGCAGAATAATCTGTTGACACTAAACGCAGACAAAACGAAATTTTTGTGTTTTCATAAAACACGGAAATCCGCGCCCCGTCGCATATGCCGATAAATCTTAAAGTTCATACATGTACTAATGTACCGTCATTTCACCTGAAAACTGGGGTAGTTTATTGGGAATTTATTAAATTAATGATTATCCTTAGCTTATCCTCTTCGAATCGGTTTTTCTCTAAAATCTTTTTGAATTTTCATTAGTCACCAAAACCAAAGAAAATTCGGAGTAGGTATATTTGTCGAACAGTTTGAAAGACGCTCTGATTCCTTCTACCACCAGAACGATGATCTTCAAACAGAAGTACCTACTCGTTATGTCAATTGTTATAGCCGTGACCTTTATAACAAAATGTAAAAAACTGTGCTAGTGCTATTGAAGGAAAGGAGTTAAGCGTGCCAAAGTCAAAGTCAAATAATTCTTTATTTGCATAGGCTTGTACACAGCACTTACAAATCGTCATACATTTGAATGACTTAAAACTATTTATAAGTACTTATGTATAATTTACATGTTGATACATATATATGTTGATACATAAAATATACTAAAGAAATAAATAAACATAATGCGATTCTACCACCGGTTCGGAAAGTTGTTTCTGGTCGAGAAGATCCGGCAAGAAACTCGCCAGTTACTCTTTTTAATCGCCAAACTTTCATACAATGTTGTGTCATCATCATACCAAGCCATACAGTTTAATTGTTACACAAAATAAAAAAGGAAATAATAATAAAATAAATATTATGAGGTAAACCGAAGCAGACCAGTGCCCAAAGGTGGCAATATAATACGTTCTTTATTCGTTATTTTCTGATCTTTGTATTTTGTTGCCGTAGCCAACATGTTTTTATTAGGACTGTATTTTACTTATTTTTTCAGCTTGTTGGTAAAACAGAACAAACATACAATTACTGAACTTTCTTATGAATAACGAATAGACTCATCAAAGTTTACTCATTCATTGCATGCAATTAAATGTAAGTACTTCTGCTAGCAAAATAACTTTCCGTATCGTTAGTCTCTTTACACTTTTATTACGTATTTTAATGTCGTGACCTGCAAGCAAAATACAAGCAAGAAGGTCCAAATTACTTTGACGATCCACCCTACTGTGACCTTTATTCCGATTACAGTTACAAGTTCTACATAGCCCGGTTTTATAAGCTGTCATTTGAATTTAAACTTTAAATACGTGGTTAAATAATTTGAGTTGGGGGAATGGTCCGATATTAATTAAAATGTTGAATGCCTTGCCCTGTACATAACTCTTTGACACATTGGAAATTATGTTTACTACAAAAGAACTAAATTTGATAAGGGGTGTTAATATAATTTATGACAACCTCAGTTTGTTTCTATTTCATTTAATAGATGTTGGTGTTCCAAATAAAATTTTAATTCATCATCATCAGCCCATTTAAGTCCCCACTGCTGGGGCACGGGCCTCCCTCAATCACATGAGGGTGTAATTGCTATACTCACCACGCTTGGTAGACGGGTTGGCGAGGGTTTTGATGTAAATGCAGAGTTTTCCTTCTCTGGGTGCTGATGGTCATGCCAGCAGCTTTACCTTAGTCGCCTTTTACGACACCTCGGTAAGAGTGAGGGTGGCCTATTCTACTCTGCACACGGCGTGTTAAAATTTTAGTTAATTTAATTGAATCCCTTACGTCGTAAGGGATGACATGCGTGCCAACATAATGTCGTTTTTTATCGTTTACATCCCGAAAACCTCCTAATAGGTATCGTGAATAAAGTTCATTTAGCATGTTAGATCAACAAAATAAGCTAAAAAATCAGCTGTTCCATATACATTGTATACAAGTTCAACAGTTACCGCTCAACAAAAGCAAAACAAATGCACTAAAAATTAGGGTAAGTACATTTTAGTCTCAACATTGCTCAACAGATGGCGCTGTGCAAAATTGAATCGCACAAGCGTTTCGTTTTTTCTCACATATATATATCCTGTGAATGCTTAACCCACCAGGTACATGCACCATTGCTAGACGCCTCAATATATGGTTTAATTAGGCTTTTAGTCCTGAAACCTTGTCACCTTGCTATAGGGTTGTACACATTAAATATCCACCCGGCAATAATGTATGGAACAGCTTTTGTTGATATAACATGGTAAAAGGACAGGGTGTCCATGGGCGACAGTAATGGCTTAACATCAGGCGATACGTCTGCTCGTCTGCCACGTATATCATAAAAAAAAAACTTCATTCACGATACCGATATATGACTGACCGGATGGCGCAATTGGTAGTGACCCTGCCTCTTACGCCAAAGGTCGTGGGTTCGATCCCCACCCTGGACAAACATTCGTGCGATGAACACTTGTGTTTGTTCGGTGTCTGGGTGTAATATATGTATTTAACTATATAGTATATATTTGTGTTCCTCTGTTGTCTGATATCTGTAACACAAGTGCTTAAGCTACTTAGTACGGAATCAGGTCAACGTATGAGATGTTGTGAGAATTATACCTATTATGTGGTTTTTGGGATGTAAACGTTAAAAAAATAACGCTGTATATTACTTACATGAATATTTAGTCGCTATAGATCTTTCTGCCTCGCTTAATAGTTGACTGGTAGAGAATGCTATAAGTCCGCCAATTGTACTTTTTTTTCGTGTGAAATAAAGAAAAAGCAGATATAGCCACGATAGTGTGGTCTGACAATGATTGACGATCCGTTTCACGCATCCACACAAAAGTGGACGAGTACGTGGAATGAAGCCCATTTCTTTTGTTCTTGTTTCTATATCTATATATCTATGTAATATAATGTAAAGTGGACTCCTTTTTCCGCACTTAGACTCCCATTTGGTCCATTGTTCGTGTTGGGTCTAGGGATTGCAATCCAGCGGCGTTTTCAATCCAGCTGGATTTTTGCTCGATTGACCTGAATCCAGCTGGATCCAGCGCGGATCCAGCAAAATGTGGAACGAAAATAGAAAGACGACATTTTTGAGCCTTTTTTTATTATTTTTTTACTTCTTACGATAAATCTATGAAATCTTTCACTCATTTGGTGATATCTTATAATAATCAATGTTTTCCCCAGCACAGTACAAACATTTGTGTGCATAAACATGTTTGTTTGTATTGGTCTGGGTGTTTGCTGTGTATTATAAGTATGTATTTACAAAAGTAAAGTATTATATGTATATATTTGTAATCCCACTGTTGATTCTGATATCCGTAACACAGGTGCTTGAGCTACCTAACTCGGAGTCAGATCAATGTATGTGATGTTGTGAAATATTTATCTATGAAATCTTTCACTCATTTGGTGATATCTTATAATAATGTTTTTTAATCATTTTACATAAAAAGAATCAACTTAAATTGATATAACTAACTCAATATGTTAAATGAGGTTAATACAATTATCCTCATATAACATTTTAGATAAGTTTTCTGAGTAAGCTCTTGTTTCATTTACTTTTAATAATAGGACGGCTTATCAGTAGCAATCTATCAGTCTTACCGATAGTTTTTTTAGATTTTCGCGTTGCATTGTAACTACAATTTTTCAAGACGGGAATTAACACGATATTTATTATTTGATACAACATTGTGTACTAACGTGACGTTTCGGCTACGTTACAGCAGCCGAGGTCACGAGCGGTAAGCAGTTAACAACTGTCTTTGATTTATATAACAGTAGTCATGCTCAACAGTAACATGCTTATAACCTAAGTAGTCATGCTCACTCAAATGTCTCTTCTGCTTATTTTATTTGTGGCAATCAACTTCTCGACTGAGAATTACTCCTGCCATTATCATGTTTTAGATTTTAGGCATTATTAAGCGGGACAACCGAAGATAATTCGCCAATGTCAAGTAACTTATTGAGAATAAGTAGGTAGTCAACAGTCGAAGTCAGTCAAAGTCACAGTCACTCAATAAAACGCCGGTGTTTTGCGTTTTATCGACCTACGGATTCAGCGGATATCACTCTAAAAGCAATCGCGGGTTTTAAGACTCTATTAGGTCCAAGCAAGTTGTCACGAGACAACGCACTCGACACACAATAGCAGTGCTAAAAACGATACAATCCAACGATTCTTATTATTAGGATCACTTTGCGGCACTTCACTGCACAAATAAACACCAAACTTGCACACTAAAAACCACTAGACACTAATTTAAAACCTTTGAATTGCATCAGCCCACGCGGCTTCTTTTAGCCCTACCCGCCGAATGCTCAAATGTCTCTGAGGTGATGGCGCTATGTGGCGGGTCATTACATTCCCTCTAATATGGTTGAGTGAAATGATGGCTGACACATACGTCATACTTGTGAACAGGTGCCTCCTTTGGGGACTGGTCTGCTTCGGTTTACCTCATAATATTTATTTTATTATTATTTCCTCCATTTTATTTTGTGTAACAATTAAACTGTATGGCTTGGTATGATGATGACACGACATTGTATGAAAGTTTGGCGATTAAAAAGAGTAACTGGCGAGTTTCTTGCCGGATCTTCTCGACCAGAAACAACTTTCCGAACCGGTGGTAGAATCGCATTATGTTTATTATTTCTTTAGTGTATTTTATGTATCAACGTATATATCTATTAACATGTAAATTATACATAAGTACTTATAAATAGTTTTAAGTTATTCAAATGTATGACGATTTGTAAGTGCTGTGTACAAGCCTATGCGAATAAAGAATATTTGACTTTGACTTTGAGTGTGTACGTGTGTGCTCAAACACAGGTGCACGCTTTACTCCTTTCCTTCAATAGCACTAGCACAGTTTTTTACATTTTGTTATAAAGGTCACGGCTATAAGAATTGACATAACGGGTACTTCTATTTGAAGATCATCGTTCTGGTGGTAGAAGGAATAAGAGCGACTTATAAAACTGTTTTCGACAAATATACCTACTCCGAATTGTCTTTGGTTTTGTTGACTAATGAAAATTCAAAAAGATTTTAGAGACAAATCATCTTGAAGAGGTTTAGCTAAGAATAATCATTATTGACTATTGACTATAATAACTAAACAACAAACGGTACAGGTATACGCGATGCGGCTGATAGGTAACACAACGTCACCTGCCGCGCTGATTTGAAAATGGCGGCAATTCAAAAGCAAATAATTGGAATTGATACGTTTGCGGATTCGCATCGCAACTAGGGATAGCAATTGCAATCCCTAGTTGGGTCCTGGCTATTCTAGCCAGCCCAACTCCGCCCAGAAGCGCAGAAGCTTCTTGGAGCTTAACAGGCTTCGCGGAGTGACCTCGCCGATCCGAGGGTTTCTTCGCGTTGTCTGGTAACCGCATCGCACTCCAGGACCACGTGTTCTGTCATATCCACTGTAGGTATCCACAATTTTGACAAACTATCCGAGACGCGCAGGTTTCTTCACAATGCTTTCCCTCTGAGCTACCATCGCTTTTGTTCTACCCTCATTGTATTTATCTTTTATCTTAAATTAAACCAACCCTCTAAATAAAATTTTCTGCAAAAAAAAGCGCCTTCAAAAGCCAGGAACTAAAAAGTGTAAAATAATATTTTTATCACTTTATACACTTCAAATACCCTAACATTTTATAACAGTACACTCGAAAATCCATTGGATGCGGGCGGCACAGGACCGATCTGTGTGAAGAACATTGGGGGAGGCCTATGTCCAGTAGTGGACGTCTATTGGCTGAAATGATGATAACACTCGAGAAAAGGTGTTACCGAAGTCGGCGCCCAATACTATCTTGTAATTTAATACAACATTCAATTATTTAACGGTGATTAGGCGCCGACTTCGGTAAAACCTTTTCTCGAGTGTACTGTTATAATATGTTATTTGAAGTGTATAAAGTGATAAAAATATGATTTTACACTTTTTTGTTCCTGGTTTTTGAATTCGGTTTTTATTCGCACAATTTTTTTTCAAGCTTTTTAGTGTCTTTTTTTTTGGCATCCTTATCATGGTCTATTTACTTTCCAACTATCTAAATCGGTTCATAAATGGCAAAGTATTCGGCGAACAAACATAAAATATCCTCCTTTTTTTGAAGGAGGTTAAAAATTACCGTGCAAATAGGTATTAAACCAAAAATAATAATTGCACATCAAACTATGATTTTAATGTGCAATCAGTATTTTTTTGAGTGCAAAAAAGTTAGGTTAGGTTAGCAATTTATTAGCAAGCAAGCGGTTATTTGTAACGCGGTCATTTGTTGGCGCGCGTACCCGGAAAGACGTTTGGGATGACTAAAAGAAATAAAGCACTAAATATTCAATAATTATTTATTTATTTGTACTAAGATATAGTGTCATTGCCCTTTAAGTCAATTTTGTCAAAAAAAGTATGATGATGATGATATTCATTGTCCTTAAAGTCTATTTTGTCAAAAAAGGACTTAAAATTATGAAAAAGAAACAATTGCCTATTATACTAATTAACTTTTCGACGACTGCTCCGGGACTAAAACAATTGCGATCTGTGGAGTGGGGGAGCGCCCCGAGCGACGGTTTAGGCTGCGTTTCCACTGAAGCGGAGCGGGGCGGAGCGAAGCGGAGAAGAGCGGCGAATAGTGGTGAGTGTTTCCACTGGAGCGGAGAGGGCTCTAGATATATTGTGAATATACACAATTTTCCGTGCCGCACCACCCCGCTGTTCTCCGCTGTCCTCCGCTCCGCTGCTCTCCGCCGGCCTACGTCGGCATCGGCTCACTGTTTTCTATGGAAATCCGTTCAGCTCTGCCCGCTCAGCTCGTCATGTTTCCATTGAAGCGGAGCGGATATTTCGAGCGTAGTGATTGATCAATTCATGCACCGCTCCGCCCCGCTCCGCTTCAGTGGAAACGCAGCCTTATTCTTTGTTTTACTCCCAATGACATAGAGACATGCTACTAGAAGTGAGAAATAAATCTAATGGGTAATAATAGTAATATGAACGAAAATGTACTAAGCGCAATCGATTCGACTACGCGCGCCCGCTTGGAGGTTAATTTTGAGGGAAGTTTAAATACAAGCCGAAAGAAAGAGCAGTTTAATAATAAATCTGTTATAACTATGAGATAATTAGAAGCACAGATGAATAAAATACCTGATGAAAGGGATGAAACTATAATATTCAATGTTTGTGTTCGGATCCGTTTATCCTGCTCAAGCTATCCAAGGTAATCCTATCAGAGGTTTGGGCTCATGAATAATTAGGTATATTTGGATCTATCCAATCTTTGTATGATTGCGTTGCGGTTGTCGCGTCGAGTCAATATATCACTCTGCTTGTGACACTCGCCGCTGTCTCCAATATTCAACCTGTCTTTTCATATCAGAGCTAGTTGCGTCTCATTCCAGTTGCGTCCAAAGATTTGGAGCCCGGGTTACACTTGGACCATGATCCAGGATTCAAGTAGTCTGGCAATTACAATGAAGCGACTGCCGTCTGAAATTCGCAACCCTTTACCAGGGTACCAGACCAACTGAATCATGGTTACACGTTTCAGAAATTATCCGAAATGTGCAGGTTTCCTCATCAAGTTTTCCCTCACGGTAGAAATACGTACATAGATTTCTAAAATCCAAAGGTGAATGCACGGACTGATCTACCATCGTTTAAAAAGCTTTTTAGCGTTTGTATGTCGAGTAAGTTGTAACATAAATTAATTACTTGGACCTCGCTCTCTTTTAAGTTGGTCCCTCATGTCTGAGTATCGTGATCAGCATCATACTTGCATCTGGAGTGGATGATCTGCCTCCACCGGTTTGTCCAGCGCTTCTCTTACTATGCGTAGAATTTGAAGGACGACGAGTCTTTCAACTGATCGGTCGGCGTGCATTGTGAGGCTGAAATATGAAAGTATGCGTTGTTGGCATACTGTGGACAATCTAAACTTGATATGGGGCTCCATATTAAGGTTAGACTGCCACCTACCTAGGATACTTACCTAGATAGGTTACTGGTGGATTGATACATTCGTACGTTTTTCGTTTACTTGGACCGAATACAGTCTTAAAATAAGCGATCGCATTGGAGTGGTCTTGGCAGTATCCGTAAATCGATATAACGCAAAACACTGGTGTTTAATTTAGTGACTTTGACTGACTTCGACAGTTGACTGCCCTTGTTGTTGACTGAGTTGACTTATCACTTGACAATGTTTAGGAAAGTACCTCAGACATGAACTCAGTAATTATTCTTTAAATTATAGAATTACACATAAGCTTTCTCTATACTATGTATAAAGAGGTAAATCCTACAGAGAGCGACAACAGATATACGAGGTAATCCGAAAACGCGAATGCGCGATGTAATCGACACCTAGCGCCATCTACTGGTATAAGGTAGAACTTATGTGCTGAAACGAAATGAGGGCGGACCACTATTTTGAATAAAGAGCAATATTCAAATCAATATAAGGTAGGTATCCTTTACTTCAAACATTAAATAAATGTATCGCGTAAATTATCCCCTAATGACATCATTTCAGCTAATTGCAAGATGGCGTGCGAGGTTCATATAAAAATTATGAAGCTTTGACTCTTTATGAGCTTATCAACCCCAGAGCAGTAATATTTTTAGTTGAATGTCAGAACAAAGAGTATGGAAGCCAAAATTTTCATATTCAGTTTCCATTTGCAGGTAAAACTAACTCCTCCTTATCTCAGTTTGTGATTCCCTGTTGCCTCCAAAGCTGCCGCTCTGGAGCTCCGGATACGCTTTTACCATGATTCTTGATTTGGCGAGTCTAGTAATTACATTGAAGCGACTGCGGTCTGACCTGGGGAACCAGACAAACTGAGTCATGGTTACACGTTTCAGAAATTATACAAAACGTGCAGATTTTCCTCACGATGATTTCCCTCACCGCCAAGCTAATGGTAGAAATACGCACATAGATTTGAAAAATCCTTTCTATCTACAACATGGTTTCTTTCAAACGAAGCGTGAAGAAGGCCAGTATGGCAGTTCCAATGGAGGTGATGCCTTGACATCGCGTCCGTTGTAACTGCAACGTGGGCTCTCCGTTTGCTTACCATCAAACCGATACGAGCAAATTTTTTTTTAAATAAATATTTCACAACATCACATACATTGAACTGATTCCGAGATAGGTAGCTCAAGCACCTGTGTTACGGATATCAGAAACAACAGTGGGATTACAAATATATAGGTACATATATTACTTTTCTTTTGTAATTACATACTTATAATACATAGAAAACACCCAGACCAATACAAACAGACATGTTCATGCACACCAATGTTTGTATTGTGCGGGGATTTAACTCGCAACCCTTGGACCAAAGGCAGCGTTCACTACCACTGTTCCAAACAGGTCGTCAGATATGAATATACTATGGCACTATTTTAAAAATCTGTAAGATAATTATTAACGTCGAAGGGAATCTCCTAGTGCACTCTGGTCCGATCAAATCCATAACAGTTCGTTACGAATGAGTTTCAAAAATAATAATTAGACTAGTAACCTGCCCGGCTTTGCACGGGTGTAATATGAAATATCTGATTTGTACGGAGATTTTTTGAAAAGCTGTGTTTTTCATACTAAAATTTTATTAATTTTCCAAATAAATATTAATGGTTCTATTTCATATTTAACTGTGCTTTAGTAGATAACGTTTAGGTATAATTAGAATAGGTTTTCAGAAAAAATAATAGCTAATTTAGAAAGTTATGAATGCTGAAACCGACAATTCTGCCCAAAAATCACTTTTGAGTTCTTTTCTGCATCAAGAATATCATTTTATCTGATCTGCACATTAGACCTTATAAGTATGGTCTTTAATCAAAATAAAAATATACTAAACTATTAATCTTGTTGTGTCTAGAAAAAATCGTCTATTTCATAATTATACATGTTATTATTATACATAAAAACCTTCTTCTTGAATTACTCAATTTTTGAAAAAAAACACATCGAAATCCGTTGCGTAGTTTTAAGCATTAAAGCATACTTTTTTTATTTATTTATTGAAGATAAACAACAGTCAACTTAAAATTAATTATACAATATTTTGCTTAAAATACATTTTTCACAAAACGACTTTGTTTTCTTATACTTGAATCAATATTATAATAGACACTGAACTAACACAAATGTTTAACATGAGAATGTTTGTTCAGTGTGGGTGGCAAACCCACGCCCTTGAACCATGAAAGAACTGAGGCAGGGTCACTACCAAAATATGCCAGTCAATAAAATACACAACAATGAAATTGTTAACTGTCACAGGTTCTATTTTCAATAAAGACGAAAATAAAAAAATGTTTAAATAAATATTTCTCAATCTGACTCCCAGATTAGCTCAAGCATTACATAGACATGGAATCCAGTAATTAACAAGTGCAAACCCCGTGCTATTCCGTTACTAATGCAAACAAACACCGATACTGTTAGCGTAGTGTGTCGGAGTAGCTTCACTGACAATTCATCTTGTGGCGAATTAATATCAAAAATGTGAGGGTGTCCGAAGATTCACAGCCCGGCCCCAGCAGACGACGCCGTGCTCCGCCAGTCCGCTCGTGACCACGGCTGCTGTAACGTAGCCGAAACGTCGATTAAAACATGTGAGTACACAATGTTGTATCATATAATAAATATCGTGTTAATTCCCGTCTTGATAAATTATAGTTATAATGCAACGCGAAAATCTAAAAAACTATCAAGCACCTTGGTTACGGATATCAGAACCAATAATTGGATTACGAATAAATACATTTAATATTTTTTCTTTTGTAAATGCATACTTATAAATACATAGAAAACACCCAGACTAATACAAACAGACATGTTCATGTACACAAAGGTTTGTACTGTGCGGAGATCGAACCCGCAACCCTTGTATCAGAGGCAGCGTTTACTACTACTACTACCACTGTCAATGTTTAATTTGTTAACTTGTCTCGTGGATCACTTGTTTCTGATTTGCCCGTAGGAGCCGGCATATTCGTATTGAAGCATGGGTATGCTTCAATACGAATATGCCGGCTCGACAGAAAAGATACTACTCGTACCATGGCCTACGGCCTACGACCTCACAAATAACCAGCGAGAAGCAGCGCCTGCGCTGTGTCTAGTCGAGTGAGTGGGGGTACCAAAGGCACAATCCGGAGGAAGGAGGGTTTGAAGTTTGGCAGCGCACTTGTGATTCGATTGGACTGGGAGTGTAGCGGTTTTGCATGAGCGGCGGCAATCGCTTACTATAAGGTGATCGATCTGCTCGTCTGCCACTTAGCACTTTAAAAAAGTATAGAGACCCTGATTAGCGACTAGTCTTTTTGGCCGATGGTAGTAATTAAAAATCATCGCTGCGTAACATCCGGGAGTGGACGGGGATCGCGGGCGCCGCTGAGCTTTTCGCCTCGCTAGAGACCGAGAAGGATATGCCAGTTTTTTTTTTTACATTATAGCGGACAAACGAGCAGACGGCATTGATTGCCAACCTTCGCTAGTCAGATATTAAATTTATGTAATGCTCTTTTTAGGTAAACAGCATTACATAAATACAACCCGAAATGGGTTAAGAATCAATTGTCACATCAAAAATAATGTCACTCATAGTTTTATAATTAACGTTCCCTCAAAATTAATAAATTGCTTACCTAACCTGACCTTTTTGCACAACAAAAAATACTTACTAAAATAAGTGCACATCAAAATCACGCTTTGATGTGCAATTAGTATTTTTGCTGTTCAAATAGGTAATTTTTAGAGTGTTGGTTTAATATATTCCCTAAAAAAATTCTCTGTATATCGCTCCCCACTCAGTCTAACTTAAACAATTGGGGAAAAACCATAATAGCCAAAAAAAACCACACGTACCTTATTCCCAAATCTATCATACTTTACTATAAAGCTTGATCTTACAGTGAAATTTTTGATGTAAAAAAATGCAAAACAATCACAAATGGAACGAAAGAAATGCTGGACTACGAAGGTTGCTACGAGCTACGAGCACAGAATTACAAAAAGGGTCGCCTCAGTGCTACGTGCTACGACGTCTCGTAGCGGCGTACTACTACCGCCATCTCTGGCACGTGGTAGAAACTAATTAAGCGATCAGCGCCATCTGTTCGTAAGGATTGTACTACGTGCTCTATATGTTGACGAGAAGTTTCGCACTTTGGAAGAGGGCATTATTACCAAATTCGCACGGTCGCAAGCTTGCCTATAAGAGGCATATTCTAGATTTGAAAAAATTGGTGTAGTAGTCTTCAAAACACTTCAAAAGGGGCCGACGTGCCACCAACAAGTTCAGGGAGTCGATTCTCGCGCACTCGAATTAAGTATACGTCATTAGGTCGAAATGTATGGCAAATATGCTTTTAACTAAATAGAAACAACAGACACTTAAATTGCTTAAAGTAAAAACTGATGTTCTACATCAATTTAGTTTTGTGATTCGTTGATCCTGTCCAAGTCGACACCATGTCGAGAAATCAAAAATCCCCTTTCATCTCCTGGATCACCTAGTAAGCAATTCCGGCGCCCATGGACACTCGAAACACCAGTGGAGCCACAAGTGCGCTGCCAACCTTTTCCCCTTCCCCCCCATTGGGCCTTCGGTAACCTCAATCACACGGCGAAACACAGCGCAGGCGCTGCTTCACGCCGGTCTTCTGTGAGGCAGTGGTATCACTCCGGTCGAGCCGGCCCATTCATGCCTAAGCGTGGCTCTCCCACATTTCACATATCTACAAATATTTCAACATTTTAATAAAATAAATATTATTGATGTATTTTAAAAGAGCTTGATTTTATATACTACCAATGAAATATCGGTGAAACAGGTATTCAGACAAGGAATTCACAAAAAGGAAATTAGGAAAGGCTGTAATTCACAAATTTTAGTCACGTCTATCGAATTTCGTTCGAGCTCGTTTAAGCCATTTGAAATTTAGCCAAATTGACGGATTTCCCATTTTTGCACTTTCCCTATCATTATCAATCAGACGTTGAAAATCACCGAGCATTCAGTACAATATTTATAAGGTCCAAAATTTATTAATTTTCAAACTTAACCTTTTGTTTAGCGCTGTACAGAATATATATAATACACAATAATGATAATGATTAAATACACAACTTCCTCCCATTACCATACTATTTTCCCATCCTTCGCCTGATTTTCACCAATCGTGTCATCCTCTGGAACTCAACTCTTATGACCCCACTCCCACACTTACACACACACTTAGACACACACGCACACACACACACACACACACACAGACACAGACACACTCTGCACATGCACATGTAAACTCACACTAATAATCTAGATTGGCATTCATATCTAGCAATAGTTTAATACACTGTTTTAGTTAAGCATAAATGTTGATGTTAAGAAATGAGGTGGGCGCTCTCACTGCAACACAGTTAACTATAACTTTCGCAGTCTGAGAACGTCACAATAGTTTTTATTACATTATGAACCGAATAAACATTTTTTTTTATTTATTGTCTGATGGTAAGCAATTGCCGCCGGCCATAGACACCCGCGTGACCAGTGGAGTCACAAGTTCGCTGCCAACCTTTAAATCCCCCTTCCCCCGGATTGGGCCTCCGGTACCCTCACTCACGCAGCGAAACACAGCACAGTGATGCATCATGCCGGTTTTCTGTGAGGCCGTGATATCACTCCCATCGAGCCGGCTCTCGAACGGTCAAGTACGTCAGAAGGTGTATTCCTTTGGTAAAAAAGACAAAATAAAAAAGTTACTGGCACGTTGTAAACAATTTCGGTTTTCAAATAATTAGCAGGGCGGTATTCTAAAAGTATCTACAATCTGTGATCCTAAGTTTATGGTTAATTTAAAATTTAAGAAGTAATCAAGTCATATAGAATATACTCGTATTTTAATTAAATAACAAAACAATGGACTAGGAATATATTGATGTTTAAAAACGTCGAAAATTTTATTCAAAAACTAGTCCTCATAATAACCAAAATTCGAAAAGTATACGATGTTTTCGCGGTTTTTTCGATTTTTGACAAAGTTTCGATTAGCGCTCGAGGTCACAACTTGGATTATTCATCAAGACTAGTAGGTACCTGCACTAGCGACATCAATTGATTTAAATTGATAGCTATTAGTAGCCGTATCTATTTTTAACAATTGAGGACTGTCGCGGAGACTCAACAAACTTGATTATTATTTCATATTACCAATAAGTAGTGCACAATTATTAAATAAACAGTATACAGGTTTGACAAGTCTCCTATGGTCAGCAATTTGTTAAAAGTCCGGTTTAGTCTTAGATTAAATGATTTGATTTAATCTAAGGGTTTAGTAGCTCAGCATTTAAATCAAGTACTCTTCATTGATAACATCATGACATGTTTGCAAAATTCAGATCTACCGGATTTGACGCATACTGTGGCATAAGTTACTCTACTAGTTGTGGTACTAGTGTAAAGAGATATAAGAATGTCTTATTAATGAGTGTTTTTTTTCTTATGTGGCAGATGAGCAGACGGATCGCCTGATGGTAAGCGTTTGCCGGAGCCCATAGACACCCGCGACACCAGTGGAGCAACAAGTGCGCTGCCAACCTTTAAACCACTCTTCCGCCTGGATTGGGCCTCCGGTGCCCTCACTCACGAAGCGAAACACAGCGCAGTGCTGCTTCACGCAGATCGAGCCTGCCCATTGGCGTGGCTCTCCCAGGTCCGGTTTTGTGTTATCTATACCAAACTTTCCTAAAATTGAAAACATGAAAACACACCGATAGATCCTTGTCTTATAGATCGTCAGTATAAAACGTAGGTATGCATACTTCACTAACCAAAGCTTTCATGGAAGAATAGTTACCCTTAATGTTCTTTTTAGTTTACGACTCAATTAAGATTGGATCTCGTCGTTTGCGCGGGGTTTACTCGCTAAACTGTTTGCTTCCCCGCCGTGTTCGGTTAATGGAGTCACAGATTACGAATAGCGAGCAAGATACAAATAGAATAGGTAACATTTAAAATTTCATATACTGGTACAGTTAAAAAATTATCGACAGTCTTCGAGTCAAACTAAAACCCACGCTCTTTTGCTAAACGGGCAACTTTTTCGATTCAGGTACTTTAGAGGGAGTTGCCAACACTGGCGGATTGCGAGCATATTCAAAGCGGAGCGACAACGCAGCGTTCACGCCGCGGATGCGCAACGGACGCGCGACGGATTCGCCGCGGAGATAATTCTGAACGCCATTGTTTTTTTGTGGCGGCCACGCAGAAAAACCTTATATGTACCTATATATCCTCATTTTGACCAATTCTATTGATAATAATTTACTGACATTTATTATCAAGTAACATTACAAATTATACATGTACAATAATAAGACAGCACATTAAACCACAGAGGTTTGTCTTGTGCTATCGTGAGCTATGCTATATACAAACTTATATTCAATACTCGAATCATTTATTGAAAACCATATTTTGGGAATTAAAAGTGCAATTCGAGCGACACTAATAAATAAGGGTACAATATTTTATACAATTACAATTAGTACTAGCAATTGCTAAGACAGTATTCCCTTAGCTTAAGTTTAAAATTTGTAGGTGTCAAACTGTCCCGCAGATCCAATGGCAACTTGTTTATCAGGCGAGGAACTATGAATGATGTCGTTCGCTCGCCGTACACATTGTTTGCGCGCCGCGTGATCAACCGGTTCGCAGCGACGGCGCGGGTGCATACAGGGTGGTCAAGTGCCTTTTTTAAAGACTCATTAAAGTATTGCTCCTTTAATAGCACAAATTTAACTATTTGTGACTATAAATTTAATCTGATTATGACTGTATTCACTTATCAATTTTATTTGTGTGTTTAGTAATGTTTTTTGTTTTTAAATAGCATACTAACATCTTGGGTCAACATGTGTCGAATGTAAAATAAATAAATAAATCCGTTGCGCATCCTCTCGTCGTGAACGCTGCGTCGTCGCTCCGCTTTGAAAACGCTCGCAATCCGCTAGAGTGACAACTCCCTAAGCCGACGAATTTTGTAAATGTTTTTGGCATCGCCGTGAGCCGACGATAGTTACATCAATATTATAGTTACGTAATAATATACCTATCATATCCATTGTAAATATGTGTATTGCATTATATTGCAAAAAATTGCTATACCCAAACACATCATACCGGTACAGTCGCCTGCAACTCACACCTCGAGGCGAAACAATGATGTTCATATTTGAATAAAGTTGTATACTCTGTTTCTTTTCTATACTTATACTGTTTTATATCAAAGGCAAATTTTACCAACAACCACAAGGTTTATCATCGTCATCGTCAGCCCATTTAGGTCCCCCCCACTGCTGGGGCACGGGCCCCCTCAATCACATGAGGGGTAATTGCCACACTCACCATGCTTGGCAGACGGGTTGGCGAGGGTTTTGATCTAAATGCAGAGATTTCCTTCTCTGGGTGCTGATGATCATGCCAGCAGCTTTACCTTAGTCGCCTTTTACGACACCTCGGTAAGAGTGAAGGTGGCCTATGCTACTCTGCCGAGGACCACACGGCCAAGGTTTATAGGTAAGTAAACTAAAAATGAGAAATATTTGCGCGATTTAATCAACACCCAACGCCATCTATCGGAACGATTCGATAAGTAGAGAATACAGTGAGTTGCCGGGGGACCGTCCCGTCCTTGAAATTATGGCAACCCATTATATTATCATATTTGATCGGACCAGCGCATATGCTTTCTGCCTCTAGGCCTTTTTCCGCTCACCTTTCTGTCAGATGTAGCTTCTCCAAGTTGTCATCTCTCTTTCTGGCGATATGACCAAAGAAATCAAAAGCTCCTCCGTAAGCATGTGGTGGTGAATCTCATTGGAATCTTGAGCTCGGTTCCTATGTCCAATAGTAAGCGTCTATTGACTGAAATGATGATGATATATTCCAAATTATAGTGATAACTCCATCACCACGCGGGTGAAACCGTTTTGGCTATATTTCAATAGAACTTCGCTTAAGGCAAAAAATTGATTAGTGAAACGGACCCGACATTTGTGCATAGTTATTTAATAAATAGTAGATATAAGTGTTTGCTAAGAGGTTGTAGCCCCGAAATTGTTTAAAATAGATCCGGTTCAGTAGCTAAAAATTAAAATCGATTGGCGTCGCTAGTGTGCCCTACCCGTCACCTTAAAGCGCAGTATTTTCGGCTCGATCTAGGCTGTTTTAAATCTATCTGGAAGCAAGACATTTACATGCGCGGACGGAATCAATACCTGACCTAGAAACTGGATTCATCTCTGTTTTAGATGCCTCGATGTCTTGGGGAGCTCAGTGCGCCTTCCAGACGAGGGGGCAGGTTTCGAATCCGATCATACACTTCTGTATTTTTCAAATCTATGTGCGTATTTCTACTATTAGCTCGGCGGTAAGGGAGAACATCGTGAGGAAACCTGCACGTTTCGGATAGTTTCTGAAACGTGTAACCAGTAACAGATTCAGTTGGTCTGGTTTCCCTGTAAAAGACTGCGAAGGTCAGACGGCAGTAGCTTCATTGTACTTACCAGACTCCCCAATTCTGAATTATGGTTTAAGCGTACCGCGGGCTCCAGAGCGGCAGCTTTGTGTTTTTACTCGACTACGGCAAAGCAAAAGGAGGGTTATGATTTTGACAGGCTATGTATGTATGTATGTATGTTCATCTGTTTCTACGTAACTTCTAAACAAGTTATCATATTTGAACAAATGAGGTGTCGTTAGAAGCGTCTTGGTTGTCTTTTGGTTATAGGCAACATGACGTCACGTTAAATTTATTGCAGCGCCCTCTAGGGGACTTAGAGTAAAGAACTAAAAAAAAAATTTGCTTGACGGTACCGTGTGGGGTATCAAATGAAAGAGCTTTTTTAGCACAGTTCAAATATTTATATTTACATAACTAAAAATATGTTAAATAAATATAAAGTTTAAAAACTAAAACCCGACTACCAAAAAAACACGATCTAAAAAGTACAAAAAAAGAAAATTGTCTCTGCTGAAATGATTATGCCGTATCGCCGTGGTCGTATGCCACCTACTGTAGCAAAAAAGATTCATTATAATAATAAAATAAAATCAATGTGGCATACGACCACGGCGATACGGCATAATCATTCCAGCAGAAACAACTTTCTTGTTTTGTACTTTTTAGATCGTGTTTTTTTGGTAGTCGAGTTTTAGTTTTTAAACTTTTTTTTTTCCCCGAAATCAGCAGAACTTTTTTTTAATTGTGTAATATATCCTAGCCGACTTCTGAGCATGTAAGGGAGTGCATCAGAGGCCCATCCCGTAGGAATTTAGCATTTATTCCTACGGGATGGGATTAGGTTTGAGTTTAGCACCGCACTTGTGACTCCACTAGTGATCCATCTGCTCATCGGCCACCACTTATGGTGACGGGTAGGGCACACTAGCGACGCCAATCGATTTTAATTTTTAGCTACTAAGCCGGACCTATATCAAACAATTTTGGGATTACAACCTCTCGGCAAACATTTATTCTATTTATTAAATAACCATGCAAAAATGTTGATTCCAACGCGTACACGCCAAAAGCGGCTACTTTTACAATCGATTTTTCGCATACAATAAAACTAATAAATTGAAAATTTGAAAAACCCCCGACACAACTAAAGCTCTTTCATTTGATACCTATATTGAGGCAGTTGGAACAACAAATAGGTTATTCGTTATTTTCTGACGGCGGCCATCTTGGATTTGAAATTTTTCATAATTAATATATTCTGCTACTCAAGCCCTTTTACATGATACCCATATTGTGGGAGTTGTGTTAAAACATAAAATCTAAATCTTTGTGACGGCGGCCATCTTGGATCGATTTTTATTCAATCATCTTTCAAACTAAAAAAAACAAAATCAAAATCGGTTCATTTTTTCGGGAGCTACGATGCCATAGACAGACACACAGACAGGTCAAACTTATAACACCCGGTCGTTTTTGCGTCGGGGGTTAAAAACGGACCCAACATTTCTGACCCAGGTTGTAACCCCGAATTTGTTTAGAATAAACTAGTGTGCCCTACCCGTCACCTTAAAAAAACAGTTTAAATTTTCAGCCGATATTTGCATCCGAGTTTTTTTACATAGGTAAGCAAGAAAACGAGCTGACGGCAATCTTGATAAAAAGTGATAATACAATCTTGATAGAAAGTGGTAAGCCATTCACTAGGCCCAAATGTTTCCTCCTAAGATAGAAATGACATGTTCGTATGTCGGAATCACGTGGGAAGACGTATGTAATTGAGAAAATTAACGCCGAGATACTGGGGCCAAGGATACAACTAACCGTATTGCTCAGATTGGGCTTTATCATGTGTGTGATCTGTGAAATGAAGGCTAAAGGTCATCCGATTTCGATTATAAATAAATAAATAAATAAATATTTCACAACATCACATACATTGATCTGACTCCGAGATAGGTAGCTCAAGCACATGTGTTACGGATATCAGAATCAATAGTAGGATTACAAATATATACATATAATACTTTTCTTTTGTAAATACATACTTACAATACATAGCAAATACCCAGACCAATACAAACAAACATGTTCATGCGCACAAATGTTTGTACTGTGCGGGGATCGAACCCGCAACCCTTGTTTTAGAGGCAGGGTTCACTACCACTGTTCCAATCGGGTCGTCGATTATCTCTCGTTATAAAAGAAGTGCGTTTCTAAAAAGGTTTAAGAATGTCAGATAGATTACAAATACTTAACCTACACCATAATAAGACAAAATAGTAGGACCACGAGGGAACCGGGATACTGACATCCAACAGCTAAATAGACTAGTACGAAAAATCGCTTATCTTTCTGCTCGTCTGCCACCTATGTCATAAAAAATATATAGAAGCGCCTGTTCCAGTTTATTACTGTTTACTGTTGTATAGGCTATATGTATTGTTTCAACTTACCTACTCTCTCATTCTTTTCTCATAGTATGCCTATTTTTATATGATAGGTGGCAGACGAGCAGACGGATCAACTGATGTTAAGCGATTGCCGGCGCCCATGGACACCCGCGACACATGTGAATCCCTATTATCTAAAACAAGATAACATCCGAAAAAAACAACCGAAAATCAGCGACACTTCCACGAATATCGGCGTTAATTCCAATTTTACACATCGAATGATCCGTTTGATTTGATTGATTGGCCGTGTGGTCCCCGGCAGAGTAGAATAGGCCACCCTCACTCTTACCGAGGTGTCGTAAAAGGCGACTAAGGTAAAGCTGCTGGTATGATCATCAGCACCCAGAGAAGGAAAACTCTGCATTTATATTAAAACCCTCGCCAACCCGTCTGCCAAGCGTGGTGAGTATGGCCCGTGCCCCAGCAGTGGGGACTTAAATGGGCTGATGATGATGATGATGACATCGAATGATAGGCGGTAATCACTTACCATCAGGTGATCCATATGCTCGTCTACCTTCTATGTCATAAAAACTAAATCGGATAAAACAGACATTATTCGTTAAAAAGTACATTTTGGCACCACAACTTTTACTTCTGGTTCTTTGGATTGGCCCGATTGGTGCATTTGGTAGTGACCCTACTTTATACGACAAAAAATAAATAAATTATTTTATAAATCGCAATTTTATTTATACAAAACCTACTCCAGAAAAATCTCAGTCACTTTTATCTTCCACACAACATTCGTATCAAACAGCGGACCTCAATGCTTTTAGCGCGTCATTGTGTGTTCAGAAATAGAAAAAGTGAACAGAGTATTTCGCTTCTGTGAAGTAAATTGAATACACTCTGAGTGAGGGAGAAGGAATAGTGGTCAGTAATTGCATTAAGCCATGCGTGTGGACTGCAGGACTGTTACATACACAAATGGTAAGTCCATTGTTCGTACATAGGAACGAGCGAACTGTGTAAAGATAGAAAGCCTTCCAGGAAAAAATATTTGGATTTCTAATTGTATTATTATATTTAGAGATTTAGAGATTGTGTATATACAATTTTACATACGAAAAACTGTGTACTGACTGTTGACATTTGTGTTTCCGTGTAACGCAGACTTATAATAGTCATACGTTTGTGAAAAAAACTTTTGAATAAAACCAGCTCAAGTGAATTGGAGAATCATGAACACTCTTAAAGTACTAGTTGAAGCAATATCAGGTACGTACTTATTTTTAATCGATTTGTAATCCCTCTTTGTATTCCCAAAATTGTAATTTTTAAAATTAATAATCGCATATTGTAAACTTTGCATATTCCACAAACTTTACGAATTGTAAAAAGATTTTACTTGAATCAGTATAATACGCTTTGTTGGGCTGGCGGTTTAAGTATCGGGCCGTGATCTCGGGGTCCTGGGTTCAATCCCCGGACCTAACATCTAGTAAAAGTATAAATAAATAAAATAAATAAATATTTCACAACATCACATACATTGATCTGACTCCGAGATCGGTAGGTCAAGCACCTGTATTGCAGATATCAGTAAGTTTGAATTTTTCATCATAGCTCAGGTTTGTGATCACCAATCCGCATTTGGCAAGCGTTGTAATTAAGTCTAATCTCATCATAGTAGCTATAACTTGATTTCTATATAGGAGGCCTTTGCTCTGCAGTGGGACAGTATACAGGGTGTATCTGTGAACATTTACATCCTTCCAATCACGTGTTCTACCAACCATTCTGAACAACATTTGTTCTATGAATTTTGGAAATTCACATATAAAAAATTCCAAGACATAGGCCAAAAAAGTGACTACGGCAGCCTAAGATGCCTGCAACCAGAGGACTGACCTCTGACAGAGGACTGAAGCCTTGGCAGGCCCCCCACAAGGTGGGCCGATGACCTGGTGATAGTCGCGGTCCCTTGGATGCGGGCGGCACAGGATCGATCTGTGTGGAGATCATTGGGGGAGGCCTATGTCCAGCAGTGGACGTCTATCAGAGGACTTGTATACGTGTTGCCAATCCTTCAAAAAGCTTGTAAAAACTTCCTATCTCGAGCGTGTAAGTCCTATAATACCAATTGTTCTTACATCGATATATTTTCTCTTTCTCCTCCCCAGTTTCGAAGGGACATTGTAAACGCGATTTAGAATTTGGTAATATTAAATATCTTTCATTGCTATTTATGTACCCATATACTAATCGAACATTAGCTATTATTCGAAAAGTATTTTGTCAGCCACATAAACTACTTACTTACTCATCATCATCATCATCAGCAACCCACACTCGTCCACTGCTGGACATAGGTCTCCCCTAATGCACGCCACTGCTCCCGATTTTCGGCCACTCTCATCCAGCCCACACCAGCCAGCCTTCGAATGTCATCATCCCATCTTGTCGCAGGGCGTCCGACATAGCCAACCGAATTAGCAAACTGAAGTGGCAGTGGGCTGGAAGTGGCATATTAGCCGCAGAACTGACAGCCGTTGGGGCCGTAAAGTCCTTGAGTGGAGACCGCGACTCGGTAAGCGTACAATGTAGGACGTTCTTACTTACTATTATTATATTATTGTCACCACTTGTAACATGTTTTTAATATCTGTGGAAACTTTGTTGTTACATGTTCTATCAGTATTTGTGTTATAAGTTTACAAAAGAATGTTTGTTTCCCTTAAAAATAAATAAAAACCTTCAAATATCCTTTTGAAGTAATTAATTCCACAACCGGAGCGTTCATAGAAGAAAATTTCCCTGGAAGCGTACCGTGCGCTGCGCGACTACTTGGGCTTCAATTTGTTTGGTTATCATCATCATCATCATCAGCCCATTTAAGTCCCCACTGTTGGGGCACGGGCCTCCCTCAGTCACATGAGGGGTAATTGCCATACTCACCACGCTTGGCAGACGGGTTAGCGAGGGTTTTGATATAAATGCAGAGTTTTCCTTCTCTGGGTGCTGATGATCATGCCAGCAGCTTTACCTTAGTCGCCTTTTACGACACCTCGGTAATATATACCTCGGTAATATATACCTCGGTTATAAGCAATTTGAATATAATATTATGTTGATTTCGATTTGCAGCCAATCTAGCTTTTATTGGCACGTAATCCCATTCTCACCAAACTTGGCAGCGTTGCCACGTTTGCATTTAACTTCAATGCATCTAATATACGAGTCTATCTTCTAATGTAGTTTTCATTTGCGATAAAACCAAAAGGTGTCGTTCAAAATTGTATGGAGACTTGGCTAGGACCTGGTACAGTAGTTCAAAAATTGGCTAATATACCTACAACACTGTCACTATCCAATTTCCTTATAATGACTTCGTTTTCTGGTGCAAAACTAAAAATCACAGAAAAATATAGCAATACAATATAAAAAAGCAAAAACCATCATGGCGGGAATGACATTTCGATGATGACGACTGTCAACTGTCAGGTTTGACAGTACAAATACAAATTTATTTATTATCAAAAACTATGTACAATTTTACAATTTTTCTCTGGTCCTCATATTTCCCAAAATAAAATTTATTGCTTAGATATTTTTTGTTTATGTTAAAGTGATAAGGGACTTCTGACAGTGGTAATCATTTGCAGTCTATGGTTCATGTCATGTTTCCTTTGATGCCATTTTGTGTACTTGATTGGGAGTATTTTTTTTAATTATTTTCTGATTTGTACCACGTTATTGTATGATGATTGTTTTTTTTTTTATATTTATTCAGAAATTATTACAATCACAAAAAAAAACATAAATATTTCCGAAGAGAATATGTCCCCCAAATCGCTGCCCACAGCTATCCTTCTAATAACTGTTTTAGCCGTTATTAGAACTCACTCAGCTCGAACGTGATGATATCCACTGCCTCACAAAAAACCAGCATATTCGTGCTGAAACGTGGTTCTCAGTCGTCTCTCTCCCAAAAACAACAGCGCCTCTAAAGGAAACCGATGGTATCGTCATTACCGACAGTAACCGTCAGCTATTGCGTTGGACGGAACACTATTCCAGTCTAATCTCTCACCCAGTCGACATACAGCCAGAAGCCCTAGAGCGAGTCGAAAAACTGGACACTTGGTACGAGTTGGACGATCCTCCTTCTTTAGCAGAGCTCTGTCAAACCGTTAACCGGTTGAAAACTGGAAAGAGTCCAGGCGAGGATTTGTATGTGAAGACTGTGAAAAGGAAGATAAAATCTGACCCCAAAATGGCCGACCGATTACATCATCCGTCTGTTCCTAATCCACTTAATTGTCAGTAATAAACCATAAAACACATTTCCTAATGGCGCTATAATAAAACCAGCCCCACGAAGGTGAGGCAATTTATTTTCTTTCTTACTTACTTACAATTCATATATGAAACAAAAGCACGACGGCCAGTGTTTTTCCATTCTATCATCTTAATAAAATTTACCGAACCATTCCGACTACCTGAAATTGTGTTCTATTCCTCAAGATATAAAGTCCAGATCCCAATAAACTACTCTACAAACTGTGAGCCTGACGATAGGTGCATATTCTTTCATCTCTAATTCTTAAAACAATTTATGTGACTGCGTCAATTTGTACCTTAACTCTAAAATTATGAGGTTCAAACTCTAGTGAACTTGAGAAGCTGTGATCCTACAATAGGTGTCCTACACATGTTCATAAACTCGAAATTAAATTAATTTCACTAAGAGTGTCGTCATTCAAGATAAAAAGTGCGCGATTTTAGACTTAATCACGCAGTCAATAAATTTTATTATGCACTTGAGTAACAAATTCAAAGGTCAGACACTACATCTTTTTGTTCAGGGGAGACTGGGAGGCCTGAATGAATTAAATTCAATATCCTTGGTAGAGATTCCTCCATTTTCATTTGCATTCATGAACTTATATACTCTAGTAAATATTTTACGTTTGCTTAAACTTTACCAAAGAATTATTAAAGATTCTATGCAGTTTACCTTTTTTGGTTTAGTAGGGCCGAAGAGAATAAATATCCGTGTGATAATTTACTCAATTACTTTATTTTCGTAATAAACTCAATTGTGTTCGTCCAAAGTCGGTATAACTACAACATTGTTTCACGAGTAAATGAACGAATGACATTATAAACCGGCAATAAACAATTATGTATTGTCTTGTTTAGTGATGTACAAGACTCGAGGTTTCGAGTCTTATTTTTGAAGCCTCGAGGCAGAATGGCAAGGCTCAGGGAGCTCAGTCGGCTCGGTGTCCCGAGCTTCGCCGAGCTGCAAGGTCTCTTAGCCATGACTCGAGGGTTCAAAAGAGCTCGAACCTTCAAAAGAGCTCAAGCCGTGAAAAGAACTCGTGACTTAAAATGAACGCAAGCAATAAAAGCTCAAGTTTATGTTTATGACTTTAATAAGTCCGTAACTAACTAATATATAAAGCTACATTATCTATACATATAAAACTCAAAGTCCTGACAGACTAACTGACAGACTGACAGAGATATGAACGAACGCCCAAAAGCCCTTAAAGCCCTGGGTTTAAAGATTTCAAATTTGGCAGGTGGCTTCCCAATGTGGTCGAGGGGTCCACTATGAAAGGATTTTTCAAAACTAGAGCTCGAGCTTTCGAAAAGGCTCGAGCTCTCAAAAAAACTCGAGCTCTGCGAAAGAACTCAAGCTTCATACAAACGAGGCGAGCTCCGAAAAAGGCTCGAACTCGAAAAAAGACTAATGAGTCGTCGAGCTTCATACAAAGGAGGCGAGCCCTGTAAAAGACTCGGAGCTCTCGGCAAAAGGACTCGGAAAACTCGAGCCTTGTACATCACTACTTGTGGTTCATGATAATGACACCAGGATATTTTTTAAGTGGGGTTATACAGGTAAATGTCAAAAATCAGAAACAGCTGTGACAATGAGAACGCCATTTTGAATTCCCTAGGATATTAATTATTCAGTCAAAATTGGCCGGTCTAGTCTGCGATCTAACGATTTACCTTTGAAATAGGCGTTGACTGTTGAATGGATTATTATTATTTTACACTGCATATAACTGGGCTATGCCATAGATTTATCGTGGGATAAAGATTGGACGAATCGGGATAGGTAGTATATTATGTAATTATATCATTGCGAGACATCGTAGGTAATATTTGGAAAATCTTAGGACAATCAAATAACACATCATATCATCCATCCATGTCTTCTTATCGTTATAGTCCTTTCAATCAATCAATCCATCGTCCATGGGCGGCGGTGATCACTTTCCATCAGGTGTGCCGTCTGCTCGTTTGTCCACTATAATGTAAAAAAAAATATGAAAAAATCCGTCAATTTGACCGTGGGCGAGCCACATTTCGGCATGATTTTTTTTTATTGCGAATAATAGGCAGATAATCATGCATGAATGGGCCGACTTGACCGGAGTGATACGAACCCATCTCGTAACACATGAGAAAATACCTTTTTTATTGTCGCTGGGGAATGACTTCTTATGCATACCCTCCTGCTGAGAGGCACGAGAATTTACCTGTCGCATCCATCGCGTTCAAAAGGACGGGATGAAGATTCGGTCGTGAATTTCACAGAAAACCGGCGTGAAGCAGCACTGTGCTGCGTTTCGCTGCGTGAGTCAGGGTACCGGAGGCCCAATCCGGGGGGAAGGAGGTTTAAGGGTTAGCTTGTGACTCCAATGGTGTCGCGGGAGTCTATGGGCGGCGGCAATCGCTTACCATCAGGCGATTCGTCTGCTCGTCTGTCGCCTATCACATAAAAAAAACCCTCTTAATGATGATTGAAAGTACTTAAACCCGCCTCAGAGCTTTGATATCCTCACCTATCTTATCATCACCCAGCAGCTAAGGCCTGATCCAGTCTACGGAATGGCAGAGCGACCTACACGCCTACCTATACGTGGTCTCCATTTAAGACAGGTCTCCTCCTCATCTTAGCTTGTAATTCCCGGTTGCATCCAAAGCTGTCGGTCTGAAACCCAGTGTACGTTTAGACCATGATTTAGGATTGGTGAGTCTGGTAATTACAATATAGCCACTGCCGTCTGACCTTCGCAATCCTTAGATAAGGTAACCAGACCAACTGGATCACGGTTACATGTTCATAATCATTATTTCAAATATTGTAGGTATCCACCATTTTGAGAAGCTATCCGCCTTTAGTTCATTGTCATAATAGCTATAGTCCATTCAGTATATGAAGGTGAATAGGACAGTTCTATTTTGACATTCAAAGTGAGACGCTCCTTTTAAATCTAACCGATATTTTAAAGAATCGAGAATATTTTCTTTAGAAATCTAATCGACTTATTTGTTACATTTTTAATCTTTTTTTTACATTATGGCAGACAAACGAGCAGACAGCTCACCTGATGGTAAGTGAATTACCGCCGCCCATAAACATCTGCGACACACGGGGCATCACAGATGCGTTGCCGGCTCTTAAGGGAAGGATAAGCTCTTTTCTTGAAGATCACCAGGTCATATCTGTTCGGAAACACCATCGTTGGTAGCTGATTCCATAGTTTTACTATGCGAGGTAGGAGAGGCGTGAGAAGCGCACTGTGGTGGAGTAAAATCCATCCAAGTGATGTGGGACCGCGACTCGGTAAGCGTAGAGTAGGACAAGATGGGATGATGACATTCGAAGGCTGGCTGGTGTGGGCTGGATGAGAGTGGCCGAAATCGAGAGCAGTGGCGTGTATTAGGGGAGACCTATGTCCGGCAGTGGACGAGTGTGGGTTGCTGATGATGATGTGGGATCTTAATCAACAATTTATCTACGACTTTGAACAATCTGGATATGGAATACAATATGTAAATATTCTTAATGATACACACACAATAAATGAAATAATATGCATCTTATTCATTTGAAAAATAACAACTCTCGCTTGACGTGTCGGAACCACCTTCATCGCCAAGAGAATTACCAGTTCTTGGTCCCTAATGCAATCCATGCGGACATATTTTGCACGAGACAATAATCGCGAATCGATGCAAAGATGGCTGCCATACCGATTACTGATTTATTGTGTCAATCCCTATTTGCAAAAATTCCGATTAGCGCATTATGCAATGCATACGATATTTTTTACAAATTTTATTCGTAATATTTATTTTAAGTTCTTGTTCAGATTGAGAAAGATTAATACTTGTTATTTTGGAAGAATAAAAACACAAAAATGTTGATGACTTTTACAGCTTCATATTTTTATTTGTAAAAAGTTGGATGCATGATCAGAAAAGTTTTAACTGTCCTATTCACCTTCACACACTGAATGGACTATAGGTACCTACCATGTAACTTCTTATTATTGTGACATACATAGATTTAAAAAAACCAGATGCATGCTCGAATTCAAACCACGACCATTCGAATGGAAGGCGCGTTTATCTTCACGGAGCTTCCATCACTCATACGACACCATCGCCTACTGTTACTATATCATCATCATTTCCGCCAATAGACGTCCACTGCTGGATATAGGCCTCCCCCAATGCTCTCCACACAGATCGATCCTGTGCCGCCCGCATCCAATGGATTTCCGCGACCTTCATCAGATCGTCGGTCAAACTTGTGGGGGGCTATCCACGGCTGCGACTTCCTGTACGTGGCCTGCACTCGATGATGCTGTGTGTACTGTTGCAATTCTAAAAGCAAAGTTTCCTTTGCTTAGTTTGTACTATTTCTCGGAGTCAACAGTTCCTAATGAGTGTAGGGTTTGTTATGACTGCAATCTGTTATAACAAAATTTTAGGTCAAGGTCCCAACATTAAGGCGACGGGTGGCAAAAACTAGCGACGCCAATCGATTTTAATTTGTAGCTACTAAACCTGATCTATTTTAAACAATTTCGGGGTTACAACCTCTCGGCAAACACTTATACTATTTATTAAATACTTAGGTATAGTTAACTGTTTGGTCTGCTGTTGCACTCGAATTTTGGATTACCGCCAAAAGTGGCCGCTTTTGGCGTGAATCAATTTTTTGCGTACAAAACGGACCCAACATTTGCACATAGTTATTTAATAAATAGTATAAGTGTTTGCCAAGAAGTTGTAACCCCGAAATTGATTAAAATGGATCTGGTTTTGTAGCTAAAAATTTAAATCGATTGCCGTCGCTAGTGTGCCCTACCCGTCACTTTAAACGAAGGTTTATGTTTCGAATTAGTAATTTATTTGAGTTATGTTTGAATTAACATAATGACACCAATTTGTTTGAACTTTACTCCTAGTATTTACAGACGAGTACTTACTTACCCCTTCCTCAAGGTTTTGAGTACAATAATATTTGACGCGCAAACAAAATACTTTCATAATCCAATCGGGTTGTCACTTCTACATCATGAGATTCCTGTGTCGCGTGACAAAAACCCAGAACCCTCCAACAAATTTAAAAGTAATCAAACAAAACAAAAATGTGTGAATGATTGTGGATAGCTAAATTCCTCTTTTATCATATCCTAGAGGAAGTTGCTATCTATTTATTCGTCCCACATCATTATTATGCGAATAAATCAGTTTCAGCGGTTACAATACAATGAAACAGCAGTGTCGAGTTTAAAACATTTGCTGAATTTAACCTCACACACGTCTCTGACAAAACTAACTTGTTAGGCAACACAGCAAAAATAGAGATCAGTAAAGTAACATGTCAATTTCTTTTTTTTTTTCGTGCTACATTCGATACAAAGTACCTTAATAGGGTATATGACTAAGCTCAAGATTTTACAAAATATAAGGTCAATATGTGCCAATGGCAAAAATTCTCAATTAAAAATATAACGTCTAGCCGGTTTTATGGTCATTCAAAGATTCATGGGCAAGTCCATTTTAAAAGTATGAAATTATTAAAAAATAATTATACCATTGAATACTCCATACAATTTGCACCAACTATTATAATAGAACCATTGAGATAAACGAAACATTTGATATAGCTACCATACAAAATTCAAATGAAATGCATACATAATACTGTCGTGTGACGTCACATCTTAGTAGCCATTTGTATGGAGCGTTTTGGGTTTGCCCAAAATAATGTGATTTTAAAGTTGTGATATCTCAGGTAGTTTAAATGAGAATCAAGTGATTCTTTCAACGATGTTTCTATCATTGAGAGGTCTTTTGATTGCAAAAATAAAAAAAAAATTGTCATATACCGTATTATATAGTGGTGTGTGTTCATAGAGTATTACAAATCATAGACTTAGTAACTTATATATACTCAGATAGAGGCATCAGTGCTAGCGCCATCTAGAGGAAAACGGCTATGTAATACGGCCACTTTTGAGAATCAGATCAAATCTCGATCAAATAGAATATCAAAAATAATTTCTTTTGCTATATATCAAAATTCCTAGTATCTAGGGTATATTTCCCATACTTTTTAAAATTGATAATGTGGGCAGACGGCTTGAGGTTATTGTTTCGGAAATACACTTTAAAATGCATAGTGACATCTACCGGAACAACGCTGAACCATCTGCTTGATTGCTTTTTTAAAGCTACATATTTTACAAGCTCCATTTAACGAAAGCCGCTGCTGAACTATTTTTTCCCATACTAAGGATAAATTTACGAAGTGTAAATAAACAATACAATACACGTACGTAGGCACTAGCCTACACAAGCAAGCGTAAAATGTAATATAGGGCATAGTAGCATGTTGCCCGTAGGCGGACATTACCAGACGGCTTAGTGCGATGCACTGAAAACTATCGGGTTATTACTCCGGAGTTTAGAATGGTGCAACCATCCCGTAACGAATGAGATATATCTTACACATTAACAGCATTAGATCTTTTAAGATTAGATTCAGAGATTACCTACTGAAATCACAAAAAGATAGGTCCATATTTTTATCTCTTAAATTATTCTGGTAAAAATTATTTACATAATTTATTAAGTGGCTTATATCGTATTCCATTCCATAGATTATTTGTATGTATTAAATACTCATACAAATCTTTTATTTGATGTGTATATTTAATATATATCATATTTTATTTTATATTTATATTTACGACGTTGGTGCGCGCAGGGGAGGTATTTATTACACCCGGTATCTACGGAAGACCAGCGTCGAGGTGTTCCACCGAGCACCTCGGCATCATGCTGAGTGGAAGCTCTTTTAGTGCTTTATTTGTTTAAATTATGTTTTTTTCTCATTTTTGTTATATGATTTGTAACCTGTATAAGCACTGAATAAATCTTTTTATTCTTATTCTTAACACATCTAAATAAAAGGGGAGTATACTGTGAAAAAGGATGGGGATAAAATTTCGGTCGTGATTCGTTTTTGTTGTGGGTTGGTTATAAAAGCGTCCATAACTTTGGACCAATTTTGTTCTAATCGTATGTACGATCAGCATTAAAAGTAGCTTAACACTTTAGTACCATGTCGAAGTAACATTTTTACGAACCCCTTGGGAACTACCTATAATAGGCAGAAAAGTTACTTCGACATGGTACTACAGTGGTAAGCTACTTTTGATGCTGACCGTACTAGACAGCATCACACCTTGTAGCTACAATCGGTCACTGCAATTGATATTGAACCAAATATGGTGAAAATCTATTGAAGTGAAGGAAGAAAACAAATTAGAGTATGGCTGTTTGTATATCATGAGTTTTTCTCCAGATATTGAGTATTTAAAACGTTTTATTAGTCTTTATTTCAATTTCAATATTTTTATATTTCAATATTTTATTTTACAAAAAAACTTAGAAGTACAGTGATACTTACTCACTAGGTTACATAAACGAATACTTAAAACAAATCTTGTATAAAGCATTTTATATAAACCTCAATTTTGTCAATCTATTCTATTTTATTATGACAAAAGTATTTTGTTTTTTTTTTGTGGGTAAGTATACAGAGATCGGCAACTTTACCTCCCGTGTTAGTTGTAATAACCGTGTTACGGCAAGGTAACGTAACGTAACGTAAGGTATTTTGTTGAATAGTATAAATAAATACGGCATACCTAAGCAATGCACTAGGTATACTCTCATGTTAAATTTAGCTCCTACTTCTAGACATCTTAATTGGATTCTGGCGGCACGAGTCAAACACTCCGCGTGGGCTGATGCAATTCAAAGGTTTTAAATTAGTATCTTGTTCTCTTTAGTGTTTATTTGTGTAGTAAAGAACCGCGAAGTGATACTAATAATAAGAATAATTGAATTGTATCGTATTTAGCACCGCTATTGTGTGTCGAGTGAGTTGTCACGTGTAAACTTGCTTGGACCTAATAAAGTTTAAAACTCGCGATTGGAATTTTAGTGGTATCGGCAGAATCCGTAGGTAGATAAAAATCAAATCACCGGCGTTTTATTGAGTGACTGTGACTGTTGACTACCCCCTTGTTCTCAAAAAGTGACTTGACATTGGCCAAATATCTTCGGGTAAAAAAAGACATCTTAATTACCGAAGACACATTTTCCACGGCCCTTATCTCTGCTATCCACAGAGGACCACTCATCACTTCAGGGGATGTGGTATACTGCTCCCCATCCTATTGTGTCGTATGTTTTACAATCGCGCTCTTGGTGGGCATGGCAGTGTAGGCGGCGACAGCGCGCGGGAAGGTCGCACCCCTAGCGTCTGCAGCCATCTTTACAGTTTTCCCGCCTTTTATAATCTGTCGCGCTTTGTTTTTTAATTTCCTTTTTCTTTCCCGGCTTTTAGCGCTGTGTTAAGTGACGTTTGTTTTTTTTTCGGCCATTCATTGAGGATGCAGTGAGTGTTTTCAAGATGTGTCTTACAAAGTGGGACGTGACTCGACAGAGGTTCTGCTGCGGCCATTCATAAAATTAATGGCTCTTCATGAGGCTTAACCGTCGTCATTTGATCGGAGTATTTAAGCATTAGAATTATAGCGTAGGTTTTTTCGGCAGATAGGTAAGCGTTTGACCTTAACCTCTACATTTTTATACAACCTGAACATGTAACTTTGGTCTCTTTAAAGCTGGAGTGAAAATGATAAACATGGTCTACCTTAGACCACATTTGCAATTAACAAAAGGTGTGTGTGTGAAGGTCATGTCCTTGAAAGTTTCTGGTAACTTCGTGCACTACTCTTCCATTTAGTTCGGTTCTCGGCTGTCTTTTGGTTACGACGGGAAGCCCAGTGATCATAGTTACTTGGTCACACCACCAATTGGGAGACCGGCCGCGGTGTCTTTTCGCCTCCACTTTGCCCACCACAAACAAAAGGTGTAATTGAGGTCGACATTCCAAATGCACTTTACTAAACGCAAGGACTCGCGGGAGAGTCCTTGTGGTAGAGTATTCCATTCGTTAATAATGAATGACTAAGTTGTTCCAAATGTCGCTGTGTTCCTTTTAAAGTTTTCGTATTCGTATCTCACCCCACGACCTCTCCCACTATGGACGAAGAGGGAGAGTCCCAGGAGTTTTAGTTGGTATACCCCCGCCTTCTGCGGGGGGGAGTCCGACATAACCCATCCGTTTACAGACGGATGGGTATGCGTAAAGCATTTCTCCTGGGTCATCAAGAAAAAAAGGTTATTATTACTGCCCACCCATGGACAGATGAGGGAGAGTCCCAGGAGTTTTAGTCGGTATACCCCCGCCTTCTGCGGGGGGAGTCCGACATAACCCATCCATTTACAGACGGATGGGTAATTTCTCCTGGGTCAAAAAAAAAAAGGTTAGGTTATTATATAAAAGGAGAACCTGAGTGACTAACGTATTAAGTGATTAAGTGACTAGGAATGCACGCACAGCCGAAACTACTTACCCTAGAAATTTGAAATTTGGAAAAGTGTTTTCTTTACATGTAACTGACACAATAAATGGTTGATTGATAAACATAATTATGTCCGTATGAAGGGAAGTACTTAACTGTTATAGGTAGGTAAAATATCGACAGGCAATCTACTTTGCTACGTTCGTAAAGTTCCAACCGATTACGGCTACGGCGGCCAATCTGTTGATATTGGCCGCCGTAGCCGTAATATATCCTGCGTACGTGGCTGATCGTTGGATCAGCCACGTACGCAGGATATATTATAGTGCTCAAGTGTGTGCGCAAACACAAGTGCACTCTCATTTCCCTCCCCCTTATATTCCGATGGGACGCTACTGTGACACGACCAGAGAGAAGGAGACAGACATTAAAATAATTATCTTATGAGCCATGGTAGCTGAGTGGTTCAAAACGCGCCTTCCATACGGGGGTCTTGGCTCGAATCAGAGCATGCACCTCTGGATTTTCCGGACGGCTGCTGTAACGTAGCCGAAATGTCAAGTCATATAATAAATATCGTGATAATTCCCATCTTGATTAATTATAGTTATAATGCAACGCAAAAATCTAAAAAACCAATATTTTTATAAAACTGAATTTGATGGTGCGCTAATTGTCGGCTGATAGCATTAAGGCTTTAGCCTGCTTAAGCAGTCAACTAAATGAAGTTTTAGTTCATCATTTCAGCCAATAGACGTCCACTGCTGGGCATAGGCCTCCCCCAATGTTCTCCACACAGATCGGTCCTGCGCCGCACGCATCCAATGGATTCCCGCGATATTCACCAGATCGTCGGTCCACCTTGTGGGGGGCCTGCCACGGCTGCGACTTCCAGTACGTGGCCTCCACTCCACTTAGTTCGTCATAATCTATATCATGATGACTGATGTCGATACGGAGGCCATTGATGCACACGCCAGTGTAGAAGAGGCGAGGAGGCACCGAGTAGACACTCCGCGAAATCGTCGAAAAATGTTAGGTAGGTGGATAGATATACGAGCACGCGGCGTCACATGAAGTTACCTACAAAAATAATAATGTCCTCCAAACCGATATTTCGGTCATGGCGGCCAATCTCAGCGATCAGCCATCGACGCAGGACATATTATAGTGCACAAGTATTTGCGCAGACACAAGCGCCAACTTCCAGACTCCGGACTGACACTGAGAATTTCTTAACAAAAAAACTCAGGTACAAATTTTGGCCCGACGGGGATCGAACACGGGACCCCAGGCACAACCGTCGCTTTAAAGTGCGACCCACTAACCATTGCGCCACCGAGGCAGGCACAGAAATAAAGAGGGGGTACAAAAATAGGTAGATCGACCTACTTACTTTTGGCACTTCATCATCTCCCTGATTGCTTTTTAAAGCAACATCTGTTTTTTACAAGCTCCATCTAACGAAATCCGCTGAACTATTTTTCCCATACTAAGCAAAAATGTACTAAGTGAATTGACCCTGATCTGGTAAACTTAAGATTGTTATTGTAATTTAATTTAGTTTAATTTTATCGCGGAGCAATTATCAAAAATAATTTGTAACACTTTAAAAACAAGCACAATAAAGGCACGGAACCAGTATCCGTGAAATTTCAAAAAAAAAATGACCCTGGTGTAAATAAACATTACATACAATGTAGCGCTCTGTAGGGAATAGTAGCATATGCCCCGTAAGCGGCCATTACTAGAAGGCTAAGTGCGACGTATTGAAAACTATCGGGCTTACAATGGTGCAACTATCCCGTAACGAACGAGAAATATCTATCACATCCACACAAAAGAGGCGCATAGAGCTGTGAAAAGAGGACGGGGATAAAAAGTCGCTCGTGATTCGTTTTTTTGTAGTAGGTAGATATACGAGAATGCAGCGTCACATGAAGTTACCCACAAAATAAAGAGAGGGGGCAAAAATAGGTAGATCTACCTACTTACTTTTGGCACTTCATCTATCACTTTTCAACAACATAATGTAAAAGTATGTATGTGATTAAGTAGTAAGTAAATCCTTTTTGAAACTACTGCACTGTACGTTCAAGAGCACATCACGGTATATACTTGCAGTACGATAATAACGCTTATGCCCCGGACATAAGGGCGGTCTCAAGCTCAAAGTGTATAGTCTGATGTGCTTTTGACTATACGTTATTAAATGGAAACTCGTAATTTTCATCCCAGGAAAATGAAAACTACGCTTGCATAGAAACTCAATTAGAAACTAAATCCGGTTAGTATTGTACTAAACTACGTTTCTAACTTATTACCTATTTGCAGTAGGATTAATTCTAAGCTCTCAATTTGGTCCCATTACATAATGGAAGAAGTCAGTAAACTTTAAAAAGTGAGTTTTGGAACTTAGAGTTTGTTTGTTGTATTTTTGTTATGTGATAGGTGGCAGACGAGCAGACGGTTCACCTGATGGTAAGCGATTGCCGCCGCAACACGAGTGCAGTCACAGGTGCGCTTCTAACCTTTAAAACCCCCTTTCCCCGGATTGGGTATCCGGTGCAATCACTCAAGAAGCGAAACACAGCACAGACGCTGCTTCGCGCCGGTTTTCTGTAAGATCGTGGTATCACTCCAGTCTTGCCGGCCCATCCATGTCTAAGCGAGACTCTCCCACTGTTAAAACTTAACGTATTTAACTTTTATCGTCCTTGCAATTTAAGAATGCTGACAGATGGTACACAGACGAGTAATATCATAATTATTTGGCACGTGGCAAAAGTCGGATCTTATGCTGTTCCGCCGTCCGCCCGCTTCGGCATGAATGGGCCGGATAGACCAGAGTTATATCACGGCCTCACAGAAAACCGGCGTGAAGCAGCACTGTGTTTCGCTACTTGAGTGAAGGTACCGGAGGCCCGATCCGGGGCAAGGGGGGTTCAAAGGTTGGCAGCGCACTTGTGACTCCACTAGTGTCACGGGTATCCATGGGCGGCGGCAATCGCGTACCAACAGATGGTCCATCTGTGGCAGACGAGCAGTCTGCCACCTATCACATAAAAAGGACATCTGTTATAATCATACACCAATGTATCGATACATATATATAACATCGATGTTATACTCGTGGCTAAATAAACATAGAATACCGAAGTAATTGACTGAAACCACATTCCATTTAGATTAAAAGCTTTTCAATCAAACCACTGAACTGAAACCTGAAATTAGACTCACTATTGTTCGTCGAGGCCTATTATTGCTTTTTTATAGTTTTTCACTTTTTTTTATAATCTATAGGCCAACGCTTGACCACAATCTAATGATCCCATCATTAGATTGTGGTCAAGCGTTGGCCTATAGAGTGACGATGAGGATGTCAATTCAATTTCAATATTAATAAATAAATAACTATTGACTGACCGGAGACCGGAGGAAGTCCCCACTGCTGGGGCACGGGCCTCCCTCAATCACATGACGGGTAATTGCCATACTCACCACGCTTGCAGACGGGTTGGCGAGGGTTTAGATATAAATGCAGAGTTTTCCTTCTCTGGGTGCTGATGATCATGCCAGCAGCTTTACCTTAGTCGCCTTTTACGACACCTCGGTAAGAGTGAGGGTGGCCTATTCTACTCTGTGGATCACACGGCTAGTAATTCCGGCTAGTAAATAAAGTTCCACACTACTAGTAAATAAAAACGTCTATTTAAGTAAGAGGCCTTTTAACCTCTAGAAAACCCACGTGCTCACACGAGTACATAAACTTCAAAAAAATTACGTTTCTCAAGATAATTTCTGACGTGCTCCAAAAACTGCACCTGGAGTTTTTTTTATGAGTAAGGGAGGCAAACGAGCAAGCGAGTCACCTGATGGTAAATGATCACCACCGCCCATGGACATCAGCCACACCTGAATGGGTGGAGATGCATTGCCGGCCTTTTAGGAAGATATAGGCTCATGTCGTATCGGTTCGGAAATACCGCTGCGGGAAGTTGATTCCACAATGAAGAGGTGCGTGGCAAAAAATGACGTGTAAAGCGGACGGTGGTGGATATCCACCCATCTAGATGGTACGCGTGGAACCCTGTCTGTAGTGTTGCAGATGTCCATGGGCGGTGGTAATTGCTAACCATTATGTTCGTCTGCTCCTGACTCTAAAAAATATAACATCCGTAACTCGCTCTAATGAAGCCCGAATGTTTTACACTACAAGAGCTACGTTTTGAAATAATGAGCGTTTTCTTTGTAAAGACAAAGACTATGAGCGTCAAACAAAACATTCATGGCGCCAACCGCCACTTTTTATTCAAACAACAACCCTTAACTATTCGTCTCATTGTATGTTGTTTGTCTATTTTCACAAGCAGCTCGCCGAGCTGCGCTCGATCAATAATGGACAATCGCTGTATGGGTCGCCACTATTTGGGATATCTGCACAAATTCGCACTACTTTCTATCTATAAGGTTAAATTCGACTAACATTAGTTTGGTCATGTTTATCAATTAGTCTTTTGAGTTGTTATTCATAGTAGTCTGTTAACTTATATAATTGTATTTTTTTTTCTCTTCTCAATTGAACTCTGTAACACCATAATGATTTGAAAAGATTAACTACATCTAAGGTAACTACCGAGTTTTTTACTGGTGCCTTCTCAGTAGAAATCGACATTCCGAACCAGCGGTAGATGATAATGTGTATCTATTTTGACATTCATAAGTGTTCTGTATGGACCTAAATTGAATAAAGAATTTTTTATCTTTATCTTTATGAGAATCAATACGCAGGTGAATTTATCCCGATTTCACTGAAGCGAACAGTCATGGATACACAGTGCATCCTTCAATTCCTCACATATTGTGTCCATACTTAGTCTTTGAGCGATCAGCAGAAGTCGACCCTCCAAGTCTGCCAACGTGCCACGGAGCATAGTCTGCTTGGAGAGAAGGTAACAAACCGCATACGCAACACTATTCTCCGCTCCAGAACTCGAATAACTGACGTCTCCCAAAAAGCCGCTAAGTTAAAATGAGATTAGTCTGGTCACGTCTGCTGAAAAACGGATAATTTTTGGGCGAAAATCACCACCTAGTGGTAGCTCGGAAATAAAAAAATGCCACGCGGCAGGCTGAGAAAACGTAGGAGAGACGAACTCAATAAAAAACTGCGCGGCGAGATGAATTCGATGCCTAAAGTCGACGCCACAAAAGAAGTCCTGCGAAAAAAGAAGTTTGAGATTCCTTATGTTTATGTCAATAAAGCTCAAATTGGAATGTTGATTGCGACTCAAGCGCGGTTTTCACCAGACTTCTTTGGTGGCTCGGACTCTATGTTACGGTCTGGTCGACTGTCATGTGGCTCGTGACAAAAAAACGTTGAAAGGCGGGTAGGGAGGCCTTAGCCCTGCATTGTGACAGTACAAGCCGTGTGGTCCCCGGCAGAATAGAATAGGCCACCCTCACTCTTACTGAGGTGTCGTAAAAGGCGACTAAGGTAAAGCTGCTGGCATGATCATCAGCACCCAGAGAAGGAAAACTCTGCATTTATATCAAAACCCTCGCCAACCCGTCTGCCAAGCGTGGTGAGTATGGCAATTACCCCTCATGTGTTGAGGGAGGCCCGTTTCCCAGCAGTGGGGACTAAAATGGGCTGACGAAGAAGTGACAGTACAGGATATCAATAATAATTTGATTTTCATTGTCCATTTGCTCCATGAACAACCTCCTCCTCCTCCCAATTGCGTCCAAAGTTGTCACATTGGAGCCCGGGGTTCGCTTGGCCCATGATCTAGGATTCGATACGACTAGTAATTACAATGAAGCAACTGCCGTCTGATCATCACAGCCCGCATACGTGCAGCTTTCCTCGCGAAGTTTTCTCTTATCGACGAGCTCATGGTAGAAATATGCACCAATTGGAGATTGGAGCGATCGTTGCTCAGTGGTTCTGAACTCGCCTGTCATACGGGGGATCGTGGTTCGAATCCGGGCATGACCATCTAGATTTTTCAAATCTATGTGCGAATTTCTACCAATAGCTCGGCGATAAGGGAAAACATCGTGAGGAAACCTGCACGTTTTGTATAGTTTGTACGTGCACTATAATATATTTTTTTGCATGATCTAAATTTTTGCAAGACCTAAATTTAACCAACCCCCGTTTTATTGAAAACAATATCCTATTTCTTGGAAAGATTTCGGCAGGAAATTTCATGCAAAATGTAGAACACAATCTGCCAGCAATCTTATCGTAGTATTTGAATTTTACATGGCAAAATGTATTTTGTCAGGGGTCGTTGTTTCCTATGAAAAGAACTGTGCGGAAAAATTTTGTTCACTCGATTGAGAAATTGTATTAGATGTTTTGAATCGTATCGTGTCACAATTCATTATAATTTGCAGTGCACTTTTTTGCACTTAATGTCAAATAAAACCACAGATTGGATCAAACTGTCAATTTATTTTTTTCCCTAATTGTTTTTTTTAATCATTTCGTCAACGTGTCAACATTGACGATATGAAACAATCGATGGCGCCACTGTCGCTTTTATAAATAAGTTAGTTATATTTCTATCTTCTTCCGTTCTATCTAGTAATTCTACCTCACATTATCATTTATTTATGTACATTAGTATTTATTTATTTATGGTTATACATTAACACGGTCGTCACTCACAACAGCTCCTGCCAGAATACCAGCGCTGCCGCGACATTTCTGTCGTGGCAGCGCCATGCTGAGGCCAGGACCTGATTGACCTCACACTTCACATACGCCTACTTATTTAGAATATTTCCATTATATAACTGTATTTACCTACCTTTCGTCTGTTCTCGTACTCAACTTTGTCTGTAGTTTTAATGTGTCAATGTTACCTTACCTATGTTTTCTAATGAATGTTCATTGTTAAATTATTTATTGTGATGGTCAATAAAATGTTTCTTTCTTTCTTTAAAAACGACTTTTACAAAAAGGTTCGTGATTCCTCGAGCTGGTACGTTTCATAAATATCTATTTAACATCATATCAATAATAATTGTAATTCCGCTGTTGGTTCTGATATCCATACCACAGGACAGGTGCTTCAGTCACGTATCACGGAATCTGATTTTCGAACTTTTTGGTATCAGTATTCCGTTTTGAACTGAATAAGCCAGGTCGGCTCGAGGTCTTTATTTCGCCAGCACGCTTTGCTAGCGCGATGTAATTAAGCATAGTGACATCTACCGAAATAAAGCCGAACCATCTTCTTGATTGCTTTCTACACCACTGCCACTTCGGCACGGTTCCGTTAGTACTGCCAATACTCGTCTTGGTCTTGCATTTCAAATCAATAGATAAAATATAGGTGATAATTATAATAACAATATCCTCCAACCGATTACGGCTAAGGCGGCCAATCTCAACGATCAACAACTTACGCAGGATATTTATTTATTTAATATAATTATACGGGATAAACCCAATTACATAATTATACATAATTAGCTCTTATTGTATTTATAAACACATATCAATTTTATTTACTAAGGACTTAACATTATCTGTAAATATGTCTAGTTCTGGATGCAATATGCATGCGACAGAGCGGCGACTGCGCACGCGCCGCCGTGCGGCACGGCGGGGGCGCGAACAGCCGATGCCTGCGACCAGAGCGTATATGCAGATACTTATCAGGGACAAACATGCGCGATAGATGTTCAACACAATCAGGCGAGTCCAGGCTCCCGCGCAGTATCGCAATAGTAGATAGTATTATAGTGCTCAAATATGTGCGCAAACACAATTGCACTATCTATTCCCTTGCCCTCATAAACCGATGTGACACCAGTGTGACACGACCGGAAAAGGGATTGGGCGCAGCACCAACGGCTTAACTTGCTTTCCGAGGCACGAGGGTACAAGACCACCAACTTCCAGACTCCGGGCTGACACTAAAAAATTCTTAACAGAATAACTCTTAAGAATTGCATTGGCAGTGCCGTAGCGTGCCTTGTCGGGGCCGCGTATAAAAAAAATGCTTGGAGGTCTCTATATGGGGGTAAAGATTTTTATTTATTTTCCTTACACACTTTGGGGGCCCCCGTGGCCGAGGGGCCCCGTATAATTGATATCGGCAGATACGGCGGTAGCTACGCCCCTGTAACTCGGGTACAAATTTTTCCCCAACCCGGGGTCGAACCCGGGACCCCAAGCAATTATAGGAAAGTGCAGAAATTATTTATTTGTTAAAGTCAATTGAATGAAATCGTACTTCCTATCCTAATAATTATAAACCCAAAATTTTGTGAGGATGTAAGTACCTACGTTTGTTTATCTTTTACGCAAAAACTACTGAATGGATTTTGATGAAACTTCACAACTATATAGTTTTACCAGATATAGCACGTAGGCTGCAATCCCTCAACCTGCGTCTTTACATCCTGCGACACCACACCTCGTTCGTTACCAACTCCTTCACCGTGCAGGCAGTACGGCTTTGGAATTTGCTGCCTATTAATATCAAAACCTCACTGAATAAGCATTGATTCAAGAAAAAGGTTCGTGAGCATTTTTTGACATTTAATCTTTCCGTATGACTTAATTGCTTATATGTATATAAATAACATATTATATGTAGTATTATTTTTTCTTATGTATTCAACTTTTTTGTTTACAGCTTTATTTATATTGTACTTATGTTATAATAATATTAAGTAGTGTGTAGTTATTTTATATTAATGTTTTTTTTCCTTATGTACTAGTAACTATATAAATTTTCCTTTCGCCGCACCACTGCACTTTCTGCATGACCCAAAGGTTGACTGGTAAAGAATGCTTCTTGGCATTAAGTTCGCATCATTGTATCGAAATTTGTGTAATAAAAGTTTAAATAAATAAATAAATAATCCCTCATCTCAGCGTGTAATTCCCAGTTGCGTCCAAAGCTGTCGCTCTGGAGACCATGATTCTTGATGGGAATTGGGAATTCTGGTAATTACAATGAAGCGACTGCAGTGTGACCTTCGCCACCCTTTAACAGGGGAACCAAACCATCTGAATCATGATTACACGTGTCAGTAAGCCTCTACCTTTTTATTTAAGTATTAAAAAGAATACAGACTAGGTCGTTAATAACTATTTCTAAAGCGAGAAAAACTAATTTATCAAGCACGAGGTCACATTTTTAATGGAAAACCAAGAAGACTACCTTTTTATTAACTTACCATAATAGATAGAAACAGCCCACGGAAATACGGAAAGCCTCGTACATGTCATAAAATATTTTGGAGCACTTGCGGCCTGCCACTTCGGCACGGTTCCGTTAGTGTTGCCAATACTCGTCTTGGTCTTGCAATCTTGATCTTGGTCTTGCATTTCAAATCAATGCATATATAAGTGATAATTACAGGTAAGTACTGAAATTGTTTAGTTGTTTAAATTGTCGTACTTCCTATCCTATTAATATTAAAAACGCATGGGCATCCATGCGTGTCAATGGGCGGCGGCAATCGCTTACCGTCAGGTGATACGTCTGCTCGTCTGCCACCTATCTTATAAAGCGCGAAATTTTGTGAGGATGTAAGTACGTTCGTTGCTCTTTCACTCAAAAACTAGTGAATGGATTTTGATGAAATTTCACTATTGTTGTGAAGTTTCGTCAGTCAGTTACAAGAGAAAAAGCACGTAGGCTAACATTAATAAAGATAGAAGTATTTTATATCATCCAAAATATACGCAATTTTAAGCTTCATGGTGCTGAAGTATTTTTTTCTTGTTGTTCCTTTAATGTAAGTGATTGCCCACCTGATGTGAGCGATTGCCGCTGCTCATGAATATCTGCAACACCAGTGGATTCACAACCTTTTAATTCCCTTTCTCCCCCGGATTGGGCTTTTGGTTCCCTCACTCAATCAGCCAAATAGAGCACAAGCGCTGCTATACGCTGTTTTACTGTCAGGCCGTCGTATCATTCCATTTGAGTCGGCCCATTGTCTTGTTACTGGGTCTACTGCAGTTTTAGTCTTGTCTTGTTATTTTTTGGACAGCACTATTCACGGCCACGTCGTGACCCGGTTTGGATAAACACCGAACAAGTCATTCGCGTGTCTCATGTAATATAATAATGGAGTTCCCACTATGTTTAACATCATATTATACAATCACACTAAAATGTTTGCTTTATTTTTATAGCAGGAAAAAACTACTAATCAGTAATACATTTTCTATACCTATATTTAAGAGAATCGGACCCAAATGTGAACCTTGCGGTACACCGGACGTAAAATCATTCCGACGAGAAGCCGTTAACCACCACTTTTGATCGTTGGAGATATGAAGAGAGCTATTTATAGTACATTTCCAATAATACCGAAGGTGGAAAGCTTGCGAACAAGAATGTTGTGTTTTAAACTTCCATGTTCACTAACATTAGAATAGTTATTTACGAGATTTTACCATGATACCAGCCATGTATGTTTCGCGGTCAGATACTGTGAGTGTTGTGTATCGAGAACAGGTGCGAGAAAATAGTGAGTTAAGTGAACAGTGGTACCGCAGTTGCACGTAGTAAAAGACTGCGAAGGAGGGTAGACCGTTTTGTCTGCCAGTAACATCTTACCCGCAAAAACTTCAGTTACTCTGTGACCATGGCGCTTGCAACAGCGCCGAAATATCGGAAACTCAAAAATAACGTACACGGTAGAAATCTCGTAAATAATTACTATTCTAAAGAATGTTGTGATTGACGATAACAAAGACTGTGGACTGTGTGTTTGTGTGTGTGATTTATTTCTGTTTGTAAAATGATAAATTAACCTATCATCATCAAATTATTACTATATTAATTTCTGAACGATCTATATTACTACCTACAGTTTTATAGTACAATCAAATTATAAATAGCAAACAATCATAATTCGTGCTCGGAATGGTGGGATATAACAAATTAGAGGCTAGACGGGGTCTAAACCTAGCGGTGTATCTACTAAAAGTCCTTCGGGGGCAGGTGTACCACCCAGGCGTGCTGCAGAGCATGGCGCTTTGCGTGCCGGACAGGTACGTCTGGCGCCGGCGGCGGCCGTCTCTATTCGCAGTCCCGCACGCACGGACCAATATATTAAAGGAAGCGCCACTAACACGAGCATTGCGCACATTTAACGAGATCGCTAAGACAGTCGACGTGTTTAGCTGCTCTTTGTCTGAATTTACAAAGGCTACTTTATTTATAATTTGTTATAGCACAAAATAAATTAAGTTAAAAAGTAATCTACACTATCGCATTGGGGAAACCTGTAATGTTAGTTGTAAGATTTTGAATAAATAAATAAATAATCCAATTTGGTATTACTAAGAAACGAAAAATATTTAGCATCTGAGTCCTTCACCTATATGGAACGAAAATAGCTTTGACCTATTATGTCGAGACCTATTAAGTTGAATTCTATTACGAGAAGTACATATCTACAACATTAGGTTTGTCATTTTTAAACAGAAATCGATTTAACTTGTTTGTAGATACGACAAGTTAAACGATTTGTGTGAGAAATTATTAATATTTTTGTAGGCTAAGTTTTATTGCAATATTTTTACGTTGTGACAAATACTCGTCTTTTAATTACAAATTTAATCAACCATAGGAACTTCCCGAATTGCTCAAAATGTAAATAAAACGTTATAAGTATGGGCAAGAAGATTTGCAGTACAACTTCCCCCACTGTCAATCTATCAACTAAAACAGACCACTCTCATCTTTAAGTATATAAATAAATTGTAAAATTGTGTCTGTACATTTTATTGATATGTAAACAAGTATCATCCTACATACTGTCCCACTGCAGGACAAAGGCTTCCTTCATAGAAATCAAGTCATCGCTACTATGGTGGGATTAGGCTTAATCACCACGCTTGCCTAATGTGGATTGGTGATCACAAACCCGAGGTATGTTCCATCCATATATTGTAGGTATAAAATATATCTTCTCTTTTATAACCTTATAGTAGTATATTTTATATAAATTTTATATAATTTGTGTAGGTTATATTGTATTATAGTAAGGTAAATTCGTATATATTAGTGTATGATATCGTATATATAGATATATGTATTTATACTATAAATTTACTTAATCAATGTTCAAAATCAAAAGGATTGCACCACCCTCCCCTCTTCTATCTAATGTCCTTTACCTGAAGGTTGTCTGGTAGAGATCGCTCCCAGCGATAAGACCGCCTAAATTGTACATAGTATCTCTGTATACCTAGCTTTTAAGTTTTGTATGTTGTGCAATAAAGAGTATCTATCTATCTATCTATGTTCTAAAAATTCAAAACATACTTTTTCTCAACCCGACAATCAAACAAACCATTGGGGCAATGGGGCTTTGAATCTATAATGATCTTAGCATTCTTACTCGTATATTATGCTGACTGTATGTATATATTTCCATGTTTGGAAACAAAGTAACGTTTTAAGATTAAGTTTTATTACCAACGTTACCGTTACGTAACGTTACGGTAACGTTGGTAATAATATCCTATATTGGACAGGAGATTGGCAAACTACACATAAAGCATTCATGTAATATGTCTGTCTGTAGTACCCTCGTCACCATGTCAAGTTTATGAATAAACCATTGCGAAAGGTATTGTTTTCTTTAAAACAAATTAATTATGTACGTACAAACAACGTCACGTGGAGTGACCCTTTTTGGAATTTCGACCGTGCCTTATGTTTGAGATAAAAGTGTTATTTTTCGAAAGGGGGTAACTTGACCTGACGCCGTCTGTACTCGTAAAGGAGAGGATGGCAAACACAAAAGTTTACTCAGACCCCAATGGAAATTTGGCGAGAATTGAAACTAGGGTTGTCGACGACTTTATTCTTTGAAATCCATTTTACTCTTTTGTAAAGACGCTGGCAAAAGTTGGTCAATATCAGAGTATAAAGTAGCTTGATCACTTGACAGTCCCTATTTATATTTAGATAGATCAAAACTAAGCAATTTCGTCCGGCGACATCGATTATGACGTCAAGGCTGCTGCCGCTTGGGCCAAATGGCGTGAGGTGACAGGCGTCATCTGTGACCCCAAATTTCCGGTTAAGTTGAATGGACTGGTCTATAAGTCCATCTTTTCACCAGTTCTTTTGTATGGCAGTGAGACTTGGCCTATACTTGAATGACACGCAGGAAATACATGTCACGGAGATGCAGATGCTGCGGTGGATGTGTGGAGTTACGCTGAAAGACCGCGTGAGAAACTCACGCACTCGTGGAAACCTTCATGTCCATGATAGCAGAGAAACTGCAGGAGAGTCGCCTACGTTGGTGCGGTCATGTCCTGCGAAAACAGGACAGCTACGTGGGAAACAGAGGTCTGGCCACCGGGTTCTGGCAGAAGAGGTAGACCTAAAAAGACGTGGCTTGACGTCGTAAGGGATGACAATGCGTGTCAATAAATCGACCACATTGGATGACACAAGATCATGACGAAGTGGAGTAGAAGCAGGAAATCGGACCCCGGGCTCCGAAGCGACAGCTTGGGACGCAGCCGGGACAAAACGCTGAGATGATGATGACGATGATCTAAAACTACGCAACGCGACTAAAATGTTGATAGGGTTTTTAACAGACAGAGTAGTTGGACAGTTTCGTATTTTTAATACCATGGATTAATGGATAATAATTTTATACACACACGCACACACTTGAGCACTATAATATAGCGACCCGACGACGATTTGACGAACTGTTTGGAACAGTGGTAGTGAACGCTGCCTATGGTCCAAGGGTTCGATCCCCGCACAGTACAAACATTTGTGTGCATGAACATGTCTGTTTGTATTGGTCTGGGTGTTTCCTATGTATTATAAGTATGTATTTACAAAAGAAAAGTATATTATATGTATATATTTGTAATCCCACTGTTGATTCTGATATCCGTAACACAGGTGCTTGAGCTACCTACCTCGGAGTTAGATCAATGTATATGATGTTGTGAAATATTTATTATTATTATTTATTATTTAGCCTGTGTACGAGGTTGATCGTTGATTAGCTGCCGTAGCCTTAATCGGTTGGTGGATATATGTAGTGTATTAATGTTATCTGAAATATTAATTTATTTATACCAATTTTTTCATTGAATTCATTAGTGACTATTTTTTGTTTTTTTTTAAACGTACCAAATGGCAGACATGACCCGATGCTCCGACGATATTGTAACTGCAGTGGGGAAACAATGGATAAGGCTGGCAGGGGACAGAAGGGAGTGGCGTGATAAAGGCTGATATAATGATAATGATTTATTTTTTATTGCACGCAGTAAAAAAAATACAATTGGCGCAATGCCTTACATAATTCTCTACCAGTTCACCACTGGGCAAGGCAGAAAATTTGTGGCAGTATTATATGATATTATAACAAATTATAAAAAACTACTTAAACATATTAAAAAAATATACAAAACATGTAAAAAAATTAGCGATATACTTACGTGTTAACATATACCGTGTCTTACAGTCTTCTTATTATCACGTATACCTTCCATATACAACGTCAAAAAGATTTGCAATAATACTTAAGAGCGTGAACATATTATACCGTGTATAGACTTCACTATTTTGGTAGTCAAGTCTTTACACGGTATATGTTCACACCCTTAAGTCTTATTAATCATTTTTTAAACGTTGTATATTCAATTCAATTCTATTTATTTAATGCACAAGTAAGAAAGAAATGACACACAACATTAAAAGCAAGTATTTGTGCTTTGCAAGAATTCAGCATAAAAAAGCAACAAGGATTTCCAAACTAGGCTAAGCCTGCTTGGAAACCAGAGAACAGTCTTAGGATTCCGGAGAACTTGCAATCACCAAATAAACATAAGAAAATTATTAAAATAAAATAAAAATAAGAAAAAAAAATCTTTTTTAGTAGTACTTACAATGAAATGAAATTGAACCCTGGACTTGAACTCAGTGAACTGATAGTCTAGCTAGAGTAGCCATTGTGTTATTCTGATTTCGGCTTCCGAGACAGTGCAGTATTTAACATCACAAAAAGCGTTCACCGCGTTGTTAACGCGCACTTTGAAGGTATAAGTAATAATATGAAGACTTTTGTAAACGTTGCGTAGTTTAGATCAAAGCATCATCATCATCATCATTTCAGCCAATAGACGTCCACTGCTGGACATAGGCCTCCCCCAATGCTCTCCACACAGATCGGTCCCGTGCCGCCCGCATCCAATGGATTCCCGCGATCTTCACCAGATCGTCGGTCCACCTTGTGGGGGGCATGCCACGGCTGCGACTTCCTGAACGTGGCCTCCCCTCGAGGACTTTTCCGCCCCAACGGCAGTCTGTTCTCCTCGCTTTGTGCCCATAATTAAATCGCTATGGGCACATAGCGATCTAAGCATAAAGAGGGACTATATGCAAGATTTTTCCACACCCCTATTTGACCTACTTAGTTTCGGTTCAGAGCGATAGAATGGTCTCGAATTTTGAAATTCCGGCCCTAGCGTACGACTGTACATCGGGACGGGATGTTCTCGCTTGGAATATTTTAAACGACACTGGCATAATGGGCTTGTACTTTACTCTCATTGCCCCTGTTTGGCTGAACTTTGTGAAGTACTCTGGTGTGTAACTGTGGCCAGGAGCGGCTTTACCTACAGTGCAAGGGGTGTGGTGTACCCGGGCGTTGGAAGTTAGAGGGCGCCGAGAGCCCCTCGCTACACATAGAGCCTCCACTGTAACGCTCCGCAAGGAGCGGGCGCGAATACTGATCGTTCTCCTCATCTTAGCGTGTGATTCCCAGTTGCATCCAAAGCTGTCGCTTCGAAGCCCGGGGTACGCTTGGACCATGATACAGGATTCGGGATGTCTAATTTTACAATGAAGCGTTGTAAGTATTCCAATTTGTTCGCGCATCTCGAAAGAAGAGGACGCCAGGTTATTGATTGCACCCGGGCACTTCTTGGGCTTGAGCCGCTCCTGACCGTGGCAGAACTACGCTTTGGCGCGAGTTATGGTAGCTCAGTGGATCAGAACGCGCCTTCCATGCGAGTCTTGAATCCAAGCATACACCTCTGGATTTTTCCAATCTATAAGATCATCATCATTATCATCGTCAGCCCATTTAAGTCCCCACTGCTGGGGCACGGGCCTCCCTCAATCACATGAGGGGTAATTGCCATACCCACCACGCTTGGCAGACGGGTTCGCGAGGGTTTAGATATAAATGCAGAATTTTCCTTCTCTGGGTGCTGATGATCATGCAAGCAGCTTTACCTTAGTCGCCTTTTACGACACCTCGGTAAGAGAGAGGGTGGCCTATTCTACTCTGCCGGGGACCACACGGCAAAATCTATAAAATACTTTTTAATAAAAACTAGTTCCACTAGTGAGACAAAAAAAGGAGAACCTCCTCCTTATTTTGAAGTCGGTTAAAACCAGTTTAGGAAAAGAAAGTGACTGAAAATTCTATGGCAGGAAAATAATGCCAAATAAACAGTGCCATCGCAGTCGCAGTTGCATTCCGGTTCGTCCGTCCGTTCCGTTCATTCGTTCGTTCGCAAGTTCATATAAACTTAGATTCATTTTCCCTTGACTCAATAAAAAGTGGTGCCACCTATATTTACTTTTTTTGTGATAGGTGGCAGACGAGCAGACGGCTCACCTGATGGTAAGCGAATACCGCCGTTTAAACTCGCTTTCCCCCGTACTCGGCTTCCGGTACCCTCAACGTGCTGCATCACGCCAGTTTTCTGTGAGGCTGTGTTATCACTCCGGTCGAACCGGCCCATTCATACCAAAGGGTGGCTCTTCTACGGTACACGGTTACTGTACTTTTTTATCCTATATCACAATGCTATCGACAACTGAATTGATAGTACAATTGTGACAACACTGGCTCATCATTCCGAATTCCTCAATAGTTTCCGAAATTCACTCAGAATACGAAATCGCGAGAGCAGTCCTGGGGCAATAAATATTATGTCTTCAGTTGGGTTGATGTTGTGTTAGATACGTGGATTTTTAACCAGGATTATTAAGTAGTATATCTACTTGTGTGTGTACGCGGTGTGGTCCCCGGCAGAATAGAATAGGCCACCCTCACTCTTACCGAGGTGTCGTAAAAGGCGACTAAAGTAAAGCTGCTGGCATTATCATCAGCACCCAGAGAAGGAAAACTCTGCATTTATATCAAAACCATCGCCAACCCGTCTACTGCCAAGCGTGGTGAGTATGGTAATTACCCCTCATGTAATTAAGGGAGGCCCGTGCCCCAGCAGTGGGGACTTAAATGGGCTGACGATGATGATGATGATATCTACTTAATCAAAGGATTGCATGCCTCAAGTGCCAATAGGCAGAACAGACAGTAATTGGGCCGGAAAGGTCCTCGAGTAAAGGCCGCGTAGTTGCGCCAGTGGCAGGCCCTCCAAAAGGTGGACTTAGGATTTGGTGAATGTCGCGGGAATCTCTTTGCTGCGGGCACAGGACCGATATGTATGGAGAATATTGGGGGAGGCCTATGTCCAGCTGTGAGCGACTATTGGCTGAAATGATGATGATGATTGAGGTGAGGCAGCGCCGTCAGTAGATTTGGATTAATTGTAGCGATTATAAGCTTTTAAAAAAAAGTACAAGGGTGAATTCATGAAGGAAATTATAAAGATTACCACCTTTTCTCGAATGTACTGTTATAAAATGTTCTTTGAAGTTATACACTTCGTGTTAAAAATATTAGTTTTACACATTTTAGTTTGTGGTTTTTGATGGCGGTTTTTTTTTCTCAGATTTTTTTTTGTATAATACCAGAAGAGCAGAAATTTTCAAAAAACCTATGTTACTTTACTAAACTACGTTACTTTAGGATAAAATAACTCCCTTGTAGTAAACAAAATATGAAACCTTCATCTGAATAATTTATGTAAGCAGGAAAAGTGGAAGAAGTTCAAATATATTTTAGCTAGAACACCGCACATAATCGAATTGTCCCCTGGGGATTTAGAATCGAGAATTCGTTTACAGTCGAATAAAGGTACCTACGATATGAAATGAAAGTTGTTCGACTGGTGAAAAGTTTTACACAGTGGGAGAGCCACGCTTCGGCATGAATGGGCCGGCTCGACCGGGGTAAGAATAAGAATAAGAAATCATTTATTGACCACAACACATGTTTAAGTATTGACCACAACACATACAAAATGAAATATTCATTGACCATTTATAGACCACAACACATACAAAATGAAATAGGGACAAACATTACTATAAGGTTGCGGCCAACAATGTACAGCCTCAGCATGTGCTACAATGACCGCCTTGTCAGCCTTTTTAGTCTCATTTTTTACTATAAATTACTTACAAGCACCTAAAATACTTCCCTTTGGTTTGTGGTTCCCTGGTACTTTTAAATAAACCATGGCTTTTTTATGTTATTAGTGGCAGACGAGCAGACGTGTCACTCAGATTCGAACCTACGACCCCGGTTCGGACCCCGTTCCACTGTGCTACAATCGCTCCAACGGTTCATCAGGATTCTCTTGTTGTTGGAGTCGTTTATTGATATTATCTTGTTTATCATCTCAAATATGATCGAAGTTTTTTATGTGACAGGTGGCAGACGAGCAGACGGCTCGCCTGATGGTAAGCGATTGCCGCCAATAGACACCCGTGACACCAGTGGAGTCACAAGTTCGCTGCCAACCTTTAAACCCCCCAGAGTGGTCACCGGAGGGACCCTCACTCACGCATTTTTCCCCGGATTGGGCCCTCCGGTACCCTCACTCACGCAGCACAGTGCTGCTTCACGCCGGTTTTGTATCACGCATTCCGAAGCGTGGATTTCCCACGGTCAAATGATCGAATTCTTAATAACTTTGATTGCCGGTTCCTGAATCCCAATTCTCGTGCTCGTGATATTTATTTGATTGGTGATATCCGCCATGTTTTTAAAATGTCACGAGCACGAGAATTGGGCTCCTGGCCTTTCTCGATATCGACAGTGCCTACCTACTCGTATCAACGAGTACCTACGTTACATTCTAGATATAAAGGCAGCTTGGGCCATTTGCGGTTGCTCCTACATAATTCACTCCAAATGCATAGTGAATTCAGCCGAAAGTAGTAGACTGAATTTAAGCAGTTTCATTCCACATTGATACGTTGGTTACCCTCTCGTGCCTACTTCGTTACCTATTTGTTACCTTTTCGTTACCTACGTCGTTACCCGTACTTTAGGGCTGGAAAAATATACGTATTTCTAAATAAAATATCCTACTGGATGTTTTATTTAGAAATTATAATTTTTTTATTTATTGTATCCGTACAATTAACAAGATACCTACCTAAACACTGATAAAAGCAAAAAGGAAATCAGAAACAAACATAAAAATTAAAATTCGTTAGTACCTAATTAAAGGGTTTGAAGTTATGACTACCTAAACTAAAGGCGACGAGTAGGGCGCACTAGCGACGCCAATTGATTTTAATTTATATCTACTTAACTGGATCGATTTTAAACAATTTCAGTTACAGTCTCTCGGCAAACATTTATACTATTTATTAAATAACCATGCACAAATGTTGGGACCGTTTTTGAACGCGAAAAATTAATTCACGCCTAAAAGTGGCCGCTTTTGGCTTTGATTCAAATTTCGAGTACGAAAGCAGACCCAAAAGTTAAGTATAAGTATTTAACAAATAGTATAAGTGTTTGCCAAGAGGTTGTAACCCGGAAATGGTTTAAAATAGATCCGGTTTAGTAGCTAAAATTTTAAATCGATTGGTGTCGCTAGTGCGCCCTACCCGTCACCTCAAGCTATTGTAATTTTATTTAATTTAATTTTAAAAAAAATTGTGACCTTTAAAAAAAACACAAAAAAGGCACGGAACCAGTGTCCGTGGAATTTAATTAATATTTAAAAAAGGTTAAGTTATTAATTTATTTGCATTTTAACTACCATAGGTACACTACACTTTATTATATAAATATTAGCACCCTGTTAGGGTACTGCAAGACATAGAGAACCTTTTGTAACAAGACTATTTAAATGATAAGGATTCTCGATTAATCTTTTGAGTTGTTATTCACAGAAGTCTGTTAAGTTTTAAAATTGTATTTTTTTTGTTTTTTCTATTGAAACTCTGTAACATCATCAATATTTGAGAGTAAAGTTGCTTGCTGGTGTCTTCTCATTCCGAACCAGCGGAAGATGATAATATGTTTACCTATATTATGATAACCTTTAGTTTACATCTTGTAACTTCAGTAACGATTTCAGCGTATCTTTCCCAGTTGCGCAAAGCCGTTACTTCGCAACAGATAACCAATAAAGCGAGTGACGACCTTCGAAACCCTTACGACATGAATGGGCCGGCTCGACGCTTGTGACTCTAACAGTGTCACGGGTGTCCAGGGGCGGCGGCAATCGCTTACCATAATATGCTTACCTATTTTGGTCCCAGGTTCGATCCCCGGGTCGGGCCAAAAATTTGTACCTAAGTTTTCGGTAAGAATTTCTTAGTGGCAGCCCGGAGTCTGGAAGTTGGCGGTCTTGTACCCCCGTGCCTCGGAAAGCACGTTAAGCCGTTGGTCCTGCGCCCAATCCCTCTCTGGCCGTGTCACAGTAGTGTCCCATCAGAATATGAGGGTAAGGGAAAAGAGAGTGCACTTGTGTTTGCGCACACACTTGAGCACTATAATATATCCTGCGTACGTGGCTGATCGTTGAGATTGGCCGCCGTAGCCGTAATCGGTTGGAGGATATTACCTATTTTGACTTTTACAATTGTTATGTATGGACCTAAATTGAAAAAAGTTTTTTTTATTTTTACTATCTTATGTATGTTTATTCAGCACCGTCCTTATGGAAAAATAGATTAATCAATGGTGGAATAATATTATTCCACCATTGATTAAGCTATTTTTCCATAAGGACAAGGTGTTAATATTAACACCGCCAATATTAAAGACGTCCTACCAAGAAGCTCTGCCTCTCTAAATCATAAATTCATTGACGCCTGAAATCTTGGCGGCAACAAATTTCAAGCTGTCAAATATGCACCGACATCGAAGTTCAATATCACGGAGCACTGGCTATCGTGGACTACCTGTAGGGTTGTCATAACTTCTGGGAACGAAGGACTAGTCGTATCATTTACAAGGGGAGGGTGTCCCCCGGCGCGGCGGCCTCATTTGTCGAAATACGGGACACAGCAAGACATAAAATAATAATATCCTCCAACCGATTACGGCTACGGCGGCCAATTTCAACGATCAACCACGTACGCAGGATATATTATAATGCTCAAGTGTGTGCGCAAACAAAAGTGCACTCTATATTACCTTGGAAGAAGGGGGGTTTAGAGTGCGCTGGCAGCGCACTCCACTGGTGGAGCCCAATTCTCGGGCTCGTGACATTTATTATCATACGACATATATCACTAAAACATCGTTTTTTTGTATTGTTTTCTTTTGATGTCCGCCATGTTTTCAAAATATCACAAGCACGAGAATTGGGCTCCCGCACCGACGTCACAATACGTTGACCCATCCATCTTTTTTTCTCGTTCTTTATTCGAAAAGCGTATACAAATGCATTTTTTTTGTCCATTGAACGGAAAATAAGAGCCCAAAATAGGTACGTCACCATTTTGAGTTGTGAAAACCGCCGTTTCCTAGTTAGCGCTCAAAGTTTCTCCCTAACTCCGAAATTTATTTTCATATTTGCGGGAAACTTCACTAATGCAAAACGAATTTTAACTGTAGCACTTGTGGCAACATTTGGTGTCGTTCAACTTTGCCAATTTGGCAACAAAATACAAAATACTACCTCATTTTTTTAAAGGTTAAAGTGCATAGGCTCATCATCATCATCGTCAGCCCATTTAAGTCCCCACTACTGGGGCACGGGCCTCCCTCAATCACATGAGGGGTAATTGCCATACTCACCACGCTTGGCAGACGGGTTGGCGAGGTTTTTGATATAAATGCAGAGTTTTCCTTCTCTGGTTGCTGATGATCATGCCAGCAGATTTACCTTAGTCGCCTTTTACGACACCTCGGTATGAGTGAGGGTGGCCTATTCTACTCTGCCGGGGACCACACGGCATAGTAGAATAGCACGGCACGGTATAGGCTACTTCTGGGTAAGCTTGCTCCATCGTAGGCTTTTTCTAATTCATTGTTTTAAAATTTCATCGTCATTAACATTAGAATAGTTATTTACGGCATTTCTACCACGTACCTTATTTATGAGTTTCCGATGACCATGGCACTTGCACCAGTGTCAATTTAAAAAATAAGGTACGTGGTAGAAATCTACGGGATTTCTACCATGTAACTTATTTTTGAGTTTCATAACTATTCTAATCTTACAGTTCATTGTAAAGCATAGGCGTCTGGTAATTATAAGGGGATTTGGGGAGTCTGGTAATTATAAGGAAGCTACCGCCGTCTGACCTTTGCAATCCTTTTAACAGTTGAACCAGACCAACAGAATCATGGTTACACGTCTCAGAAACTCTTCGAAACGTATAAAAGGAATGGGCATAAAGATTTGGTCTTGAATTCCGTTTCGTTTTAGGCCCTTTGTTCCGGCTGTGGGGTTCAACTTTCAAATTTTTTGGGTCAGTGGAAGTGACCGCTGCCTCTGGTGCAAGGGTTCTACAAACATTTGTGTGCATGGACATCTCGTTTGTATTAGTCTCGGTGTTTTCAATGTTTTATAAGTATGTATTGTATATACAAAAGAAGAGTAATATATGTACATATTTGTAATTCCGCTGTTGGTTCTGATATCCGTAACACAGGTGCTTGAGCTGCCTATCTCGGAGTCAGATCAATGTATAATATGTTAGGAAATTTAATTTAAAAAAAAGAATAATACGAAACAATATTAAATGTCAAATATTTAATCTACCGCTGATCTCGAATGACGATTTTCCGAGAGATTATGCTTAGGTACCATGGGTACCTAAGCATAATCTCTCGGAAAATAATGGTGTTTGGTTGGTATTGCTATGGAGCAATACCAACCAAACACCAAATTGTTTCCTACATGTGACAAAGTGACCGTGATTTCCCCCGGGGTCAACAAAAGAAGAGAGAATCCGCTCGCAACAGGTTACTACAATCTGTGGAAACAATTGATCTGTCAAAAAGATTGATTCGAACATGTTTGACATTAAGGTGAGAATCGAATGAAGAATTTTGACAGCCTTTTATAATTTGATGTGTGGCTGTATTAAGGGTTGTACGTACGTATTTCGAATTCGACTTCATGTCTAATAAACGAGAATTGGCCCCCAAGAACAATAATATAAGCTCGCAGCGAGATGATGCCGCAAGCGAAAATGTTTTCACCTCAGAGTTTCGTTACTGTAATGAGTTACATTTACTGCTTGCTAAATGAATGCTCGGTTGTACGAGATAATAATAATAAAAAAATAATAATAAAAAGTTTATTTCATAACCAGTTTACAGTATACCAACTAAGACACGGCAACAATTCTATTATTGACTAGCAGTATGGTCTTATTTGTAGTCGCAACAAATATCTGTTGAAGATGAAGGTATACAAACAAAACTCTTTACCTCCCGTGCTAGTCCGAGAACTGTGTTACGGCTAGGTAAGATTCTCGCCATGGTATTACCAACTTTATTACAGATAAGTAAGAGACATTTTTTGTATAGACTTCAATGAGTACGAATCATTGACATTAAAATTTAAAAACATTTTTTAACACAATAGGCCCATATGATAGTTGCCGTCAACGAGTGGCCAGTTTAGCGTAAACACGTAGTATATGCAAAAAAGGGAGATCTAAGCCAAACTTCTAGAAGTGCGGTCGACCGGCAGTTGTTAACTTTTGCTCTCTGCTTTTGCATCGGAATCTGAAATATACCTTTTATACGTTACAAAACTGTTTATTCTTTTTTATGAGATAGACGAGCAACATTCAGACGAATCACCTGATGGTAAGCAATTACCGCCATGGACACCTGCAACACCAGAGGAGTCACAAGTGCGCTGCCGCCTTCTTAAAAGGAACACGCTCTTTTCTTGAAGGTTTGCAGGTCGTATCGGTCTGGAAATACAGCAGACAGTTCATTCCATAGTTTTGTCGTACGTGGTAGAAAGTACCGAAACGAAATGAGGGCTGGCCACTAGTTTAGTAATATATCTAAGGCCGTAAACTTAGTCTGTATGAAAATCAAAGGTACTTTTGATGGGCTGGTAAATCGTCTGGCCATGCTACCACCGCCGGGTCCCAGCATAAGGGGTTGACCCAAAAAGGTGTGGCTTGACATAGTAAAGGATGACATGCGTGCCAATAACTGACCACTACTTGATGCACAAAACCGTAAGAAGTGGAGGAGTCGAAGCGGGAAAGCGGATCCCGGGCTCCGAAGCGAAGGCTTCGGACGCAACCGGGACAAAACGCCAAGATGATGATGATGATAGTGATATATTGCGTTGGGTCTAGGTGGTACCGTCGTTGTTTCTGGTCAGTATCATCATCATCAACATCAGCCCATTTAAGTCCCCACTGCTGGGGCACGGGCCTCCCTCAATCACATGAGGGGTAATTGCCATACTCACCACGCTTGGCAGACAGGTTGGCGAGGGTTTTGATATAAATGCAGAGTTTTCCTTCTCCGGGTGCTGATGATCATGCCAGCAGCTTTACCTTAGTCGCCTTTTACGACACCTCGGTAAGAGTGAGGGTGGCCTATTCGCCGTGTGGTCCCCGGCAGAGTAGAATAGGTCAGTATAGTACAAGGGAAAACCATTAGTTTGAGACCAGGACAATGTATGTGATGTTGTCTTAATTTATTTGTCAGTGCGAGCGAGATGCATCTACACTTATGCAAACGACTTGCAGCGCGGTCGTCTAGAAATTATAATGTATTAGAAATAAGCTCAGTTCTATTCATACTTTATTATTACTAATATAATATTATTTTTTATTTATTAAAATAAGCGACACTCATGTGTTACCGTGTCAAGGACAAACTGGAAAGGTTTTTATGGCACTCTTAATTTAATATGTACTTTTATTGTAATGTGTTAAGTTAAAATAAACGAAAAAAACTTTATTTTATTAGCTCGTGATATCCGCGATGAAGCAAAAAGAATTCATTGCCTGGCCATCGCGTGAGCAGCAAAGATTGGCAAGGTCAATACAGACCGTTTCAAATATGTATCGGACTACCTATATAACCACCAATGTTTGTATTGATTTAGCTCCAAGAGCGATGATAGCTCACTGGATGGAGTGTATAACAATGAAAATTGTAATTACCATATTATTTAAAAAGAGTAACTGCTGATTCTTCTCGGTAGAAATTGACATTCCAAATCAGCGGTAGATTACATAATATTTGACATTCATGAATGTTCTGTATGGACTTAAATTGAATAAAGATAATTTTGATTTTGGATAAGTACGCGCCAACGGAACGAGCAATGCTTGGCGTCTCTCTCCGAGATCGAATCCGAAATGAGGTGATCCGGCAGAGAACCAAAGTTATCGACATTGCTCACCGGATTAGCAAGCTTAAGTGGCAGTGGGCTGGCCATATTAGCCGCAGAACCGACAACCGATGGGGTAAACGAGTTCTGGAGTGGAGACCGCGTCTTGGCAAACGTACTGTAGGGCGCCCTCTGGCTAGGTGGGGGGACGATCTGCGCAGGATGGCTGGCAAGAGCTAGATGCGAGAAGCCATGGATAGATCACAGTGGCGAACAATTGGAGAGACTCGCAAACTAAGGGTAGGCCCGGAACAAAAATCGTGCCAGCGTCTTTTAATATTTCGTGTAGGAACGGGTTTATATGAGCTTTAGTGCGGTAATAACTTTAGATCTAGATTTATATTAAGGTGGCTAGACTTTTCAAAAAGTAAAGTAAAGTATCAGCCTATATACTGTCCCACGGCAGGGCAAAGGCCTCCATCATAGAAATCAAGTCATCGCTACTATGATGGGGTTAGGCTTAATCACCACGCTTGCCAAATGCGGATGCGGATTTTTATTTTCGGATTAGTTCGGCAGTCAGGGAAAACATCGTGTCGAAACCTGCACTGGGATCATCGTCAGCCCATTTAAGTCCCCACTGCTGGGGCACGGGCCTCCCTCAATCACATGAGGGGTAATTGCCATACTCACCACGCTTGGCAGACGGGTTGGCGAGGGTTTTGATATAAATGCAGAGTTTTCCTTCTCTGGGTGCTGATGATCATGCCAGCAGCTTTACCTTAGTCGCCTTTTACGACACCTCGGTAAGAGTGAGGGTGGCCTATTCTACTCTGCCGGGACCACACGGCTAAACTGCTGCACTGGGATAGTTTCTAAAAATTGTAGATACGTACAATGTTTGAGATAATTGTGAACATGTAAACATGATCCAGTTGGTCTGGTTCCCCTGTCTAAGTGTTGCAAAGACCAGACGGCTGTCGCTTCATTATCATTCAGACTTCCCCAATCCTGTATTTGGTCCAAGCGTACCCCGGGAATACCTTGCTGATATAATGATAAATCATGTAGATAAGTAGGTAAATAAAACATAAAAAAATAAACTAATGTGACAGTAAAGTGATAAGCGACCGTTTTCCGTAAGAGGTACGGAACCTTAAAAGAAAATATTATATCTACTAGGTTTACATTAACTTAAGGTGACGGGTAAGGCACACTAGCGACGCCAATCGATTTTAATTTTAAGCTACTAAACCGGATCTATTTATCGAGAGATTGTAATCTTGAAATTATTTAAACAATTTCAAGATTACAATCTCTCGATAAACACTTATACTATTTATTAAATACTTAAACTTAACTTTTGGGTCTGCTTTTGTACTCGAATATTGAATTACCGCCAAAAGTTCAACAAGGTCCAAGCTCAGCATGTGCTGCAGCGGTTTGCCACCGCTGCCGCGCTGGTTTTCAGTTTGGACCTTGAGTGACTGGCATATATTACATATTGTAAAAAGTTATATTTATATTAAGTTGACGGGTAGAACACACTAGCGACGCCAATCGTTTTTAATTTTTAGCTTCTAAACCGGATCTATATTAAACAATTTCGGGGTTACTATCTCTCGGCAAACACTTACTTATACCTACTATTTATTAAATAACCATGCACAAATGTTGGGTCCGTTTTTGTACGCGAAAAATTGATTACCGCCATATGCGGCCACTTTTAGCGTGAATCAATTTTTCGCGTACAAAAACGGTGTAATGGTTATTTCATAAATAGTATAAGTGTTTGCCAAGAGGTTGTAACCCCGAAATTGTTTAAAATAGATCCGGTTTAGTAGATAACAATTAAAATCGATTGGTCTCGCTAATTAGGGCTACCCGTCGCCTTGAGGAGGCTCAAAGTCATCCAGAGAGCATTGGAGAGGGCTATGCTCGGAGTCTCTTTGCGTGATCGTATCAGAACAGAAATGATGAGATCCGCAGGAGGACTACGGTCATAAACATAGACCAAAGGATTGCATGTCTCAAGTGGCAATGGGCAGGGCACATAGCGAGCAGGAAGTCGCAGCCGTGGACCGACTATTTGGTGAAGATCGCGGAAATCCATTGGATGCGGGCGGCACAGCACCGATCTGTGTGGAGAACATTAAAAGAGGCCTATGTCCAGCCGCAGACGTCTATTGGCTATTGGCTGAAATGATTTCTTTCCTATTTATTACTGTGCAATATCTATTTAATACTATGAGTCTTATATATGTTAATCTTATATGTGGTCAATAAATGTTCACTTACTTAATAATAGAGAGGCATGCATCCATTTTCGTACAGAACCCTTTAAGACAATATTATACTTGGCTAACATTTACTCATTCATAAATTACATAACGTATACACCGTATACTTATTGTGACAATAGAGTGACGTCACGGATTCCCAGGAGTACTGGAAATAACCCGACCTGTTTTGTTTAGATAAAAAACTGCTGGTAAAGTAATACAAACATTGTTTTCGTCAAACCGACCGCATGGCCAAATAAATATTTGGTATTTTTGTGAAAATAATGGTTGTGTGTCGCAGTTATTTCATATCGTTTTAAGTTTCATATTTTATAGGTTTTATATGTTTTATTAAATCCTCCAACAGCATTAAAGGGATTAAATAATAGTTACATAATTTTTACAACTTCTCGAAGGCATCATACTTACCTACTAATAACAATTATTTTTGCCAAAGAATTTTTTACCTTACTTTTTAGACTTTAAATTGGTTTCTGGGGGAAAAATATTTTTTTCAATAGTATCACGCTCTAGAAAAGTTTCTAAGTCAAAATAGCGTAAAGTCGTATTTTTGTCACCCACGTACACACACGTACACGAGCACACACGTGCACGTACACGCACGTACACGAGCACACACGTACATGTATACGCACGTACACGTGCACACACGTACATGTATACGCACGTACACGTGCACGCACGTACATTTACACGCACGTTCACGAACGTGCACGAACACGCACGTGTAAGAACACGCACGTATACGTATACGTACCGAATACGCTAATTTTATTTACGGTTAATGTTTTCTTTATTATGTCCAAACTACATCACAATCAAATTGCTGCATTTCCACTCAATAGGTATCTTTGTATCGAACTTGGAAGTATTATTAGTTACTATAACAATGCGAACCGTTATTGTCTTCGAGCACAAATTAAATTACAGAGAGTATTGCCTTGCCTTCTCTTTCGTTTCATTATTCCGGAAGCTGGAAATGGCTCACCAGGGTAAGCTTGCCAGAGCACAGTCAATAAATAAACAGTGTGCTTATCGTCATCACAATCTTACTTACTTACTCCGATGGCTCATAAAATCAGTATGTTGCAGTCTAGTGCTGGACATGATCTTGCATATTTTTACATTATGGCATTTTATTATTATTGGACAGGGATCAATGGAAGAATTTGGGGAAGGCCTTTGCCCAGTAGTGGGACGCTACAGGCTGACTTAAAAAAAATAAAAAAAACATTATGGCAGACAAACGAGCAGACGGCTCATCTGATGGTAAGTGAATTACCGCCACCCATGGACATCTGCGACACACGGGGCATCACAGATGCGTTGCCAGCTCTTAAGCGAGGAATAGGCTCTTTTCTTGAAGATCACCAGGTCGTATCAGTTCGGAAACACCATCGCTGGTAGCTGATTCCATAGTTTCACTAAGCGCGGTAGGAAGTGGCGTGAGAAGCACACTGTGGTGGAGTAAAATCCATCCAAGTGATGTGGGTGAAATTTGGAATTCTGGCGTGATGTATGCATCTCCAAACGTTCGTTACTTCGATCGATTATTGGCTACGCGCATCCAGCCCCAACCAGCCATCTTGCGCAGATCGTCACTCCATCTGGATTGAGGGCGCTCTACGCTGCCTTTAGAAATGACGTTTCAAATATTTTCATAATGGGTGTTATTTAATCGGCAAAAATAACATAATGCGCAGCAAGTACGATTTTTGGATAACAAAATCGTGATACGTTCATCGTCATCGTCAGCCCATTTAAGTCCCCACTGCTGGGGCACGGGCCTCCCTCAATCACATGAGGGGTAATTGTCATACTCACCACGCATGGCAGACGGGTTGGCGAGGGTTTTGATATAAATGCAGAGTTTTCCTTCTCTGGGTGCTGATGATCATGCCAGCACCTTAGTCGCCTTTTACGACACCTCGGTAAGAGTGAGGGTGGCCTATTCTACTCTGCCGGGACCACACGGCTGAGTGACACGTGATACGTTAAAGATCTTCAATCTGAGACATTACCATGAGTTTGAATATCCTCGCTATACATAACTATTGCTCTGTCTCTTTCACATGCACCACAATGAAATTTTCGATAGCGAGAACAGTTTTTCAAACTTATGGTAAGGATACTGATCAAATAAGTTGCCCACATCATCGTTCTCACAGAAAACCGGCCTGAAGCAGCGCTGTGCTGTGTTTTGCTCCGTGAGTGAGGGTACCGGAGGCCCAATCCGGGGTAAAGGGAAGTTTAAAGGTTGGCAGCGCACTTGTGCCGCCACTGGTGTTGCGAGTGTCCATGGTTGACGGCAATCACTTACCATCAGATGATCCGTCTGCTCGACTGCCACCTATAACATAAAAAAAAACATGAAATGTGACCATTTCGGGAAACCATCTCGCATTTCATAAAGCGAGCAAATACGTTATCTACAAATCAGTCGATGGAGCGGTTTAATGCAGTACGTAATTATAAAGCAGAGCTTCCACAACCGTACTTTTCCCGATATTTATGTGTTAGCTGGTGTTACGCAAGCGGGCGTGTCCGCTACAGTGTAGACTGACCTTTACAATAAAATATCGGGTTGATTTTTACCATCTATTCTGTGGTTTTTATTCTCAAGTGGCTTATGGATAAAAAGCTTAATAAGTCTTAACTTCTTCACAGCTTCGCACTACTACCAATAAAAAAAAATATTCCTTCAGTAGTTCTGGTATCCGCAGTCCAGGGTCGAGGTGTTCTACCGATCCTCTCCACATCATGCTGAGTGGAGACATTTTTAGTGCTTTTGTAATTTTACCTTGTGTACCTTTAGTGTACCTATTTGTTTTCTTTTCTTCTTCTGTTACTGTGAACTGTTTATAACCTCTGTTATATACATATATCTTGCCCACAATACCCTTTTTAATAATAAAAAAATCATTCGAAACTGTTCACTACTTTCAGCGATTACCGCTAACAGGAAAAAATATCGGCATGAATGGGCCGGCTCGACCCGAGTGATACCACGGCCTCATACAAAACCGGCATAAAGCAGCACTGTGCCGTGTTTCGCTGCGGGATATAGGGTACCGGAGGCCCAGTTCGGGGGAAATGGGGGGATTAATGGTTGGCAGCGCACTTGTGACTCCACTGGTGTTGTGGGTGTCCATGGGCGGCGACAATTGCTTACTTAGGTGATCCGTCTACTAGTCTCCCACCTATCCAATATGTACGTCTATCTTTTCTCTACCAATAAGCTATGAAATAAAATAAATATGTTCCCAACACCACGACGTAATCCGTCAGAATAATATTTTTTACGTCTGGATTAAATTAGGTATTCATTACATTAGTAATATCCCTCTATATTACGTACTGAACGAGAAATTCCTCTGATATGGCGAGGTTTTGTTGGCTTCGTCTTTCATTTCGGCGAAGAGGCTTTTGACCTTTGACACAATGGGGCGAATGTCAGTGACGAGGTACAGTGCGACGCCCTAACCCTAACCAATGTATTGTCAAGGAAAGCCATTCTTGATAAGGCGCGGAGCCGTCACTTTCTAGAATAGAATAGAAACTGGTTTACTTAGCATACAATAAGTAATCTGAACTATATGTACCATATCTGAATAGAATAGAATAGACTGGAATAACATTTTATTTGGTTATCACATTACAAATATAATATGAGAAAGGAAATACAAAACAAAGATACACTTTTCCGTGACCAACCATTTTGGGAACAAAATGGTTGCCATTCAGCTGTTTTGTCACGGCGGATGGCCACGACGCTGGTATTCTGTAGAAACCATTGAGGTAGAGAGGGAATCACCGGCTTATACAATTTATATAACAAAGACATTCAAGTAGAAATAATAAATGTAAATATTTACTTATTTTATATTTATTTATTACTTATACAACTAATTACAAAATTGTAATAAGGCTCGGTACAAATAAGCATTTAAAGCTTTACCGTGTACCGTTGTCGTCGACAGATGTTTATTATCTAACTAATACATTGACTTATTCTACTATATACTAAAGAATAACCTCCCATGCACAATACCAGCGCTGCACCAAAGTAAATACTCGTAGGTATAATATTAAAGATAATAAGAATAAGAATAAGAATGTAAATGTAAATCTAAATCGAAATTCAATTCCACAAAACAGAACTAATTAATTCCCATAATATTATAGTAAGCATGCTTATTTGGGATGCTAATTACGATTCGTGCTTGTGTGTGTGTCTGTGTGTGTGTATGCGTGTAGTTACGTTTTTACGTATTGACTTTCTGTGCAATAAAATATATCTATCGATCTATTTAAGAAGATCTTAATCCTGCAGACATCGGCAAACAGATCAATTGAAATACCGAAACACTTGCGCATTGTAAACGACACATACCACCATCTATTGCCACAAAGTGGAACTAATGTTTTGAAAATAAGTAAAAGTGGGCCATTGGTATTATATTAAACGTATAAATAGCACTAATTATACTCAACGCAAAGATTCGCGGCAAACATTAGAGTATTTTATTCATTAATCATTGTGAATCATATATGACACCTACTACCACAAGTTTTTGGCTCGTGTATAACAGTTACTTAACGACAAACCGTGGTTTTTCTGTACATTTGCTGCAATACAATTGCAGCCAGCTTGTCGCATTCTTTTTTTTATGAACTATAAGCCAACGCTTGACCACAATCTCACCTGATGGAAAGTGACGATGAGGTCTAGGATGTAACGCGTTCGCCTAGAAGATTCCTGTTCACTCTTGCCTTAAAGATGTCCAAATTTTAATGGTCCGCAAAAACAGACCTTGGCAAGGGGTTCCATTCCTTACCTGTCCGCATTATGAATGTGGAAGCGAGCTCTGCAGAGGGAGGCTTGGTAAATCAGATGGGGAATAAAGTTGGTATATCGCTTGGAGTATCGTCATGAGTACCATGTAGATCAATGGCTTTTTGAACGCTGTCGTTACTGATGATTTCTTTATATTATGCCATAATACAGTCCCTGAGATAGGCATCGTTGGAAGTGTCAAGTCTACATCGTCGGTCATATTTAATCCTGTTGAAGTGAAATTGCCTTTTTTGGCCTGTGTTGTGGCGCAAATATTGTAGTCCTTGGAGGTTAAAGTTAATAAGTATTTGACAATTAAGCTACCTAATATTAAATGATATATCGTCATGAATTATGTCCTGCGAAAACCGGATAGCTACGTGAGAAACAAATGTCTTGCCGTGTTACCACCGCCGGGTCCTGGCAGACGAGGGAGATCCAAACCCCTTTATTACAAAAAGCGATTTAACCCCTATCCAGGCAACTAGACATTTAATACGGTATCAGCCTAAGATCGGATTTTGTAATAGGGTGGAAAAAGGTGTGGTTTGATGTCTTAAGAGATGACATGCGTGCTAAAAACTCACTACTATGGATGCCCGAGACCGTGCGAAGGGGAGAAGTGGCAGTATGAAAGCGGACCTTGGGCTTCGAAGCGACAGCTTAGAACGCAACCAGAACAAAACGCTAAAATAAAGAAGAAGAATTGTCCGCAACCGGTCATGTACGCGCGGGACGGGAGGAGACGTGCGGAGGGGCCGTGACGTCACAGCGATCACTACGCCGCCGTGGTCCACCGCGTCGCCGTTCTCCGGGCCACTTTGCTTTGCCTCCTACGCCCGGCCACACAGGGACCACCCCGGGACGCCACCGAACCGCGATAGATAAATCACTGAATTAGCAATAAACCAGCTTCTATGTTTCTACAGTCCGCTTTTTATTTACTCGTTTAGATCGGACCCTATCAAGAATCGTTTTGGAAACTCAATGGATAAGAGCGAACCTTCCCAACGGGATGCTCTAATTGGGGATACCCACAAATGTTGAGGTGAGATTCTGCACATGTATCCACAAGCCGTGTGGTCCCCGGCAGAGTAGAATAGGCCACACTCACTCTTACCGAGGTGTCGTAAAACGCGACTAAGGTAAAGCTGCTAGCATGATCATCAGCACCCAGAGAAGGAAAACTCTGCATTTATATCAAAACCCTCGCCAACCCGTCTGCCAAGCGTGGTGAGTATGGCAATTACCCCTCATGTGATTGAGGGAGGCCCGTGCCCCAGCAGTGGGGACTTAAATGGGCTGACGATGACGATGATGATGACATGTATCCATGATCCAGTTGGTCTGGTTCCCCTGTCTATAGGGAACTTGCGCATCGACGGTGGTGCCAACTGGGGCCACCCATTTGGACCTTGTGTGTCAATAAAAAGTGCTAACTTAATTTATTTCGTAGCTTAATTAAAAAATTTAAAACATCCGACACGAATTTAAAAAAATCAAAAATAGATTGAAAGTGCTGTCGACTATCCGAATTAAGAACATTTTTGCTTAAATATTGTCGCTAGGGGGCGCGCTGTACATCATCGTCAGCCCATTTAAGTCCCCACTGCTGGGGCACAGGCCTCCCTCAATCACATGAGGGGTAATTGCCATACTCACCACGCTTGGCAAACGGGTTGGCGAGGGTTTTGATACAAATGCAGAGTTTTCCTTCTCTGGGTGCTGATGATCATGCCAGCAGCTTTACCTTAGTCGCCTTTTACGACACCTCGCGCTGTACATATTATTACATATTAGCATAACGTTTTGTTAAAGCAGACACATACAGACACGTCAAACGAAAACCCTCCGTCGATTTTTCGTCGGGGTTTAGAAGCACTATTATATATTTATTTATGTAATAGGTAGGCAGACGAACAGATGGTAAGCAATTGCCGCCGCCCATGGACACCCGCGACACCAGTGGTGTCACAAGTGCGCTGCCAACATTTAAACTCCCCTATTCCCGGATTGGGCCTCCGGTACCCTCACTCACGCAGCGAAACACAGCACAGAGCTGCTTCACGCCGGTTTTCTGTGAGGCCGTGGTATCACTCTGGTCGAGCCGGCCCATTCATGCCGAAGCTTGGTTCTCCCACGTTCGAATGAGTAAATTAATCGGTTGTTTTGTTATTGAATGAAGCATCATATAAATTATAAGCAACACTCATCTTATTGATCTGAAATCTAGAAACGTGAGAACCTATCTGATCATGAATGCGTACCTATCTAAATTTTATTTTTATCAATATTCACGGTAAAAAAAAGCACTATGGATTTATTACCTCATTATTCTTCATTTATTATTCGAGTATTATTTACATGCTATCTCTGATAATGCAAATTATGTTTTCAACCTTTAAGTAACGGCCATTGCGGTTCTCTTCCCAGAAACGAACCGATCCTAATAAACATTGATGCAGATACAATTTCGCTTCCTACCCAAAATCAATTACACTGGACCACAGTTTACTAGCCAAATCTCTGACAGGGGTAATCCCAAACCCAACGAATTTATTTCCCTAGTCCTCCCTCACATTCTAGGGAACTCTTAATCTTCCAAAAACATTATCTATGAATAAGGCTGGGAATGCCAGTTGGTCTTTTCTTTACATTTGTTTGTCCATCAGTGCACAGTGCAAACAATTGTGTGCGTGAACATATCTGTTTATATTGGTCTGGGTGTTATCTATGTATTATAAGTATGTATTTACAAAAGAAAAGTATATGTATGTGTATGTATGTCTATGTGTGTTTATTTATTTATTTATTATCTAGATATATGTATTTATACTATAAATTTACTTAATCAATATTCAAAATCAAAAGGATTGCACCACCCTCCCCTCTTCTATGTAATGTCCTTTACCTGAAGGTTATCTGGTAGAGATCGCTCCCAGCGATAAGACCGCCTAAATTGTACATTGTATCTCTGTACACCTAGCTTTTAAGTTTTGTATGTTGTGCAATAAAGAGTATCTATCTATCTATCTATGTATATAATTGTAATCCCACTGTTGATTCTGATATCCGTAACACAGCTACGTATCTCGGAGTCAGATCAATGTATGTGATGTTGTGAAATATTTATTTATTCATCAGTTGTAGAGAGTTTAATAAAAGGTTCTACATTTACAAATAGTTTTTAATTCAAATATTGTGTTAAATTGTCATAGACTTCTACCATGTATTGTCAAAGAACGAAAAGGTCCGTCAGTTTTCAAATAGATTCTTTTGCTATGCTATGAGCACTTATTACCTTTCGTAAACTTGTCAGAGTAATACCTGTTGCACAGAAAATTATGCTTAACTGCAAGATCAAAAAGTTCAGAATTGTTTGTAGCAACATTCATGCCTTTCGACGTTAAGTTCGATTTTCGGTCCAGTAGTTTCGGCTCAGTCGGTCAGTCTGTCAGTCAGTTACCCGCCGAGGCTTTACCTCTTAACTTGTAGTTAATTTAACTTCCTAAAGTGAATTACAACCAAAATTTTACAAATTGTTGCATCCGTAATAGTATAGATAATCCGATAAAAGAACCTACTCCCAACCATTACTATGAGAGTTATTTTTGCCATATTGGGTCAAACAATAAAGCTGTTAGCCTGGAGGTCACGATAATTTCATACGCGTGTCTCTGAAACATTTACAGAGCGAATGATTTCAGTATAGGGAAACTTATTCGATTTTTTATAACGTTCTGATGTTGTAGTAAAAGCATTGATGCAATATTCATGTAACTTCGGATTCCTTTTTAGGCATTAGGTTATTGTAAACTATTAAGGTGACGCACCGCGTAACTAGCGCCGCCAATAAATTTGTGCTTATCAATTTAATTTTAAAGCGACGGCTGCGCAAGAGGTCCCGGGTTCGATCCCCGGGTCGGGTCAAAAATTTGTACCTAAGTTTTCGGTTAGAAATTCTTAGTGGCTGCCCGGAATCTGGACCCCGTGCCTCGGAAAGCACATTAAGCATTGGTCCTGCGGCCAATCCCTCTCCGTTCGTGTCATGCTGTTGCTGGTGTCCCAGCGGAATATGAGGGCAAGGGAATAGAGAGTGCAATTGTGTTTGCGCACACACTTGAGCACCATAATATATTCTACGTACGTGGCTGATCGTAGCCGTAATCGGTTGGAGGATATTATTATTATATCCTTATTGATAACCTTATCATTTTTGTTTATACAATAGAGGAACAAGGTTAAACTTAGATATATTAACTTATATTATAAATGGGAGTGTGTGGGTCTGTCTGATTATGTGTCCATCTTTCGCGGCAAAACATAGTGCCGAATTGATGGTTGAAAACATGGGCTACTTACTTCGTCTCTTTTTGACTCCCTCACTTCCCTAAAATGGGGGATGGAAGTTTGTATGGAGCATCCCGCAACTTTCAATGTACGAGTAAAACGCCAAAAATTGGTTGTTTTGCTATATGGCAAACCGAATTATACGCGAGCGACGCTGCGCCTCACCTCCATACTGTTATTATAAATGTTGAAGAGTGTGTGTCTGTCTGTCTGTTTTACGTTTTTCACAGCAAAACAGAGCGAAGTATTGACGTTTTTTTTTTTAATGGAGATAGTTGAAGGTATGGAGAACTGTGAGCGATGGTAGCTCAGTTGTCCAGAACACGCCATCCATACGGGGGTTCGAATCCGAGCATGCACCTCTAGATTTTTCAAATCTATGTGCGTATTTTTACCATTAGCTCGTCGGTGAAGGAAAACATAGTGAGGAAACTTACACGTTTCGGATAGTTTCTAACACGTGTAACTATTAATTAACAGACTCCCCGAATCAAGGATCATGGTCCAAGCGTACTCCAGGCTCCAGAGCGACAGCTTTGGACGCCACTGGGAATTACACGCTAAGATAAGATGGAGTTGAAGAGATGAAGAGTAGGTAAACATTTACTTACTTAATTTACTCTCCATCCCTAACAACAAAAGTCAATTGCGTGTTTTTTTTCTTGCGCGAGCGAAGTCGCGGGAAAAAGCTAGTTAATCATAAATTGGGTGGTTGGTTGGCATTTTTGACAGTTTAATATACTTTAGCACAATATTGTAGGGTGTCCCACGGGTCGGCATTGAATCTGTGCCAGAGAGAGACAAATCAAGGCTGAATTCTCAATATCATACATTATTTCTATGTATTTTACCAAGAAATGCATAATAAATTTCGCTACAAGGAAGCTTTGCTATCCTCTCCCAAAATAAATTACAGTAAAACGAGTGCAAAGTCTTTGAAATCGGAAATAAAAATTGATTGCTTTATCTAATGATGCGCCGAATAGTGGTTTCACCGAATACCCGAATACCGAATAATATTCGGCCTAATTATTCGGTCCACGTTTTCATTGAAGTTTCCCTGCAAGGAAGCTTTGCTATCCTCTCCCATAAAAATTAAATTACAGTAAAACGAGTGCAAAGTCTTTGAGATCGCAAATAAAAATTAATTGCTTTATCTAGTGATGTGCCGAATAGTGGTTTCACCGAATACCCGAATACCGAATAATATTCGGCCGAATTATTCGGTCCACGATTTCATTGAAGTTTCCCTACAAGGAAGCTTTGCTATCCTCTGCCATAAAAATTAAATTACAGTAAAACGAGTGCAAAGTCTTTGAAATCTCAAATAAAAATTGATTACTTTATCTATACTCGAAACTAGAATTCAAGACCAAAAAACTACGACAAATACGTCGGTGTCAAATCTATCAATGTCACTTATGTCATTGTCAAATTAAGTTTTCAGGTGTTTTCAACCTTTTTATTATATGCTTATTTTCTTGGTATAGGCTGGCACAATTCATGATAAGGATTTTCTCAAAAAATAGCAACTTAATTACATCTTCATCTTCACCATCACTAATGTCAGAATCTCTGACTATGAAGTCTGAGTCGGTCACTTGTAGAATAAAGTTTCCACCAGTCCAGTAATAAATTTGTCCAGTTTTGCACATGTTTTAGATTTAAGACGTTATTAGGCGAAATAACTCGAAAGGAAAAATGTCAAGTGATATTTTGACAAAGTGGGCAGTCAACAGTCGAAGTCAGTCAAAGTCTCAGTCACTCAATAAACGGGCGCGTTATCGATATGGATTCTGCTGTGACTACTCTTAACGAAATCGCAGGTTTTAAGACTTTGTTAGGTCCTAGCAAGTGGTTCAGGTGATAACTCACTTAACAGACAATAGCATTGTTTAAAACGATTAAAATTCAAAAATTCCTATATTAATACCCCTTTGCGGCACCTCACTGCACGAAACAACATGTAAGCTCAAATGTCGTACCAAATGTTATTAACACCTGAAGTGACGCGAGCTCAACACCAGTTTTTCTACCAAACATTACGGATGATTAAGTTTTTATTAAATTGTCTTGTATTTATGTAAATATAAGTCAATAAAATTACTTATTTATATTATAGAATTAAAATTACCAATAAACAAATTATGTTGGCGTATGTTTTTAAGAAATAGATATATACTATTGTACGATCATTTTATTGCAGTGGCAACATTGTAGTAGATTTTTTGGTCTTGAATTCCAGTTTTGGGTATAGTGATGCGCCGAATAGTGGTTTCACCGAATAACCGAATAATATTCGGCCGAATTATTCGGTCCACGATTTCATTGAAGTTTTCGCGCTAACAGGTTCCAAGAATGTACGCTACATCACAATACTTTTAAAAAACATCGCACAGTTAGATTAAAGTGTTACAATAATGTGATTATCGTAACAGAAATATTGACAGTATATATTACAAAAAGTGGGTTAAAAGTAGGTAAATTTTGATTTAAGGTTTCAAATAAAAGTTGAATATACCTACTAACTAATGGAAAGCTTGAGAAATAAATATGCTGCCCAAAGAATTCAAAATAAAAGTTTTATTAAAAAGAATTAAAACTTCTTTATAACACCGTGTTATTGGTGTTAGTTAACAAACCTTTTTTAATTAGACTCCTATACTATACCTACTCGTATTTTAGCAGCTGACTGTCGATTTCTTTTTATATGACAGGTGGCAGACGAACAGACGGATCATCTGATGGCACGCAGCGAAACACAGCACAATGCTGCTTCACGCCGGTTTTCTGTGAGGCCGTGGTATCACTCCGGTCGAGCCGGCCCGTTCATGCCGAAGCGTGGCTCTCCCACGATCAAAACATTTTGTAAATAAGTATTTATTACAATCTGTATCCAATCTTTTTTAATAATAGATAACACTAGTTTACAAAATTTAACTTTTTGTCTGTTGCCGCGAATTTTGTGGTTGATAATGTTCACTTATGACTTGTTTTCGTCAAATCTACCCTCAAAATTTTTTGAGCAGCTCGAGTTACTTGGTTTTTGATTTTTGTCATTTAAGCGTATATATTAAGCGATAACAGGCATATTTTACTGTGTTAAGATTAGTATCCAAAGTTTTTGCGTCATGAGTAGTTCAAGGAGACGTTGTTTAAACAATCCAGATCATTTTGTTATATATGCGGGGAATATGTGTTTAACGATTGTAGAAAAGTTATATCAGAGTTGGTGAAAAATACCTATTTTGAGTATTTTGGATTGCTCTTGGATAAAAATGAGAAGTCTTGGGCTCCCAATTGTGTTTGTAAATCGTGTGTGGAATATTTAAGATTGTGGAAGAATGGTAAAAGAAGTGCCTTTAAATTTGGAACACCGACTATTTGGCGAGAACCACGAAATCATCTCGAAGACTGTTATTTTTGTAGCGTAAACGTAAACGGTTTAAATACTAAAAATCTAGCTAAATAGCAGTACCCAAGTACTAGTTGTGTTCAGCGTCCAGTGCAGCGTTCAACTGACTCTTCAGTGCCTAAAAATATATCTGAACCCACGGAACAAGACATCGAAGGACCAAGCTCATCACAAAATGATGCTGATTTTGAAGGTATGTCAAATGAGCAAAAATGCTTTTCCCAAAATGAGTTAGATGATCTTGTAAGAGGTTTAAATCTTTCTAAACAAGCTTCAGAATTGTTAGCATCAAGACTGAAAGAAAAAAAATTGCTTTCCTCAGATACTAAAATAAGTTTTTATCGTGAAAGAGATAAAGAATTACGGCGTTATTTTTCCGAAGAAATTACCTTTTGTTCAGATATCAAACACTTGTTGATAAAAATGGGCTTGAAACAATATGAGCCAAACGACTGGCGTTTATTCATTGACAGCTCAAAACGTAGCCTAAAATATATTCTATTACATAATGGAAATAAATACGCTGGGGCACCTATTGCCCACAGTACACAGTTAAAGGAAGAATATTGTAACATTTCGCTAGTCTTGAACAAAATAAAATACAATGACCATAAGTGGCAAATTTGTGTCGATTTAAAAATGGTGAACATTCTTCTCGGTCAACAAAGTGGTTACACTAAGTTTCCCTGTTTCATATGTCTTTGGGACAGTAGAGCTAAACAAGAGCATTGGATAAGAAGAAACTGGCCCTTGAGAGAAAGTATGAAGCCTGGAAAGCAAAATATAGTCCAGAATTCATTAGTAGCTCGTGACAAAATTATCCTTCCACCATTACATATAAAACTGGGCATCATGAAACAGTTTGTTAAATCACTAGATAAAGACGGGAACTGCTTTTCTTACATTTGCCAAAAATTTTCTCAGCTCACTACGGAAAAAATAAAAGCCGGTATTTTTGACGGCCCCCAAATTAGACAACTTACGAAAGATACTCAATTTAGAAATTCTATGACTGAGTTACAACTAAAGGCTTGGACAGCTTTCGTCTCTGTGATGCAGAATTTTCTCGGAAATAAAAAATCTGAAAATTATATTGAACTTGTAGAAGACCTTCTGCTACAGTGAAAAATATGGGGTGCAATATGAGCATAAAACTCCATTTCCTCCATAGTCACCTGGACAGGTTTCCGGAAAATTTAGGAGATATGAGCGAAGAGCAGGGAGAGCGTATGCATCAGGACTTACGTGTCATGGAAGAGCGCTATCAGGGTTTCTGGGATACAAATATGATGTCTGACTATTTGTTCGAATCCTACCGAACATTAACTATTTTTCACGCATGATAACCCTGAGGCGCACTGCATCCGCTTCCGTTTCATTATTAGAATGATGGCACTCAAAGACTTAGAAAAGTTACCGTTTTATCTCTGCACAAGAAAGGGCCGGGTAATAGAGTTGCTATGAGAATTTAACGTTTTATACAATATTATGTGCCTATCATGGCCGTAATAATTATTAATTAAAATACATAAACAACACAACACTTCGCGTCTATAATCACGAATGTAGTAGTGTGTTTTATACAAGTGCATTTAAAATGTCCCTATAAATAAATGGACGAAGCACGCGGTGCCCATAAGTGGATACATAATAATTATAAAGAACATGCTTCACACCAATATTGTTTAGCTGCAAATAAATGTGAAGAATGATTACAATATTGTAATAATTAAGAATTTACGCTGTGACATTGAAAAGTGTAATGTGATGAACAGTGAGTGGTGAACAATAAATAAAGCTGCACTATAAACCTTGGAAACTGTGGTTTTTATATTATTAAAGTAAATCTCCTGATAGATAGGCCCCCCATCACACGCCAGTAAGTACCTATATTGCATATACAGTCCACATCACACACAAGAAGCTAGAACAACACCACGAAGGTACACATAAGTAGAACATAGAATCTTTGAGGCAGCCCCTAGATTCCTGCAGGAGGAGAAGCACATTTCTGCACTATTGTTGGTCGCTAATACGTCATTTTCCAAAGTCTACACACTTAGAATAATAACAATATTCTATGTCTACACATCAGAGAAGAGCTTTAAAACGAAGTTTTTTAGAACTCAATGATTAATTATTTTTTTTAATAAAGTTTTTCTTAGTAGTTACATGTTTTTTTCTGTTTTATACCTACATAGCTGGAACTCGGAAACTAGAGCTGATAAAAATCTTTTACTTATATTTTTGAAAATAGCATATCATATATGTAGTTAGCAACAGCTAAACTTTCTTTGGCAACAGATGTACTGTAAACTAGTGTAATCATCCATTAATATATCATGTTTGATGGAGCAAACAAAATGATAAACCAACAGTTATCTACTGACAATATTACCGTTAATGTAATGTTAATGGATGGAGGGGGAAAACCAGGATAAAGAGTAGATACTTGTTGTATATGTAGAGTAGAGCTTTTGGTCAAACGCTGACCTATTCGTACCGTAAAATACTTATGTATAGCTAAACTCTAATTTTTAATAATGCGGACTAAACTGACAGATGGAAATGTCAAGTTCCCATACATTATCCGAAGTATCCTCGGCCTCACAGGACCTTTAATATATTTTACTTTTATGTGTTTTTTCTCTAATTAATAAGCAAATTATACTTTTATACTCATGTTGTGTACACTACTTGTAGGTTATTGTATGGTCTTATTTATAATTACATGCAAAACGTCTCGAAATGTCAACGATTGTAACCTGTAAGTGTACCTTAAATAAATAAATAAATTTCGACTTATTGCGTTTGTCAAAGGAGTCAAAATGTATTGAATTGACCATTGACATCTGTCAGTTTCACCCGGATAACTAATTAAAAATCTGAGTTTAGATACGAAACGCTTAAAGTAGGTAGTTACATTGTTCTCGGGTGGTAGGTGCGGGGGCACCGGCTGTCCCATAATGAGACACCACATGGAGAGAATGACGCGCTGCACGCGGGCGCGAATTTTTAAAGTTAAGGAGTGGGTCCTATTATAGCACCCCCCTGAGGCGACCTGCCTATTTAGTCTGGCAGACGTTGGCCGTTGGCGAGGTCAAACGGACTGTTGAGTCACCGTAGGCCTCGTCTTTAAATCAACAGCGAGCGTCGGAGGGTTTTTAGTGGGTAAACCTCTGGGAGTCCCACACACCCCGTCAGGTCCCCCGACCTGACGGGAAGGTGCCTAATGCATTTTCCCTTCGTTACCAAAAAAAAAAAAAAAAAAAAAGGTAGTTACATTGTATTTTTTGTGAGTATATAATTTAAAAGTGCTTACAAAAACAGCTAACCGCAAAATAATATCGTAGACTAAAATCCAGTGCTTCGTAGTTAGTCTGACTAAACTAGCGATGGCAGGGGCCAGAGACAATCGAGACATAGACTGTAGACCATAAATGTGTTCAATATGGCGGCGAAGAATCGCAAGCGCATTTTTGAATTGCGTACTGATGAAGAAACTTAAGAGCGCAGTGAGGAAGTGGCGAAGAATGCGCCTCTTCCGAAAGCAGGAGCAGGAGGGTGAGGTTCATCATCATTACCATCATCATCATTACCAGCGTTTCATTACTACCACCATCATTACCGTTATCATCATCACCATCATAATAATTATCTTTTTTTGTGATTAGTGACAGAAGAGCAGACCGATCACCGATGGTAGGCAATTATTGCCACCGCCCATTTATGTAACACCAATAGAGACATGCGCTGCCTACCTTTAAACTCCCCTCCCCCGCGGATTGGGCATCCAGTAAATAAACGACTAAATAAATATAAATATTTCGGAACAACACATACATTAATCTGGCTCTGAGATAGGTAGCTCAAGCACCTGTGTTACGTATAAATCAGTACCTTCAGTCACACGGCGAAACACAGCGCATACACTCCATGGAAAGAGGCAATCGCTTATCATCAGGTGATCAGTCTGCTTGTATCATCCATCACCGATCCCGTATAGAATCCATTAAGTAGGTCCTTCATTTACAATAGCTTTATATTTCGGATCGTTGAGGACATCCTTATAAACTCTTCCCGGAACTCAACCTTATAGGTAGAAGTTTTTATTAAAACTTACCTTAGATGGATATTTGACAATCTCCTGATCAAAACTGTTTTTTGTCCACAGATCTCTCGATGACTCGTCAGGTCTCCACGGACCCCGCACCGTCCACGTCAGGGACTCCCCATCACTATCCGAGGCCGCCACCTGCAGAGCTATTACAATTGGTAATCTTTTTTTTTTTGGATAAGAGAAGGAATGGGACTAAGATAGTAATTAAGTACAAAAGATTATTTATGTTTTGCAGTGCCCTAACAGGGTGCAACTGTAGGATAATGTTTATGTATGTTGACGACCCGTTTGCAAAAATTGGTAGTGAACGCTGCCTCTGGTACAAGGGTTGCGCGTTCAATCCCCGCACAGTACAAACATTTGTGTGCATGAACATGTTTTGTTTGTATTGGTCTGGGTGTTCTTTATGTATTATTAGTATGTATCTACAAAAGAAAATTATTATACATATATATTTGTAATCCCACTGTTGGTTCTGATATCCGTAACACAGGTGCTTGAGCTAGTACCTATCTCGGAGCCAGATCAATGTATGTGATGTTGTGTTGTGAAATAATAAAATGTAATTCATTTTATTGTATGGTTGTTAAATTGCAAATAAATAAATTAATCATAACTAGAGATGTGCCCAGCTCTCGGTTACTACTCGGTACTCGGTGTACTCGGCAGTTTATTTGATACTCGGTACTCGGCCGAATAACTCGGCTCCAATAAATAAATATTTCACAACATCACACACCTACATTGATATGATTCCGAGATAGGTAGCTCAAGCACCTGTGTTACGGATATCAGAACCAAGAGTAGTAAGCAGGGTGGTTTATATATAGTATAATATGTTCCGCTCATCATCTTAGCGTGTAATTCCCACGTTCCAAAGCTGTCGCTTCGGAGCCCGGGGTACCTACGCTTGGACCTACTCTCTGCTGTACCCATTCCCTCCCCCGACCCCGGGGGAGGAAGCGCGAGTTTCTGCCTTGTAGGCGGGCTTCCGTGCGGGAGAAAGTCGTGGTGGCAAGTTTCGTACCTTGGCCTGCGACTATCTCCCACTTACGGGCTTCAGAGGAGAGTCCGTCATAACTCATCCGTTTACAGATGGATGGGTATGCGTAACGCATTTCTCCTGGGCCACCAAAAAAAAATGGATCCAGATTCTGGAAGTCTGTTAATGGCTGCCTCGTTGGCGCAGTGGGTAGTGCGTCGCAATTTAAAGCGACGGCTGTCCAAGGGGTCCCGAGTTCGACCCCCGGGTAGGATCAACATTTGTGCCTGAGTTTTTCTGTTAAGAAATTCTCATTGTCAGCTTGGAGTCTAGAAGTTGGCGGTCTTGTACCCACGTGCCTCGGAAAGCTCGTTAAGCCGTTGGCCCTGCGCCTGATCCCTTTTCGGTCGTCTCACACTGGTGTCCCATTGAAATATGAAGGTAAAGGACCTGAGAGTGCACTTGTGTTTGCGCTCACACTTAAGCACTACTTATAATATATCCTGAAAAATATATGAAATTGGATCAACACAGAGATCTCAATGAGTTTAACAGACACGCCTACAAAAAACCCGGAGCAAAATTATTTTGCAGCGAAAGAAATTCAGGCGCTTTTAGAAAGCCTTGAATCGAAAAATTTCTTTTGCAAATTACAGCCATTTCCCCAGGCTACTGCTTATTCTGCAAATAAAATTTTACTTAAATAACTTATGTGTATGGACGTAAAAACTTCTAAGGAAAAGTAATTTATATTTAATAGGATTTCCAAGTACTCATCCTAATCTGTAGGTGTGTCTGTCTGTAGTCAGTTAGTACAGTTACTTTTGGGAAGGCTCATTAGATATTACTTATTTATTTATTTATTTACTTCACAAAGTCCACAGCTCTTGAAATAAAATACAGTATTACAACTTTGTCTTACTTGGGTGTAATCATTAGTTTTATCTAAAATCAGAAATCAAAAAAATCTGAATTTATCTAAGTCTGATCTAAAATTCTTTTCATCTAATAAGGCCCAGACATAATATCAATTGGTTTTGGATTTAAGAAGGACTTTCGGCCTTACGGCCTTAATGTCAAGTTAAATATTATGTATTTTTTAAGTTGGTGATTTATATTTTTTCTTCCAGGAACCAGATGAGGGCCAAAGACTAAGAGAGCAACAACTTCGACAATATGCCTTCTTCCAACTCAGAGTCCATCTTAAAAGAGGCCAGAACCTCGTAGCGATGGACAAAAACGGTAAGACCGAACACTTGTCACACCCACCACTTATCACAGCCACGACACGACACGACCAGTCACTTTGCTACGCTGCTCACGGATGCAAGCTTGACACGATAGTGGTACTAATTCAAAATGCACAAGGCTCATAATTCTATGTGCCTATAGGAGGACATTGGGGCTCCATTCATAATATAATATTACTTTGCATTGTTTTTAAGTATAGGCAAAATGCACCAAAAAATATCTATGCGTCTTTAAGGTAGCATTAGAAATCCATGATTAGTTAAATGCTACCTGAATGCCCAGACAGCAGACTTAATAGAAAATCATTTGCTTTTGGTTTTTAAAAGGACGTTGGTCCTTAACCTTTAAAGAAGAGTAAAGGAAACCTACGCTTAAAACAATTTAGTCGTTTGTATAATATTTTTCATATTTTCAAGAAAAGTACCTACCTACGTTTATTTTCACATTTGTACTATGTACTTATATCGTAGTACCTACTTCTTATTAAATATACTATGCATATGCATGTTTTGGTATCAAACTCTTTTGGGTATTATTCATAAAAGTTAATTTTACCTTTGTTAACTAACGGTAAAAATTCAAAATTTAAAAACACTTGACGGCGGCCATCTTGGATTTGAAATTTGTCACAATAAATATATTCTGCTACTCAAGCCCTTTTATATGATACCCATATTGTGGGAGTTGTGTTAAAACATACAATCCATATCTTTATGACGGCGGCCATCTTGGATCGATTTTTTTAAATTTGTTACAATAAATATATTCTGCTACTCAAGGCCTTTTATATGATATCCATATTGTGGGAGTTGTGCTATAATTTACAATCCATATCTTTGTGATGGCGGACATCTTGGATCGATTTTTATCCAACATAGCTAAGAACACTCCCCCCTTATTCATCTTTCAAACAAAATCAAAATCGGTTCATTTTATTCGGGAGCTACGATGCCATAGACAGACACACACACCCACACACAGACACGTCAAACTTATATCGTTTTTCGTCGGGGGTTAATAAAGAGCAGTTTTCATTCTTTTTTCGAAAAAATGTATGTCTGTTTTTTTTTGTTTCAAAGGTAAAAACTGCTTTATTGCACACGGCTTTAACTAACAAAGGTTAATTGAACGTTTATGAATAAAGACCAGGTATGACACCAAAAAAAATTAGGTACATCACTGGCTTTCACTATGTTTTTACATTATAAATTGGGTTTCACTAAAATAATAATGATATAAAATGCCGATATAACAAATACCTTTTGGTAGTCTTATTCACTTAAACTTTTCAATATGACACTCACACACACACTATCACACAAATATGTACTTATTTATATTTCAACTAATTTATTATGTTTTGCATGTCAAATTATATTTTTTCTTGCAATTTTTACTAGAGCTTTTGCTTTCAAATTTATATTACCACATCTACTCAAAAATTATCTCAATTTAACGATCTTATTTAAAACTTTCATCTAAATTCTAACTTATTTTCATTTAACTTTCAATCTATATCTTTACCACTATTTAATTACTAAAAAGTATTACCCTTTGCAAAATTAAAGTGATTGGCTGTAATGAAAACTAAATTAATAATATTTGTAAAAAGATCATTGTATATAGGACTGTTTTCGTTTTTTTACGATACCTACCATTTTTATGTAGGTAAATTTTATAAGAAAACGACAAGGCAATCCGAAAAGGCTTTAACACTTGCGCGATGTAATCGACACCCAGCTCCATCTATTGGCAAAATTTGGAACTAATAGCAAAATTCATTCCGAAAAGAAGTGAGGGCTGGCCTCTAGTTTGCCGCGAACAGCTCAATGACATGTCGAAAAGAGTAAATGAAACACAGGCGCAAGAAGTTTTCCGGGGGCCATTCGTACAGAGTAAAAAATCAATATTGTGTGTCTTATACTTGAATCTCATAGAGACAATTATATCTTATGTGTTTATTAAAACATAAGTTCGTTCTATGCAATCACCTAAGGATCGGAAACATTGCCAACCAAGGTACTACTTGGTCCTTTAACGTAGTTTTAGTAGATTTTAGCTGGAAAAGCGTATTATATGTTAGTTAGATCTCATCTTCACTTAACAGTACTGTTAAATTATTGTGATCTCTCGCTTGCCCATTAAACTTAAAAAGGAAATTGAAAAGTCATACAAAATGTTTTAGGGTATGATAATCAAGCCGAAATGTAGAATTATAGTCCGATTACGCACGGTTATTTGGCACGACTTGACTGCCTCGGTGGCGCAGTGGTTAGTGGGTCGCACTTTAAAGCGACGGCTGTGCAAGAGGTCCCGGGTTCGATCCCCTGGTCGGGCCAAAAATGTGTACCTAAGTTTTCGGTAAGAAATTCTTAGTGGCAGCCCGGAGTCTGGAAATTGGCGGTCTTGTACCCCCGTGCCTCGGAAAGCACGTTAAGCCGTTGGTCCTGCGCCCAGTCCCTCTCTGGTCGTGTCACAGTAGTGTCCCATCGGAATATGAGGGTAAGGGAATAGAGAGTGCACTTGTGTTTGCGCACACACTTGAGCACTATAATATATCTTGCGTACGTGGCTGATCGTTGAGATTGGCCGCCGTAGCCGTAATCGGTTGGAGGATTATTATTTGGCACGAGGCAAAAGTCGTAACAACGCTGTTGCCTTTACAATATAAGTGTCGGTGCTTTTGATATTTTACCATACAACAAATATTGTACAGCGCCTCCATGTCAATGTCACTGAACTGCCTTCAGCACCTCTACCATAAGTTTGAAAAACTGTTCTCGCTATCGAAAACTATCGCTTTGTCCCTTTCATTATGGTGCATGTGAAAGAGACAGAGCAATAGTTTTGGATAGCGAGGATAGTATTTCAAACTCATGGTAATGGCTCTGATGTTAGTCGGTCTGTAGAAGCAAGTAAAACGAAATGGTAACGTACAAAATTAAAAGTGAAAAAAACATTTAAAAACGAGCTTTTCTAAAAAGTATAATTTAGGCTTTAAATTTATCAAATCTCACAAAAATTATATGATGCACCTAAAAGCTTACCAATACACTCATCACCAGTCTCCTCCAAAGGTTGTCTGGAAGATATCGCTACAAGCGATAAATCCGCCGTTAATTCTTGTAGAGCCAAAGGGTCTACAACAATTAACTGCTCGTCTGCCACCTCTCATATAAAAAAAAATACAACCCTTATTATTCTTCATATCGGCTTGATATCATTGACAATCACATTGTATATAAAACTATCATTAGAGAAATCATTTCTGATATTGAAAGTTAGAATCTAGGTAATAATGAAACTATCAAACAGAGAAAAGCCATATCACTAAAAACTAAATTTAAATTTACCAGTAGTTTATTATTTCGATTCGTTTTTTTTCTGCTTCTTCCTCTTCTAACTGGATGTTTTGTGGGGTCCAAAACCAGGTTTGTTGTCAGGCACTAGCGACCCGTACGTGAAGTTCAAGGCTGCGGGGAGACTGCTGCATAAGTCCAGGATAGTCTACAGGGACCTGAACCCGGTGTGGGATGAGTGCTTCACGGTGCCTATTGAGGATCCTTTCCAGCCGGTGCAGATGAAGGTTGGTTTCAATATATTAGCTTTTTGAAAGGCCGTGCGCTGCGTTAAGCGGGTACACGTCGCATGCGGCGCGGACGACGGAGCACGCCCCGCTAGCGACAGGCGGCACGCTGCGTTAAGGTCGATTTAAATTTTTAGCTACTAAACCGGATCTATTTTAAAAAATTTCGTGGTTACCACCTCTCGGTAAACACTTAAACTATTTATTAAATAACCATGCAAATGCGGACCCAACATTTGTACGCGAAAAATTGATTCACGCTAAAAGTGGCCGCTTTTGGCGGTAATCACTCGCCTACAAAAACGGACCCAACATTGGCGCATGGTTATTTATAATATAAGTGTTTGCCGAGAGGTTGTAGCCCCGAAATTGTTTGAAATAGATCCGGTTTAGTAGCTAACAATTAAAAACGAATAGTGTCGCTAGTTAGGGCTACATCATCATCATCATCGTCAGCCCATTTAAGTCCCCACTGCTGGGGCACGGGCCTCCCTCAATCACATGAGGGGTAATTGCCGTACTCACCACGCTTGGCAGACGGGTTGGCGAGGGTTTTGATATAAATGCAGAGTTTTCCTTCTCTGGGTGCTGATGATCATGCCAGCAGCTTTACCTTAGTCGCCTTTTACGACACCTCGGTACGAGTGAGGGTGGCAAATTCTACTCTGCCGGGACCACAGGGCTACCCGTCGCCTTAACTAATGGCTCGACACTGTCACCATCTTCACTACTTACTCCGCTGGCTCAGCGACCCAAATAGTCTTGACCTCCGAAACAAGAGATCGCCACTTCGGTCGATCCTGCGCTACTTCTCGGCCAGTTATTGTCCAGGAGCTGACGCTGATCAGGCTTCGACGACGTCCTTCCAGCGATACCTAGGTCGACAAACTGAGCGTCGGCCCACGTGTCGGCCCTGGTATGTTTTTTTCACGAGATGAATCTTCGTCCAACCTCTCGAGATGGCCAAGCCTTAGTCGCCAGTGATGTTTTTTTTATGTCATAGGTGGCAGACGAGCAGACGGATCACCTGATGGAAAGCAACGCCAGTGGAGTCACAAGTGCGCTGCCAACCTTTAAGCCCTCCCTTCCCCCGGATTGGGCCTCCAGTACCGTCACTCACGCTGCAAAACACAGCACAGTGCTGCTTCACGCTGGTTTTTTTTGAGGCCGTGTATCACTGCGCTCGAGGCGGCCCATCCATGCCGAAGCGTGGCTCTCCCACGGATAAATGATGACGCCGCGTGACCAATATATATCTTCACTAGGACTTATAAATTCTAAATGGAAATAAAATTACCCGCTTGACCCTAATGATAGTAAATTTCTAGATAAGTACTTGTCTGATCTTTTAAATAATGCGAACGGCTTTTAATATTATCTTAGGAGCTTACTAGTCCCTAACGCCTTAATTGATTCTCCGTAATCCGATGAAAAGAGCGAGTTCAGCTCTCAGCCGCTGCAAATCCTATCAAGTTTAGTGACGTCATTTGCATTGTGACTGTGACTCGGGGTACTCGAGCTGTATTGATTAAAAATTATTGGAACCAGAGTTTTCTAAGTGAAACAGCACTGTTCTGTGTTTCGCTGCGTGAGTGAGGGTGCCGGATGCCCAATCCGGGGTAAATGGGGGTTTAATGGTTCGCAACGCACTTGTGACTGCCACTGGTGTCGCGGGTGTTAGTCCATGGGCGGCGGCAATCGCTTACCATCAGGTGATGCATCTGCTAGTCTGCCACGAATCACATTCATCATCATCCTCCTGCCCTTTTCCCAGGTTATCTGGGGTCGGCGCAGTATGTTTTCCTTCCTGTCATTCGTCATCGAATCATCCACCTCTTTTTCCGTCATGTCATTCTTCACACAATCCATCCATCTCTTTTTCAGCCGTCCTCTGTTCCTCCACCCACTTACGTTTAAACTCATCACTTTTTTGGCAACATGTTCTTCCCCTCTTCTCCTTACATGGCCATACCAGGAAAGACGATTTGCCTTCAATTTATCAATGATGGGGGCCACTTTCATACTTCCTCTAATATATTAATTCCTCATCTTGTCCATTGGTGCCACCAATCACATTAAAAAAGTAATTTTTTTTGCATAAAATATCCGATTTTTCGGTCCCGTACGGTCGCTACATGATCCGAATGAAAACCAATTTTCTACTTAATTCATTTGTTTTAGCCTTTTAATAAAAATAACCGAATTTTTTAATTTATTCCTGCTCATTTTAGCGTGTGAATGATTCCAAGTTGCGTCTATGCTGTCGCACTGAAGCCCAGGGTACACTTGAATCATGATCCAAGATTCTGTAAGTCTGGTAATTACAATGAAGCGACTGCCGTCTGACCTTCGTAATCCTTCGATAACACTTCGGTCGATCCTGCGCTACTTCTTGCCAGCTATTGTCCAGGAGCTGATGCTGATTAGGTTCGATGACGTCATTCTAGCGATACCTAGGTCGACCAACTGGGCGTCGGTCCACGGGTCGACCCTGGTATGCTTTTTTTCACGAGACAATCTTCGTCCAACCTCTCGAGATGGCTAAGAATACTACTCTGCCGGGGACCACACGGCAATCTACGATCGATCGATCTACGATCTACGAATCTATGATCGACTTAATTTTTATGAAAGGCCTCCTGTGGCCTACAGTGGGACAGTATATAGGCTGAAACTTTACTAAAAGTCACATTAATCCTTCCCCAAATAAAACACCCGAGTTTCCGTATCCTTTTTGCAGCATATAGGTCAAAATTAACCCTTAATTGCTGCCAGGGGAACTTCCGACCCGGTTGCAGGTCGCAGTTAATACGGCCCGCTTAACCTTTCCCATTTAGGCTCATCATGACTACCCACTAATTAGTATACGTTTGTGTTTCACGTGTTGTGGGGTAGTAAATTCGTTTTTAATTGTTTTCTGCGTATGTTTTCATAAATGTGTTCTGTGGGCTTAACAAAATCTAGATACTTAGGTACTTTAATGGACTGACTGACCCTTTGACCCATAATGACAGAAAAGGAACTCGAAAATCAAAGGCGCGGTATACTGAGGCGATATGGCTGGATGAGCTCGACTCTTATAGCCCATGTTACAACCGCTCTATGCTACGATCAATCTCTGCTATGACCACTCAATGCTACGCTCGCTCTATGCTACTAGCAATATATGGTACGATTAATCCATGCTACGACCACTCGATGCTACGCTCGCTCTATGCTACGAGCAATATATGGTACGATTAATCCATGCTACAACCACTCGATGCTACGCTCGCTCTATGCTACGAGCCATAAGTGTTACATACGAGTAATCTATTGTGAGCGTTGTAGTATTATGCTACAGCTACGGCCTGCTAATTATCATGTTTTGAATGTTGCAAGGGATCAGTTTTGAATATTTTTGTGCTACTAAGACAATATGTTATGGAGGTTCTATGCTACCAATATGATACGTAATACGAGTTTATCATGTAAACCATATAGGTAATAGCATTTTTTTTGCTACATACATCTAGTCTATACCAACAACGGCCTTTTGCAAATCGTCATTGTATAAGCTAGGGAAGGCGCCCTACGCTACGCTTATTTAGTCGAGTTTTTTTGTGAACTCTTACAATTATTAAAAAGTTAAGACAACAAACTTTTGTGACCTCATAGAAAGCTCGCAAACGTAATGAGCTTTCTCGCATGGAGAACTTGTTTGAATTTTCCTTGTTATTTATTTAATAACATTTAGTTAACAATCTTTCAAACTTCGATTGTAACGTACCTAAAAGGATTTTTTTATAAAGTATTGAGAAGAAATGTGTATACTTAATCTCTTCTTCTACCTAAGACCAGGATACAGGATTTGGCAAATGTTGTAACTACAATGAATAAATGAGCTTCCATTCACTTCACGACCTTTAGACAGAAGAACCAAACTGAATCATTGTTATACGTTCAGAACCAATATCTCAACTGTTTGATCTACTCCCTGCAGCTGAATTCTTACTTCGAACCCCCATCATCTCGATGGATGGCGGTCTAATACTGTAAGTTTCTCGGAACTTTCTACCACATACCTCAGTTCGGCTGCAGGAGTATTTCCCGACGGCTACGACTTAGGGACCTTCATGAGGAGAGCGTACTATTTTATAATAAGGCCGGCAACATAAGGGATTTCTCTGATTTCACGGGCGTTAATTACTTTCCATCAGGTGACCAACTTGCTCGTTTGTCACCTCTAGCATAAAAAAAATCAGTATTATAGGTAGTTTTGATACAATTTCAGAGAAATACAGGCACAATTTTTCATTAGTTTAGTGCTTAAAGGCTAACTCTTGACCACAATCGCACCTGATGGAAAGCGATGATGAGGTCTGGGAAGTTACGCGTTCACCTATAAGACGCATGTTCACTCTTGCCTTAAAGATATCTAGATTCATCATCACCATTTCACCTATCCTTCCAGGTGTTCGACTACGACTGGGGCCTTCAGGACGACTTCATGGGCTCCTGCCAACTGGACCTCACGGCGCTGGAGTTGGGCCGGACGCAGGACCTGGTCCTCTGCCTGCGGGACCCTAACAAGCCTAACCAGGACATGGGGGAGATCGTGATCAACGTTACGCTGTGGCCGAAGACACAAGAGGATAAGGAACAGGTGAGTTCTACTTTTGAATGTCTAACCTCGAAGACGACTTCATGGGCCCATGCCAACTGCATGCTTACGATGCTGGAGCTGGACTGGACGCAGGACCTAGTGCTGTGCCTGCAGAATCCTAAAAAGCCCTAACCAGGACATGGGGAAGATCGTGCAGGACAGAAGAAGATAAGGAACAGGTCAGTTATGAGAATTCCTTTTTAATACTGTGACGTATGTTATAAAATTCAATTATAAAAATCTTTATTAAAATAAACAACCAAAGGATTAGAACTCGCCACACTGGCTAGTAACCATAAATTTTACGTGTCTCTTTTATTACTCGACATCGGGCGAGTCTTGAATATGTCTCCACCGGAGATACAATAGCAGCCATTTTTAAAAATAAACCTGACGAGTTTTTTTTTTAAGTTTTGAAGACAAACAAGGAAACGAATTCTTTCTTTCTTATTTTGGACCAACGTGATGGAACCAGAAAGAAGCTCTTGCTTGATTAGTATGTTAATTGACGTACCTATATTAGCTAATCAAAATAACATGAAGAACGCCTTCGCCATGGCAGACGGACACAAAAGCCTTCCGATTGTTTAAAAGTCTGTATGTACTCTTTATCACGCCCCTATTCGTATAGGTTGAAAGACGGCTTACATGGCACAGTAGTACAAAGGTCGCACTTCAAAGCGACGGCATTGCTTGGGGTACTAAGTTCGATTCCTGGGTCGGGTCTAAATTCGCGCCTGAGACTTTGATTTCCCTAGTCTTGAACTTGGAATTTGGATGTACCTAAATTCAAGAAGTGTTAAGAATAAGAAAATAAGAACTTTATAATTATTATTTTTTTTGCCAATTATTAGTAGCTTTAGATTTTGTTTACTCATTTAAGTGAAATGTAATGGGAAGAGCGAGATAGCTCAAACTTAAGTATTTTATTACTTACTGGAGCATCTCAATACATGTATGAGAATGAATATGAGAAAATAAAATTATTTGTATTTGTATTTGGAAGTATTGTACATTCGTGCCTTGAAAAACACATCAAGCCGTTGGTCGTAGGACCTTCTGTACTGTTACACTGGTGTCCCATCAGAATATGAGGGTACGGGTGTCTGCACTCATATTTGCACACTCACTTGTGTACTAACTAATACATGAAACATAGGTAGGATACGGTCGCGGAATCTGCCAGCAGACCAGCAATCTAATGACACAGCTGATAGGGGGCAGTATATATATATGTTGTTTGGAGAGAAGAGCTTTGTGCCAGATCCGATCAAAGACTTTGGCGATCTCGAAGCTGATCGCCGAATATAAGTAGGTAAAGTATCAGCCTATACACTGTCCCGCTGCAGAGCGAAAGGCCTCCATCATAGAAATCCAGTCATCGCTACTATGATGGGATTAAGCTTAATCACCACGCTTTCCTAATGCGGGTTGGTGATCACAATCCCGAGCACCTTTGCTCGACCCAGAAATTGAACCCAGGACCCCGAAATCACGGCCTGGTACTTAAACCACTAGACCAATCGGGCGATGCCGAATATAAATTAATAAATATTTCATAACAACAACAACTCAATTCATGACACTGAAGAGTCCTAGCAACTTTAGGTTAAGCTGTACTAATACTAATTATTTAATTATTTATAAATTAATGTTATGAATCAAAGTTGTCTGAAATAAAATCATTTTATTTTATTTTACAACATCACCATACATTAATCCGACTCCGAGATAGGTAGATCAAGCACCTGTGTTTACCAGTACCTGCGTGTGTGTGTGTGTGTGTGTATATCTGTGTAGATTCGCCGTGCATATCAATTGCTTCCCCCCAGAGGTGCATCACCTACGCAAGAAGACCACCCCTTGATCGTTTTGGCCTGAAGCCATATTCATCATCATCATCAGCCTATCGTTCGCCACCGTGATCTATCCATGGCTTCTCGCATACAGCTCTTACCAGCCATCCCTGCGCAGATCGTCCCTCCACCTTGCCAGAGGGCGCCCTACATTACGTTTGCCATGACGCGGTCTCCACTCTAGAACTCGTTTACCCCATCGGTTGTCGGTTCTGCGGCTAATATGGCCAGTCCACTGCCACTTAAGCTTGCTAATCCGGTGAGCAATGTCGATGACTTTGGTTCTCTGCCGGATCGACCTCATTATCGGATTCGATCTCGGAGAGAGACGCCATATTGACGATCGTTGATTATGGAAAGATCTTCTAGGTAGCGGATCAACTGATTGTCTATGATCCGTTCCATGCGTAACCACCTGAAGAGCAAAAATTACTTGCTGCATGCATAATTCTTTGTTTAAAATGACATCATTTTTGTGTCGTTCGTAATTTTCCATGTACAACCTGTGCGGATAAAGAATGGGATCAGGAATGGCGGCGCATCTATTTACTTCTCGCTCGCACACTATTTGCGTCTATACTCGCACTCGTGGGTGCATTCTTTATCCGCACAGGTTGTATTCGTTTGATCCCAGACCGTACATACGGCATGAAGACATTACTATCACTCAAAAAGACATTTAGATATAAAAACTACTTATCATCATCATCAGCCCATTTAAGTCCCCACTGCTGGGGCACGGGCCTCCCTCAATCACATGAGGGGTAATTGCCATACTCACCACGCTTGGCAGACGGGTTGGCGAGGGTTTTGATATAAATGCAGAGTTTTCCTTCTCTGGGTGCTGATGATCATGCCAGCAGCTTTACCTTAGTCGCCTTTTACGACACCTCGGTAAGAGTGAGGGTGGCCTATTCTACTCTGCCGGGGACCACACGGCAAGTGGTTTAAAAACTACTTATACTTACCTACATTTAAGTACGATGTATTGATTGATTGAACTTTGTCCAACAAAATGTGTCATCGTTTAACAAGAGATTACTCTTCATAGATACATAAAGCAAATAGACAAAGCACGCCCACGCAATAATCACTTCTAGTGATAACGAGATAACGCTTAAACTAGAATGCGTGTGAAGAGCATTGCAAATATAACTGCTCAGAGCTCATGTACCATTTTATCTTTGATGCCTAGTGGCCTTGTGGTATAAAAAGAGCTGCCAAGCACGATTCTACGTATAATGTGGTTCTGTACAGATAACTACTTAAGCCTTAACTTTGCATGGAAAAAATCAATATGTAAATAAATAAATAAATAAATATAAATATAAATAAATAAATAAAAAATGGTTTATTGCTCTCTTATTGCACAGTTTAGGAACATACAGTTTTAACAGTCTGTTTATACAGCAATATGTGGAGACAATTGGAAATAACTCAGCTTATGCTGGCATGAGCGGCTGGCACCCATTCAGCGCTGGTTTTCAGTTATTTCCACTTCTCTAAGGTCTTAGCGAGAAATTTTGGTCTTGAGGGCTAAGAATTAAGATACAGATGCAAATAGTTAAAAGTATTTTAAATAGGGTGCAAAAAAAAAACCTGATAAATTAACAACAATAAAAAAAACTAATTATGAGTGGCATTCTTGTGTATGTCTGTGTGTATGGTGTGTGTGTGTTTGTGTATGTTCGTGTGTGTGAGTTTGTGTGTGTGCGAGAGAGAGATTAGTCACCTAAAATAATCTTTAAGGGGCTGGTACTTTCCATATCCATGTCTTAGATCTTCAGCAGCACGTTGTTTCCGTATTAAAGCTGCTTTGTAGTGTGACTGCTTTATATGTAGTTTTTTTTATGCTAGAGGCGACAAACGCGCAAGCGAGTCACCACATGGAAGTTGATCATCGCCGACCATGAACGTCCGCGAAATCAGAGAAAATTAGCGATCTCTATGATTTTGCCAGTGTTGCCGGCATTTTTAAAAAGGAGTACGCTCTCTCTTTAAGGTCCCTAAGTCGTAGCCGTCGGGAAATACTCCTGCAGCCAAACCGTTCCACAGAACTGAGGTACGTGGTAGAAAGTTCCGCGAAAAACGCACAGTAGGTATTAGACCGCCATCCATCGAGATGATGAGGATGGAATGACAAATTTGCTTGTGTCTTGGATTCACGATAGATAAAGTTCGAAATTTAGTCTATCTTCAGTCCACTCGAGGGTTAACTGATATCGTGGGCAATAATCTCAAATTGAACGCCCTGTTGGTCTAGTGGTTTAAGTACCGGGCCGTGATCTCTGAGTCCTGGGTTCGATTCCCGGGACGAGCGAAAAGTATTTTTCGAATTTTTCGGACATAGCTCGGGTTTGTGATCACCAATCCGCATTCAAAAATTTTTTTTTTTTTTTCAAAATTCAAAATTCAAATAATTTTTTATTTGCATAGGCTTGTACACAGCACTTACAAATCGTCATACATTTGAATGACTTAAAACTATTTATAAGTACTTATGTATAATTTACATGTTAATACATATATATGTTGATACATAAAATATACTAAAGAAATAAATAAACATAATGCGATTCTACCACCGGCTCGGAAAGTTGTTTCTGGTCGAGAAGATCCGGCAAGAAACTCGCCAGTTACTCTTTTTAACCGCCAACTTTTTTACAATGGTTTATTATCTTCATACCAAGTCATACAGTCTAATGCAACACAAAATAGAATGACATACATTTGGCAAAGCGTGGTGATTAAGCCTAATCCCATCATAGTAGCGATAACTTGATTTCTATGATGGAGCCCTTTGCCCTGCAGTGGGACAGTTTATAGTATATAAACTGCTACTGCTATAAGTTCTGTGTTGTGATGTCTATATGTTTTTTTTATGCTAGAGGCGGACAAACGAGCAAGCGAGTCACCTGATGGAAAGTAATCATCGCCGCCCATGAACATACGCGAAATCGGAGAGATCGCTAATGTGTTGTGTGTGATAATAATAAATATTTTCTTTCTTTCTATCTTTATATATTTCAAAAAAAATCTTTTTAAAAAAATCTCAAACTAAGAAGAAGACACTAACGTATTTTTTTATATGATAGCAGCAGATGGCAGACGAGCAGACGGATCACCTGATGGTAAGCGATTGCCGCTGCCCATGGCTACCCGCGACATCAGTGGAGTCACAAGTGAGCTGCCGTAATTAAAACCATTTCCCCCGGATTGGGCCTCCGGTGCCCTATCTCACGCAGCGAAACACAGCACAATGCTTCTCGCCGGTTTTCTGTGAGGCCGTGGTATCACTTCGGTCGAGCCAGCCGATTCATGACGAAGCATGGCTCTCCCACGGGCGTATGTAATAATATTCCCATTGATAACCACATTTTCATAGTTTATATTGTAGTGCCAGTTCATATTGGACACTTTTTCGCTCAGTGAGTCTTTCGATCTTTTTTTTCGACCCTGTTATTTTAAAATAATTTTAACTGACAACCATCTTGTAAAATATTTTTTCCTAACAGGTAAAGGACATTATTTGTCCCGAGTTAACTATTATATTAACCTATTTGAACCAACTTACATGTACCTACATAAGTTACAAATTGTTTAAAAATGTTCCCGTAGTCTGGTTCATACTTTGAACTTTACTTCTTCCCATTAACTCAATTTAGACCGCGAAGAAATCTAATTGCATTTAAATTGCAGGGTAATCCCCTTCCACTTAGGTTGCTAATTGCTTGTTCTTAATTTCAGTCTTAACTACTACCTACCTACAATATCTAGTGCATCTTTTTAACTTTAGAATGAAGAAAACTTTTTGCTACAATTTATTTTTTATTTTTAAATTCAGAAATAAAAACCGCATTTATCTTAAAATATTAGAACAGATTTTATGATAAGCGAGAAAATTTATGATAAGATTGTTATCGTTTTAACAATCTCCAGTTTCTAAACAAGTTTTCGTGATACAGTTATAATAAGTCAAAACTTTTTTATCTTCAATCTAACAATATTCTTAATCTTATAGACTCAACCATTGATTAAGTAATCACTACGTGACTCAAAACTCAAACTCAAATTTCTTTATTTGCCTAGGCTTGTACACAGCACTTACAAATCGTCATACATTTGAATGATTTAAAACTATTTATAAGTACTTATGTATTATTTACATGTTAATACATATATATGTTGAAACATAAAATATACTAAAAAAATAAATAAACACGGTGGAGAAGATCCGGCAAGAATCTCGCCGGTTACCTTCTCTTTTTAATCGCCAAACTTCATACAATGTTGTGTCATCAACAAAAACAACTAACCACACAGTTTAATTGTAACACAAAATAACATAGTTATAATAATATAGGTAATTAGGTAGGTAGGATACACCTTTAAAAATATTTTGCTAGCGGCAGATTAAGTAAGTATACGGGGCAAAATCTCCATAAAATTGTAGTACCTCATAGTATTTTTTACAAACTGACAGTACCCTAAGAATTGGCCAACAGTTTCGTTCAAACAACAATGCAGCAAGCCGGTTACCGGCGATCACCCATCTAAACTAACCACCACCTTCGCTCTCTATATTCTGTGGCTCAGTCAGTCGCCGCACGCGCGTCCATGCGTAAACGCGTACTTTACGATATCGAAGTAAACAGACGTTGTTCTGTCAAACAGACGCGATTCGAAAATTGAAAACAAAATTCCGAGGAATTTTAAAATCGCCAGTGTTTTGTTTTAACGTTCATGCAATGTGTTCTGTGTTATTTTGACAGCAGTTTTAGCGGGAATCCGTTAGTTTTTTTTTCTTGGAGCAAAGATAATGTGAATAGGTACAGTGTTTAGTTCGACACAAGTGATGATAGTAACCACGTTTTGTTTTTGTTTGTGTGATCGTCAGTTGTTATCTTCGCCTTTTATTTGCGTAAGAGCGTATTTGCGTACATTATTATTTATAAATAAAAAACATTAGAAATAAATTATAATGATATAAGTACCTATAATAAATCATATGTAAAACATTATGGTATGGTGAGGTATGAAACCTAAGTTATGTTTAGTATATTTTTTAAACGAATAACAAAATCGGTTAGCGTGCCCTAGCTTCTAGAGTGTGTTGTCCCTGATTTGTGTAAGTGCGTACAGCCACACATGAAAGTATACAAAACTGTAAAATTTCTTCAGTCGAATGTCACCTTAATGTCAAACACATTCGGTTCAATATCAATGAAGGAATTTTGACAGATTGTAGTTACATTATTGCGAAGGATGCAAGGCGTATGATGCTATTATGGTTAAACATCTCTTTTATGGGATTGTACCTATGTAATAAGCGGTAATATCAGAGGCACCGTATAGTTGCTAACCTTGCAAAATACCTTTTATATCGGACTGTTCGGCTGCAACCAACTAAATACCTTAATATTATAATACTCTGAACAAAAATCGCTTACCATCAGGTGATTCGTCCGCTCGTCTGCCACCTATTACATAAAAAAGACTTAAATAATGACCTATACCTTCAAAAGAGAAGCCAATAGAAGAATTCAGCTAGGCTGGGCAGCATTTGGTAAACTTCGTCACCCATCCCTCAAAGTCTTAAGTCGAAAGTCTTCGACCAGTGCGTCCTTCCGGTCATGACTTACGGTGCCGAGACGTGGACACTCACGGCTGGACTAGTCCACCGGTTCAAAGTCGCTCAAAGAGCTATGGAAAGGGCTGTGCTCGGAGTATCTCTGAAGGACCGCATCAGAAATAAATGTAATCCGACAGAGAACCTGTCACCGACATAGCCCACCGAATTAGCAAACTGAAGTGGCAGTGGCTTGGTCATATTAGCCGCAGAACTGACAGCCGTTGGGGCCGTAAAGTCCTTGAGTGGAGACCGCGACTCGGTAAGCGTAGTGTAGGACGCCCTGCGACAAGATGGGATGATGACATTCGAAGGCTGGCTGGTGTGAGCTGGATGAGAGTGGCCTAAAATCGGGAGCAGTGGCGTGCATTAGGGGAGTACCTATGTCCAGCAGTGGACGAGTGTGGGTTGCTGATGATGATGATGACTTACCTATTGACATAGATATATTTTTGTGCTCGGAGACCCATAACTATAAGCAAGCAAACAGACTACTATACTATGTAACTACTAGTAAACAATTCACGGACCTAGAATCTGTGGTATGTAATTAACCAATAAAAAAAATTAAAAACCCACTATAGGACCGACCACGATCAGATGGCACTTCAGTGACATTGATAGGGGGGCGTTGTACACCGTTTTTTCTATGGGAAAATGTCAAAACAGCATTAGTTCCGACTTTTGCCACGTGCCTAATTACCGTGGGGCGACAATACCTTTGACATATGTGCAGACAGCTACAGATTAGGTTTCTACAAATCATCCCTCAATTGATTTTGAACCAAACGTCTTTAACATTAAGATGAGAATTGATTGAAGTTTAACATACTTATGTGTATATATTGATTTGACTGCCTCAGTGGCGCATTGGTCAGTGGGTCGCACTTTAAAGCGACAACTGCGCAAGAGGTCCCGGGTTCGATCCCCGGGTCGGGCCAAAAATTTGTACCTAAGTTTTTGTTAAGAAATTCTTAGTGGCAGCCCGGAGTCTGGGAGTTGGCGATCTTGAACCCCCGTGCCTCGAAAAGCACGTTAAGGTGACGGGTAGGGCACACTAGCGACGCCAATAGATTTTAATTTTTAGCTACTAAACCTATTTTAAACACTTTCGGGGTTACAACCTCTCGGCAAACACTTATACTATTTACTAAATAACCATGCACAAATGTTGGGTCCGTGTTTGTACGCGAAAAATGGATTCACTGCCAAAAGTGGCTGTTTTTGGCGTAAAGCAATTTTTCGCGAACGCGTTGGACCCAACATTTTTGCATGGTAATATAAGTAGTATAAGTGTTTGCCGAGAGGTTGTAACCCCGAAATTGTTTAAAATAGATCCGGTTTAGTAGCTAAAAATTAAAATCGATTGGCGTCGCTAGTGTGCCCTACCCACTTAAGGTGACCTTAAGCTGTTGGTCCTGCGTCCGATCCCTCTCCGGTCGTGTCACGCTGGTGTCCCATCGGAATACTAGGGTAAGGGAATAGAGAGTACACTTGTGTTTGCGCACACACTTGAGCACTATAATATATCCTGCATACGTGGCTGATCGTTGAGATCGGCCGCCGTAGTCGTAAACGGTTGGAGGATATTATTTGAATTGGTATTTAAAAAGATTTCTTTCGGTCAAGATCAAATGAAAATTCGTTACTTTTATCTTTCCTTCCACCTTGACCTACAATCCAGCTATTGACTCTAAAATGACCACACCATGGTGACTCAACCATAAACACGGTTTTAGCGAGGTTACCGTAACGTTTCGACTAATGCATATTGCACTTCCACTTCATTCTTGTTTGACAGTGTAAGCGTTTTCTTTGCTCGCAAAATTTTACGAGTATTATACAGTGTAAATCTGTTTAAGCGATCATAAAAACCGGAACGAATGCTGGCGCCTTAGCGCGAATTTGTCCCGTAACGAACTTGAATATACCTGTCGCATCCAAACAAAGGAGGAAACAGCGTGTGTGAAAGAGCGGGGAACTCCGGTGCGATCGTAACGTCCGGTTCCCGGTAACGGCACCTGTTTTTTCTCAGAAAGTGTCACATTACACTAGTCAACAAATTTTTAACTTCTTTTCGCAACAAATAACAGAGGTCCATAATTTTACTAAATTGCACTCTCTGATAATGAATTTGTTTTCAAAATTTTGATACCTCGTCTAGTATTTGATTTATCATCATCATCATCATCAGCCCATTTAAGTCCTCACTGCTGGGGCACGGGCCTCCCTCAATCACATGAGGGGTAATTGCCATACTCACCACGCTTGGCAGACGGGTTGGCGAGGGTTTTGATATAAATGCAGAGTTTTCCATCTCTGGGTGCTGATGATCATGCCAGCAGCTTTACCTTAGTCGCCTTTTACGACACCTCGGTAAGAGTGAGGGTGGCCTATTCTACTCTGCCGGGGACCACACGGCGGGTATTTGATTTATAAAGAGTCAAATATCTCAAAATTTGGTTTTAGGTTCTTTTTCATTGGCAAGTTCAAAACAAGTACAAGCACTTTAAAAATATGTTTTCGGCATATCAGTGAAGCTCATTTTCTCAATTATATATATCAATAAGATTTATTTTGTAGTCTTTAATCTATATTGAGTAATATTCATATCAACATCCGTGTACTTATAGCGCATACAAATCATCACTTAATTCTTGTAATGGAAAAAACATAAGACAGCTTAATTGGCTGTAGCGTTGCAGGGAAATTAGGTAAAATTTCATAATTTGGGGTTTTTATTTTCAAAATATCTATTGAAACTTGTTACATCCCAATTGATACATATTTAAATAAATTCCAAAAAAAACACTAAGTGCCACTTTTCAGATTTTCAACCCTCTGTAACTTAATAAATTGACGTGATATGAAAATTCTGATAACAGATCTAGATTCAGCATATTAAGCTCTTCATATTTATCATATTTTTATTCAGGTTGTGTTTTCTTATTGACTTGTGTTATAAGTGAAACTGTTTCTCGACTGAGCCGATGGTGCATTTAGTCTTTTAGTACTTACCAGTGAGTTATTACTAATGATAGTTCAATCGATTACGGTTACGTCGGCCAATCTCAACGATCTACCACGTACGCAGGATATATCATAGTGCTCAAGTGTGCGCGCAATGGACAACATTTCATATTTTTAACATTTCATATTGTTTTTTTATATGAAAATAGACATAAAATGAACAGACTCATATTTTTTCTTTTTTCAAAATTTGTCCATTTTCATGCATAAAATAATTATTGAAATTCTTTATATTCTAAATAGACGTAAGCGCCAAATGACGTCATCGGACGGCTGAATACAGCGATATTCCTTTGCTTATCATTGTTTTAATAAAAAAAGGTACTACTGTCAAAGGTAAATAACACTAGTGTCAACATTGTCAACGTCATTCATTCATTCAACGTTTACAAGTTGTCTTTTTTTTGACAGTTGCATGTCATGGGTTTGGCATTTCGTAAATTTAAAACTATAATGTGCTAAGCAAAGAAATATTTTACATTCTGCCGTCCGATGACGTCATCTTACGTTTTTTAGTTTTTAATTTTTTTCTCAGTAAATAAGCAATATAAAAAAATAATAAATATATATTCGAGCAGCGGAAAAGTAAATAAAGAATTAGTATTTTTTGTTTCAGAGCTTAGCAATTTTGAAATGTTGTCCATTACAAGTGCACCCTCATATTCCGATAGGACATTCGAGGCATGTGGGCACAAGATCGCCAACATCCAAACTCCGTGCTTCCACCAAGAATTTATTACCGAAAACTTAGGTACTATTTTTTCGCACCGCACCCGGATTTCGGATCGCACCCGGACCTCTAGCGCAGTCGTCGATTTATATAGTACGACTCTCTTACCACTGCGCCACCGAAGCAGTCCCAAGGACCCTTTTAAGGCGACGGGTAGCCCTAACTAGCGACACCAATCGATTCAAATTGTTAGCTACTAAACCGGATCTATTTTACACGAGTTACAATCTCTCGGCAAACACTTATAATATTTATTAAATAACGATGCACAAATGTTGGGTCCGTTTTTGTACGCGAAAAATTTATTCACGCTAAAGTGGCCGCTTTTGGTGGTAATCAATTTTTCGCGTACGTGTTGGAACCAACATTTGTGCATGGCTATTTAATAAATAGTATAAGTGTTTGCCGAGAGGTTGTTACCCCGAAATTGTTTAAAATAGATCCGGTTTAGTAGCTAAAAATTAAAATCGATTAGCGTTGCTGGTGTGCCCTACCCGTCACCTTAAATACTAAGGTAGGTAAGTTCCAGCCGTATAAAGTATCTATATGGGTTATAAAAGTAGACCACTGAGACCAGACAACGTTACTAATCTCGAGTTACCTATCATCGCAATCTTGCTATACGTATAGAATTTATATGACAGCAAATTTGCAGTATAATAGTCATCGTGTCATAGAACCAGTGTCGGACCGAAGGTCGATTTTTAGACGAAGCCGATGCCGAAGTTTCGGCTTTAGCCAAAACATTCAAACCCGAAGGTAATAAGATGTTGGTTAGTAAAAATAATTTATTTCGAATAACCAAGGCTCATACTAGTTCGTTAGTATTATTCTTATTAATACTTACTAAATACCAAAGTCGATCTGACTACTGGCACTTGTGTCACGGGAATCTATAGACATGCACGCTAAACGCATATGTGTCTTTTCATAGAAAGCCAAGCTTGAAAAACCGCGAAGCTGGGTTACTGGGGTGACGTACTGGGCGCTGTTCTTTCTCTACCGCACCCGTATAGAATCTTTGTCAGGGCCGGTTGGATCTCTTTCACACTCTGTGACGTCTTTTCCGAAAATGGGACATTCCGCTAACTTCTAGTTCCATGCGGGACTCAGACAACTGAGTTACAGTGCGACCACAATATCAGAAGGCACTTCGGTTACATTGACAGGGGGGCGTTGTAAAACATTTTTTCTATGCGAAAATGTCAAAACAGCGTTCGTTCCAACTTTTGCTATGTGCCAAATAACCGTGACCGGAGTGTAAGACCCATAAAAAAAAGTTAAAAGTGAAGTTTTGTATTAAAATAGTAACTAACTTATTTATAAATAAAAATAGATACATTTAATATCGCAACGAAATATTTTTGCCTTCGTTAATTCCGATATCCGAAACACATGTTCGCTAAATTATTTTGGGGTCTGATCGAAGTGACTAGGTTTAAGGCGACGGGTAGGGCTCACAAGCGATGCCAATACTAAGCCGAGTCTACTTTTAACAAAATCCTGCTCCAGCCTCTCGGCAAGCATATAAACTATTCAATGGTTAGGCACTACTTATTGGTCTGGTTTTGCACTTGAAAAATGGATCATCACCAAAATCGGCTACGTAACACGTAAAATACGTAAAACTATTTTTCGTGTGCAGAAACCGATCAAAAATTTGAGTATGTAGCTTCGAAATTGTTAAAAAGAGATCCGGTTTAGTAAATATTTCACAACATCACATACATTGTTCTGACTTCGAGATAGGTAGCTCAAGCACCTGTGTTACGGATATCAGAATCAACAGTGGTATTACAAATATATATATATATATATAATAGTTTTCTTTTGTAAATACATACTTATAATACATAGATAACACCCAGACCAATACAAACAGACATGTTCATACACACAAATGTTTGTACTGTTCGGGGATCGAACCCGCAACCCTTGCACCAGAGGCAGCGTTCACTAACACTGATCCAAACGGGTCGTCGAAGTTAACAATCGTATTTCGTAATCGTAGTAGCTAACAATTTAAATCAATTGGCGTTGCTAGTATGCCCTACCCGTCGCCTTAAGTCTTCGAAAAGATGTCAAATACCTGTGTTTTCAAACCGGTTACATATCAACGAAGGTAACTTATTTCACTCACGATCCAATTCCCAGCTCTGTTATTACAGAAATAAAATTCATTTACATTCACCATAATCCATTGTTCTTTGTTCTATTCCCTGCACGTAGGTAAATGCGTATCAATTAGTATTGAATAACACGATGCATGGTTATATCATCATCATCAGCCCATTTAAGTCCCCACTGCTGGGGCACGGGCCTCCCTCAATCACATGAGGGGTAATTGCCATACTCACCACGCTTGGCAGACGGGTTGGCGAGGGTTTTGATATAAATGCAGAGTTTTCCTTCTCTGGGTGCTGATGATCATGCCAGCAGCTTTACCTTAGTCGCCTTTTACGACACCGCGGTAAGAGTGAGGGTGGCCTATTCTACTCTGCCGGGGACCACACGCCTTATGGTTGCATAGCATAACACGGCATGGTTATATAGCATTTTTAATACTTGCCATTTTGAATTCAGTATTTAGATACACACTAAAACAAGGCCTTCTTACATAGGTAGGAATTAATTAGCAGCACAAAATATACGGAATATTTCACGTGTGTAAAGTTCATTCCATCACACACTAAAAAAATTGACAGTGCCTATTTCTGCTGTACCATAAAGCCGACGGGTATCCTAACTAGCGACACCAATCGATTAAAATGTTAGCTTCTAAACCGGTTCTATTTTAAACAATTTCGGAGCGGGAGCAACTATGCAAACATTTATACTATTTATTTTATTGTGCTTAATACATTTTGATCTGTTTTTGCACTCGAAATTTGGATTAACGCCATAAGTGGCCGTTTTGGCGGTAATTCAAATTTCGAATACAAGGCAGACCAAAAGTTAAGTATAAGTATTAAATAAATTGTACAAGTGTTTTCCGAGAGGCTGCAGCTTCAAAATAGGCGTGAATCAAGTTTTCGCATACAAAAATGGACCCAACATTTGTGCATGGTTATTTAAAAAATAGTGTTTGCCAAGAGGTTGTAACGCCGAAATTGTTTAAAATAGATCCGGTTTAGTAGCTAAAAATTAAATCGATTGGCGTCGCTAGTGTGCCCTACCCGTCACCTTAAGTAAAACTCGTGAACATACATGACTAAGTCTGAGTAATTAAGTTCCATCCAATCAATGTCAAGGCCTGTGCATTATTCAGGGTAATTGTATGGTACAGTCAAAGAACAAAAGGTTCGTCAATTTTTAAATTGATTCGTTTGATATGCTATGAGCACTTATTACCTTTCGTAAATTTGTCAGAGTAATACCTGTTGCACAGAAAATTATGCTTAACTGTTAGATCAGAAAGTTCAGATTTGCTTGTAGCAACATTGATTCCTTTTGATTTCTTTCGATGTAAAGAAAATTTAAAGAAGGTTGGCAGATCTTTTTAAAACGGTATGTTGGCATAACTGATTTTTGTGCAAGCGAAAATGTACCTTAAGGTGACAAACCTTTTTATTCTCTGTACCGTACTTAGGGCTGAGTTCACCAACTTTAAAACCACGGTAATCACACTTTGACCGTGCTTGCTATTGGTACATGCATGGTTAAAGCGTGTTACCGTTGTTTGAAAGTGGTGAACTCGGCCCTTAGTGATCTCACAAAACAAACAAGATCTATATTAGCTCAGTGGTTAAGAACATGCGTCTTTCGGTCGGGAGGCCGTTAAGTTTTTGCAACTAAATCAGTGGTTTTGGCGGTACGCGCTTTTTTAATGTGATAGGTGGCCGAATCAGCAAACTGAAGTGGCAGTGGGCTGGTCATATTAGCCGCAGAACTGACAGCCGTTGGAGCTGTAAAGTCCTTGAGTGGAGACCGCGACTCGGTAAGCGTAGTGTTTGGACGCCTGCGACAAGATGGGATGATGACATTTGAAGGCACGCTGGTGTGGGCTGGATGAGAGTGGCCGAAAATTGGGAGCAGTGGCGTGCATTAATGGAGACCTATGTCCAGCAGTGGACGAGTTTGGGTTGCTGATGATGAGGTGGCAGACGAGCGATGGTAGCTCAGAGGTTCCGAACGCGCCTTCCATACGGGGACCGGGTTTGAATCCGAGCATGTGTTTCTGCCATTAGCTCGGCTGTGAGGGTGAGCGTTACTTGAAGATAACCATCTTTATGTACCTAGATCTCATTGTGTTCTTAACTGCCACTTTATGAATCATAGTTATTAATTGCTTGAGGTACTTTGTCAGTAATAGTTACTTCATGTCTTCCTTATTACAACGTGCGTAACTCTTTACTGAAACATCTCTTCATTCGTTCATTCATTCGACTCAAATACATCTCGAGTCTAAGTAAACAGAATTATCCGAATGAGCTGACTGATCCGATGAGCCGAATGATACGAATGAGCGGAATGATTCGATGAGCCGAATGATCCGAAGGAGATGAATGAGATGAATGATCCGAGTAAGCCGAATGATCCGAATGAGCGGAACGATTCGATGAGCCGAACGACCTGAATGAGCTAAATGACCCGAGTGAGCTGAATGATTCAAAGGAGCTGATTGATCCGAGAGAGCCGAATGAGCAGAATGAATCACGGATATATCGTGAGAGTCGATGTTCCGAAAGAAGCGTTTCACTGTTCCGCATCTCTGCACTGATCCAGATGCAAATGTAAAATGTTCCAATCTGTTGAAAGATACGTTATTGCCAGGTCTATTGGTGCTTGCATGGTTAAAACGTGATTTATTGCTGTTGTTTGGAAGTGGTGAACTCGGCCCCTTAAGGTGACGGACAGGGCATACTAGCGACGCTAATCGTTTTTAATTTTAGCTACTAAACCGGATATATTTTAAGCAATTTCGGGGTTACAATCTCTCGGCAAACACCTATACTATTTATTTAGTACTTATAGTTAACTGCTTGGTCTGCTTTTGCACTCGAATTTTGGATTACCGCCAAAAGTGGCCGCTTTTGGCGTGAATCAATTTTTCGCGTACGCGTTGGACCCAACATTTGTGCATGGTTATTTAATAAATAGTATAAGTGTTTGCGGAGAGGTTGTAACCCCGAAATTGTTTAAAATAGATCCGGTTTAGAAGCTAAAAATTAAAATCGATTGGCATCGCAAGTGTGCCCTACCCGTCACCTTAATGATCTTACAAAACAAACATCATCTATGTTAGCTCAGTGGTTAAGGACTTGCGTCTCTCGGTCGGAAGGTCGAAAAAATTTTGCCATTAAATCAGTGGTTTTAGCGGTACGCGCTTTTTTAATGAGATAGGACGAGCGATGGTAGCTCAGAGGTTCAGAACGCGCCTTCAATGCTTGGGACCGGGTTCGAATTCAAGCATGTACCTCTGGATTTTTCAAATCATGTGCGTATTTCTCCAATTAGCTCGGCGGTGAGGGTGAGCGTTAATTGAAGATCATCATCATCGTCATCGTCAGCAGCCATTTAAGTCCCCACTGCTGGGGCACGGGCCTCCCTCAATCAATGAGGGGTAATTGCCATACTCACCACGCTTGGGGTGGCGAGGGTTGGCGAGGTTTTGATATAAATGCAGAGTTTTCCTTCCCTGGGTGCTGATGTCATGCCAGCAGCTTTACTTAGTCGCCTTTTACGACACCTCGGTAAGAGTGAGGGGTGCCTATTCTACTCTCCTGCAGATAACCATCTTATGTACCTAGACTCATTGTGTTCTTATCGCCACTGTATGGACCATAGTATAATGCTGAGGTACTTTGTAAGTAATAGTTTCTGTCATGTCTTGCTTATACACGTGCGTAACTCTTACTGAACATCCCTTCATTCGATTCATTAATTCGACTCAAATACACTCGGTCCGAGTAAACAGAATTATCCGAATGAGCTGGACTGATCCGATTAGCCGCATGATCCGATGAGATGAATGATTCGATTGAAAGCCGAAAACGACCCGAATGAGCTAAATGACCCGAGCAGTGAGTCGAATTGATTCGAAGGAGCTGATGATCCTAGAGAGCCGAATGATCGAATGAGCAGAATGAATCACGGATATATGTGAGAGTCGACGATGTTCCGAAAGAAGGTTTCATTGTTCCCGCATTCTCTGCAATGATCCAGATGCAATGTCAATCTGTTTAAGATACGTATTGCAAGGGTCTATTGGTGCTTGCATGGTTAAAACTTGATTATTACTTTTGTTTGGAAGTGGTGAACTCGGCCCCTTAAGGTGACGGGGCAGGCATACTAGCGACGCCAATCAATTTTAATTTTAGCTACTAAACCGGATCTATTTTAAGCAGTTCGGGGTGTACAATCTCTCGGCAAACACCTATACTATTTAGTTAATACATATAGTTAACCGCTTTGTCTGCTTGCACTCGAATTTTGGATTACCCCAAAAAGTGGCGCTTTTGGCGTGAATCAATTTTCGCGTACGCGTTGGACCCAACATTTGTGCATGTTATTTAATAAATAGGTATAAGTGTTGCGAGAGAGGTGTAACCCGAACTCGGTTTAAAAATAGACCGTTTAGAAGCTAAAAATTAAAATCGATTGGCGTCGCAAGTGTTGCCCTACCGTCACCTAATGATCTCACAAAACAAACAACATCTATGTTAGCTCAGTGTTAAGACCTTGCGTCTTTCGATCGGGATGTCGTAAAGGATTTGCATTAAATCGTGGTTTTAGCGGTACGAGGTTTTTAATGAGAATAGGACAAGCAATGTAGCTTAAGAGTTTCAGAAACGCGCATCCATGATTGGGACCGGGTTCGAATTCGAGCATGACCTCTGGATTTTTCAAATCATGTGCGTATTTCTCCCATTAGATCGGCGGGTGAGGGTGAGCGTTACTTGAAGATAACAATCTTTAATATACCTAGACTCATTATGTTCTTAAACTCCACTTTATGAATCATAGTTATTAATTGACTGAGGTATTTTGTCGGTAATAGTTTCTTCACGTCTTGCTTATGCAATGAACTTAACATGTAGGTACTCTTCTAAATTGCCGGTAATTCCTTCAACTATACACAGACATCCACACAGCAGGTTACCACAAGCTGTCAAAATTCCTCAGTTGATATTGAACCGAATGAGTAGAAATTTGTCAGTTTTGTATAATTTGATGTGCGGCTGTACGAACATACTTACTGTATAGCTAGGGAAGAGATAACTAGGAGTACATACATCTAGGCTTGTCCCGGAATCTTGCCTCTTGTCCCGTGTCCAGTAAATAGCGCTTATTGTACCGGATTCCGAAAAGTTATTATTTTTTAAACAAAATATACTGACCGCTGTCTGACTTTTTCATGTTTATAATTTTTGATGATAGCGTCTTATTATTACTCTTTTTTTTTCTTCAGTTTATTATTATTTAATTTGTTATTTAATTTCCATTGTCTACGAAAGTTTAAATTTGCTAATTTAAGCGAAGTACTCAAATCTATAATAGTTTAACGTGTGATTTACTGATGTACCTTCTAATTACATACCTACTTTTAATAAGAGTAGGTATTTGAAAATAAATTACTTTTAACTGAATCCTTTGAAAAAAAAACATATTTGCGATTATAGCCATGACCCGAAATTTTTCTATTGTTTTTCTTGAACTGTCCCCGGATTTGATAAGTTACTATCTGGCAACCCTAAGTACATCACATTATTCCTATAAAATCCGTGAGCCAATCGCGTTTTTTTTTTGTGGCGCAGTACAAAAACTTGCTCTGATCGTAATGGGACCCAGACAGAACGACGCAGAAAAAATCGCTGATTCCGAATATATAAATAACTCAAAATCGACATTTTGTTTGCAGCAGAAAAGTTGCCTTTCCAGTGACGATATTATCTCGCCTCAGCCTGATGATAGGCAAAAGGAGAGCCCACGTTGCAATTACAACGGACGTGATGTCAAGCGCGCGCTACGGAAGCGCTACTTACCTTTTAACCCCCCTTCCCCTGAATTGGGCCTCCGGTACCCTCACTCACGCAGCGAAACACAGCGTATGCACTGCTTCACGCCGGTTTTCCGTGAGTACGTGTTATTACTCCGGTCGAGCGGGCCCATTCATGCCGAAGCGTGGCTCTCCCAGATTTGCAATGAAGCGACTGCCGTCTGACCTTCGCAACCATTTAACAGGGGAACCAGATAAATTGAATCATTGTTACACGTTTCAGAAACAATCCGAAACGTGCAGGTTTCCTCACGATGTTTTCCCTCACCGCGGATCTAATGGTAAAAATACTCACATAGATTTGAAAAATCCAGAGACACAAGCTCAGATTCCAGCCATGACCCTCAGTATGGAAGGCGCGTTCTGAACCATTGAGTTACCATCGCTTGTGTTGATTAAACTATATCTACCTTATTATAAGTCGCGCTCTTGGACTATTCTTAGTTCGCGATGTGTAATATTAGGGGGGATTGTTTTTTAAATTTTCGCGTTGCATTATTTATTTATTTACCTATTGATAAAGATTTACCAACAACATATCAGTTTGCACATACAATACCAGTACAAGGATGCCTTAACTAAAAGATATGCCTATTATAGGTAAATACAGCATTATTGAACTTAATTACGACTAAAATATAGTTATATTAGGTAAATTATCTACTAAGTATTAATTTTTATCTACAACTCACCATCCTTCAGCTTATCATTACACTTCCGCTTATATGTATGGATGGAATCATGAAAAATATCTATGTTATGATCCTTTATGTCATTATATGAGCGCATACACCGGTATAAAGGAGCACACCTACCCAGGTTGGTTCTACAATGAGGCAAACCAAAAAGATTTCTTTCTGCAGTAGAATAACATCAGTTTGACTTTTCACAGAAATATATAGTTTCAAGTCGTCAGCGAAAATAGAATAATAACTATAATTAATCAAGACGGGATTTAACACGATATTTAATATGTGATACAACATTGTGTACTCACATATTTTACTCGACGTTTCGAGAGTCCGCTCGTGACCACGGCTGCTGAAACGTAGCCGAAACGTCGAGTAAAATATGTGAGTACACAATGTTGTATCACAAAATAAATATCGTAAATAAAATCCCGTCTTGATTAATTATAATTAGGAGGGATTGTTTTTTAAATTTTCGAGAGTCCGCTCGTGACCATGGCTGCTGTAATGTAGCCGAAACGTCGAGTAAAATATGTGAGTACACAATGTTGTATCACAAAATAAATATCGTAAATAAAATCCCGTCTTGATTAATTATAATTAGGGGGGATTGTTTTTTTAATTTTCGAGAGTCCGCTCGTGACCATGGCTGCTGTAATGTAGCCGAAACGTCGAGTAAAATATGTGAGTACACAATGTTGTATCACAAAATAAATATCGTAAATTAAATTCCGTCTTGATTAATTAAAATTAGGGGGGATTATGTGTATTTCTTTCTTTCCATATAATCCGTAACGTGTAATTGTGTATTATATCTATTAACTACAAAGACCATTTTGGCCTTTGTTAAAATTAGATCCGGAAAATTATCATGCAAAACTTATGCTCTTATCTGGCTGGCCCATTCAGAAGGCTTTTTAATCTGCAGTTTAGCGCAAACAGACGGTAGAACGGGAGCATCCAGAAATAACTCGCTCCTAAATGCCAGACTTAGTTAATTAAACAATGCCAGTTTTAACTCCGCTTTAGATGTAACCGCAGAATGGACAACATTTCAAATTTTTAACATGTCCATATTGTTTTTTTATATGAAAGTAGACATAAAATGAACAGACCCATATTTTTACTTTTTTCAAAATTTGTCCATTTTCATGCATAAAATAATTATTGAAATTCTTTTTATTCTAAATAGACGTAAGCGCCAAATGACGTCATCGGACGGCTGAATACAGCGATATTCCTTTGCTTATCATTGTTTTAATAAAAAAAGGTACTTCTGTCAAAGGTAAATAATACTAGTGTCAACATTGTCAACGTCATTCATACATTCCACGTTGACAAGTTGTCTTTTTTTTTGACAGTTACATGTCATGAGTTTGGCATTACGTAAATTTAAAACTATAATGTGCTAAGCAAAGAAATATTTTACACTCTGCTGTCCGATGACGTCATCTTACGTTTTTTAGTTTTTAATTTTTTTCTCAGTAAATAAGCAATATAAAAAATGAATAAATATATATTCGAGCAGCGGAAAAGTAAACAAAGAATTGGTATTTTTTGTTTCAGAGCTTAGCAATTTTGAAATGTTGTCCATTGGTACGTGACTCGACTTTGGTACCCTAGCACGAACTTTTCAAATTATTTGTAGCGTATACGTATCCGATGGGTATTTTGGCATCAGCTATCTCTCCCAAGAGAGTGCGCCTTGGCAAATGAACGTGATCCATACGGTGCACATGCCCCAGCCAACGTAGTCTTTTCTGTTTTAACAGTGCAGTAATGCTGGGTAGCTGCGTTCGTAGCCGCTAAATTTACGTGTCGCAAATGCGGACGGAAAATTCACTCCCACATAGGACTATACAGCCACGAGCGCAGCTGTAATGTCACCACACCAAGCGATACTGCTTAAAACATCTGTTATCATACGGATAGCTATACTCTTATAACTGTAAAGTTGGTCGAATCCACCTTTATGTAGAAAGTAAATGTAATTGTGTATATACTATAGCATTACACTAGCACTAATATACCTAGGTATATTTCTAGAGACATAGATAAAGCTCAGAGCAACTCGTGCCCGGAAGGCTCCCGTCCACAGATTACTATCTCCCGTCACAGAATAATACTGAGTCAAGAAATAAAGATATTTTGTCTATGCATGGTATAGCCACACGCAAGAAGGTTGTATAACTTCGTGGCCACACGTCAAGTTACAACAATCTGTCAAAATTCCTCAATGGACATGAAGACAAAAAAAACAGTATTTTTTAAATGATTCATTAATAAGATCAGAAGGTACTTCATTGACATTAACAAGAGGGCGTTGTATATATTTTCCATAGACTTAGGATTTTTCCGTAGACTTTTTTCTATGTGAAAAAGTCAAAACAACTTTAGTTACTTTTGCCATGTGGCAAATAATCGTGAATGTCCAAAAAAAAGTTTAGGCAACTTTAAGTCACTGTCATTATTATTGTCTTGTCATTTTATGATCCACGATGCTATAGTATAAACTGAACTTAACTATACTGTAGAATTTTAATATAGTTGTTTCCAGAATTAAAAAAATAGGCATTCATGCACGTTATTCTGTCCTTTTTGTGTTATTATTAGTTTTTCAGAGGATGTGAGATATTCGCACAAGATTTTCGCTCACATATGGATACTTCGTGACCCTTGCCCTTCTACCCTCACTCAACAGTCAGGACATTGCCTCAGCCCCAATTACGCAACTAAGAGAGCCGAATACACATTGCGGAGGAAATTTCCAGTCTATGTTTGTTGTCTTATCTTGTGTACGTTGAAGTTTCTTGGCCAAAACTTAGGCTTAACGATGTTAGGTACTATAGTTGGTCCAAAATAATAGGTCACATTTGACACTTCGTCAAAATTCGACAACGTTACCTTGTAACAACGCGCATTGAATTTATCAATATTTTCATGTTAAAATGGCATAAATTTGGCTTAAGTTTATGAAATAAGTATTTTTTGCAATAAAAACAAAAAAAAAACACGAGTTACTTTCTGTGTTAAACTATTTATAAACTTATTAAAATTTACTTTTCTAGGGAATTGAACGTTGGTACAATGTTGTATCTGTTCACACATTTTCTGTTTAAGCTCTAGGGATGTCCCCAATTAATCGTACGAATACATTGTTTATTCGTGTTAGAATTTTGAACCAAAAATGAAAATTTACATTCCGATTAAAATAAAACGTATTATTCTCGTTTAGAAAATATGAATACATTAATAACTAGGTTAACAGAAAAACCATATTATATGGCAAACAATGCAATCTCTTTGATTTCGAAGAAAAAGAAATAACTGACCGCGGATCGATATCTAAGATCGGTACCTGCTATCCTCTTTCTTTTCAATGATTTTGATTTTTTTTTGTGATAGGCGGCAGAGGAGCAGACGGCCTAATGGTAAGCGATTGCCGCCGCCCATAGACATCCGCGACACCAGTGGAGTCACAAGTGCGCTGCCAACCTCTAAACCCCGCTATCCCCCTAATTGGGCCTCCGGTACCCTCACTCACGCAGCGAAACACAGGACAGTGCTGCTTCACCCCGGCGAGGCCGTGGTATCACTCCGGTCATGCCGAAGCGTGGCTTAGCGTGCTCCCAAATAAATGTACCAACTAATAACTTCTTTTCCATTATTGTTGTATTCCATTCACGTTTGTTTAAAGTTCCTACATATCGATCATTCACTTCAATCGAAGTTTTTAGTAGGTCGCCTCTCTATGGAGCTGAGGTTGAGAAACGTTCAAATGTGACCTGTTATTTTCTCAACTTGTGCTAAGCACACAAGCTGCCTTAACAATGCGACTATAGGTAATTAGTAGCTTGAAGTGTTAATATAGCTTTTAGGACCTTAGTTAATGTGCGCGAAATTGGAAATTTTAATTGGAATTTGATGGTCTGTCGCCGCCATCTTGCGCGAAAGCGCCACTTGCGGCGTGAAATAAAGCTAATCTACGATAAACCCAGATTTCAGTTACTTCCTCATCTTAGCGTTTAATTCCTGGTTACGTCCAAAGCAGTCGGGGTACGCTTGGACCACGATTCAGGGTTTGGGGAGTCTGGTAATTACAATGAAGGGACTGCCGTCTGACCTTCGCAACCCTTTAAAGGGTAGTCAGAAATAGGTACCTACAAATAAACAGATACTTATTATTTATTCGATATATGGTGATAACTGGCAGGTGATAAATAACGTGCCATTGAATATTGTATTGCTCTAAACGCATAAAGGTGACGGGTAGGACACACTAGCGACGTAATGAACAACTAAACCCATGGAACTAGAAGTCAGCGGAATGTGCCATCTTCGGAAAAAACGTCACAGAGTGTGAAAGAGATCCAAGCGGTCTTGACGCAGATTATATACGGGTGCGGTAGAGAAAGAACGTCGCCCAGCACGTCACCACGGTTTCGCGCAGATTTTCAAGTATGGCTTTCTATGAAAAGGCACAGTCTGTTTAGGGTACATGTCTATGACTAACCGGATATCTTTTTAACAATTACGAAGCTCCAGTCTCTCGGAAACCACTTATAAGATTTATTTAGTGCTGGTACTTAACATTTTGGTCTGCTCGTAACTCGAAATTTTGAATCCTCTAAAAACGGCCACTTATGGCGTTAATCCAAATTTCGAGCATAATAACATCAAAAAGTAGTGCAAAATTATTAAATAAAATTGTATAAATGCTTGCTTAGAAACTGGAACACCGACATTGTCTAAAATAGATCCTGTTTTACTAAACCGAAGTTAACCATTTAAATCGATTGGAGTCGCTATTGCGGGGCAGTAGCGTATCGTGAGGGAGTGGAGGGGGCATCACTCCAGAGGGGGGAGGTGTATGAAGAAAAGAGGGTGGAAACAACACCGTGTAGCGAACGATAACTTTTTAGAGGGGGTCGAAGAAGCTAAGCTAAGCGGTGGGCGGCAAAATCTAAGCTTCATCCTGGCGAAGCAGAAAAATGGGGCGATGAAATAGTCGGCCGACACCCACGCTACGCCACTGTTGCGGGGTACACGTCGCCTTAAGAGGATTTCGTTGATGCTTCACTATTAATTTCACTTCCCTCTTTGGTACACATCAGAACCACCCGGCCATATTTTCCCTCACTCCGGGACAGTTGTAACCCAAGTTTTATACGACACAAGTTTTACGATCCAAGTTCAACCTTCCGAATGAAGTACGAAAATAGAACTACTGGGAATCAGAAGGGTGGTAGAGGCGGTGTAGTACTTTCGAAATTTTCGCATTCGCATGTTTGTTTACATTTCGTATTATAATTTGGCCAGGCTTTATAATTTGAATTTGCAAAATAAATTTTCGATAACTTTGTTGGCGCAATGTCTATGTTGTTGTGATTAAGCGTGGAAAGCTGCTATGTGGGGAAAAGATCTTTTCCAAATTGACTCGGATCTATGTGTGCAAGAAGACCACTAGTAGGTACTTACTCATAGTTCAGGTTGTCTTGCTACTTCGAACCTACGTAAGTATACGCTCCTGGTCCACGGACAGTATAAATACATTATCGACATTTTAAATGCGCTTCTAATCAGTGACCATCTTAAAAACGACGTTTAAGATAAGAAGATAGGATAAGAAACCATTTATTGACCACAACACATTACACATAGAACAAAACAGAGAAAATAAGGTACAGAGACAAAGAGTTGCGGCCAACAAGGCTCAGCCTCAGCATATGCTGCAACTGCCGCACACAGCAGCTGCAGCGCTGGTTTTCAGGCTGGACCTTGGGTGCATTTGCATTAAAAAAAAAAATATTAAAGATTGACATGCAATAAATACAAGTAAAAAGAAAATGAAAAATTAAATATAAAAAACTAAGAAATAATAACACAGAGATAAATAATCAATTTTAAAACATTAAAATTATATTTAAAAAAAAATACACAAAAAAACAACAAAACAAAACAACAAAAAAAATGACACTCGCGGGGTCAAACCAATATAGGTACAATATATATTTTTTTATGTTATAGGTAGGCAGACGAACAGACGGATCACCTGATGGTAAGCAATTGCTGCCGCCCATGGACACCCACGACACCAGTGGAGGCACAAGTGTGCTGCCAACCTTTAAACCCCCTTTCCCCCGGATTGGGCCTCCCGTAACCTCACTCACGCATCACTCACTCATCTTAATCTTGATAAACAAAAAGTGACCCTTTTTATGTCGGAAAATTGACAAATATATAACGAACATATCTTCCGCTTAGGGTAGGATGTATTAATAATACTTAAGGTGATGGGTAGGGTCAACTAGCGACGCCAATTGATTTTAATTGTTAGCAACTAAACCGGATATCATCAATAACATTATAACAATTTCGGAAAACACTTATCATCATCATCATCGTCAGCCCATTTAAGTCCCCACTGCTGGGGCACGGGCCTCCCTCAATCACATGAGGGGTAATTGCCATACTCACCACGCTTGGCAGACGGGTTGGCGAGGGTTTTGATATAAATGCAGAGTTTTCCTTCTCTGGGTGCTGATGATCATGCCAGCAGCTTTACCTTAGTCGCCTTTTACGACACCTCGGTAAGAAAGAGGGCGGCCTATTCTACTCTGCCGGGGACCACACGGCGTAGAAACATTTCTCTACAATCCATGTCTTAAGTAAAATGTTGAATTTTGAAAGTGTAGCAAATTTTTTATAATTTTTTACGCACATGATGAAGGTATTATTAGATGCAAGAGTTAATTTACATCTAGGTTTTCTGAATTTATTTTTATACATCGAACAAAGATTACGTGTGGTTACTTCACAATTTTGTTCAAATTGGTTTCTGTGCTGATAACAAATTGACACATCAAAAATGTATAGACAGGGCAAAGTAAGTAAATTATAGTATCTAAAAAAATGACGACACGAATCAGTTTGCTGAAGGCCAAATATTGCGCGGATACATTTTTTTTTGTAGGATAAATACCCTATCTTTATGAACAGAATTCCCCCATATCATGATCATAATCATGATATGGGGGAATTCTGTTCATGATCATGATGATAAGTTTAAGATAAGAGATTTCTTATCTTAAACAAGAGCTTACGTAACCATTGTAAGCGGTAAGATCAGCCTCTTTTGAAACAATTTGTCTGGTGCGATAGAGGGCAAATACAAATTTATTTAACTTAGAACATAATTCACTGATATGTTGTTTCCAATCGCAGTAGCAATCCAAAGTAATACCCAAGAATCAGGAGATTAAGAGTAACCTACATGTAATCTATTATAATGCAGTAAAATGATTGCAATGGATTATTGAATGATCTAATTCTCATGGTCATTTACACCACCGAAACGGTCTTACACATGTTTTAAGTTTATTTTCTTATTCAGCGTTCCCTCCTTAATTCCAAGATTGTTTGGACATTCGGATGAGAAACGGCTTTTCCGTTTATCTTGAACGTAAAGTGAAGTTCACGCTATTTTTGGATACAATTTAGTGTAAAATTCTGTTTGTAAATTTACATTGGTACTTACTGCGAAATCTCAAACAGACTTTCCGGAATCTATACATTAAGGCAACGGGTACGATACCCCTAACTAGCGACGGCAATCGATTTAAATTGTTAGCTACTAAACCGGATCTATTAAACTGTATTTAAGAACTCCAGTCTCTAAGCAAACGCTCAAATTATTTATTTAATAATTATGCACTACTTTTTAACATGTCTTTGCAATCTAAATTTGGATTACGTAACGCCATAAGTGGCGGTTTTGACGGTAATTCAAATTTAGAGTACAACCCCTTATTACAAATCGCAAACTAAGGATAGACCCGGAACAAAATTCGTGCCAGCTCCTTTCAACATTGCGTGTTAGAACGGGATGACATGAGCTTTAGTAGGGTAGTAAATTTAGATCGCAATTTATAATAATATAGCCAAGAGTTACGTATAAGTATTAAATAAAAAGTATAAGTTCTTTCCGAGAGGCAGAAGCCTCGAAATTGTTAAAAAGATATCTCGTTTAGTTGCCAACAATTTAAATCATTTGGCGTCGTTAGTGTGCCCTACCCGTTACTAAAATGGCCGATAGTTTATTGAATAATACAAACTATTATAATGTTATTGAATGAAATCTTTCGGGAATTGAAAAGTAAAGTGGTTCTTAGATTGTATTGATTGATTTACGATTTATTACACAATGGAATATTCTACATAATCCTACCTTTATAATAGGCAAATGTTTGACCTTGGTTTGCATTATACGAAGTGCATTTAAGATGAAGGGTACACTCCACTAGGGACGCCAATCGATATTTATTGTTAGCAACTAAACCAGATATCTTTTTAACAATTTCTAGGCTACGATCTCTCGGAACTTATACTATTTATTTAATACTTATATATTGAGTCTGTATTGCACTCGAAATTGGGATTAACGCCCATAAGTGGCCGTTTTTGGCGGTAATTCAAATTTCGAGTACAAAAGCAGACCCAAAAGTAAAGTATAAGTATTAAATAAATAGTATAAGAGTTTAGCCGTGTGGTCCCCGGCAGAGTAGAATAGGCCGCCCTCACTCTTACCGAGGTGTCGTAAAAGGCGACTAAGGTAAAGCTGCTGGCATGATCATCAGCACCCAGAGAAGGAAAACTCTGCATTTATATCAAAACCCTCGCCAACCCGTCTGCCAAGCGTGGTGAGTATGGCAATTACCCCTCATGTGATTGAGGGAGGCCCGTGCCCCAGCAGTGGGGACTTAAATGGGCTGACGATGACGATGACGATGACGATGATGATGTAACCTTTGTTCTTACACAATAAATACTTACTTACTTACTTACTCATCTTGCCAGTTGCGGCTAAAGCTGTCGCTCTGGAGCCCGGGGTACGAGTACGCTTGGACCATGATTCTTGATTTGGGGAGTCTGGTAATTACAATGAAGCGACATTCTTCTGACCTTTGCAACCCTTTAAGGTGACGGGTAGGGCACACTAGCGACGCCAATCGATTTTAATTTTTAGCTTTTAAATCGGATCTATTTAAAACAATTTCGGGGTCACAACCTCTCGGCAAACACTTATACAGTTTATTAAATAACCATGCACCAATATTGGGTCCGTTTTTGTACGCGAAAAATTGATTCACGCCAAAAGTGGCCGCTTTAAAATAGGTCCGGTTTAGTAGCTAAAAATTTAAATCGATTAGCGTCGCTAGTGTGCCCTATCCGTCACCTTAACAGGAGAACCAGACCAACTGAATCATAGTTTTACGTTTCAGAAACTATCCGAAACGTGCAGGTTTCCTCACGTTTTCCTACACCGCCGAGCTAATGGTAGAAATAGATTAGATTACATGTAGGTACCTATAAGTACCTTACTAAAGCAAAAGTCTGTCAATATTTTTCTAAAGGATACATTCTATTTTTTTTTATTGAGTCTTTTGATATGAGTTGATTGGTTACCTTCCAAAGAATTAGTATTTTCTAAATAGGTATACGTTAATATAAATCACGTATTATAAATTTTGTATTTTCATACGTCACACGCATCGACCTAAAAATAGGTCCTACCTACCTATTTCCCAGTTACCTATTAAAAGTTAACAAAGAAGTGAAAACCAGACATTGGGTTAGATACTGAAATCAATCTTTCCTCAAATTATTGTAGACCTATAGTTTTTTAAATTTTCGCGTTGCATTATAACTATAATTAATCAATACGGGAATTAATACGAAATTTATTATGTGATACATCATTGTGTACTCACATATTTTACTCGACGTTTCGGCTACATTACAGCAGACGTGGTCACGACATACGGACTGATGAGTGACCGTAGGCCTCGCCTAAGTCAAAAGAGGCGGGCGTCGTTGGGTTTTTTAGTGGGTATACCTCTGGGTCACCTGCCCAGAGGTATACCCACACACCCCGCCAGGTTCCCCGACCTGACGGGACGGTGCGCAAAGCATTTTCCCTTCGAGACCAAAAACAAAAAAAAGACGTGGTCACGAGCGGACTATGTACACGCTATGTGAGCGGATATGTGAGTACACAATGTTGTATCACCGTGTTAAATCCCGTCTTGATTAATTATAGTTATTGTAGACCTGTTTGTAAGATAGTTATCCAAGGTATGGCTATGTGTACAAACAATAAGCAGGAACAGCTTCGTAAAAATATATACAGGTAAGTACTTACCTGCCTGCACATATTTTTACGATGTGTTCCAGCTTCAAAGGGTTGATATTTTACGCGAACTCGGGAATTTAAACAGAGTTCTAAAAAACAGACTGCCGATCATGCCTATAAAATTAATGCTATTACAAACAAAAACAAACCGTGGAGTACTAGGAACATCTTACCTTAAACTGTATTGAACAACAGATGTTTAACATTAGCGAAAAGTGCGAAACATCAGTAACAGTTCAACCTTCGCTGAGAATAGACACTGGCTTGTGAACAAAAAAGTTAGAAAAATGGATAAAGAAAACAAAATGGAACGGTTAAAAAACCGCCTCATAAAAATCCAAGGGAAAATTCAAGATCGCATGGAGGATATACAAGATCAAGTTACGAATAAGTACGAAAGTTCAAAGTTTTCTAAATTCATTTCACATTTGTCTGAAGATCGGAGTTCTTACGAAGGCGAATCGAATGAGGTGAACACGGATGGTGATACTACATCGATAGATTCCGGAAAAACAAGAGAGGATTTTATCCAAATTAGAGGTGTTCCTCATAGAAGAAATAGTTGCATACCGTCAGTTGTTATCGATGAAGCCATTGACATAGACAATTCTAAGAGTGTGTGTGAGAATTTCTTGCAAATCGAGAAGAATGCATTAGACAAAAGAAAGAGTCTTTCGGCTTATAATTTGGCGTTTGATGATGGAAACGACAGCTCAAGTGAATCATGTATTTCCTGTTTATCATGTGATGACAGGTATGTATATTTGTCTTTATCATATAAAGTCGTTATTGATGTTCCAAAATAATGTCAACTTTATCTACTAACTCCTTAACATTTGAAGACTTTTAGAAATCAACGCATGCTTATGAATATATAATGAAAACGATACAATAATTTCAACTAGGAAATAATTTGTTATATTTGGCACAATATTTCCTTTTATGTAGGTAAATTTTATTATGAATGTTATCATTGCAAGTTATTTTGAACAACAAAATATTATTACAAGGATAAATATATTATGTAAAGTACTTTGATAGGTACATCATCAGCAAAATATTTAACTTGCAAAGTAAATCGGATTACCAAGCTTAAACAAAACTTTTCTTGAGAGGCTTAAATAAATTGTTTACTTGTATTTCAATTAGCAATAATAAATACGCAAAATACGCTAAGGGTGGTTAGATGTGCTTAGTAGTATTTACTTTATGTGTATCAGTCGCAGCCATCTGGTTAAATTAGCCATTCAATTAGACGGCTAGGGAGTTTCTTAAACGCTGGCATCTTATAGGTTGCCTAGACCGATATTAATTGGATGATGGGGGCGACCAACGTTCAGTCATCTGGTTAAGGTGACGGGTAGTGCACACTAGCGACGCCAATCGATTTTAATTTTTAGCTACTAAACCGGATCTATTTTAAACAGTTTTGGGGTTACAACCTCTCGGCAAACACTTGTACTATTTATGAAATAAACATACGAAAATGTTGGGTCCAACGCATACGCGAAAAATAGATTCAAGCTAAAAGCGGCCACTTTTGGCATGAATAAATTTTTCGCGTACAAAAACGGACCCAACATTTGTGCATGGTTATTTAATAAATAGTATAAGTGTTTGCCGAGAGGTTGTAGCCACGATATTGTTTAAAATAGATCCGGTTTAGTAGCTACAAAACAAAATCGATTGGCGTCGCTAGTGTGCCCACCCGTCACCTTAAACGTTGCGTGACATGGCTAGATGTCCTTCAGTCATTTGACGAACGCTCTAGGCGTCGTATTGGATGGCTAATTAACCAGATGGCTGCGACATATCTACTCCCATATTTTAACCTCAACATTTCCAGTAATCAAGTTAACTTTTTCATTACATCAATAGCGTCTTTGTTCAGCCAATCCTCTTACTTCTTAGGTACTGTCGACGCCTTTTCATCATTGTCGAGCCCGTTTAATCAGCTTTAACACATGGAGCCTAATATTCTCGGGCTCGTGATATTTTGAAAACATGGCGGATATCACCTGAAAACCATACAAAAAAACTGTGTTTTAGTGATATATGTCGTATGAAAATAAATGTCACGAGCACGAGAATTGGGCTCCAGCTCCGCAGTATTATCGGGAACTTTTTGGTTAAATATATTTTAGGAAAGATGAGATAGATTTTTTCTTTATTTAGTTTTTATATGTAAGATACCTAGATACGCTGTGTCAGCTTTTGAATAAGTTTTATTTACACTCAAAGTAAAACATTCCTAGTTATTACAAATCGCGAACTGAGGATAGTCCCGGATCAAGATTCGCGCCAGCCCCTTTTAATATTGCGTGTTGGAAGGGGATAGCATGAGATTTAGTACGGTACTAACCTAAGATCGCGATTTATGATAAGGTGGTCCCAGTTTAGGCATTTGTAGTGCAAGTGTAGGTAAATAAACTATTACTAATGAGCTGCCTATATCTGGCTTTAAAGTGAAATAGGGCAAGGCTTTTTTTGCCGATTTTTTTTTTAGACTTTTATCAAAATGTGTTACTTACTTATTAGTATCGATACGTTGTTTATTTTCTTTTATTTTTTCGTTTTAGACCCACAGAGCCTCGACCACGGGCCGGCAGCTTACCCCCTAGCGCCCTGGACCTCCCATCTGCTCCAGCTCATTTCAACACCTGTACAGATATCATAGAAAAGATTGGCAACAGGTTCCCAGCACTGAAGAATAGGGGGGACAGGATACATAGGGTATAAGTCTGTTGACTGAATACTTAAATGTTGTGTGTAACTAAAGAAAAAAAACAAAGCAAATATAAAAAGGCAGTGAATGGATTGGTGTACTAACATTTCGATTGCATGCTCGTTTTCTTAATATCGTCGCGGTGGTTAATTTTATTGTTAAAAATATTAATTTCACTAGAATAAGAACGCATTTATTCAGTGTTACAAAACATACAAAAGTCGGTACAATCAAGTATCAAAAATGGTACAAACAGGTAATATATTGACAATATTAAGAGTAGGTAACACTAAAAAGGTCTCCTCTCCTTGACTATTTCAAGATGCCTGGCGGACACCTCGACTCTGGTCTTCCGAGGGTACCAGCAGAAGTACCGGTTGCTACTGCGTGCGTTAACGCCGTCCACAAGTTCCATTATTTGGATTGATTACATAAATATAAATACGATAGGTATAACATAATTACATAAATGAATGCAAAATTATAACTAAGTTTTCTATTCAAATTGTGTAATATATTTATTAAAGTCAGGAGTCACCCTCAGGAATGTGTAAGTTTCAGAGTAGATGATTGGTGTAAATTTTCTGGCGCATTTATTTATTTCTTTTGTACTAAAATAAAACTTATAACTTTACTAACCCTTGATGTATGATTCACTGTTTATTTTAATGATTTATGACATCTTACCCTCATTAAGGTTGTGTTTTCGTATAAACAACAAACTGCTCACTTCGTTGTAGGACATTCGTTCTACTTTTTACCAATAGATGGCGCTAGGTGTCGATTATATCTGTCTATTCAGACCAATTTCGTAGTATCTTCTGTTAGACCTGGCAATAACATATCTTTCAAAATATTGGAACATTTGCATCTGGATCAGTGCAGAGATGCGGAACAGTGAAACGCTTCAATTGGAACATCGACTCTCAGATGGATCCGTGATTTATTCCGCTCACTCAGATCATCCAGCTTATTCGGATCATTCGACTCAGCGGATCATTCAGCTCATTCGGATCATTCGGTTCACTCGGACTCGAGATCCATTTGAGTCGAATGATACATTCGGAGGGAACATTAGAGATTCAGAACAGTGTATAATTTTACTGAGTCGGATCACTGAGTCGTTTCCGTAAAGAGTTACACACGTGTATCTTCTAGTTCATCATCATCATCAGCCCATTTAAGTCCCCACTGCTGGGGCACGGGCCTCCCTCAATTACATGAGGGGTAATTGCCATACTCACCACGCTTGGCAGACGGGTTGGCGAGGGTTTTGATATAAATGCAGAGTTTTCCTTCTCTGGGTGCTGATGATCATGCCAGCAGCTTTACCTTAGTCGCCTTTTACAACACCTCGGTAAGAGTGAGGGTGGCCTATTCTACTCTGCCGGGGACCACACGGCTATCTTCTAGTTAGTTTGTGCCAATATCACTGCGATCAGTTTGATGATCTATTGTGATCACTCCTGTGCTACATTATCAGTCCCGTCCCGTCAACCGTTCACTTTTCATGTTGAATATTTTTTTTAATTTCACCTCCTTATTTCCAGTACCTGATGAAGAACACTCGCCTCAGCGACGTGAACAAACGTCTGAAGGCGCAGATCTGGAGCTCGGTGGTGACCATCGTGCTGGTGGAAGCCAAGAATCTGCCTGCCATGGACGTGGATACGAGGTCTAGCGACCCTTACTGTAAGTTTAGGTGAGTGGGAAAAATTTATAACAATTACCTCTAAGTACCTTTATTCTGAAATTCAAAATGAATGCCAATACGTTACTGTCTTCTTCGGGTTTCGGGGTAAACCCATTACCTAAGCCTGCATCTCGCGCCTTTCTGGGCGCGGTGTTTTCGCTCCTCTGGGAGAGGAGGCCTCCTGACACTGCGCTGTTGGGGCGGTCTTCGACCCCTGTGGGGCCTGCCAGCGGCCCTAGTAGCGCTAGTCTGTCTGGGAGTGGGGAAAGGGGTGGTCTCTGTTATCAGTCAGTCTCGAGGGAGATGTTGTAAATCTCCCTCAGTTAGGGGGGTCCTTAGGCGGATGCGGGGGTGTAGGGGCCTGAGGTGGGGCATATCAAATGCGCCGTTGTCGCCATCTAGTCTTAAGACAATTTATTTGCGTCAAATTCGTTTGTATGGCGATGGCCAGTCCTTTATATAAATTAGTCCATGGCATTACACAGCGCGCTCGTGAATTCATTTTCAGAGTAGGCCCCCAGGTGTTTCAGATGGTCTCGTATGTTAAGTTTGGCGACATTTTTATTTTGTTTGTTTGGGATTGTATTTATCATTACTTATGAACCCATCATTTTTTTGTTCAACAGGTTAGGTAATGAAAAATATAAAAGTAAAGTGGTTTGGAAATCACTTCACCCGTCCTGGCTAGAACAATTTGATCTGCATTTATACGACGACCAGGAGCAAATATTGGAAGTAACCGTTTGGGATAAAGATAAGCAAACGAAGGATGACTATATAGGAAGGTAAGAAATTAAATTACTACGTAAATTGTGTATTCGTTGGTGTATTCAAAGTCCGCGCCACCACGAATCAAGTCCCGTGAAAAGCGCGCGGAACTAAAATTAGGGATTCCTTGTGATAATGTACTTAAAGCCCAAATTGGAATGTTGATGGCGACCAAAGCGCACTTTTCATGAGATTTCTGTGGTGGCGCGAACTCTAACCTACAAATTTTAATTTTACTTTTTTATTGAATAATAACACTTTTAAAAGTTCACGGCAATGACTCCATGTTTTTGAGCAAATTTTTGATAGCTTAAGTGTTGCTAGTTTAGATAATCCAAGATTTCCCATTAATATGGGAGAAGTTAAGGTTTTTTTACTAACTTACTTATATATAAATTTATTTGACTGTTTGCTCCTTTTTAGAAAGATAATATCTAATAATAATAATTTTAGAATGATAATATCTAAATTCATTTGTAATAACAAATACTTTGTGATGTTACTTATAGCTGAAATGATTAATTTCGTTTCAGGTGTACAATAGATCTATCAAAATTAGAAAGAGAAAAGACTCATAACATTTGGCAGGATTTAGAAGATGGAAACGGCCAAATATTTCTTCTATTAACTATAAGTGGAACCACTCAATCAGAAACTATTACAGATTTAGCTAGTTATAGGGAAAACCCGAGGGATATAGAAATTATTGAAAAAAGATATGTGAGTATTACTGATGCGTTGGTTTTTTTAATATAAAACGTAATTTCATTTTTATATCCCTCTTTTGATCCTGATATCCGTAACACAGGTGCTTAAGCTACCTGTCTCGGTGTCAGATCAATGTATGTGATGTTATGATTTTTTTTATCGGAAACATAATGTAATCGATTTACTTTTTGTTAAGGCGTGGTACCACCTGAATGAAAATTCTAGTGGAGTTGGTTGGCTGTGTGTGAAAGTATATGGTGCTAAAGGTCTAGCGGCCGCGGATTTAGGTGGCAAGTCTGATCCTTTTTGTGTGGTAGAACTTGGAAACGCAAGGTTACAAACACATACGGAATACAAAACTCTAACACCTAATTGGATGAAGATTTTTACGTTGTAAGTGCATGTGACTACTTTTCCAATGCATTGATATATTGATCTCTGATAGTTTTCAAGTTTTGGTTTTAGTACTTATACACATTTTTATCTTTAATTTCAGCACAGTAAAGGATATAAGTTCAGTATTAGAATTAACAGTCTACGATGAGGATCACGATCATAAGGTGGAGTTTCTTGGCAAGTTAGGCAGGTACCACTACTAAGTATACGAAATAATGAGAAACGATGGTATGCGCTGAAAGACAAGAAAATGAGAGCCCGGGCAAAAGGGAATTACCCGCAGATACAGCTGGAAATGACTGTTATTTGGAACCCGGTAAGTGATAAATAATTAACAATAATGCCAAATAAAACTATATAATATAATGCATAACAATCATATTTATTGATTATTCAAAAGATCGCGTGAGTACCTACATAATTATAATCAAGCGACTGCTGACATACCTTCACAACCCTTAAACTAACATACCTACAACCTAGGAACTTTCGTTTGGAAGGCACACAATCTCTGAACTCCCATAAATCATAGATCATTTTAAGAATTCGTGGTCCATCATTATCATTTAGGTGCTTATATTATTAAATTGTACATTAATTAACAATACAATTCAGCTATATATTTTTGATCTGATTCTAGTTAAAAGGAGCAATAAGAGCAGTAAATCCAAAGGAACCAAAATATATGCACCAAGAGGCTAAATTCAAAAGACAACTGTTTATAAGAAATGTCATGCGATTAAAAGCAATTATCATGTGGTTTATAGAAGTTGGAAAAATTTTACAGTAAGAAATACATTATTTATAAATAAAATATATATAATTATTGTTTTCCTTAGTTAGTAGGTATTTGATAGATAGTGAACGATGTCGTGTTGTTACATAGTTTGTTGAGTTACAAATATAAAGTAAAAAGTTATGAACTACTAAAATTAACTAACTATGTTAGGTAACATTACGATCTTTAAGTAGAAAGAAGTAGATATATTTGCACTCATTGTTATCTAAATAAGAATATTAATCAACTTCTTTAAACTTGCAGAGATTGTTTCGAATGGGAGTCGAGAATAAGATCATTTTTTGGTCTCTTGGTGTGGCTTGCATTCTGCTATTATTACGAAATGTGGATGTTACCATTCTTAATACTAGTTTTCTTTACTAGAAATTGGCTCATATACAGACTCACCGGTAAGATAACTTCTATTATTTTTTAATTATTGTTTTATAATTATGAAAGTATTGACTAATCCTCACCGCCACTGTGTTAAACTAGATTCAATATCAGCAAATACTTTCTATTTATAATTCAGTGTCAATAAGGGTTGTCTTATTTACCTATTTTTAATTTCTTATAGTTCGATATAGACCCAACCGCCGAAAGTCCCTAAGTAGTATGTGGACCTATATATCATTATTTCGTAGTAAGTCAGTGATTATTACAGAGATTATTGTACATGTTGTGGGTTTTTGTCTATATTGGCATCTTATTAACACTGTAATGTTTTGCTAATGCTAGATTGCTCTAATATTACAAATATGTATAGAAATAATAACTATGGAGTGATTTAAATTCATTACTATATAAAAGTATTTTCTTTCTAAAGAAAAAATACAATAATATTATCAAAATTAAATGTTAACACTGCATGTTTTGGGTATTTGAAAAATTTATTGGATGTTTTTTTTAATTAATAATACTGACCTACCTTAGATAAGGATATATAAACTTACTTTTGTACTGTTTTTAGGTCGCATGATTAAAACTCGACACATTCTACTTGTTTTCTTTACAATGTCACATCATTGTATTCGTAAAAGACATCCATCTTCCTTTTCGGTCCAAGTGCCGGCCACTATTTTTTTTTTTGCAAGTTTTCTATAGTACTTGTCCCCTTGAGTATTTATTACTATGGCACCAAAGAAGGTCATTATCCTTCGTTTTATTTGAGTTCAAAAATAAACATTTTTATAAATTTTCAGTGAAATTGACTAACAAAAAAAAATGTTTCGCTAAATTCTGACATTTTAACAACAGTCGGACAAGCCCATTTTGTTTTTAACGGGCGGCTATGCAGGTCTTATTCAGACCAGTATCACTGCGACCAGTTTGATCTATTGTGATCGCCACTGTGCTACATATCAGTCCCAAACCCTACACTTTTCAGAAAGTGTATTAGTTGTTTGGAACTGAGATCCCTAGCTTCATTGAATCTCAAAAAGTGCTTTCCCAGATGTAAGCTACGTTTACGCATCAGATGGTCCGCATTCAGTGATTATGTGTATAGGGGTTTCATCCGCCTCGTTACACATTCTGCAGTTTCTAGTGTCGCTCAAACCTATAGTGGCCATGTGCTTATTGAGGCAACAGTGACCGGTTAAAGCTCTTACTAGGATGCGCATGTTGCTTCCTACTTAACCCAAGAAGCGCAGCGGAGGATCTGCGGTCAAAGGGCATTTATAAGTAGCTTGGAATGGGTTAATCCCGGCAATTTGAGCCATGATTCGCGTGATTTGTGTGTATAGATTCTTTCCAGTGTCAGACGGGCAAGACTTTTGGGTATGCCGCAGTAAGGGTTCTGGGCCGTACCATGTACCCTCGGATCCTGCCGCGAGTTCATCAGCAATCTCGTTGCCTCCAATCCCCGCGTGACCTGGAACCTACCTAAGTGTTACTCTGTTACATTGACCTAGAATGTTTCGTCTAGTCATACAGTTTTCTACTACTTTGGATGTTGTAGAATACGCCCTAAGTGCTAGCAGAGCCGTATGACTGTCAGAGTTTGTGTATATAGTTTCGTTCAAATATTTCCTTTGCAGACTGGTTACCGCACACTCGATTATGGCGTATACCTCCGCTTGGAAAATGAATGCAAGCTTGCCCATGTTCTGATAAACCTTGATTTTGGGTGTCTCTGCTTATATGCCGAAGCCTACGTTGGGTCCCATTTTAGACCCATCAGTATTGGTATACTGTACAGGCGTATACCTTGTGAAATAGACAGTATAATCTGGTGATTATACTGTCTATTTCACAAGGTATACGCCTGTTCATCCAGTCATCTCTAGATGGTATTTCCACAACATATAAGGGACAGGCCCTAATAGAATACAGCAAAAAAAAATTTACCGGCTAATATTTGGACCAAAAATATGATGCAAATCCGAGGGATCTCCTTTATTACGAACGACGACTTGTGAAGTATCTACACACTCTTTCTTTGCACTTTTTTATAGATGTCATTTTTATTTAAGGAGGCAATCCATTACTGATGCCAGTAGATGATGAAGATTTACTAGCGGAAGAGGATGACGAAGACGAGGGTGACAAGGTTGTATCTGTTTAAGCCTCTTTTTATTATTATCAATAAGTAAAACTTATATCATTTTAAGCTAAAATCATTTTGCATGTTATACAGGAAGAAAAGAAATCTTTGAAGGAAAGATTACAAGCAATTCAAGAAGTGACACAAACAGTTCAAAATGCTATCGGTTACGTGGCATCGTTGGGAGAAGCAGTTAAAAAGTAAGATCCTACTTAGGTGTAACATTACTGTGAAATTCAGTCCATACACATTACAGTACATTTTTTAGTGTTTTTTTTATATTTTCAGTAACATTCATAATATTTTGTTTCAGTTTAATGAATTTCACGGTGCCATATCTCAGTTATATAGCGATAATTATGTTATTTGGAGCAATGTCTGTCCTTTACGTGATTCCATTAAGATACCTTTTAATGGCCTGGGGTAAGATTACAAGTATTATAATTATTTCATCATTTATTTAAACTAAATCTGGGATGTTAAAAATTTGCGATCTCTCGATTTCGCGGATGTTCATTGACGACATTGATTACTTTCCAACAGGTGACTCGCTTGCTCGTTTGTCGCCTCTAGCAATATAAAAAAAATGTTTATGATTCACTTTAATTACAGGAGTAAATAAATTTACGAGAAAGATTTTAAGACCACACACAATACCTAACAACGAAGTTCTAGATTTACTTTCAAGGGTTCCAGATGATGAAATACTGGTGCGTGTTTTATCTAATGTTAAATCGTGATATTTCTGTAACCAGTAGTATTAGTTACATATAGTAGATGGTTTGTAAAACATATTGTAAATTACAAGTTAGGTTAAAAAAAAGTTTAATCATTTATTAGCTCCCAGTTCTGGTAACTCTTCGTCTAACATAAATAAAAGTAACATTTTTGAATTTTCAGCTGGACTGCAGGGAATTAAAACCACACCCGACAAGCGACCACCGGCGTGATGCAAGAAAAAAACATAAAGCATTGTAACAAAACTCAATATCGGTCCGACAAAGGATCAAAAATTATATTTCGAAGATTATTAATACCAAATGTAGCGATGAATAGTACGACCATCATTATTTTATATTAATTAGCACATCTATACTATGACTAAACAATGGTTTGTTACCTCATGTTACACATGTCTTTCAATTAAGCTTTATGCCAATCTGTACGCTAAAATTTTTATGCCAATATTAGACGCGAAGCTACTGGGTTTAAAAAAGTTGCGAAATGATCACTTTTCTTATTAATTTTTCTATTTATTTCAACTGACAAGGAAAGTTTTGTGATGAGCCGTAAGGAGTCTTCCACCCTACATATTAGGAAAGTTAGATGAAAAAATGGGATTACATCACATGAAAATAATTGAAAAAGCCTCAGTTTTTTTAAATATATGTTTACCCCATAGAGTAAGATAATAATAGTCCGGGTTTACCCCTGATTAAATTTATACTGCGAAATAATAATATTAATCTTTATTTGATTGATATACATTTTAAGGGTAGTGTAATGGATGTAAGTAATATGAGTATTTTTTGTACATATTTAAATTTAAGATTGATTTAAATACCTATATGGAAATAAAAATTTGTCGACACATCTTAGAAAGTGGTATTGACCTGTGATTTGCAAGATTAGTTTATCGCAATCTTAGATAAGTATTAATATGGAAAGATGCGATACCAATCAAGGATTTTGAACTATTCAATAAATGCAGACCATACTAAAAACTATTATGATTTCATGATACCTACTTAGATAGATAATAATCCAGGATGAAAAATAACATTGGGTCCTGGAGGCAAACTACCGTAAATCCTTAAGTTAGCAGGTATTTCTAAAAATAAAAACATGTGAAAAGACATGTTTTTATTATTTAAAATTAATAAAACTGCATTCAAAGATTTTCAAAATTCGCTTAATATTGCCGTAGAGTCGAACCAAAAAACATCTCTAAGAAAAATATCTAATAAAATTTTATTAAGAAACCTTCGGTCAAAAACTCGTAAAAAACAAGGAATGTCTTCGTCTTTTTACAACGTGCTAACTTAAGGATTTAGAATTCCCTCCAGAGCCCAATGTATTTTTTCAATCTGTATATAAAAACTCTCATGACTGCGCTTCCATCGATTATGTTAGGATTCATATTACATTGAACGTTAGTTTGAATAAATACCCCAAAATGGCAAAGCTTTTCCATTTTGGATGGTCTGCATTATGATCAAGCATGTATTCAACCTACATCATTTATGCCCAAAACCTGTTTCGTCAATAAAAGTGAGCGTTCAGTAGTTCTTAAAGTGGTGGAAATTGCATTTAAGTCCCAATTTGTATAGATACCCATAAACAATTAAAACATTTAGATAGGATTTTTAATAATGGAATTTTTGTATTGAATGTAAATTTTTTGTTAAGTTTAATAGTTATTGTAATGTTTTACTGTTTCGTTTTAAATAATAATAACATCATTGTTAAATTAGATTTAAAATAGTTCGTTTGTAAACACATCTACAATCAAATATTAAGATACACCAATAGAATAAGACTGAGACCAATCTCATTAATACCTATCATTTTATTAAAACCATGATAATGACCTAGATAGGAAAAATGTTTATACCTTTGAAATTTAAATCATAGAATTAGAACAAATGAATCAAATTTAAATATATTTGTGGGCTGTTTTATCGAACCACTTTAACTACCTACCATTCATTATGCTATGATACTAATAGAAAAGATTATTTAAATATTCGCATTGCACAAAGCTTTTCTATGTCTAAATGTTTTATCTGTACACTATTACCTATTTACTATCAAGCACATCGAGATCTGAACACCCGAGTTTATAAATCCGTTTACTTACCTAGATTACTTCTTCGAGTTCAAGAAATACCATTCCTGATAAGTAAATTACCCACGAACAGTCAGCATCAAATGATCTTAGAGTTGACACAGACAAAAATATCTGAGCATTTAACAAAAACACTTTTAGCTCAATACCGGTGAACATTGAAAGAAATGGGGTGTGCCTTGTGTCTCATAAACAGAAAACTACTGTGGCAGATACCGGTGAACTTACATAAAGTTTGTATTTTTTCAAATGCTCAGATATTTTTCGTAGGTTTGATGCTGACTGTTCTTACTTTCTTATTATTTTATTTAAATCTAACATTAAAATTATATACATTCTATAATATTTAGTTAAATGTATATTTTTTATTATTTTTAAAATCTCTTACTTTTTGGCCAACCACGCCATATTATCTCAAAATATTATCTTCACATCATTTACAATAATAATATAACTTTTCTTCAATCATAGTTTTAAGCATTTTAGACTAGTCAATTGCTTCGTCTTCAACTAGGTTCCTGAGGTATTTTCGTAGAAAGTAAGTGGATTACTTTCATTTACACGCACAGCATTAGGAGTGATATTTATAATGTATGTTGCACATGAAATGGATTAATTAATGAATATAAATATAATATTAAATGCCGCATAAAATGTGATACTCGTAGAATATTATATTGGTAAATTTAATAATAGTAGGAAGTGTAAATAAAATACCATTTATTTTTGTTACTTTCAGTTATTGTTTTAATAAAATAGTGTTCTTCCTAAAACATTTCATATTCTGCTTTATGGAGGGAACAGATCAACTATTTTAAAGCTTAATTGTTTCATAATTTTATCTTTGAAAAACATGTAATAATTTGGTTGCGTTGAAAAGTAGACAATTAACTTAATTAAAGTTGTAAAGTGTTTTGATGATATAGAAATACCTAAAAATCAGTGTTCTAGCATGCTTGGATAGAATAAAACAGACTTTGTCTCAATGTAACTACTCGTACTTACGCTCTGTAATCTATGATTTGATATACATACCTATTTAGAAATCCTCATTAGGTAGGTATGTTGTTGTTATCTGCAATTTTCTGGACTTCTGGTCTTCCTTAATATATTTTAAACCTTTTTAATAACATTGGTAGATACCACTCAGATACCAGATGATACGACACAAATATATAGATAGTTTTTTCTTTCCAACCGATCGACCGATCTTAGGCGATATTTTTATCCATAAATGCATAAATAATGCACTGATTTTTTTTTACTGGTTTCAGATGGAATCTGAACCCACTAACCAGTTTATAGCTCTAAACCACCGAAGTAGCTAAGTGCTTGTTTCACAAGAGTCGTTGATTTTATCAAGTTGCATGTAGGTGGGTATTTTGATCTACTGCTTCGAAACTACTTATCCGATTATGTAAAAGAAATATTTTCTAAAATTTAAATAAAATAATTTGATAAGCCAACTATGAAGGTAAAAAACATCAAATATCAAAAATTATAATCTTAAATATCTCTAACTGAACATTACTAGCTTTTTATTTATTAAAATTATTAATTTGCTTTTAACTTTCAATTTGGTCAATACTTTTGAACAAGTTTAACAAATCCATTTTATTATTACAAACCTCTATAAAGTCATGTTAATTCTATTTCACAGTTTACGAAAGAAACTTTGTTATTATTAATATACAAAATATATTTCTTAGTCAATCTCTCTTTCTCTGTCTTTCTCTCTAAATGCATTTATATTTTGTAACACTACGTAATCATCTACATATAACTAAAATGATTAGTAATAATATTTTTCAATGTTCCAAAAATGTATATTTAAGTTATTTATGTTATGTTAACAAAGTGTTCTCTTCCAGTCCAATCTAATTGTCTTAGATAGATGATTATAATAATATTTAAATTTATTAAAAGCACAAAAAGTGATGAAAAATGTTAAAAGCTTTCATATTTTAAAATATTAAAAGTGATGAGAATTTACTAAGGCTGTTTATTTTATTTTCCTATAGATTACCATTTCCTATAGATTAACAGTTACACCCTTTACATAAACCAGTTTTTTCCAAAGTGGGCGATAATGCCCGCTTGTGGGCGCAGAGTGCAGACCTAAAGTGGGAGGGGGAGAGATTCCGAGAACCAATCCAATTTACCAAATAATATGAAAAAATAATTTGGTTTTCTTTCTCCATACATGATTCTAAGGCTTAATTTACGTTTAATTAGTTTTTTTTTTAGAAATCCGCATGTTACTGGGCTTAATTAAAATTCTTTATTAAAAATCCTGTATGAAAATTAAGTCTTGATTTTAAACTATTGCTCGCGAGTGTATTTCCGTTTATAACCTGCCGTAAATTGTAACTGAGGCAAAGCCGTTAGTTGAGTAAAAAGTAGGGTAAATTTAGGGGTAAAAGTTTTTAGTTGGCAACATTATTAAAAAAACGAGGCGGCCATACTGTTCTGTCATTGTCTTGTCAACGAGTCGTGGCCGCGGGTCATCTGCCAAAGTGCCATTTACAATTCCAAAAAAATCCACCTAAACCATCTAAAACAATGGGTTCCAAATTGCAAGAGTACAAAGACACCTTAGAGCGCAGCTTAGTCGACAAAAGCAAACCGTGGACCAAATATTTCGACAAGGCAGAACAGAGAACCGGCGTGAACAGAGTTTACCTATTCGTCGGTGAGAATATTGAGTACACTTTTTTTTACGTTTATTTATATCCTTAGCGGTTGGTTTGACGTTGGATTTCTTGTGCAGGTTTGGTCGCGTTCACCGGTTTATATTTAGTGTTCGGTTTCGGCGCTGAGCTGATATGCAACACAATAGGATTCGTGTATCCTGCCTACATGTCGATGAGGGCTTTAGAATCCCCTGTGAAGGATGATGACACGAAATGGTTGACTTACTGGGTGGTCTACGCGTGTTTCTCGGTCGTGGAGTACTTCTCTGACTTCATTGTCGGATGGTTCCCGCTGTATTGGTTAATAAAGGTGAGTGTGCATCCATATGCTACTTAAATCAGTTGTTCTTTAGTAAAATAATACTGTTGGCTCTATACCAGCATTTTAAAAGCTATGCCGACATGACTTGCAGTATTTTTTAAATAATGCTAATATTAAATTCATTCATTTAACTTTTAATTATTAATATTGCAATCATAACCTAATTGATTTCACTGTCACTATGAAATTGTATATTTAACACTGATACCTTGTTTGAAAGACTGATTTTACTGTAACTAAATAATTATAAGTGAGTAATTAATTTTTTCTTCAGGCTATACATGACATCTTAGTCAGAATTTAATTTATTATCTTTAGATTACACAGAAAATTCAGATTATTAATACTTTTTTATGAGTAAAGTAAATGAATAAATTTTCAACTTAAGTACGAAATGTAAAATGCATCATGCAGTAAAACAGATTTCTATCCCTGGGCTTTCCACATCTTGTCACTAGCAGATAGATGTATTAGATAGGGATATTCTTATATTAGTATACTATAAAGAGATGTATAACATGGATGCTGATCAAACACAGGAGTACACCATGTTTTACCAGGGTGGAATTTCAATTTTGATCTACTTTATGGAGCTGGACCTGGAGCGTGAGACATGGTAAATATATAAATAAATAACATGTGCCATTGACCCAGTCAAATAATATATTAGCAATTAGCAATGTTTAGTGATACTATACATATTAGTATAAGTATGTATTTACAATAGAAAAGTACATAGGTAATATATGTATTTGTAATTCCGCTGTTGTTTCTGATAACCGTAACACAGGTGCTTGAGCAACCTATCCCGGAGCCAGATTGATGAATGTGATGTTGTGAAATATTTATTTATTTACATATCATCTGATACATAAATGCTATCAAGATCGTATATTTTTGTAAAATAGAAGCAACTTCAATGTCACAGTGACAGTGACAGAATAGGTACTTAACCTATTCTTATCACATTCATTAATGATGTTGATGAAACACATTTTTATTTAGTCTTCCCAAATCGAATATATCATATGGTATTAATATTTATCTATGGTTAGGTAATGCAGACTATTAACCATTGATCTGCCTCCTCATCTATCACAATAAAACTGAGTTGATTGACGTGGCACCTTGGGAGCTACTCTTCGGCATGGGTTGGCTCAACCAAATCATACCGTAATACCAGAGCCTCACAGAAAACCGGCGTGAAGCAGCACTGTGTGTGCTGCGTGAGTGAGGGTTCATGAGGCCCAATCCAAGGGAAGAGGGTTTAAAGGTTGGCAGCACCTTACAAATATGAGCTGATAATGATGACAAATATTATAGAGCGATGGTAGGTAGAACGCACCTTTCATGCGGGGATCTGAGTTCGAATCCGCGCATGCACCTTGTGATTTTTAAAATCTATGTTCATATTTCTACTGTTAGCTCAGCATTGAGGGAAAATATTGTGAGAAAACCTAAATGTTTCAGATAATTTCTGAAACATGTAACCACGATTCATTTGGTCTGGTTACCCTGTTAAAGGGGAACAACTGAAGAGTTGCGATGGTCAGACGGCAGTCACTTGTGATTACCAGACTCCCAAAATTAAGATTCATGGTCCAAGAGAATCGCGGACTCGAGAGCGACATCTTTGGACGCAACTGGGAATTACACGCTAAGATGAGGAGGATGATGATGAAATATTGACACAGTTTCTTGGTCGAATAGTGTTATCAGTTGAAAACTATGCATTACTAATTAACCTTCGTCATGACCTGCTCACCTGACTGATATCTCATCATACTAATTAAAAAACGCATTAGAGCTTGTAGAGTAATTGCAGGCAAGGCCATTGAATAGGCCAGTTTGAACTCCTGAATATACAGTCAAAGAACGAAAAGGTTCGTCAGTTTTGAAATATATTAATTTGATATGCTATGAGCACTTATTACCTTTCGTAAATTTTTCAGAGTAATACGTGTTGCACAGAAAATTATGCTTAACTGTTAATCAGAACGTTAGATTTGCTTGTAGGAACATTAATTCCTTTTGATTCCTTTCAATGTAAAGAAAATTTAAAAAAGGTTGGCAGATCTTTTTAAAATGGTATGTTGGTATAACTGATTTTTGCCATGCAAGCGAAAATTCACCTTTTATTCTCTGTACCGTACCTCTTATCCTATACAGACTTTTGACATGGATCACACGAAATAGGCTAAGTATGTACTTATTTCACAGCAATGTAAAAAATATTAAAAGTAACTATTTTGGTACTGTATTTATATATTAAAGGCTATTAATATATAAATACAGTTTTTGAAATGAGCTGTACCACTGTATGATTATTGTTGATGAAAATTTAACATCGAAAGCGCATTAGGTTTGTCTAAATCATTTTATTAATTTGCCCCCTTAGGCTGTTTGAGTTGAGCTTTGGTAGTTGGTTTTATATATAAATTTTTGGAAGAGATCGCTCATAATAATACCTAATTTTTAAGTTTTCATACTTTATTTTGAGTGCAATAAAAGTATATTCATTCATTTATTCATACACACAAATCTATGTGCATACTTGTATGACTAGCTCAGTGATAACATATTGAGGAACAATTGGTTAAAAGTTTTTAATAACTGAAATGGGTCATATTCAATTTACTATATTGCATCACTTTATTTGTTCTACATAGGAAGGTAGGTGCCTGTACGTTGTTACTTGTAATAATTAGCAATTCGATTAAAATAATGATAAACAATTTTCCTCGTTTAGTTTGTAACAGTAGGTATTGTTATGAAATTAATAGTAGCTTCTATTTATGAAGCTATGCTTGCTTTTTTGAACTTTTTTTTTGTGTGATAAGTGGCAGACGAGCAGACGGATCACCTGATGGTAAGCGATTGACGCCGCCCATCGACACTCGCGACCACAGTGGAGTCACAACACAAAGAGAGTGGAGTTCGCTTCCAACCTTTAAACCCCCTTTTCCCCGGATTGGCCTCGGGTGCCCTCACTCACGCAGCGAAACACATCACAGTGCTGTTTCACGCCGGTTTTCTGTGAAGCCGTAGTATCACTCCGGTTGAGCCGGCCCTTTCATGCCGAAGCGTGGCTCTCCCAACTTTGATAATGTACAATTTCATTATCAATATTCTAAGGGCCAATTCGACCAATCTAATTGAGATACTAAATCTATGGTATAACGCTTTCATTCTATAAAAATATGACTTTATAACATAGATTTATCCACGGATAAAGATTGCTAGAACCGGGTCTAAAACAATAAAGGTATAACTAACATAGTTGATGTTTAACTTCAATTTGCACAGATGGTACATTTAGTCACAAACAGGTGTTTCATATCGTGAAGCTAATAGTTATACTCTTCTACATAAAATTAAAATATATTTAATAAGCATAAAAATAATTGAGTAAAATGTTGGCAGCGCACTTGTGTCTTTACTGGCGTTGCCATGGGCGGCGGCAATCCCTTAGCAAGAGGGCCGTCTGGTTGTCTTCTACGTCCCGCTCAACTTTTTTTAAGATTAAGTGTGTGATTCTCAGTATCTCTATCTAATCACAAGTGAGCGACTTCCGTCTGACCTTCACAACCCTTAGGCTGGGGGGTTCCCGAGCCTAGGGGTTGTGAAGGTCAGACATGATGACTGATTACATGATGTCTGGTTAGACATCATCTCAAATATTCATCATCATCATCATCATCATCAGCCTATCGCAGTCCACTGCTGGACGTAGGCCTCTCCAATTGTTCGCCACTGTGATCTATCCATGGCTTCTCGCATCCAGCTCTTGCCAGCCATCCTGCGCAGATCGTCCCCCCACCTAGCCAGAGGGCGCCCTACATTACGTTTGCCAAGACGCAGTCTCCACTCCAGAACTCGTTTATCCCATCGGTTGTCGGTTCTGCGGCTAATATGGCCAGCCCAATGCCACTTAAGCTTGCTAATCCGGTGAGCAATGTCGATGACTTTGGTTCTCTGCCGGATCACCTCATTTCGGATTCGATCTCGGAGAGAGACGTCGAGCATTGCTCGTTCCATAGCCCGCTGAGCGACCTTTAACTTGTGGACCAGCCGTACCGTAAGTGTCCACGTTTCAGCTCCGTATGTCATGACGGGTAGGACGCACTGATTGAAGGCTTTCGTCTTTAGGCACTGTGTTCAAATATTGTAGGATTTTATCTACAATTTTGGCAAACTATCCAAGAACGCCTTGTACCGGGCCTTGATCTTGAGGTCCTGGGCTCGACCTGGGGAGCGAAAAGTATGTTTTGAATATTTCGGACATAACTCGGGTTTGTGATCACCAATCCGCATTTGGCAAGCCTGGTGATTAATCTTAATCCCATCATAGTAGCGATAACTTAATTTCTATGATTGAGGCCTTTGCCCTGCAGTGGGACAGTCTATAGGCTGGTACTTTACTCCAAGACTTGCAGGTTACCTCACAATTTTTCCCTCATCGCCGAGCTAATGGTAGAAATATGCAAGTATATTTGAAAAAAAAATCCAGAGGTACATGCTCGGATTCGAACCACGACCCCCCGCATGGAAAGCGTGTACTTTAGTTAGTTTATACCTACAGTTTACAAGCAATAAAGATTATGATTTTGATATCCACTGAGCTACCATTGCTCTTGGGTGTCATCCACCTATCATAATAAAAACAACATTTACTGAATAGAATAGAATAGAATATTACTGTAATTAGGTATTACAATTATTTGAAAACTATTATTCAATTCACTCGGTACAATTCTGTGTTTTATCACTAATAGTTGTTAGACTGGTCTACGTGGGTATGTAAAAAGTATTTTCATTGTAATAGAGATTTACTTCTATGACCCTGAATGAAACTCACGTCCGCAGGGTTGCCAATTTTCTAACAAGAAATAAATTGAACGCTAACAAAAACAAAACTTTTAAAAAGGATGTTTCTGCAATTTTTTTTAACACAAAGTAACAACATTACTTAAATAAAATCGTGATATCTAATAAATATATCAACTTATTATACAAAATCGTATCAGAAAGGATTTTTTTCATTTGGCCCTAAGTGTCTTAAAAAAATAATTGAGTAAAAATAATTGAGTAAAATGTTGGCAGCGCACTTGTGTCTTTACTGGCGTTGCCATGGGCGGCGGCAATCCCTTAGCAAGAGGGCCGTCTGGTTGTCTTCTACGTCCCGCTCAACTTTTTTTAAGATTAAGTGTGTGATTCTCAGTATCTCTATCTAATCACAAGTGAGCGACTTCCGTCTGACCTTCACAACCCTTAGGCTGGGGGGTTCCCGAGCCTAGGGGTTGTGAAGGTCAGACATGATGACTGATTACATGATGTCTGGTTAGACATCATCTCCAATATTCATCATCATCATCATCATCATCAGCCTATCGCAGTCCACTGCTGGACGTAGGCCTCTCCAATTGTTCGCCACTGTGATCTATCCATGGCTTCTCGCATCCAGCTCTTGCCAGCCATCCTGCGCAGATCGTCCCCCCACCTAGCCAGAGGGCGCCCTACATTACGTTTGCCAAGACGCAGTCTCCACTCCAGAACTCGTTTATCCCATCGGTTGTCGGTTCTGCGGCTAATATGGCCAGCCCAATGCCACTTAAGCTTGCTAATCCGGTGAGCAATGTCGATGACTTTGGTTCTCTGCCGGATCACCTCATTTCGGATTCGATCACGGAGAGAGACGTCGAGCATTGCTCGTTCCATAGCCCGCTGAGCGACCTTTAACTTGTGGACCAGCCGTACCGTAAGTGTCCACGTTTCAGCTCCGTATGTCATGACGGGTAGGACGCACTGATTGAAGACTTTCGTCTTTAGGCACTGTGTTCAAATATTGTAGGATTTTATCTACAATTTTGGCAAACTATCCAAGAACGCCTTGTACCGGGCCTTGATCTTGAGGTCCTGGGCTCGACCAGGTGGAGCGAAAAGTATGTTTGGAATATTTCGGACATAACTCGGGTTTGTGATCACCAATCCGCATTTGGCAAGCCTGGTGATTAATCTTAATCCCATCATAGTAGCGATAACTTAATTTCTATGATTGAGGCCTTTGCCCTGCAGTGGGACAGTCTATAGGCTGGTACTTTACTCCAAGACTTGCAGGTTACCTCACAATTTTTCCCTCATCGCCGAGCTAATGGTAGAAATATGCAAGTATATTTGAAAAAAAAATCCAGAGGTACATGCTCGGATTCGAACCACGACCCCCCGCATGGAAAGCGTGTACTTTAGTTAGTTTATACCTACAGTTACAAGCAATAAAGATTATGATTTTGATATCCACTGAGCTACCATTGCTCTTGGGTGTCATCCACCTATCATAATAAAAACAACATTTACTGAATAGAATAGAATAGAATATTACTGTAATTAGGTATTACAATTATTTGAAAACTATTATTCAATTCACTCGGTACAATTCTGTGTTTTATCACTAATAGCTGTTAGACTGGTCTACGTGGGTATGTAAAAAGTATTTTCATTGTAATAGAGATTTACTTCTATGACCCTGAATGATACTCACGTCCGCAGGGTTGCCAATTTTCTAACAAGAAATAAATTGAACGTTAACAAAAACAAACTTTTAAAAAGGATTTTTCTGCTAATTTTTTTAAGTAACAACATTACTTAAATAAAATCGTGATATCTAATAAATATATCAACTTATTATACAAAATCGTATCAGAAAGGATTTTTTTTCATTTGGCCCTAAGTGTCTTAAAAAAATTGTTATCGGGAGTTGTGGTCTGAATGTAGTAAAAAGTCTGTAAGACGGCCAAAAAGATAGCAAATACTAATCTATATCTGACAGAAAACATAAGTTAATTACTACTAGAATGACAGTAATTGTTTGTATCAGAATCATTTATTGTATAAACTGTGTTAAATGGTGAAAAAAAAAAACAATGCATAGTATCAACAATTACCTTAACAGGCATGCAACTTATTAAAAAAAAAGTTTTAATATTATAGGGCAAATTATTGTATTATCTGTACCCTCAATATGACCTATGGTTGAAATAAATAAATTCTATTCTATTCAATTGTATACCTTAATACCATTTAAAAGCACTCTAATGATAAATATTATTATTTACATGTGGAAGGTTGTAATTATACTTATATCTATCACGTCGGTTGCGATTGGTTGGTTGGTTGTAGATTCCGATTGTTCAACTTTATCCCAGGATAGACCCGGAATAAAAGTCATGCCAGCCCCTTTTAATATTGCGTGTTGGAACGGGATGACATGAGCTTTAGTACGGTGATAATATTAGATCGCGATTTATAATAAGGTGGTTTGTGATCTTTTTTTTTGTGGTTGTATAACAGATTATTCACAAGAATGAAGTATCTGAGGCGAATCTCTAAGAGCTCGGAATCGAACTTACGACGAGTACGAAATTATCGCATGTTATACTTTTTAGTTTGTTAGTTTACCTACCTTTACGTAGGTTTAGGTCAACATGCAATATGTCGTTAATTTGTCCTTAAAATAACATATGTCCTTATTAAGTCATTAATTACCGAAATTATTTATGCTGAAGGCATTGCTACTAAAGTCTAAATAGCCTTATTTTTTAAACGATTGGTAGAATAGAATAGAATAGAAACATTTTATTGACCATTACAATAAATAATTTAGCAATGAACATTCATTAGTAAACATAGGTAATCGTTTTGTCGGTAATAACTTTGACTTAAAATATTGTATCATCAATTCATTAGTGATCAAATTACTGCTGAATCATTTTATTTTAATTTATTGTGTAACAAATAGACACACTAATGTGTAAATAAAACATCATAGTGTTGCTATTAGGCTTAGCCCAAAGTTACACAAATATATGTAGGTAATGAAGATGAACCGTCCACACATCTTACCTTTAATTCTTGGAGCCTAATTCTCGTGCTCGTGACATTTATTATCATACGACATATATCACTAAAACATAGTTTTTTTGTATGGTTTTTCAGGTGATATTCGCCATGTTTTTTTCCCGAAATCGTGATATTCGCCATATTTTTTTCCCGAAATCCCGATATTTGGCTCCTGGTTTCCGTGGAGCACTGGTACGCTTAGACCATGATTCAGGATTTGGGTAGTCTGGCAATTACGAAACGTCCAGATTTTCGCACAATGTTTTCCCTCACATCCGAGCTAATGGTAGAAATTTGCACATAGATTTCTAAAATAAAGTAATGATGACGACCCGTTTGTAACTGTGGTAGTAAACGCTGCCTTCGGTCCAAGGACTAGATTGTGGCCAAATGTCTGGCTATTCTAATTTTAAAAAACAGGTTGCGGGTTCGATCCCCGCACAGTACAAACATTTGTGTGCATGAACATGTCTGTTTGTATTGATCTGGGTGTTTCTATGTAGGTGTTATAGGTATGTATTTACAAAAGAAAAGTATTATATTTATATATTTGTAATCCCACTGTTGGTTCTTATATTCGTAACACAGGTGCTTGAGCTACCTATCTCGGAGTCAGATCAATGTATGTGATGTTGTGAAATATTCATTTATTTTTTATTAATAATATTGTTTAAACAGTTCATTCGGTATTCTTGGAGTGGGGCATTTTTATCGGAGTTCTTCACTGATGCTAACTGCTAATAAAAGAATAGGTATATTTATATACCCTTTAGTGTGTCTCATCATCGTCATCATCGTCAGCCCATTTAAGTCCCCACTGCTGGGGCACGGGCCTCCCTCAATCACATGAGGGGTAATTGCCATACTCACCACGCTTGGCAGACGGGTTGGCGAGGGTTTTGATATAAATGCAGAGTTTTCCTTCTCTAGGTGCTGATGATTATGCCAGCAGCTTTACCTTAGTCGCCTTTTACGACACCTCGGTAAGAGTGAGGGTGGCCTATTCTACTCTGCCGGGGACCACACGGCTCGTGTGTCTCATAAATACCGTGATTGCGTGAGCTGATACCATCGGTTTTGACGTATCTGATACGACAAAATTTGTTACACTCCAATTATAATTACTCAGCTGTGTCTACGGCTTAGTAAAACCGAGACGCTAATTTTCAGTGGAAACCAAGTATCTATGGGATCTAACCTGTTCATTTTAGTAATCTGTCTCCGTGGTGTATTGAATTATTATCTTTGTTGTAACCTGGATATAGTGAAGTATTATAGTGAAGATATAGTTCAAATCCCACATGAAACATAAAACTTCATGTAAGTAATCCCAATTTAGTTGTGTGCAAAGTAAAGTAAGGTATCAGCCTATAAACTGTCCCACTGCAGGGCAAAAGCCTCCATCATAGAAATCTAGTTATCGCTACTAGGATTAGGCTTAATCACCACGCTTACCAAATGCGGATTGGTGATCACAAACCCGAGCTAATTTCGAAAAATAAGTTCGCAAAATTCTAAACATACTTTTCGCTCGACCCGGGAATGAACCCAGGACCCCGAGCACACGGCCCGGTACGTAAACCACTAGACCAACAGGGCGTTAGTTGTGTGTGACACACTTGAATCATCCGATTGTCCTGAAGAAAGATGAAATTAGGAAGGCGTGTTAAGCTGTCGGTCACTATCATAGATATCGTTATCTAACGTGAGGCGTTAAAACTAGTATAGCTCACACCGTGAGTCTCTTGCTCGTTAGCCCATTTCCGAGTCATCATCATCAGCCCATTTAAGTCCCCACTGCTGGGACACGAGCCTCCCTCAATCACATGAGGGGTAATTACACTCACCACGCTTGGCAGACGGGTTGGCGAGGGTTTTGATATAAATGCAGAGTTTTCCTTCTCTGGTTGCTGATGATCATGCCAGCAGCTTTACCTTGGTCGCCTTTTACGACACCTCGGTAAGAGTGAGGGTGGCATATTCTACTCTGCCGGGGACCACCGGCGGACACAATTAGTATAAAAGTTACACAATGGCAACACTGTGATACAAGACTTTAATTTGCTAGGTTTCTAGTAGTTTCTGCGGTGAATAGGTGCTTACGTCACATATTATGTATAAAGGTACTTGTTCGTTGACAATAGACGTATCTGTCTGTATCATGTAGATAGCGTAGGCAGCAAATTGTAGTAGGTAACCTCACTTTGTTATTTTAAAACGTCGTAAGTCTAAAAAAACTATAGTACGTCACACGACATAATGTTCTATGTTATTATTATAGCTCAGCGAACAATGCTAAACCTTTGGGGTAAAGTTCAAATAATGATTTTTTACTTTTAAACTACTTAGTATTGGTTGTCTGTTTTCTTTAATCTTTGAAACGGTATTAATGTTGGTTAAAAATGAACTTATATTTTTTTTATGTGATAGTTGGCAGACGAGCAGACGGATCACCTGATGGTAAGCGATTGCCGCCGCCCATGGACATTCGCGATACCTGCGAATGTTCAACCTATTCCCAAGAAAGGGGATCCGACCCTGCTAACTACCGGCCTATAGCTATAACCTCAGTGCTGGGAAAGGTATTTGAGTGGATAATTAACACTCAACTTATCCCCTACCAAGAGAACCACTCGCTGCTCCATGACCGACAATATGATTTCAGACCGAAACGGTCCACGGGCGATCTTCTAGCGTACGTATCGCACCTCTCGGGGGAGGCTATGGAAAAGCATGGTGAATCTTGATATCGCCAAGACTTTCGACCGTTGCGGGATTTCTGAAGGATCGTAGGATTCGTGTTCGCTGTGATGGAAGCGCTTCTTGCTTCCTTCCGATAAATTCTGGAGTGCATCAAGGTTCCGTCCTGTCGCCGACATTGTTTCGTCTGCACATCAATGACAGGTTATCATGTGGTAACATCCATTGCTATGCAGATGACAGCACTGTCCACGCACGCTATTTCGGAAGACCTGCGGCAAAGCAGACCGATACCGAGGAAAAGAGAAATCTTCTTGTTACTGAGCTCGACTGGGATCCTGGACCGCATTTCCAAATAGGGGTGCCAGCAATCTTGTCGAGTTCAACGCTAAGAAAACACAGGTGTGTGTATTCTCTGCTAAGGTATCACCTTTCCTATCCTATCCCACTCTTCAGAGCACCCCCTTACCAATACAGGATAGTCTCAGCATCCTTGGCATCGATGTTCGTAGCAACCTAAATCAACGGGACTATTTCGAGAGCGTAATAAGAACTGCTTCCCGTAAACTTGGGATTCTGAACAGAGTGAGACGGTATTTTGCTCCGTCGCAGCTTTGTCTCTTGTACAAAGCACAGGTTCGCCCGTGTGTAGAATATTGCTCCCATCTCTGGGATGGTTCTGCTACGTACTTGCTGGAGGCTCTCGATAGGTTGCAGCGACGTGCTATCCGTATTGTTGGAGATTATGAGGTGACTAAGTCCCTAGAACCTCTTCAGCTACGTAGAGACATGACCAGTCTAAGTGTTTAATAACAATCATCGTCAGCCCATTTAAGTCCCCACTGCTGGGGCACGGGCCTGCCTCAATCACATGAGGGGTAATTGCCATACTCACCACGCTTGGCAGACGGGTTGGCGAGGGTTTTGATATAAATGCAGAGTTTTCCTTCTCTGGGTGCTGATGATCATGCCAGCAGCTTTACCTTAGTCAGCCTTTTACGACACCTCGGTAAGAGGTTTAATAACAATAGTAAAATAAAATGAAATAAAAAAAAAATGGTTACATTCTATGGTTAAACCCGTCAATAGTGTAAGCTTAATATGTGCTAGTCTTTTTTTATAATCTTTGTTTTTATTTATAACTTGAAGGTCATTTTCCGGTTTATATCCGAATGTATTTGTTGATATCTATGTAGTAAATATCTTTGAGTGGTTTATTACTTGTTCCATATTAAGATAAAACGTTTAATACGAAATTTATTATTACATAATTCTCCTCATTAAGTTATCGTAGACCGGGGTACGCTTTTATTATTATTTGTTAGAAATGGGGTGGGCCCTGCGTCTCATAGCCACTGCGACCAGTAGATGATCTATTGTGGCAGCCCCATAACCTATTACAGCACCTCATGTAGCTCCAGTTCCAGGATAAACCCGAGAATGGAGCTTGATGGGGGAGCTTTTGATCTTTCGGGGTACGCTTAGACCATGATTCAGGATTTGAGAAGTCTGGTTATTTATAATCTTAATAAAATAGTATTATAATATTTATGCAAATTTGAAAAAAATAATTGGACTGGTTCTGGACCGAGATAAGCATCACCTTGTATGGACTTGTATGGGTGACTTCCTCTTCAATAAATGGAGTAATTCATCATTAGCCCATTTAATTCCCCACTGCTGGGGCACGGGCCTCCCTCAATCACATGAGGGGTAATTGCCATAGTCACCACGCTTGGCAGACGGGTTGGCGAGGGTTTTGATATAAATGGAGTAATTATAAAAACATTATTTATTATTTGTCGATTTCGATGGCGTTGTACCTAAATGTTGTGTTGAACGCGAAAGATCCCGGGTTCGGTTCCCGGTCGGGTAGAGTTAGGAAACTTAGTTTTTTTAATTTGACTCGGGTCTGGGTGTGCTGGGAGAAGCTTCCGGCTATTTTCCTCAGGTAATGCCATAGCTTAGCTTATAAATGTGGGAGACAATGTGCCACGCTTAGGCATGAATGGGCCGGCTCGACCGGACTGATACCACTGCCTCACAGAAAACCGGCGTGAAGCAGCGCCTGCGCCGTGTTTCGCCGTGTGAGTGAGGTTACCGGAGGCCCAATGGGGGGAAGGGGAAAAGGTTGGCAGCGCACTTGTGACTCCACTGGTGTTGCGGGTGTCCATGGCGGCGGAATTAGCTTACCATCAGGTGATCCGTCTGCTCGTCTGCCGCCTCTCATATTAAAAAAAAATGCTTGAGACCAGATGTCCGGTGAGAATCAAAAAGATTTAAGAAGATGTCAAGGACTTTTATGTAATCCGAAAAGACGTAGGGAACACATGCGCGATGTAAATCAACACTCAGCGCCATCTATTGAAACAAATAGCAAACACCCCGTGGTTGGGTAAAATAAAATTAAGCTTCGAAATGATAGGACGGGCAGTAGTATACATATTACTACAATACATGTCTTGGAGAGATGGTTGAACTCGTCATCAACATTCAAATCTGAGCTTTACGCTCATAGGCACAAGGAATCTTAGATCATTTATTTATTTGCACAAAACATGGTATACAAGTATGTCATAAAAAACAACAAACAAATTTTAGTTCGTTTTTTTCCGCGGGTCTGCTTTCGTGGCGCGGACTCTATGAGTGGTTCTATCACCTATTATGTATCAATGGTTCCTTATTAATTTCCAGTGCATCTTCATCATATGGTGCTACCTGCCCACGGACTACAACGGCTCGCTGGTCATCTACTACCGCCTCATCCGTCCGTACTACCAGAAACACCACGAACGCATCGACAACATGGCCAGTTCTGGTAAGATCACCTTTAAAAACACTTAAAATATTTTAATTAACAAATAGACATGTGCAAGGAATAATATTGTAACTCACATTTTTTGATACAATTCATCTTCATGTGCGAGTAATAAGATTGTAATTCACCTTGTTTGATATAATTGATCTTCATATACCAGGAATAGGATTGTAAGTAATTAAATTGGTTGGGTACGATATCAACAATAGATTTAAGTAGGTACATTTGCCAAAGCAACCTAGACTCGTCATACCTCAGTATGAAAGGTTTTTTTCTAAAACCCTTTCTTATCAGAACTCATCTTAAATGATAATAAAGTAGTAAGTGGAAGTACAATTTGACACATTTCCAAAAACCTCATTCATCTGGGACGTAAAATGTTATTAATTGCATTAGTCGAAATGTAAAAGTACGATCAGTATATAAGTTTTTATAGTGTGATTATGAAATCTGTATCGCGATTTAGGGGTGTCATGGTGGGAGATGACGGCAGATGGAGCAGGCCTACCCTTTATACCATACATTTCATCGATTTATACCCTAATTTATATACTAAGAGATATTGAATGCAACAGAACGGTTGTCAAGTACACTGAGTCAACTGACTAGAAAAACATTTGACTCTGTATGCTTGGAGCCATCGATTATTTGTGACATCCGACATAAAATTTAAAATTGATGCATGACATAACGGTTGTGGACACACTTGGTGTTGGTTTGATATAGGTACAGATCGGTCTTAAATACCGATATAATATGAAAACATCCTTTTTTATATGAGCGTACAATATTCGACATCACTTTTAGTGCCTTTTATCGCAATCATATGCATATGTCATAAGATAAAAAAAATAATCAAAAGTGACAATAGTTAATTATCATCTAAAATTATGATGACTAATTTACTGTATAGTAAATACAGATAAAGTCCTAGTCATAATAAATCATAATATAAGAAACATAATATCCATATTTGATTATAAGAAATGACTTTAGGCCGATACGATAGTGCATATACGATATTTTATCATTAAAATTTTATTCCGGCGGAATTAGTTTGGCGTTAAAAACGTTTATGCGATATTATTCAACATCCCCCCAAAACCATCGTAATAGGTTCATGGTATTTTATTATTTTATGGAATTTAAATTGTTCTTTTGTAGAACAACGTTGTGTTCATATCGAAAGCTGTGAACGTTGAGAAAATCAAGCAAAATCTCAATATAGACTCGTATAAAAATGTATGTACAATCCCAGTATGTACTGTAGTTAGGTATATTCGACGCTCCACTCTTGAATATTATTTGAATAAACAGTTACATAAGAAAATTCTGAAAATTAATTCCGCATTATACAGTTTACATAAATTATACAAGATCTACTCTAATTAACAGAGCGAGTAATGCTAGTGAATGTACGTAGGTACTTTCAATTTCTTTAAATTTGCAATACAGTAGGTAAGTATTTAATTGCAGAGAATATTTATTATATCCTAATTATTAGGAAATGTTTTACCCATTAACGAACGATAAAAGGTAGGTGAAGGAACACTGGTGACCTATATCAATCGATTTGGGCTTTGTTTATAAAGTTGTGAATAGGTTGGCATTACTTAACTGCGATGTACACCATCAAATTTTAGTTGGTGCCGATTCGACAATAACGTGCATATTCTATTTCGCTTGATCTAATTTGTTAACGGATTAATGACGGTTTAACGGTCATATACCTGTAAGGTTTAAGCAAGGATAACAGAATAAAGTATTATTCATAGTCATAACTAAAGTCCCTCGGACTTTTGAAAATAACACATTATTTCTACAATCACTATGATAGTAACAGTAGCAACATTGTTAATTAATTTTATGTGTTCTATTTTGTCTCAACATAATGCACTTATTCAACGCAATTAAAATCTTGCAATATTTAATGGTTAATTGTTTTTGCGTTTCATGAATGATGCAATATGGTGAAATGTGCGCTGTAACCATCACTTAACATCTTCTTAAGTAGTACTATGTGAATCCTTGAGACAACGGCAACGCTTATAGGTAATCCGAAAATGCGAAACGCTTGCGCGATGTATTCGACACCTAGCGCCATCTATTGGTGTAGAGTGGAACTAATGTCCCGAAACGAATTGAGGGTGGGCCACTATCAGGTATAAAACTTTTAACAAAGTATTATACATTCGCAGACCTGAAGAAGATCGTGAAAGATTTCAATAAACAAATGGATAAAACGGTGAAAGACATCAGCAAAACGTTGAAGGAGTTGTAACCGCGTATGTAGTGGGAAGACATTAAATGTTGATGATCACCCAGCTTTGCATACGTTTTGCAATTGCTTGCATACTTGGCATATATTTAGCTTTAAATGCTTTTCGACTGCCTGTGAATAACACTATACACAAATATAAATAAACTATATGTATTTCAATACACTAAATATCACATGGATGATACACATATTCATCATGTTCACCGGCAGTTAGAATTTTTTTAACTGAAATCTTGTTCTTACTGGGATTTACAGTGCACCTGTGTAGTATTTTTCTCATTCATGGGATAAGGTTGTGTATTGTTTTGTTATGTTCAGTTATGTAGTATTCATGAGTGGACGTGCGGGTATTATCGAAAATGTTTTACGTTTTTGATTCAATTTAATAAGCTATATTGGATAAGTAGTAACGAGCAGTCAAGATTAGGAAAGGTGGTAAATATAGTCACGAAGGTTGAAAAAATACTTATCATTTCTGGAAACTTGTACTGTGAACATAGACACAAGTTATATTTTTGGTTTTTAGTTAAAATAGTAAAATTGGAGTCACATTTTTTTCTTCATTCGTAAGTTCTGTAAACGTTATCAGCTTGCTTTAATTTTTGTTTTCACAAATATATAAAAAAATGTAAAAAAATAAAAATAAAAAAGCAGTGTATTTAATTTACATGAAAAGGTTTTTGAAGTACCTCGTTTTGACTTGCTGTACTATTTTGCACCTTCTGTAGGTACTGCACATTATGGCTGCAACAAAACCTTTTTTATTACTGACCGGATGGCGCAATTGGTAGTGAGTGACCCTGCCTCTTACGCCAAAGGTCGTGGGTTCGATCCCCACCCTGGAGCCCAATTCTCGTGCTTGTGATATTTTGAGAACATGGCGGATATCACCCGGAAACCATACAAAAAAACTATGTTTTAGTGATATATGTCGTATGAAAATAAATGTCACGAGCCCGAGAATTGGGCTCCAGGACAAACATTCGTGCGATGAACACTTGTGTTTGTTCAGTGTCTGGGTGTAATATATGTATTTAAGTATTTGTGTTCCTCTGTTGTCTGATATCTGTAACACAAGTGCTTAAGCTACTTACTACGGAATCAGGTCAACGTATGAGATGTTGAGAGAATTATTATTTTTACCAATTGTATTGAACTTCTGGATTTAGGTATTTTTAGATAGCCTTATATGCAGGTCCGTATTAAGCAAATTACGAATTGCATTTATTTCTCATTTCATAAGTTCTGAGTATCCGCGAGTTGGTGCAAGAAACAAATAGGAAGCTGGATAGCTCTATGAGAAAATTTACTGAATGAAATGATTACCTATTTGACAAGATGTTAGAGTTTACCAGAGTATGTTTATTCAATTTTGTTTGTAGATATTTCATATCGTAGCATAGACAACATATCGCACCACCAGTGGAAAATAGCATAAGAGGTCGAACCATCTATCATTGAAAAGTACGTTTAAAGATACATAATGTTGAATTTCTTCCATTAATTCGTATAATAAAAGAAATATGTATAAAATATGAAAAACATTCACTTTTGCTTATTTTTCACTGGGAGAGCGACATATTAGAGTATGTATGATACATTAGAGACCATCTTCGATCATATAATCTTATATCGACGGAGATCATACAAAATCGAGCAGAATTGGTTTTTAAAGCCGGGTCGTCATTAAATAGTCTAATTTTAAATATTATTCTCAATATTTGACTTTCAACTTAAAGTGACAGGTAGGGCACACTAGCGATGCAAATTAATTTAAATTGTTAGCAACTAAACCGGATATCTTTAACATCATAAATCGAATGGTGTCGTTAGTGAGGACTACCCGTCGCCTTAATGATGAAACTAAACTACGATACTGCGAAACAAAGAGCTAATTTCGTAAAAAGAGAAAACAGAATAAAAACATGCTTTAAATTTTAATTTCTTTACCATATAAATTCATTTCCCTCTCGTGGTTACTATTCATTCTGTGGTCATTGAATTTATTTTTTTCAAGATTATTCCTACTCCAATTCTTTCTTTTACCTCCCAATTTTTAGTTTGGACCAAACAAACAACTATTGTTCATTCACACATTCACTCATTGACATTCACTGATTGTAGGTAAAGCGGATTAGAGCACATGTATTCAAAATTTCTTCGTTGGTAAGTGTAAAGATCTATTTGTTACTAACATCGCTTACAGCTATCTGGCAGAAGATGATATTAACTCCAAGATATAAATGTTCTCTTAACGCTTGGATTTATAGTGTAAAGCTGGATTTATTATAAAGATGAATGATTTTTTTTTTGGATTAGTAAGCACGTATGAATCAAACATAACACTATCATATGTTATATTGCATAGTTTAACTATTACAGTAATATTAGTATTTAATATATTGCATTAACTTTTACTGTAAAAATACAGAACTGGCTTGTGTCTTATTTAATCACAATACATTTCACCAAACTACAATTCGATAAAGGATGTTATTAAGGATGTATTTAAATACTATTTAGCAAAAGTTAAGTGTTCAACGTAAATTAATTAAAAAAATAAAAAAGATAGTTAAAATAAAAAAGGGTAATTATTACCACGCATTGGGTTACTAAAATTTTGAAAATGTCCTCATCCGGCTACCATCTTAATGTACAAAAAAATTTAGATCAAAGGTACTATCAATTGAAAGGTCATCCTATGTTTTAGTCCATATGTCGGCCAGAAAAAAAATTGCTGTATTCTGTAGAACTTGACCCCCTGAGTATCTATTTCTATGGCACCAAGGTAGGGTCTTATAAGACTAGCAATAAAAAAGGCACGGACCCAGAGTCTGGTTGTAATAATACTCAATGAAAAAAAAGCTGCAGGGTCCATTACCCTTAGTTTTATTTGAGTTTAAATATCAACATTTTCAGTGAGTTAGCTAACAAAACATTTCTCTTTTGTTATGCCAAATCTTGACATTTTGTACCTACATCAGGGGGACAAGTACTAACAGAATACAGCAATTAGTTTTTTGGACGGCACTCATGTTTGGACCAAACATTTATGAAAATGCAAGGATCTCCTTGAATAGATTATAAAAAGAAACCTAACGTGTGGTTGCAGCACTTCACTATTATGAATGAGCTAAACAGCTAGCAGTATTATGAAAATCATAATTTCCCAAATAGGTATTATCAACCACGTCTACAGCTGTCATTAAATCTTATAAAAGTCAAGATAACCAGAACAACTGCATATGTTGATTCACTTGTTTTTTTACCCAAATCAAGTTATCAAAAACACTATCTCAATAATGTAAATACAGTTTAAAAACAACTCGTGAAGATAAAAAACAGTGATCGTGTGTCCCAATTGTCCTTTAGACACAATGAAACCTGTTTCATTGCATGCTCTGATGAGCTTGTGTAGTTGGCAAAAAAATACACTTACTGTATTCAACTTGGTTCTCCTTTTACCTGATATTCTTTTTTTTTATACTACGTCAGTGGCAAAAAATGCGTGCGGCTCGCCTGATGGTAAGCGATATCCTTTTTAAATTTATAATTACACTTTATAATATAAATATTTAAATAAATTAAATCTTTCTCCCTGTTACTCATTGTAGTAATCGTGTGAATGAATAAACTGTTTATAATAAAAATGTAACGAGAATATAAAATAGCCATACAAAAGTACGTAAATAAATATTTCACAACATCACATACGTTGATCTGAATCTGTGATAGGTGGTAGCTCAAGCACCTGTGTTACGGATATCCGAATCAACAGTGTATCAGAATCTATACAAATAAATTGTAAATTCTACTAACAGCGGCAACGCTTATAGGTAATCCGAAAACACGAAAGGCTTACGCGATGTAATCTACACCTAGTGCCACCTATTGGCATAAAGTGGCATTAATTACTAAACTAAAGTCCCGAAACGAGGTGAAGGCGGGTCATTTATTGATAAAGAAACAAGACACAACAACTAAATCCGGACATGTATAAGTGAAGTTATCCCAATACAAAGATAAATTCCCCAACGTAAATAAACTTACAAAATTGTTACAAAGAGTGAATTCGCAAGTTAGTGAATTGACATTTGAAAATATCAGTCCAATCAAATGTGAGACGAATACACACACTTTGAGTTAGGTAATTATTTATTTGCTAACTGTACTTCACATATAAGCTTCTTTCACCGCGTAGATAGTCGCATGTCACGCCGGTCACACAAAATGTTATTATCTGTCTTGTTGATAGATAAATGTTAGGCATGACAGAGAGAGAGAACATTGTTGTTTAACCATAGTAAAGTAAAAGTAAAGTATCAGCCTATAAACTGTCCCACTGCAGGGCAAAGGCCTCCATCATAGAAATCAAGTCATCGCTACTATGATGGGATTAGGCTTAATCACCACGCTTGCCAAATGCGGATTGGAGATCACAAACCCGAGCTATATTCGCAAAATTCGAAACATACTTTTCGCTCGACCCGGGAATCGAACCCAGGACCCCGAGATCACGGCCCGGTACTTAAACCACTAAACCAACAAGGCGTCGTTTAACCATAGACAATGTCTATTAGACATGCATCCTAAACAGACTGTGCCTTTTCATAGAAAACCATCTTGAAAAACTGCGCGAATCTGTTAGTACTGGGGTGACGTGCTGAGGGCCTATTCTCAAGCACTCGAAAATCGAAATAGAGATTTGTATAGATGAATGTATGAAGTATCTAAATTCGACTTCAATGTCGAGAAATGGCCCTCTGGGCGACGTTCCTCTCTACGCACCCGTGTAGAATCTGCGTCGGGCTTGGTTGGATATCTTTCACACTCTGTGATGTCTTTTCCGAAAATGGCACATTTCTTTGACTTCTAGTTCAATCAATTTAACACGTGGACCTTTTACGGGTCAGTGGGGCCGCCAACAGATTTTTATTGATTGTAATAATGACATGAAGATCATAAATGAAAAATTGTTCAAAACATTTTAAATTAAACTGGAATTGTTTTTCAAGCTTATTATGCTCTCGTATTAATGTCACATTCATCTGGAGTATAATTAAATTTTTTAGTGGCCACTTTAATTTTAAATCATCCTAGAGATGATTGGGACATGGATGGTGTGTGCAAAATAAGCTTGAAAAATCACAAATATTTTTTTATTTAAAATGTCTTGAACAATTTTTTATTATAATATTTAACGTCTTTATAAAATGAAGGGAATCTGGGAAAACTAAAATTGATATACATAGTTTTAAGTACCCAGAGAATTGTTACCTTACTCTATGGTTTTAAGTGAATTTCTTTTTTTGTAATAAGTATATTTTGGCCTAGTCCTTTCTCTCTGTCTTGGTTATTTAACGTCAATATGAAAAGAAGACAATCGTGGAACTAAAATTCATATTGGTGGTTTTAAGTGAATTTCATTTTTTTTTTGCATTACCTAAGTAAAATTAAATTTTAACCGAAATAGAAATCATCTTTTTTTATGTCTAACTGTATACTTATTATTTTTGCAAATATACTTAGTAATATTTAAGAATATTAATTTAGTATTATAATCGGATTTTTAATTAAACAAAGTGACACTTGATAATGTCAAATCCCCATACATTTTGACATTTTGCAAATGTATGGGAATGACACATTGACATCTGTCAGTTTACTTCGTCTAATTAAAAAATCCACTTTAGGTAGATCTATGTCATATGTATTTCCTATTATTTTATGTGTTGTTTCTTAGTGTTATCAAATAATTATGTACCTACTTACATACATTATACAAAGTATAGTACCTATTTATATTATATTATACAAAGTGTTTAGTGAATGGTATAGAAAAATATACGTTTTTGTTTGCAATATCATTTGGATGTTACGTTATTAATTTACTAAACTCTATTTGTGAACTGCACTAACTGTGGACGAATAGAATGATTCTGCCAGATAACAAAAGCTATTTTGAAAACAGAATAAGTATAATTATGCAATCGCAATTTCGTAATGTTATAATACACCTACCGGCACGAAATCTTGGCCATAGAGTAATTTTCATACAAATACTGCTCTCTTTACAGGTTCACAGAGCAAAAAGCATTGTTTTCACTGTAGCAATTTTAACGTTTGTTTAATGTTTGAATGCTCAACTTTCAATTGATTAATTCAATCTACTCTTGAAACCACTCAATGTCTTCATAATCAAGGAAGAACGATTTTCTTTTTCGCGTTGATACAACGTCATGTAGGATGTAAAAAGAAATAATATTTTTTCTGATTTTGTAGAAATCCAGTGGTTTCATGAGTTGTTTGAATGGACAACATTTCATATTTTTAACATGTCCATATTGTTTTTTTAAATGAAAATAGACATAAAATGAACACACCCATATTTTTTCTTTTTTCAAAATTTGGCCATTTTCATGCATAAAATAATTATTGAAATTCTTTATATTCTAAATAGACGTAAGCGCCAAATGACGTCATCGGACGGCTGAATACAGCGATATTCCTTTGCTTATTATTGTTTTAATAAATAAAGGTACTACTGTCAAAGGTAAATAATACTAGTGTCAACATTGTCAACGTCATTCATACATTCAACGTTGACAAGTTGTCATTTCTTTTGACAGTTACATGTCATGGGTTTGGCATTTCGTAAATTTAAAACTATAATGTGCTAAGCAAAGAAATATTTTACATTCTGCCGTCCGATGACGTCATCTTACGTTTTTTAGTTTTTAATTTTTTTCTCAGTAAATAAGCAATATAAAAAATTAATAAATATATATTCGAGCAGCGGAAAAGTAAACAAAGAATTGGTATTTTTTGTTTCAGAGCTTAGCAATTTTGAAATGTTGTCCATTAATTAAAATTGGTACATAGAAAGCAATGTTTTTTGCTCTGTGAACCTGTAAGAGAGCATGTTTGTATAAATAAAATTACACTATGGCGAAGATTTCGTGCCGGTAGGTGTATCTGTGGTTATGCTATTCATAATAAATATATACCAATGTGCTCGCTCGGCTTATACCTAACACCAGGTTACAGGCTATTCTATGGGAACTATTGGGTAAATCGACTGTCCCTCCTTCAAAACAACTATTTAGAAATACTACATTTTCTTGCTCCATATACGTTTATATAAGACTCGAAAAACAAATTACATTTTACCATTTTTTTTCGAAATTGGCATAATTTTGGAGTAATTTAAAGATGACGCTTTGACAAAAAAAACATTATACTTTCCCTTATGGATTGACCGCTGTACTTTTTTAAAAACTGTTTCATAACACAAATCCAATGGCTTTGCCATTGGCGAAAGATACGTCGATGCGTCACCTTGATACGAATTTGAACAGTTTTGACATCGAGTTACATTTGAAATAGAAGTAATACTTTTATATTTATCTGCGGAACTCCAAATTGTGCATGTTTGTATAAAAGTCAGCTGGTGACTCGGTTTATTTGCTCTTTAGTGTATAAAAAAATTCATGTGTTCACATCCACAGTAGATATCATCGGAGAATTCTACAAAAGTACGGTCAGCATCAAAAATAGCTTAACACTTAGTACCATGTCGACGTAACATATTTTACGAACCCCTTGGAAACTGCCTATAATGGACAACATTTCATATTTTTAACATGTCCATATTGTTTTTTTATATGAAAATAGACATAAAATGAACAGATCCATATTTTTTCTTTTTTCAAAATTTGTCCATTTTCATGCATAAAATAATTATTGAAATTCTTTATATTCTAAATAGACGTAAGCGCCAAATGACGTCATCGGACGGCTGAATACACCGATATTCCTTTGCTTATCATTGTTTTAATAAAAAAAAAGGTATCACTTTCAAAGGTAAATAATACTAGTGTCAACATTGTCAACGTCATTCAATCATTCAACGTTGATAAGTTGTCTTTTTTTTGACAGTTGCATGTCATGGGTTTGGCATTTCGTTAAATTTAAACTATAATGTGCTAAGCAAAGAAATATTTTACATTCTGCCGTCCGATGACGTTCATCTTACGGTTTTTTTAGTTTTTAATTTTTTCTCAGTAAATAAGCAATATAAAAAATTAATAAATATATATTCGAGCAGCGGAAAACGTAAACAAAGAATTGGTAGTTCTCTTTGTTTCAGAGCTTAGCAATTTTGATAATGTTTGTCCATTAATTAAAATTGGTACATAGAAAGCAGTGTTTTTTGCTCTGTGAACCTGTAAGAGAGCATGTTTGTATAAATAAAATTACACTATGCGAAGATTCGTGCCGGTAGTGTATCTGTGGTTATGCTATTCATAATAAATATATACCAATGTGCTCGCTCGGCTATACCATAACACCAGGTTACAGGCTATTCTCATGGGAACTATTGGGTAATCGACTGTCCCTCCTTCAAACAATATTTAGAAATACTACATTTCTTGCTCCATATACGTTTATATAAGACTCGAAAAACAAATTACATTTTACCATTTTTTTTCGAAATTGGCATAATTTTGGAGTAATTTAAAGATGACGCTTTGACAAAAAAAACATTATACTTTCCCTTATGGATTGACCGCTGTACTTTTTTAAAAACTGTTTTATTAATCAATTAACACAAATCCATTGGCTTTGCCATTGGCGCTAGTTAGCGACGATGCGTCACCTTGATAAGAATTTGAACAGTTTTGACATCGAGTTTACATTTGAAATAGTAGTAATACTTTTATATTCATCTGCGGAACTCCAAATTGTGCATGTTTGTATAAAAGTCAGCTGGTGACTCGGTTTATTTGCTCTTTAGTGTATAAAAAAATTCATGTGTTCACATCCACAGTAGATATCATCGGAGAATTCTACAAAAGTACGGTCAGCATCAAAAATAGCTTAACACTTAGTACCATGTCGACGTAACATATTTTACGAACCCCTTGGAAACTGCCTATAATGGACAACATTTCATATTTTTAACATGTCCATATTGTTTTTTTATATGAAAATAGACATAAAATGAACAGATCCATATTTTTTCTTTTTTCAAAATTTGTCCATTTTCATGCATAAAATAATTATTGAAATTCTTTATATTCTAAATAGACGTAAGCGCCAAATGACGTCATCGGACGGCTGAATACACCGATATTCCTTTGCTTATCATTGTTTTAATAAAAAAAAGGTATCACTTTCAAAGGTAAATAATACTAGTGTCAACATTGTCAACGTCATTCAATCATTCAACGTTGATAAGTTGTCTTTTTTTTGACAGTTGCATGTCATGGGTTTGGCATTTCGTAAATTTAAAACTATAATGTGCTAAGCAAAGAAATATTTTACATTCTGCCGTCCGATGACGTCATCTTACGTTTTTTAGTTTTTAATTTTTTTCTCAGTAAATAAGCGATATAAAAAATGAATAAATATATATTCGAGCAGCGGAAAAGTAAATAAAGAATTGGTATTTTTTGTTTCAGAGCTTAGCAATTTTGAAATGTTGTCCATAGGCAGAACATTTACTTTGACATGGTACTAAAGTGTTAATCTACTTTTCATGCTGACCGTACACATAGCCGTCAATGGGTTTCAAATCTTAATCATTTATAAATTATTCAGCAAATAATCATGCTTTTTTTAGTTAATTTAATAATTATATTTTATTCCTTTTCAGCCACCCGTTTGGTTGCAGATGCAATGAAAGGCGCGAAGACTAACTAGGCGCAAAACATCATCGTATTTGGGGGGACGAAAGTACAAACTGGTTTTCAGCACCTGCTTAAATGCTTTGTAGCACAACTGGCCTTAAATTTTGTAATTTGACGTACCATTTTCTAATTTGACAACCTTTGCGTATAGCAGTTTGTCTTTGAGTCCGCTTGCAAGGAGCATCCACATTGTCAAGCTTCTTGTCATAAGATATCGTTATATAACTTGTATAACACTGTCTTCTATCTTGTATAACTGTGTCATTAACTCCGTTATATGACTTGAATATCACTGTCTCCTATCTTTTGTAACTCTGTCATCTACTTATCTTGTATAACACTTCAAAAATAACACTGTGTTATGTATAACTGTGTCGTATAACATGGACAGTAATACGGATGCTACTTTCTATATAATCTTGCCTATAGGCTATTGTTTAATTAAAGTGTCAATTAAAATGCCATGGACATAATTCGTATGAAATAATTGGTTGTCCTTATCAATATCAATTTTAGTAAGTATATAAAAACACGTTTTCAATTTTCTTTTGACTTAGCCGTGTGGGCTTGTCATAATTTAGAAGAACGCGTTTGTTATAATATGACGAAAACCATGTATTATTACTTATTAAGTTGTTTTTGTATAATCGTGACACAATTTTACATTTTTTCTCTTCTATAGTTTTAAAAATTTTTAGTTGAATATTTCTTTTGGCTGGTAAGATCTTGTAGGGATTAGAAATTAAGTATATACATCTTAGTTCTTTTTTTGTTTCCCTAATTTAAGATCTCTTAGTGAAACAATGAATTTCTTGTTATAATTCCAGTATAGAATTTGCTCAAGGAATGTTAGATAATCTGTTGTTTATGTTTTTTTTAAGGTTGAATATTAAAGTTAGTTTTGTAAACCTGTGTTACCCGTGCGAAAAATCCCAAATATTGCCAATTAAAATTCACGTTTTCTACTGTTCTACCAAATGCATATTTTTGTATGACTAAAGCGTAAATGTGATGTATGCTTTAGAGCCACCTAGCAATACTGCCGCTTGTGTAACGATGTTATCAACGTTATGTGCCTTTAATGTCTCGGCTGTCTGCATCAATATTTGTATTCATGAATGTTGTAATTTTTTCACGTAATAAAGAGGAATTCATTGTAACCAATTGTTTTGAATGTATTCTTCTCAAAAGCATAGCGTTATTAGCGTAAATAGGTCTAGTTCAGTAAGAGGGTATGTTTTTGTGGCACTAAAACATATTCCGCTTTCATCATCAGCAACCCACACTCGTCCACTGCTGGACATAGGTCTCCCCTAATGCACGCCACTGCTCCCGATTTTCGGCCACTCTCATCCAGCCCACACCAGCCAGCCTTCGAATGTCATCATCCCATCTTGTCGCAGGGCGTCCTACACTACGCTTACCGAGTCGCGGTCTCCACTCAAGGACTTTACGGCTCCAACGGCTGTCAGTTCTGCGGCTAATATGACCAGCCCACTGCCACTTCAGTTTGCTAATTCGGTGGGCTATGTCGGTGACTCTGGTTCTCTGTCGGATTACATCATTTATCATATTTCCGCCTTATTAAAAAAAAGTCTAAAATGATTACCGTGCCATCCCACTCTAACATGCAATATAAAAGAGGGCTAGACAAAGAGTTTAGTTCCAGAACTATTATTTATTGTATTACACATTTTACATTTTACGGCCTTAAGGCTAAGTATAACAATAATTTATAATAAATTTTGAAATAAGAGGCATTATGAGGAAAAATGTCTATCTAGGGTACAAATGTACGAACAGCCATACATCAATGTATACCAATCTGTAAATTTTATTCAAACAATTATTAACCTAATATAAACTCATTTGGTTTGGATCAATATCAATTAAGGAAATTTGACAGATAGTTTTTTTTATATATATGAGAGGTGGCAGACGAGCAGACGGATCACCTGATGGTAAGCAATTCCGCCGCCCATGGACACCCGCAACACCAGTAGAGTCACAAGTGCGCTGCCAACCTTTTGCAGCCTATGGACGTTTGCAACTCCAGAGGACCTGCATACTGCGCTGCCGACCCCATAAAAACCTTAACACTCCTGAATTGAGGAGTGAGCAAAAGTCCCCTTTTCAATCAAATCAGCGAATCGGGAATCAAGGACCAAAGGCTAAGGAGGCGTACGGAAGGGCAATATATCGAAATGTGGCCGTACCACGGTTGGTTATTGGTTTTAAAATGGTTTATTAAATCAATGACAAGTGAAAATTTTAAAAGCATTTATTACACTAAATAATACACTATACAGAAACTAAACTAAATACATTATGCTGCAGCCTCTTTTGCCTTCTCTGCCTCCAGCTGTTTGGCCAAGGTTTCTTGTTCCACTCGTCTGTTCCTCCAGGCAGTCATGTAAGTGCGGGGGTGGATCGGGAAGAAACCAGAGAGACCTGAAGAATGATTAGAGATTAGATTTATTTATTTGTTTTTGCAGATGCAATTTTACATATTCTTTTAAATAACATCAGACATATACATTGGACTGGCTGCAAAATAATCTGTTTTATTGTATAGTATGAAGGTAACACAAATAATAAAGTTAAATAGTTATGAAACACATGATAACATGGGCTTCACATCAGGTGATCGGTCTGCCACCTTTCATATAAAAAAAACACCCAAACACTGAACTAACAAGTGTTTATCACACAATTCAATACCTCTTATACTGGATACAATATTGGATGCAGTTTTCATGTTTGTTTTATAAGCATAAAACATGGAAACTACATCCAATAAAGTCTTTTCATCATCATCATCAGCCTATCGCAGTCCACTGCTGGACATAGGCCTCTCCAATTGTTCGCCACTGAGATCTATCAATGGCTTCTCGTATCCAGCTCTTGCCAGCCATCCTGCGCAGATCAGTCCTCCACATAGCCAGAGGGTGCCCTACATTATGTTTGCCAAGACGCAGTCTCCACTCTAGAACTCGTTTACCCCATCGGTTTTCGGTTGTGCGGCTAATATGGCCAGCCCACTGCCACTTAAGCTTGCTAATCCGGTGAGCAATGTCGATGACTTTGGTTCTCTGCCGGATCATCTCATTTCCGATTTGATCTCGGAGAGAGACGCCGAGCATGGCATTAAAGTCTTTTACAAGCATAAAAAAGATAAAAGATAAAGATTTTTTATCTTTATCTTTATTCAATTTAGGTCCATACAGATTTATGAATGTCAATATAGGTACACATATTATCATCCACCTGCTGGTTCGGAATGTCAATTTCTACTGAGATGACACCATGATAACTGCATCAACTACTTCAACTAATGTCTATTTAAATGGCTCTCCTCTTAATTGTGTAGTTGTTATTGTCTCCTCTAAAAAGTGGACTTTGTGTACCACAACCCTTCAGCCACATAGGAAATTAGACCAAAGATATCTGTTACTTTAAAACATAAGTTAACTACCAAATCTTACCAAATAATTCAGCAACAGGTGGTGTTACATGAGCTCCTTTTCCAAGCCAATATTTTATTCGTTCCAAATTTAATGCAACCAGTTTCTCATTGTTCATATTTGGCATTGGATCGTAGGACCCTAGTTGCTCAGCAACAGGTTGGCTGTTGAGTCTTTTCCGCTGGAAAAAGAAGAGAAATCTTTTAATTATAGATAACAGCCTACTCTTAAACCACCTATCAAGAGTCAAAAGACATAGTTAACACTATATTTGAGATTTGATTTACAAACAACATTGAAGTAGATGTATGAAAATCAACATGACATAGAAAGTTTTTTTAAATGTAATAGGTGGCAAACGAGCAGACAGATCACCTGATGGTAAGTGATTGCCGCCGCCCATGGACACTCGCAACACCAGTGGAATTGCAAATTTTTAAGATGGTAAGTTACAAGTTTAGGAGTGTATTGGTCTGATTCCTCTACTTAAGGGATGTGAAGGGCACACGGTAGTCGCTTCATAGTAATTACTAGCTACCCAATCCTTGGATCATGGTCTTAGCGTACCCCAGGCACCAAAGCAACGGTTTTGGACGCAATTAGTAATGACATTGACGGTTACTATTGTGTGTTATGTTCCTTTTTAACATAATAAATAATATAATTGACTGTATGAGCCCCTAGGTCGGCTGTGTTTAGAAGCACACGCAGGTTTAAAACCTTTCATATAGACATTTGTAGAACCAATGTGGGCATACGTGCCCCTTTGAATAGATTGATGACCATTTACAACGAAAACTTCAATGAACTCGATTTTTCCCAGAGTCCTTCAAAATTTAAAAGACTTGTCTTAGATATTCTGAGTAAGCACTAGCAGATATTCAGTATAACATACTTTCTTTTATTAATTTTTTCTCTCTCATCTGTTTCTTTTGTAAATGTATGTATTTAATCGCAATGTGACAGCGAAGCTACACTGCACATTAAGCATGCTAAACGATGCAGTTGCGTAGACGTGGATTACATTGTTGGATGTGTTACTATTAAGTGTACAATAAGCTTATCCTTAAGTTTCTCATGTAATACATTTGTTTGTAATCCCTAAAACAAATAAATAAAAAAAAAAAAGACATGCTAGGATGGTGGTGATGGATGTTAATAAATACGTAATCCAAACCGTTTTCTAGTTAGGAAAAGTGCCGATCTATCCAAAATATGCGGTAGATAACGGATGCAGTGTTGATGAGCTTCAAATACTTATATACCTACTATTCTTCTGTCTTGCCAGAGATATGAATTTGATACTAATAGCAATCACAGCTAAGGTACCTATGTGTAGTAACAATAGGTTTCGGTCAATAAATAACATAAGATAGAGATAATTTTATAAACTTACGTGAGTTACAGAAATATGATAAAATGGCCTGTTTGTGCATCCTTGTCGGATCAGACGAATTGATTTTGCTGCTTTAGCAAAATACCTGCCGGTGCCACTCGCAGGGGGCAGCGACATTATTGTTTTATGTTAAATTTCTGATTTCACTGAGATATAACCAAACTAAAATAACCTTACTCTTTTGACAGCTGGCTGTCATCCACTGTCATCTGATCATCTGCTGTCACATGGGGTTTTCGTTTATTGGACGCCATGCCAATAAAGCTTAGGCATTTGAGCTTATACAACCTATTTTTTTTTTATGGCTGATACTGTTGTGAAGAATCGGAAGGAAAACAGGATATTCACAATTCAGTACAAAAGACGTTTATTTGAGTTCTTCGATAGTTTTTTTTGTAAAAACAGGTGGACGTAAGAAAACATTAACAATTCGTAGAGTAAAACATCGAGTACGTCACAACTGTGTTGCCCTAGGCTAGCACTTATATAATTCTGCCAATATCGAGTGATTAAAGAAAAAGTCGTTTGACCGGTGAAAGGACATTTTAACTCTTTTATTTTATAATTGAGATTTACACCACCTAAAACAAAACAACAAGACGTATACAAACAAACACATGTGTTTGTTTATATACAGCACAATATTATGAGGGAGATTCGGTTAGTCTGATGTTATATACTATTTTATAATATACCTATCTAAGTACATAAATATTTTATGACAGAGGAGTAGGATAAAAATAGAAGAAAAGAAAAGTTTATGGCGGGGGATTCGAGGGGGAAGAACGTTATACAGCGAGAAAAGATGATTTTGAGAGTTGAAAAAATGTGGTCTGTCGTACCTTCATCTAAGCCACATTCGCACAGTGACGATTCCTTAACACGGATTTTATTTTAAAAGACTGGTGTGCCAGCATTTTCCAAATCTTAGACAAAATTGTTAAGTTCGAGACGCAGGCGGCAAATAGAGTGGATACAGCAAACTTGCACATGGTTTTCGGGGAATCAGAGGTTGAACCCCTGCGTAGTGGCGACCCTTCATTTTAGACAGGTCATTGTACGGGTTTTTCCAATCACCTCTTAGTGACTTTGATGCGTGTGGTAGGATGTCGTGGGCATAATTTTGTAGTCTAGCGGTGCCAAGCTGTATGGCCTGCCTGGCCCAAACGTCGACCTGTTCGTTACCGCGAATACCACTGTGGCCTTCCTTATCAAAGCTACTTCTATGTTATCGAGATGGCATTGGAATAACACATTTTTAATACTAAGAACCCTCCTTTTTTTAAAATAAATTGCCCAAAATAGCATGCAAACAGCTTTTGGAGTCCGAAAGGACTTCCGATTTATTTAATTTATGTGATAGTACAAAGGTACGACAGGGCTTCTAATATAGCGATAGACGCTCCTGTAAATACAGAAAATACTTTGGGGGATATAAAATTATGGATGACCTGGAACTTTAGAATCTATACTGCGCTTCCTACCGTCTCCTATGTAACATAAAATAATAAATAAACGAATGACATATTTAAGATACCATAGAGTCAGGTAATATTAATCTAAATAACCGGTTCAAAGTCGCTCAAAGAGCTATGGAAAGGGCTATGCTCGGAGTATCTCTGAAGGACCGCATCAGAAATGATGTAATCCGACAGAGAACCAGAGTCACCGACATAGCCCACCGAATTAGCAAACTGAAGTGGCAGTGGGCTGGTCATATTAGCCGCAGAACTGACAGCCGTTGGAGCCGTAAAGTCCTTGAGTGGAGACCGCGACTCGGTAAGCGTAGCGTAGGACGCCCTGCGACAAGATGGGATGATGACATTCGAAGGCTGGCTGGTGTGGGCTGGATGAGAGTGGCCGAAAATCGGGAGCAGTGGCGTGCATTAGGGGAGACCTATGTCCAGCAGTGGACGAGTGTGGGTTGCTGATGATGATGATGAATCTAAATAAACCGCGCCCTAAAATTTGGTGTCCTTGTTGCTATACGAATAAAGATCAAATTTGAATGTTGATGTGACCAAAGTAGCGTTTATCGCGGGACTTCTTTGGTGGCTGGCCTGGTCTCTAGCAATAAACATTATTTGTAATAAACATTATTTTGTAATAGCTAGCTCTCACCGTAGAATAAATGTAAAAGTTCTATTTATCACGTCGCCCCGTATACCTAAGAAGTAAAATAATACATATAATACCGCATAGCCGTGTGGTCCCGGCAGAGTAGAATAGGCCACCCTCACTCTTACCGAGGTGTCGTAAAAGGCGACTAAGGTAAAGCTACTGGCATGATTATCAGCACCCAGAGAAGGAATACTCTGCATTTATATCAAAACCCTCGCCAACCCGTCTGCCAAGCGTGGTGAGTATGGCAATTACCCCTCATGTGATTGAGGGAGGCCCGTGCCCCAGCAGTGGGGACGTAAATGGGCTGACGATGATGATGATGATGAATACCGCATACAATACGATGAAGTTTAATAAGTTTCTTTTAGTTATTTGCTTCTTCCTAGTGATTGAGTGATTATTTATTATCAATACATATTTTTATTTGTTATTTTTGTTCATACAATATGCAGTAAAATAATAACCACAACATCTATCTATGTAGACAAAAGCGAGACAGAGTCGGACCCAGCAGGACCCATGCGGGAATTTTATGCGTCAAGTGTCCCCTTACGCTACAGTAGACATTAGACGGTTAATCTCATAAAAATCATTGAACAGAAAGAGACAGACAGAGGGAAGAACAGCCGCAAACCGACGAAGCAAACGCCCCCAAATATATGTAAAATATAGGTAATTTCCTCATACACTGTTAATACATTATAAATCTATGGTGTATCCAGAGCGTTGCATAATCGTAATATCGATTTAACCTATAATTTACACGACACATTTTTACGCGTACCCGTATTGATGTACTAGGAGAACATAAATCGACGGAGCACGGGACTCAGACGCATCGGTGGCGCCACCTACGGCGGAGTGGTGTAATGCTACGGCGACGCGCGTTGGCGATTCTCCGCTTTTCATTCATCGTCCGAGTTTGTGTAGGGATGGGAAGGGTTGAAGAAAGTGGGTTTGTCGATATAACCCTAGAATCAGGCATATTGCAGCCGCCCCATGCGGAGGGAGGATCATTTCATGCGACCTTAACGCCTACATTAATTTTAATAGCAACACGCAAGTAGCTAAGACCTCCTTAAGACGCAGGCGCTGATTACCACAATCTTTTCGCTTTCTCATTCCCATAATCATATTTTTACCAAAGCCAAACATAAGTAATATTTTTAACTGACTACGGCAAAAAGGAGGGTTATAATTTTGACCTGTATGTATGTATGCATGGTTGTTCATCTGTTCCCTCACAACTTCTAAACTAGTTATCATATTTGAACAAATGAAATGAGGTGACGTTAGAAGCGTCTTGATTGTCTTTTGGTTATATGGTTTGGTCTTTTGGCTACATGACCTCATGTTAAATTGACTACAGCGCCCTCTAGGGGACTTAAAAACTAAACTAAACTAAAAAAATATTATTATTAGTAAGGAACTAAAAAAAATATTTGCTTGGCGGTACCGTGTGGGGTATCAAATGAAAGAGGTTTTTTAGCACATTTCAATTATGTAATTTTATTTACATAACAAAAAATATGTTAAATAAAATTAAAGTTTAAAACTAAAACCCCACTACCAAAAAAAAAAAACGCTCTAAAAAGTACGAAACGAGAAAACTGTATCTGCTGAAATGTAGTGTATGTACTAATTAAGTAATGCATTTGAAAATTAACTATAAGAACTGCTCAAAATGTTGCCTCAGTCATAAAGTTAACTAAGAAAGCTATCGCTAATAGCTCTCTGAATATTCGGGCATTAGTCACTCAACTAACATGCTTGGCAAGACAAAAAAAGACTTCATCTCATCACCACTGGTAGGATAGAGCATATATGGATGAATATAGCGGGGCAGCCTAATTTTTTGTGCATAAATCTATGCACAAAAAAATAGGCCGCCCCGCTATCTATCTTGAGTAGGTTTTCTTTTGGTAGGTCACAGGCATAGCCCAAAGGATTGCATTGCTCAAGTGGCAATCGGCAGGGCACATAGCGAGGAGAACAGGCGGCCGTTGGGGCGGAAAGGTCCTCGAGTGGAGGCCATGTACAGGAAGTCGCAGCCGTGGCAGGCCCCCCACAAGGTAGACCGACGATCTGCTAAAGGTCGCGGGAATCCATTGGATGCGGGAGGCACACGACCGATCTGTTGGATAACATCAAAAAAAAATTAAACTCGTCCCATGCTAATCTGTACTTAATTGCATAGTAATAGTCCATTTTGTTGACTTGTTAATAAGGTTCATTAAACGAATATTTCTAGGTTGAATCCTGAGGGATGACTCTGTCAGTTCAGTCGTATGACTCTATGACTCCAGTCGTATCCATACTCGTATGTTGTCGTTTGTAGACTCTGCTCATTGTGTAAACATTCGTACTCTCCTATAAACGATTAATAAACATATCGCTTAGTAACAGTAAATAAGTGTATTATTGACTCCCATGACATCGCCGTGTGGTCCCGGCAGAGTAGAATAGGCCACCCTCACTCTTACCGAGGTGTCGTAAAAGGCGACTAAGGTAAAGCTGCTGGCATGATCATAAGCGCCCAGAGAAGGAAAACTCTGCATTTATATCGAAACCCTCGCCAACCCGTCTGCCAAGCGTGGTGAGTATGGCAATTACCCCTCATGGTTTTGAGGGAGGCCCGTGCCCCAGCAGTGGGGACTTAAATGGGCTGATGATGATGATGATGATTGACTCCCATAAACCCAATACGATCTTTGAGGAGAACATTGGGCTTGTTGTATTGGCTGATATAATGATGAGGTATTTTTAATCTACCAAAGTATCAGCAGTCTTAGCAGAACAGAAGATTGAAACAAATTAAAGCTTCGAAACCCCCCCGAATATTCTTCGTCGCCGCCCGCCCAAGGAAAACCATCGACAAATCCCAACCCTACTCGCTTCCCGATCACTACCAACGTCTCTGACCGACATAGCTCGACCTTACTACAGACAAGGACGTCTATATGCACAATCCCCGGGCGTGAACGAGAGAACAGATACAACTAGGTCACGGGATAAGAGTCGTCTTGCGGTTCCCGCTGGATTCAAGCGCTATTTCGCTGGAAAAGCTTGAAGCGACAAATTGGTAACTCTGAAAAAGTCTATAAATAGATATCAGCCTCCTTTAAGGGACCTTTGATTAACGGCGAAAAAGTTTTGATATGAGTTTTCTCTTTTTTTATTAGTAAGTAAGGTCGTTAAACCTTTTTTTAAATATTAAAATTTTGTTCCTAGTTTGTATTATTATTACTCTATGAGGTAGATAACGGTTTCAACTTCTTATTCGTAGTCGACCGTGGGAGAGCCAGGCTTCGTAAATGAATGGGCCGGTCGGCTAGACCGGAGCAATAGGTACCTAGTACCTACCTACCTATCTACCTACCTACCTACTACCTACTGGTACTGGTAGAAATCGCTTCCAGCGATAAGACCGCCGAAATTGTACGAGTAAGTTTTTGTAATGCCATGTTTTTTTAAGTTGTGTTTTTTTGTGCAATAAAGTATATCTATCTATCTATCTACCTAACTACCACACCCTCACAGAAAACCACCGCGCGGCGTAAAGCGTGGTGAAGCTGTGTTTCAACGTGCGAGTGAGGATACCGAAAGCCATCCAAGGGGTCTTATTAGGTGGCAAACGAACAGACGGATCACCTGATGGTAAGCGTTTTGCAGCATTCCATAGACATCTGCAACACCAGTGGAGTTATAATTGCAAGCCTTTTTAAGTACATCCTCTTCTCTCAAGAGCGCCTTAGGTTAGTTTACCGTGGGAGAGCCACGCAACGGCATGAATGTGCCGGCTCGTCCGGAGTGATACCACGGCCTCACAGAAAACCGGCGTGAAGCAGCACTGTGCTGTTTAGCTGCGTGAGCGAGGGTAAGGCTCAATCCGGGGAAATGGGGGTTTAAATGTGACAGCTGCACTTGTAACTTTAATGATGTCACGGGTGTCCATGGGCGGACGGCAATCGCTTACCATCAGGTGATCCGTTAGCTCGTCTGCCACCTATCACATAAAAAAAAACAGTTCAAATTTCAATTCTAACTAGTGTCAAACGAAAGGGGGCGGGCGGCTCCATACGAAGAATTTGGGGAGTCTGGTAATTACAATGAAGCGACTGCCCTCCGACCTTCGCAACCCTTAGATAAGAAACCATGCCAACTGGATCACGGTTACACACACGTCCAGAATCATTATCTCATATATGGTTAGTATCTACAAATTTGAGAAACTATCCGAGACGTGCAGGTTTCCTCATGACTTTTTGCCTCTTCGCCGAGCTCATGGTAGAAATGTGCTCCATACCTAAATTGTTCAAAAAAGTTTTATCTTACTTATTTAACTATTATAGTGGCGATGACTTGATTTCTATGATGTAGGCTTTTGCCTTGCAGTGGGACAGTATACAGGGTGTATCTGTGAACATTTACATCCCTTTAACCATGTGTTTTACCAACCATTCTGAACAACATTTGTTCAACGACTTTTCGAAATTCATCGAAAAAAATTTCGACTCCAAGACAAAATGGCCAAGTCACGTAGCCGACTTTGTATGAAAAGTTGAAATTTTTTCATGCGAATTTCCAAAAGTGATAGAACAATTGTTATTCATAATAGTTAGTAGAACACGTGGTTAAAAGGATGTAAATGTTCACAGATACATCCTGTATAGGCCGATACTTTACTTTAGTTAGATACTTATTTATCTGTACTTAATTATGAAGACTACTTATGAGGTAAATTGTATAGGCAACAATAAGGCTTTAAACAAGTTATCCGAAAAGGCAAAAAAAACCATTTCACTTGCTTATCATTTTTTAAAATGTGACGAGAAGCGACCAGGAAAATTTTTTTTAAGTCATGCTTAAAATTGCCACAATTTATGCAAAATAATTTTAAGTTGTACAAACAGCCCTAGCTTAACTATTACCTTACTTAACTTACTGAACTAATGACCTTTCAGTATACTTTTCAGTTACTTCATTTTATAATCTAATTTGGAAGCTGTAATCTCGTTCTCAGAAAAGATTTTTATAATTGCAGCATTAAAATCAAAAAGAAAAATGTTGACGTTTTCTCTATTCCATTCCTATTTCAGAATAAAAAAAAGATTTAAAGCATCAGGATTACGAGTACATAACTGTTTCATTTATAAATAATTTCCAGTGATCGTCGGTTTGAGGCAGCGCTGAGCCCGCTGCGGGCGCCTTGACGCGTGCGCCGCGCAACGGTCGATGCCGCGGCCCCGTCAGTGCTCGCGCGCCCGCAGACCCCCGTGCCCGCATCGCACGATGAGACAGTGAGTGACCAGCCAAGCTGTATCTCCGGGAGTACGCCGGGGAGGAAGAGCGGCCGCCGTGCCGGGAGGACTGGCGCCGCCAGGACTGGGCCGGCGCGCGGGGCCGCCTCCCCCAGGTGGACCGCAGCCCTTCCCGACGCAGTCCCTATCTCACCAGGGATGACGAGCCCTCACCGGCGCCCGACGAGCGCGGCCGCTCGGCCTCCGCCGGGGCCCATCATCGTGCTCGACCCAGACCCCTCCGGTACCAATCCCTGGAACGGGACTACGATCGGTCGTACGCCCCACCCCCTCCCCCGGAAGATGACTACTACCGCCGGGAACCCCCCCCTCTCTTCCTCGGAGAACTGCAATCCCAGAACTCCGATCTACAAAGGGAGTTGGGGAACCTTAAGAAGGAATTGGAACTGACGAATCAGAAGCTGGGCTCCAGTATGCACAGCATAAAGACCTTTTGGAGCCCAGAGCTGAAGAAAGAGAGGGCGCTGCGGAAGGAGGAAAGCGCGAAGTACAGCCTCATCAATGACCAACTCAAATTGCTCAATCAGGAAAATCAGGTCAGTCGTAGTTCTAAAGACTCCCTTCAATGTTCTCAAGGTTGATAGAGTGTGGCAAATTTGTGTTCGGTTAGCAAAAATTATAACTTCAATTTTCATAGCAAGTGCACAGTAGTAGTGACAGGGTTTTTGACAAATCTGTATAGAAAATTAGCACTAATGTAGCCAATGTAATTATTCGTCAATGTAAATTATTCGCCAACACAGCATTGTCACACTGCAACCCCTATTATATCTTTATCCTTTTCAGATAAATCTTGAATCCCATATTTAAATAATTGACGAATCTCTCGTCAGAAAAATCCTAAACCTTTTGTACTAGGTATTACTCTTAATTGATCTGTCAGCGTATCTCATTAAGACTTTCACCCTTTCAGTATCGTTGAAAATCGTTGAAAATCATGAAAAAAAAAGAATAACGAAAGCTCCAATTAAAAAGAGGATGCCAGTTTACAATTCGCCCGTCTCGTTCTACCGTAGCGGGGTTCAGGGATAGAGTGCTGTCGCACTTTTTTCACAAGGTTCGCATGAGAAGGGCGATAAATTCGACTCCACTTTACTCTTCCAGAAAAAGGAAAAGCGGTTTAGAGGATAGAGTTAAGATGTATCTTTCAACAGGTTTAAGAATTAATCTTTAAAGTTATATGAATTCGATCGTGTGTGCAAACGTCACTACTTCATTTTATTTTTCTGCTCTTGGTCTTTAAATCAGGAGTTCCCAACGTTTTCTTCGAACCACGGACCACTTTGTTGGTTGTTTTTGTTAGCAGATACCAATCCACTAATTTGAAAGTTCATCTGCCTGGTAGTAAACATTGCTGAGTATAGACCTCCTTTCCTTTACGCCAATGTACCCGGTCCTGAGCCGCTCGGATCCATGTAGTCCCACCATTTTGGTGAAGTCATCGACCCATCGAGACGCTGGATGACCCGGATTTCGTCTGCCGGTTCTAGGATACCATTCGGTCAGGATTTTACTCCACCTTCCTTCACCGCGCCTAGCTAAGTGTCCTGCCATACTGTACTGTAAAGAACTGATTTAGTCATCTGAATACATCTATCTCATCATATTAATAGTTTTATCAACAATTTCTAAGGAGCTGCTTGCTTTGCAAATAGTTGTAAGAAATAAGATCATCTCTCTTTATATGGTTAGGATTTTATCAACATATTGTTAGAGTTGTAACTTAAGTCCTATTCAATCAAAATCATCAGCACTAAAGCGTTGCTTCGGAAGCCCGTGGTACGCTTGATCCCCTCCTCATCTTACCGTGTAATTCCCAGTTGCGTCCAAAGCGGTCGCTTTGGAGCCAGAGGTACGCTTGGACCATGATTCTTGATTTGAGGAGTCTGGTAGTTACAATGAAACGACTGCCGTCTGACCTTCGCAACCCTTTTTTAACAGGGGAACCAGATCAACTGAACCATGGTTACACGTTTCAGAAACTATCCGAAAATTGCCACTATCCGAAAACTATCCGAATATTCCAATGTAAAATTTCTCTTATTGACTCTCACCTCAATGTCAAACACATTAGGTTCAATATCAATGGGGGCTACCACTTGTAGAAAATCCGCTAGATGGCGTACTGTTGGACCTCAGTCAATCAGCATTGGTTGTTTCGTTTGTCAAATTGATATTTTGACAGATCACGTTTAAAAATAACCAATCATATTGTATATTGACCTAAGTCCTATTGTACGCCATCTAGCGGATTTTACACACACACGCCCCCATTGAAGATTGACAGATTGTGGTAACCGGGCGTGTACAGTATACCACAAGCACACACGGCGCTAATTGTAGTTAATTATTTAATCCACTCAATAAGTTGGTACGATTAATCACGCAGTGGAACGGAGCTCGTGAACGTCGGTTATATGATATCTTGCTGTTAAGTAACGTAATACATTAACTGCGTAAGGTAATGTGCAGACTAAGTGAAGTAATCAATAAATAGATAGATAATACCGGGTGTACCGACAAGCTACACATCACCTTAACCGCTTCTTCAATCAACCATTTCGAACAACGTTTGTTTTAAAATTTTTATAAATTCGGATTTTAAAAAAAATCGAATTTTCACACCAAATCGGTCACGTGACTTGGCCACTTTGTGAAGGCGAAAAATAATTCGACGTATTTTTAAAAGCCGTAAACATTTTTTTTTGTGATAGATGACAGACGAGCAGACGGATCATCTGGTAGTAACAGACTGCTGCCGCCCTTGAAAACCTGCAACACTAGTGGAGTCACAAGTCCGCTGCCATTTAAACCCTTCCCCCGATTTGGCCTCCGGTAGTTTCACTCACGCAGTGAAACAGCACAATGCTGCTTCACGCTGGATTTCTGTGAGGCCGTGGTATCACTCCAGTAGAGCCAGCCCATTCTAGCCGAAGCGTGGCCTTTAAGGAAAGAGCTTAGTTACCTATCCTGACTGTAACGCATATGTGATGTCCATGGAAGGCTGTGATCATCACTTACCAGTAGTCTGCTCGTTGCCTCGCTGTAATGTAAAAAAGGTTTAAGAATTCTGACCAACGTTTGATATTGCGGTTTAATTAGGTCAATCCGGGGAAAGTCTGCCACCTATCACATAAAAAAATAATGGAATTTATTGTTACGTAGGTAATTATTAGTGACACTAGTTTTGTCAAAAATCCAGCTACATTTTCACTATTCAGGATTTTTCACACTACATTTTCCCTAATTTGGGAAACTAAAAAAGCCGAATTTTATTGTATTTTTATTAAGACCAAAAATCTTCTCCCGTACTCGATATAATATAGAATTCAAGATCCGAAAATAGATAAACCTGTGAAAAGGTTGAGGACCGCTGAATTGGCGCGTGGGTGACAGACAGAGGGCGTCGTGCTTTCTGCAATTTTCCCGTTGAATATCTGTCGTATACGTCTTATTTACCGATTAATAATCTTACGGACGCACTCAGAGACGTCATTTAAGCTAATGTTCATTAACTTTAGTATCGGTAGTCTTTATGCGTATCAAAATAAGTGTCAATATTTTTTCATAAGTAGCCAACTAAGTAAATCAACGACTCTGAAATTGGCAGTTAGCTCAATTATTATCCAACTACGGCGAAGCAAAAAGGAGGGTTATGATTTTGACCTGTATGTATGTATGGTTGTTCATCTGTTCCCTCATAACTTCTAAACTACTTATCATATTTGAACAATGAGGTGTCGTTAGAAGCGTCTTGATTGTCTTCTGGTTATAGGCAACATGAAACGTCACGTTGAATTGACTACAGCACCCTCTAGGGGACTTAGTAGTAAGGAACTCAAAAAAATGATTTGCTTGACGATACGGTATGGGGTATCAAATGAAAGAGCTTTTTTAGCACATTTCAAATATGTAATTTTGTTTTAATTACTAAGATTTTAAATCAAAATAAAGTTTAAAAACTAAATCCCGACTACCAAAAATACACGCTCTAAAAAGTATGAAACAAGAAAATTGCTCTGCTGAAATTATTTTGCCGTATTGCTGTGGTCGTATGCCACCTACTGTAGCAAAACAGATTCATTATAATAATAAAATAAAATCAATGTGGCATACGACCACGGCAATACTCAGCAGAGACAATTTTCTTGTTTCGGACTTTTTAGAGCCTGTTTTTTTGGTAGTCGGGTTTTAGTTTTTATTTACGATACAATGTAATTAGTAAAAAAATAAAATTTTCATCAACTCAATGCGATAAAGTTGGATGTCTGATAGCTTTTATAATTTATTACGTGTAGTATCTATTTAAAGCAAGTTTAGCTTCTTGCGAAAGAAAGCATTTAAGATTATATCCGGGCGTGCGAAAAAAGATTTATAACAATAACAAAACAGAGAAAGTTATGTTCCATTTCACACAATATAGATAATCTGAGCGTATCATGATAAGTCTAGCTAGATAGATACTCTTTATTGCACAAAGAACAAAACTTAAAAGCTAGACATACCTCTGGTATTTAGAGTACCTACATTTTGTCTAGATAGCTGGACTTAACATAAAATATGTAGCAATCTTCTACTTAGTTTGTGATATGTAGGTACTCTGATTTTTAAATGCGATTTAAACTGACGGATGCAAACGTCAAGTTCCCATACATTTTGACACTTCGCATCTGTCAAAAGTAACAAAAATGTATGGGAATGACACATTGACACCTGTCAGTTTAGTTAACATAATTAAAAATCATAGATTAGACAATCTGAGGGCTTATTCTCGAGCACTTCGTTTTTTACTTTTATGGACGAATGTATGAAATCTCTCAATTCGACCTCAATGTAGAGTGCACGAGAATTGCCAATGGACAACATTTCAAATTTTTAACATGTCCATATTGTTTTTTTATATGAAAGTAGACATAAAATGAACAGACCCATATTTTTTCTTTTTTCAAAATTTGTCCATTTTCATGCATAAAATAATTATTGAAATTCTTTTTATTCTAAATAGACGTAAGCGCCAAATGACGTCATCGGACGGCTGAATACAGCGATATTCCTTTGCTTATCATTGTTTTAATAAAAAAAAGGTACTACTGTCAAAGGTAAATATTACTAGTGTCAACATTGTCAACGTCATTCATACATTCAACGTTGACAAGTTGTCTTTTTTTTTGACAGTTACATGTCATGAGTTTGGCATTACGTAAATTTAAAACTATAATGTGCTAAGCAAAGAAATATTTTACATTCTGCCGTCCGATGACGTCATCTTACGTTTTTTAGTTTTTAATTTTTTTCTCAGTAAATAAGCAATATAAAAAATTAATAAATATATATTCGCGCAGCGGAAAAGTTAATAAAGAAATGGTATTTTTTGTTTCAGAGCTTAGCAATTTTGAAATGTTGTCCATTTAGTATTAGGTTATACCTAGTTTAGAATGGCGTATTGTAGAAGACCAAGATCGATAAAATTTATTTACCGCTTGAGAATCTATCCAAAACCGTTTTGAGCGTAGGAGAGCCACACTTCGGCATGAAAGGTCCGGCTCGACCGGAGTGATATCGCTGCCTCACAGAAAACCGGCCGGCGTGAAGCACTGTTCTGTATTTCGCTACGTGAGTGAGGGTACCGTAGGCCCAATCCGGGGAAAAGGGGGTTTAATGGTTGTCAACGCACTTGTGACTCCACTGGTGTCGCGGGTTACCATGAACGGCGGCAATCGCATACCATCAGGTGATCCGTCTGTTTGTCTGCCACCTTTCACATAAAAAAAAACATACAAAATTCACGATCCAGTGGTGCTTCCTGGATTTAAACCTACGACATAGTCCGACAGCGGTTATTTGGCAAGTGGCAAATATCGGAAATAATGGTGTTTTGACATTTTCGCCTAGAAAAAACGTGTTATATCGCCCACATTGACAGGGATGTTACTAAAGTGCCTTCTGATCGTGGGTGTACTATAAAAACTCGTGACGTAACAAAATCTGCAATGGACTTTTATTTTCCTTGGATACACAATATTTTCTATTTAATTTTATAATGTGGTGGCCGCGACAAAAAGCGGAAGGAAAAAGTTTAAATAATTGCATGGCAAAGGAAAACTTTTCATTCGGCCGAGACCACTGGATAAAAGTCTTAATTCGTTTTGCGTATATTGCTTGGAAGTTTATTTGCAGTACCAACCTAAAGAAAAGAGCAAAATATATTCCGGTATTGTAAGGGTGGTACATTTTTTGGTCACGAAGCTAGGGAGAATGCTTTGCGCATGAGAAGTGGTGCATCATTTCTATCGGGCCACCAGCAGCTGCTTCCCAGCTGACTGGTGACAGGCCTACCAATATCATATTATATCATATGGTTGGCTATTATATTATATCCAATGGGACACACAGTTACATACAGAGTGGATCGAATGAAAAGTGGTGCATCATTTCTTCCGGGCCACCAGCAGCTGCTTCCCAGCTGACTGGTGACAGGCCTACCAATATCATATTATATCATATGGTTGGCTATTATATTATATCCAATGGGACACACAGTTACATGAGTGGATCGAATGAAAAGTGGTGCATCATTTCTTCCGGGCCACCAGCAGCTGCTTCCCAGCTGACTGGTGAAAGGCCTACCAATATCATATTATATCATATGGTTGGCTATTATATTATATCCAATGGGACACACAGTTACATACAGAGTGGATCGAATGAAAAGTGGTGCATCATTTCTTCCGGGCCACCAGCAGCTGCTTCCCAGCTGACTGGTGACAGGCCTACCAATATCATATTATATCATATGGTTGGCCATTATATTATATCCAATGGGACACACAGTTACATACAGAGTGGATCGCATTAAAAGTGGTGCATCATTTCTTCCGGGCCACCAGCAGCTGCTTCACAGCTGACTGGTGACAGGCCTACCAACATCATATGGTTGGCCATCATATTATATCAATACCGACACTCGGTATAATGATACCGAGTGTCGGGTGTTACAGAGTGTTATGATGCACCACTTTTCATGCGATCCACTCTGTATGTAACTGTGTGTCCCATCGGATTATGAGGGCAAAGGAATAGAGAGTGCACTTGTGTTTGCGCACACACTTGAGCACTATAGATATTATATCCTGCGTAAGTGGTTGATCGTTGAGATTGGCTGCCTTAGCCGAAATCGGTTGGAAGATATTATGAGACTAAAGCACAACGACTTCGCTGGCTCGGCAACCTTATTATTAGTAATTTAAATCTATGTAGCTAATAGTTGGTCAAGTTAATTGATTAATATTTTGAGTTGTTATTCATAGTAGTCTATTAACTTTCATATTTGTGTTTTTTTTCTCGATTGAAACTCTGTAACATCATCAATATTTGAAAAGAGTAACTACTGAGTTTCTTGCTGGTGTCTTCTCAGTAGAAATCGACATTCCGAACCAGCGGTAGATATTATGTATACCTATTTTGACATTCATAAGTGTTCTGTGTGGACCTAAATTGAATAAAGAATTTTTTATCTTTATCTTATCTTATCTAGTTAAATGGACATGTAAAAACATATTTTATTGCAATTGAATTTATTTTATTATTAATTATTGTGTTCAAAGTTATTGTAATTGTAGGTACTAATTATTAATAGGAGAGCTACTACGAGTATGTTAATTATTTATAAAAATATTCGCGTTTTTCCTATGTACTTACCTATAAAATCACAACACAAAATTCGTTTAAAATGATAGATAGATAGATATTATTAAAAAAACTAGGCTTTTACAAAAACCATACAACTTCGGCGGTCTTATCGCTGGAAGTGATTCGCTAGTCTAATAAATACATTTTATGGCTTAGATTAAATCAAAATAACGGTTTTATGGCAATGGCAGCGAAGTGAGAGTTTCGTTTTACGTAAAAACGTTACTGGCAAAAATGTTTGAAAGCTCGGAATTGGATCCAATCGATCTGAGTGGGATAATACGGGTCACGATTGCGAATGACAGAGACAAGCAATCGCTTTATCCATCTTAATAGATATGTCTTGTACTAAGTAGATCATTCTTAAGTATTTTCGATCGATAGAAGATAAGTTTTTATTATAGAAATCATTTATTCGACATCTAACATAAAACGTTAACAATACATAGGTAGTTAAGGCGACGGGTAGCCCTAACTAGCGACACCATTCGTTTTTAATTGTTAGCTACTAAACCGGATCTATTTTTAACAATTTCGGGGTTACAACCTCAAATAACCATGCACAAATGTTGGGTCCAACGCGTACGCGTAAAATTGATTTACGCCAAAAGCGGCCACTTCTGGCGTGATTAAATTTTTCGCGTACAAAAACGGACCCAGCATTTGTGCATGGTTATTTAATAAATAGTATAAGTGTCTGCCGAGAGGTTGTAACCCCGAAATTGTTTAAATAGATCCGGTTTAGTAGCTAAAAATTACACACTAGCGACGCCAATTGGTTTAAATTGTTAGCAACTAAACCGGATTTTTTTTTAACTAATTCGCAGCTGCAGGCTCTCGGTAAACACTTATACCTACTATTTATTTAATATTTATACTTAACTTCTAGGTCTGCTCTGTTTGCTACTTAAAATTCGAATTACCGCCAAAAACGGCTACTTATGGCGTTAATTCAAATGTCAAGTGCAAAAACAGATCAAGAAGTAGTTGTAAATAACTAAATAAATAGTATAAATAAGAACGTACCCCCGCACGTCACTCCAGTACTAACGGCTTGCGTGGATTTTTAGGTATGGCTTTCTATGAAAAGGGACAGTCCGTTTAAGGTGCATTTTTTATATAAGAGGTGGCAGACGAGCAGATCACCTGATGGTCCGCAATTCCGCCGCCCATGGACACCCGCAACACCACTGGAGTCACAAGTGCGCCTCACTCACACGGCGAAACACAGCGCAGGCGCTGCTTCACGCCGGTCTTCTGTGAGGCAGTGGTATCACTCCGGTCGAGCCGGCCCATTCATGCCTAAGCGTGGCTCTCCCACATTAAACGGATTGGACGGACAAGACGGCACGGACGGTGCATGTCTATGATCGAAGGTCAATGTGCATAATATTGATGTGTGGCTTTCTAAAGTAAAATAACATTACGATATTTTTCCCTTTCAGAAATGTCACATACTTATTAATTATGTCAGTGGTTGCTGATTTCGTTTGGTTTGATTGTATCCAATATTTTAATCTCTGATTAGACCATTCTTGACGAAACAGCTGCGACAATTGCATTGAAAAAATCTAAAGCAACTCATTTTTCAAACGTAAATCGTTAAAGAACGTAGAAATACGTCACGTTCCGTTCCACGCAAACTGATGAATGAAATGGCGAGATCATTGATCCAGATTGCAACCAACCAATCTAGCGGTAGCTATCGAGTCGAAAGAGCTCGAGCGCCATACAGCTTCCAATGCCGTCTTAAAGGGTTGGTGCAAAATGTCGATATTTTCTTTTAGCTATGTAGTTCTTAACTTGTGCCATGTATCGATATTTTTAAGTCCTCGTTAATTTTAGCGTGTAATTCATGGTTGTGTCCAAAGCTTTAGCTTTGAAGCCCAGGGTAAGCTTAGACCATGATTCAAGATTTGGGGAGTCTGGTAATTACAATGAAGCGGCAGCCGTCTGACCTTCGCAACACTTTAACAGAACAGACCAGTTGAATCTTGGTTACACGATTCCTCGGTGGAGCAGTGGTTAGTGGTCCCGGGTTCGATCCCCGGGTCAGCCAAAAATTAGTACCTAAGTTTTCGGTAAGAAATTCCTAGTGGCAGCCCGGAGTCTGGAAGTTGGCGGTCTTATACCCCCGTGCCTCGGAAAGCACGTTAAGCCGTTTGGTCCTGCGCCCAATCCCTCTCCGGTCGTGTCACAGTAGTGTCCCATCGGAATATAAGAGTAAGGGAATATAGAGTGCACTTGTGTTTGCGCATACACTTAATCACTATATAATATATTCTGCGTACGTGGCTGACCGTTGAGATTGGCTGCCGTAACCGTAATCGTTTGGAGGATATTATTTTATTACTCGTTCCAGAGACTATCTGTAGGTTTAGGATAAATTGCTGTCTGTAGGTCGATTACATTATTCAGTTTCATAAAAAAAATCGAACAACACACATCGATATTTTTTACATCGGACATCCCTTCGTCAAGTCTCAATATTTACTCAAACTCGATAGATGCTCCAGTGTTGTAGAGTTAAAAGGCATTCGCATTTGACGAGCCATTTCGCTTTAGTGGCTAGATAGAAGACCATCTTCAGACATTGTTGTGTAACTTTTTAATGGCTTTCGAGTTCTTATAGTGGCCGTTTGATGATGGCATGGCACCAATACCGTTTATAGGACGTCTCATTTATATTACTATGTTTATCAACACCCATATCTATCTACCTCATCGTCAGCCCCTGCTAGGGCACGGGCCTCCCTCAATCACATGAGGGGTAATTGCCATACACACCACGCTTGGCAGACGGGTTGGCGAGGGTTTAGATATAAATGCAGAGTTTTCATTTGATAACTCTGTTCGATTGTTCAGAACTGGGTATTATTATCGTAAAATCTATCTATGATACCTATAGTATAGTTAGAACTATCGATAGTCTGAAACAATTGATACCATTGAGAGTATTGCCGGGTCCTGATAGCTCAGGAGATCCATAATAGCTCAATATTATGGATGCCGTCAATAATACATAGACTCAATAGACCAATGATAGTCGACTTTCGATCGGCAACACTAAGGTTAGGATATTTGACCAAAGTCTCAAAAGAGCGAAAAAAATATCGACTACCAAAAAAATGCATGAACGAAACCGCTTTCTACATATTAAGACTCACTTTGATATCCCTAAAAAACAAACACTGTTGTCTTTATAAATGTCGATGGCCATACTCATACACTCTATGTCAAATATTTTTAAACGTTGTTGCCTTCTATCATCATCATTACTATAGACATTATAATACACTTTCGAATGAAAATATAAAATATTATATGAACTGTTATTAATCTAAGCACTTATTGTATCTACTAATTAACACAGGCTTTGAACCTACATCAGAGACGAGAGACTAGTGTCTCACAATGTCACGGCTGTAAAAAACTAAAATTAAGAAATACGTAAGCCAACATACTGAAGAGAGTAATAGTGGATTTAAAACAAGCGTGCGCGTACATCGACATTAACTATCGACATCACTAATCGTCTCCACTTATGCTCAGCAGACAGATTTTAATATCAATAAACAGTTATTTTGTGCGTCATACGTACAGGAACGGGATGAGATAACTTACAGATTGAAGCACTGGCTTTATTATTAATGTTAGGTGTCTTACATAGATAGTAGAACTGTAACGATATGTCGAACTCTTTCGTTCCTGGCCGTATTAAAACTGTAGCCAATTATTTAGACGAAAATAGTTTTTAAATTTTTGAAGAGTGACGGTTGTCAATGTGATGGCCAACCATAGACTTAGGATGCCGCTGGGTCACACTTTCCGCTTTCCTGCTACATGATTTTTTTGGGAATTGGACATGAGTCAGTCAGTGAAATGCCTTATTAAAAACCAAATTTTTGAAACGAATGAATATAAATATATAATACGTGTGATAAATCATTTATTATTGCACGCCAAAATGGCTGGTTATAGTCATCATCATCATCATCATTTCAGCTAATAGACGTCCACTGCTGGACATAGGCCTCCCCCAATTTTCTCCACACAGATCGGTCCTGCGCCGCCCGCATCCAATGGATTCCCGCAATCTTCACCAGATCGTCGGTCCACCTTGTGGGGGGCCTGCCACGGCTGCGACTTCCTATATAGTGATACTATATTATTGTAAACCCCAGAATAATATCTTGGATGTAGCCCTATTATTCCAACCGATTACGGCTACGGCGGCCAATCTCAAAAATCAGCCACGAACGCAGGGTATATTAGAGTGCTCGTGTGTACGCAAACACAAGTGCACTCTCTATTCCCCTACCCCCATATTCCGATGGGACACTACTGTGACACGATGGGAGAGGGATCGGGTGCAGGACCAACAGCTTAAGGTGCTTTCCGAGGCACGGGGGTACAAGACCGGGGGTAACCTATAACTAAAGCAATAAATTACATTATTGATATATTGTATTTGTTACTAAAACAATTTAAACATTTTACTTATGGACCTCTAAACTGAGCGCGTTTGTCTAAATTTGTATCTTTATTCGGATTTTTTACTCTTGAGTAATTCTATTACAGTGTATCCATGTACAGTGTGTTCATGCAGAAGCCGTGTGGTTCCCGGCAGAGTAGAATAGGCCACCCTCACTCTTACCGAGGTGTCGTAAAAGGCGACTAAGGTAAAGCTGCTGGCATGATCATCAGCACCCAGAGAAGGAAAACTCTGCATTTATATCAAAACCTTGCCAACCCGTCTGCCAAGCGTGGTGAGTATGGCAATTACCCCTCATGTGATTGAGGGAGGCCCGTGCCCCAGCAGTGGGGACTTAAATGGGCTGATGATGATGATGATGATGATGATGTATCCATGCATACCTAACGTCGTCCTATGCATTTATTTAATTAGAATGAAAGCCAAATCTAAGAATTCTTACAAAGTATTCTCAACTTTCGCAATTAATATCACACGATAACATTGAGACTGAAGTCATTGTTCTAAATATACGAACCATCTGGCTAGGGTAGCCAGGTTACAAACGAAAAACCGGACCTTCCAATCAGTTAAGCCGGATATTTTGAGTAAAAACCTGCTAATAACCTCCGCCCATGGGCATCCGCAACACGAGTGGAGTCACAAGTGCGCCACCAATATTTAAACCCCTCTTTCCCACGGATTGGGCCTCTGATACCCTCACTCACTAGGCGAAACACGGCACAGACGCTGCTTCACGCCGGCTCTCTCTTAGTCCGTGATATCATTCCGGTCGAGCCGGCCCATTTTTTCTCACGGACACCCTAACTAAACTAAATGACCCTAATTACCTATATAGGTAATTTTAGTATTAGTAGTTTCGTATAGTACAGTTATCTCCAAAAGGCAACACAAATGCAAAAGAAAAGTTCATATGGGTTCATGATAATTTTGGCTCATTACCTGTGTAAGAAAGAAAGAAATAAAAAAACCGGCCAAGTGCGAGTCTGACTCGCGCACCGAGGGTTCCAACGTACATTTCATTTTATTAAAATATTTTTATTATATTATATAACTAAAAATGTGATTTTCGCAATTTTTCCCATATTTGCATTATATGAAAATGCTTCATGCCAAATTTCAAGATTCTGAGTTTACTGGAAGTACCCTGTAGGTTTTGATTTGAATTTTTTAAAAATATCAACATAATTGGCTGTATCTTTTGATTGGCTTGGCTTAGAAATTTGATATTTTCACAGCTTAAAGGGACAATAGACTTGAGTATTTCATGTGATTTTCAGCTTGATACGTCCACGCGTTCTTGAGATAAAGGGTCTTGACAGACAGACAGACGGACAACTAAGTGATCCTACAAGGGTTCCTTTTGAGGTAAGGAACCCTAGAAAGACACCATTTATTATTATAGACATCAGAACACAGGGAATACAGCAGTTCTAAACACAAATTGGCACAAACAGAAAACAATTAAAATACATATAAATAAAAACAAAAAAATAACGAAAATATATTCAACCATGCCAGGCAGTGCCAAATGAATAATGTGTTATGACGTCTAGTATAAATGGCCCTCACCCAGAATAAGTTAGTGAGTCAGTGAGACCAGCCTTGAGTCCAGCCTGTGTTTGTACCTTCTTGATTATAAAAAATGGCGGATGATTAGAAAATCCTAAAAGGTTGGACATCGTCTTATATGACCAGACACGCAATGAATAAGCCATGTCCGGCTTTATCAGAACGCATGGCAGCCCTACATCTGGCAGAATGCGGCAAATCATATCAAAAGGTTTCATAACATTGAGTGGTTTATTTAAAACCACGATATCCATTTGATGTTCCACTATCGTACGATGTGTTGTTTTAGCATTGGAGATTACTTAATAGTAAAGTGGCGATGGTAGCTCAGTGGATAAGAACGTGGCCTTCTTAGCGGGAGGTTGAAATTAAAAACATTCGGCATGAATGGGCCGGCTCAACCGGAATGATAAAGCCCCACATAAAACCAATGTGAATTAGTAATGTGCTGTATTTCGCTGCGTGAGTGGAGGTACCGGAGGCTTAATCCAGGGAAAAGGGAGGATTAAAGGTTGGCAGCGTACTTGTAACTCCACTGGTGTCGCGAGTGTCCATGGGAGGCGGCAATCGCTTACCATCAGGTGATGCTCGACGCAGATTCTACTCGGGTGCGGTAGAGAAAGATCGTCGCCCAGCATGTCACCCCATAGAAGTCAACAGAATGTGCCATTTTCGGAAAAAACGTCGCAAAGTGTGAAAGAGATCCAACCATCCCTGACGCTGAAATAAGAAGATATGGAAAAAAATATATTCTCGGAGGCAATAGACAACAGACAAGGATGATGCTCATAGGAGCGTTAACAGGGCATTATGCAACGAACAAAATGCTGATGAAGATGAACATGACATCGAACAGCGACTGCAGAGCAAGGAGGAGACGGAAACCATAGAACATCTTTTATGTGAATGCGACTCACTAGCCAGAGGCAGAATGTGTCTTCTAGGTAACGCTTATCCTAAACCAGGAGACTACAGGCACTTAAATCCGAAAGACATCGTGATGCTGATGAAACGAATCTTTCGTGAGTAAGAGCGCAAAAGATAGGGGAGGTACAAAAGATCCCTTAGGGTCGACGTGCCCCATGAAAATGGCCCATAACAGATAAGATAAGATCCCTGACGCAGATTCTACTCGGGTGTGGTAGAGAAAGAAACGTCGCCCAGCACGTCACCATATTATTAACGGCTTCGCGCAGTTTTTCAAGTATGACTTTCTATAAAAGGCACAGTCTGTTTAGGGTGCATGTTTATTTGCATACTGCATGTAAAAGTGTTAATGTTAGGCGGAAAACCCGTCTCATCAAATATTGAAACAAATCAATCGAGCCGAAATGAGCTAACGCCATTAACATTAAAACTACTAAACTCCTTCACAAAGCTTTCTGGTAATAACGATTTCATATTTTCAAAAAAAAAGTATAGAAAGAGTTTCTCAAGAAAAGAAGAAATATTATGAACTGGAAATTATGCGGAGAAACTCAGGAATTCCAGGACTCCAGGTACCTGTTTAATATGGCGGCGTACTAGCTTTCAATTTGTTGGAATTTCATACCGAAGTTGTTGGAATCTTAATATTCCAGTTTCTCTCACTCAAATGGGTTGTAAAGTTATTCCGATATTGCTATACATTTTGCTTGTCAACTGTTAAGAGTGCTTGAAGTAAATTACAGTGACACAAAGGAGATCATCGGACTTACATATAATTTTGGTCTAAACATGAAAGTCTTTATCATCATCATGGTGATCACTTGGTTATCTACTCTTGGATGTAGGCCTCTTCCCCACAGATCACACCCAATAGATTCCGCATCTTAAGCGTTTTGTATGGCATAATAAGTCACCAAAGTTTGAGGAAAGCACGGGTAGCGGGGAGCGTGACCGAGGTGCTGCGATTGGTTGATTCAAGGTCAAACTTTCATTTGTCCCCAAATAGTGACAGAACACTATTTATCGACAGTTTTAATTTTATTCAAAACGTAATACCAAAATACTTACTCATTTAGATAATATGGCCAGGAGTTGGGGGAAAGATACACTGTTACTTTTTACCGACTTCCAAAAAGGAGGAGGTTCTATGTTCGACTGTATCTTTGTTTTTATTTTTATTTTTTATATATGTTCACCAATTTGGGAGTGTGTTCTTTTAAATAAAAAAAGATTTCTGCAAATAGGTCAATAATTGGCGGAGTAATGCCAATTATTGACCTATTTGCAGAAATCTTTTTTTATTTAAAAGAACACACTCCCAAATTGGTCCCATCGTCACCATGTCAGAATCTGATGAAGGGATCTTAGAGAAATCGAGGGGGACCCTCAAATTATTACGTAATGTTTTGTATCTTTTTCAAAGCTGCACCAGTACTTAAACCTAATTGTATTAATTTTGTGGCTCTGCTGATGATGGAAGGTCAACTCCTCAACGGTAAGGAGTTAAAGAATATCTCTTTCAAAACTGTACTCACAATTCGTTTGCGAAAAATGAGACAACTTGAGAGGAGTGGTCAATTAAAATTATTTTACTTACCGGTGGAATGTGATACCATCTTTTTGAAAATTTTATGTTCTTTTCGATTTTCCACACTATTTTATAGCACATATTTTCGGATCCGTCAATCAACGAAAAGTATTTTTCAGAGTATTTAAATACGCGTAACGTACGAGTCTGTTACTTGGTCACAAGTGAAGTAGCGTTTCCAGCGATCGAGACTTATAGTAGCAAATGCAACTATGTATGGTGACTTTTTCCGGCCTCCTATGCGGTGTCTATTGGGGGTGATCTGTGCCTCTTCCCTCTTCTTCCACTCCCGGCGATCCCGTGCCTTTTTTTTAGTAACGCTGGAGGAATAACCCCGAAATTGCTTAAAATAGATCCGGTTTAGTAGCTTAAAATTGAAATCGATTGGTGTCGCTAGTGTGCCCTACCCGTCATCTTAAGAGCGGCGAGAATTCCCCAAAAAACCGCAAAACACCCGAAACGTGCCCGAACTATATAAAATAAATGTCTGTGGCCCACATATCCGGATGTTTATTTCCGTTACGCAACGCAGATTCCTCCAGTCAGACTACTAACGAGAAAACTTGGATACTCAAACTTGCGCAAGGCAGATGGTTTGGTTCTCTAATTGCCTAAATGAACCTTCGACTTTGAGCGATAAAACCGCCAAAAATGTACACCACGTGTCTGTTATGCCTAGTTCTTATTATATTTGGTTGACTGCCTCGGTGGCGCAATGGTTAGTTAAAGCGACGGTTGCGCTTGGGGTCCCGGGTTCGATCCCCGGGTCGGGCCAAAATTTGTACGTGAGTTTTTCTGTTAAGAAGTCTGGAAGTTGGCGGTCTTGTACCACCGTGCTTCGGAAAGCACGTTAAGCCGTTAGTCCTGAGCTAATTCCCTCTTTGGTCGTGTCACACTACTGTCCCATCGAAATAAGAGGGGTACGGGAATAGAGAGTGCACTTGTGTCTGCGCAAATACTTGTGCACTATAATATGTCCTGCGTCGATGGCTGATCGCTGAGATTGGCCGCCATGACCGAAATTTATATCGGTTTGGAGGACATTTTATCTAAACTTTCATAGGTTCAAGTGAATGCTGACAAAGGATTGTTAAGCGGAGGAAACCCCTATACACATAATCACTGAATGCGGACCACTGATGCGCAAACGTAGCTTTCATCTGGGAAAGCACTTTTTGAGCCTCAACGAGGCTAAGGATCTCAGTCCAAAACAACTAATTCACTTTCTGAAAAGTGTAGGGTTTGGGACTGATATGTAGCACAGTGGCGATCACAATAGATCAAACTGGTCGCAGTGATACTGGTCTGAATAGGACCTGCATAGTCGCCCGCTTAAAATAATAAAAAAAAGGATTGTTTGGGGTGACTGTTGACAAAAAAACCTTGCTACATTTATTGGTGTCCGGAAAATCTTTTTTTTGTCGGTCGTTCAGTTCTGTCAACGAAAAGTCCTGAATCATGGTCCAAACGTACCCCGGGCTCCGAAGCTACAATATTGGATGCAACCGGGAATAAGAAAAAGGCCGGAATGATACCCCGGCCTCTCAGAAAACCGGCGTGAATCAGCACCGTGCTGTGTTTCGATGCGTGAGTGAGGGTACCGAAGGGGGAGAGGAAGTTTAAAGGTTGGCAGCGCACTTGTGATTTTACTGTTGTCGCGGGTGTCTATGGGTGGCGGCAATCGCTTATCATCAGGCGATCCGTCTGCTCGTCTGCCACCTATAACATAAAAAAAAAATCAGGCAACAATATACTTTAAATTGCATTGGTCCATATACTCGTAATATCCTCCAACCGATTACGGCTACTGCAGCCAATCTCAATCACGCTTATCATCAGGCGATCCATCTGCTCGTCTGCCACCTATTACATGAAAAAAAGATGAAGAAGAGGGTTGGTTCTGTCAACCCACGTGTAAACTCTTTGGTTTTCAACATAATCACTGGGCTTGGGGGAGCCGGGTTGGTTTATTCCCGCTGTCCACCCTCTGCTTGTCCATCCCAGGTGGACCGTAAAAAAATTGCTAAAAAAATCCCGCTGTCCACCCCTTGTTGGTTGAAAGAGGGGGTGGACAGCGGGAATTTTTTTAACAATTGTTTCACTGTCCACCCGGGGTGGACAATCAGAGGGTGGACAGCGGGAATAAACAGCCGGGCTCGCCCCCTTAAAACTTTAACCAACAGTTTGATGGGATACTTTAGAAAATGGTCAAAAGGTTTTATTAATATCAATATTACTTTTCATATTTTAATTAAATGTTTCCGGGGGCCTCGGATAACATTCTCCGGGCAATATAGGGAAAGTTTGCCGATGTTATTTGTGCTAAAGGGTGATGTGAGGGCTGACCTCGGTCAGGACACAACGCGTAACAATAATACAATGTAAAACAGGCAGCGGCTCGGCCTTCGATAAACAAAATAGAACTGGATAACTTGTCACAGTGACAAACCTCGAAATTTCGTTGCCGTAAATATGCGCATTATTGCATTTTGAGCAATTTTACGATTCAGTGGCGCTACAAACAGAGTTATAATGATTTTGATGATATTAAGACAATAAATGAAAAATGTGTTGTCCCCGGCAGAGTAGAATAAGCCACCCTCACTCTTACTGAGGTGTCGTAAAAGGCGACTAAGGTAAAGCTGCTAGCATGATCATCGGCACCCAGAGAAGGAAAACTCTGCATTTATGTCAAAACCCTCGCCAACCCATCTGCCAAGCGTGGTGAGTATGGCAATTACCCCTCATGTGATTGAGGGACGCCCGTGCCCTAGCAGTGGGGACTTAAATAGGCTGATGATGAAATAAAGAAATATATCAAATTAAAATAAAAAGGAATTTGTGATTTTTATTATTTATTTATTATATTATTTTTATCACTGATGGGTGACGATAAAAGGTTAATTCTTCGATTTTCGTGGACTGTCACGCACGTTTAATCTAATAAAGTATCGACCTATAAACTGTCCCACTGCAGGGCAAAGGCCTACATCATAGAATTCAAGTCATCGCTACTATGATGGCATTAGTCTTAATCACCACGCTTGCCTAATGCGGATTGGTGATCACAAACCGGAGCTATATTCGAATAACTCGAAACATTACTTTTTGCTCGACCCGGGGATCGAACCCAGGACCCCGAGATCATGGCCCGGCACTTAAACCACTATACCAACAGGGCGTCAATCTAATATTACTCCGAAATGATGATCCGAATAACATCAGAATCTTAAAATATCGTAAATGAATAAAAGACCTCTTCCATGTAGGAAAGAATGTATTTAAAAGTGTTTTATATTTCTGATGTCAATTTGAGTAATAAAAATTAAGGATTTGAGGACATTGAACTCTTATTAGTAACAACTCGCTGTTTGAGGACGGTCACGAAAGTCACATCTCGAAGAATTACTCAAAAGTAATAATTCGATGTCAAAAGGGCCTTAACATTGCTATATAATAATCGTCCTACGTTAGTGTAATGTTCCGATATATTGTTGTAATGAACCTGGCTCGCCAACACACACACCACCGGCACCGTCGGGCACCGTTTGACACGTCTGTCCCGCTTAATCAGTCCGAGTCAACTGAAATTACTCTATAGACCAGTGTTGCCATCTTGCGGCATGTGTGCTCGACATACGTAATACGCTACGCTAAAGTCGGAACTACCTACATACCTACAATGTTTCCTTTACAAGTGTCATATGGATGCCAGTGTTTAATTTTTCCGCAGAAAAAATGTTGTGCAATGGCCCCCTGGCAATGTTACACTGAAGTGCTGTTTAACCTTTGAGAAGAGATTCCCTCAAGCCATAAATAAAAATAAAATAAAAAGAGATTCTCTATTCAAAGTGTTTAGCTAAAAATCTACCGGTTATTTTTACGTAAATGAATCATCCTTCCTAAATCCCTAAATCAACAAAACAAAGCAAAATGAGTGACGTGACGTCATCCTCTGTCACATCCCTTGGAGGTTGAGGGACTGATATCCAACATTTTTCCTTCGGCGGAAATAACGGGTCGAGAGAAATCACATCAGTAAGGAAATGTTCAGATTTTTTCCATGGCCAAAATAGATTGGACGTACTAAAGTGATGATTATTTTTGGTCACATTTAAATCTGTCAGCGCGTGGCATATTGGGTCAGTTTTGTTGGATATTAAAACATCACAAATTCCTTTTAAAAATAGATTCTGTTGTTTTTTTATACCACGTCGGTGGCAAACGACTCTCGTTAGGCGACGGCTCGTCTGATGGTAAGCGACTACTGTAGCCTATGGACGTCTGCAACACCAGAGGACTTGCTTATGTAATCTTCTACTCTGTCGCTACGCTCTTATAGCCAGAGAGGTCGTGGCCACTTTGAGCGTCATTTTTTATGTGATAGGTGGCAGACGAGCAGACGGATCACCTGATGGTAAGCCATTGCCGCCGTTCAGGGACACTCGCGACACTAGTGGAGTCACATTTTTTATTATTATTGATAGAAATGGGGTGAGCCTTGCGTCTCATAGCCACTGCGACCAGTAGATGATCTATTGTGGCAGCCCCATAACCTGTTACAGCACCTCATGTAGCTCCAGTTCCAGGATAAACTCGAGAATGGAGCTAATAGGGGAGCTTTTGATTTCGTCTGCCGAGATCATGTGTGCTCCTAGGTGTCGGCTTCTGCAGCGGTGCAGTGGTACTTTCCCCCGGTATGAGCCTCACTCACGCAGCAAAATACAGCACAACGCTGCTTCACGCCGGTTTTCTGTGAGGCCGTGGTTTCACTCCGATTGAGTCAGCCTATCTACGCGGGAAGCGTGGCTCTACCACGGTGCTTGTTGGTGTTAAAGGCGGACACCGCTTTCCTCACGATCTCTCGCCGTCTCCCTCTGTTCACAGACTCTTTGGCACAGTCTGGTTATGTATTGCCGACACTTTAAAAGCCTTAACCCTCATTTTTTGGAGAACCTCAAAATGTCTCTCTGAAAACCCTTCGAATGGAGCTCATTCCACAACCAGAACGTTTGCGGGAGAAAGTTTATCTGAAACCGTACCGTGCACTACCAATTACAATAATAATGAGTGAGGGTACCGGAAACCCATTCCGGGGGAAAGGGGGGGTTTAACACGTTAGCTGCGGCACCAATTTTTGCATACTTTCCGTTCCTGCGGCACGAGGTATAATCGGCCCATACCGTGACCAGACGTTAGGGCGACACGCGGTCTATTAGACCCCACCTCCTTTTACAGACTAAAATCCATTTTCTGGCGCGAAATCAAAGATAAATTTTGGTCCTTATTGATATAGACAGTGAATTGATGAACCCTAATCCACCGTCGCCCCGGGATCTGATGGCTAGTTTAGGAATTATTAGCAAAACAAAATATGGGATCTTATACACCTCGTAACGCACAGAAATAGGGCAAATTTTCGCTGCGATTAGTGATGGGAAAAATAATATCGACGTTTTTAAACTGTCTTAACTACGCAACGACTTGACCGATTTTGATCAATTATATCGTTCGATCGTTTTAAGGGCAAAACAACACAAAGCTATCAAAGGATACATTTTTTTTTAAATAATCTAAATTGTGCTTAAAAGCCCCATAAAGAAAAAAACCGGCCAAGTGCGAGTCGGACTCGCGCACGAAGCGTTCCTTTCTATACCATTAAGAGGCTAGCTACCAAGATAAGAAAAAACTAGGTACTTACTGAAGATTTTTTCATTAAAAAAAATAACTTCTTCCGACATTGTTTAGACATGGTCGACGCTGTAAAAGGACATGCTCTACAATCTACGTGATGCACAACACTGGTCGCGGGAAGCTCGCGTAGAGTGCGGAACGAGGTCAGGGGGGATATGGGACGTTTTAGCCTCGTTCCGCACTGCATTAAAATTATATTAATTCAGTGCGGCACGAGGCCTAAGACATCCGGTACCAAGGTAGGTACACCACCGCGTCCGGAACCATTAGTGATCTCAAATATATATTTATCTCTTTCCTACACTGGACCAAACCAAAGCTATGCCATTCGCACGACAGAGAAATTCACTTTTTTGCTTGCCGCACCACAGGGAAGTTGCATCAGGGGTGATTTAGGCCTCGCTTCGTACTTAACGTGTTAAAGGTTGGCAGCGCACTTGTGACTACACTGGTGTCGCAGGTGTCCATAAAAAAAATATTTCAAGCCAACAAATATTTTATTAGCCCATATATACTCGTAATATCCTCCAACCGATTACAGCTACTGCAGCCAATCTCAACGATCAGCCACTTACGCAGGATATATTATAGTGCTCAAGTGTGTGCTCAAACACAAGTGCACTCTCCATTCCGTTACACTCATATTCAGATAGGACACCAGCGTGATACGACCGGAGAGGGATTGGGCGCAGGACCAACGGCTTAACGTGCTTTCCGAGGGTACAAGACCGCCAGCTTCCAGACCCTGGGCTGACACTTAGAATTTAGTACCGAAAACTTAGGTACATATATTATATTCTTAGGTCTATGAGTTGATTCCATGACTATTTTTATCCCACTTGTATCTTATTTATGACCTATAAATGCAACTATCCACACGCTGAAAATATTTATTATCAAACTATTTAATATTTATTGGCAAAACAAAAGTCGGTGAAATGCATAAACATCCGAAATATTTCCGCCAGACTTCCAGCTGTTGACATTTTTACGGTGACTCGTTGATTCCATTTATACGCTATTTATTTTGGGAGGTAGCCTATCTGTTATTTCTGCAGCTTGCTTTCCGTTTTGGCGGAAAGAATCCGTATCACTTCGGTGGCCTCTTAGGGTAACGGGTAGGGCACACTAGCGACGCCAATCGATTTTAATTTTTAGCTACTAAACCGGATCTATTTGAAACAATTTCGGGGTTACAACCTCTCGGCAAACACTTATACTATTTATTAAATAACCATACACCACTATTTATTAAATACCAAGTAAATAAAATAAGAAATGTCTGCTCCTCTCTATGCCAATTTGCGATGCCTACCAAGGCGCATATATTCTTTTGATTGTGTAATGTTACCACATACCTAGTCATATAGTCATATGTAATGCAAATAATAATAAATAAATAAAAAATGATGAAAAATAATGCACAAATGTTGGGTTCGTTTTTGTACGCGAAAAATGGATTCTCGCTAAAAGTGGCCGCTTTTGTCGTGAATCAATTTTTCGCGTAGGCGTTGGACCCAACTTTTGTGCATGGTTATTTAATAAATAGTATAAGTGTTTGTCGAGAGGTTGTAACCCCGAAATTGTTTAAAATAGATCTGGTTTAGTAGGTAAAAATTAAAGTCGATTAGCGTCGCTGGTGTGCCCTACCCGTCACCTTAAACTGTGCGTGTCTCTTTTATACGACAAAAGGTAGGTTATAGCTATAACCTCTAATATCCAATCCCACCCTTTTACAGCTCCACTGAGAGTGGAGGAAGCATTAAAACTGCGTTAGTGCTCTTTAAATCCATTTGGTATCGTCTCGGGGGCGGCGTAAACTAATAACATGTCGTCCTAAGGACACCTCGGGAGGTCCTGCGAACCCATTTATTACTTACGCAAGTATCTGAGAAACATCCTGTACCTATATAGTATAAAGAATACCAAGATGGAAGAATGGAATTAAATCAAAGTTGTGTAGATAGACTTGGTCATACGAACTGCGCTATTGAAATAAAAACATTTAATTCCATTTTTATAAAAAAAAAATACCACGTCGGTGGCAAACAATCATGCGGCTCGCCTAATGGTAAGCGATTACCGCAGCCTATGGACGTTTGCAACTCCAGTGGACCTGCATACGCACTGCCGACTGCCCTTAAAAACCTTAACACTATTTTTTTGAAGAACCTCATGCTGTATCCCCTCGGGTAAACATTTGATGGCAGTTCATTCCACAGCTGGAGCGTTCGCGGGAGGAAATTCCTCTGGAACCGTAATGTGCGAGACCATTTGGGTTCCAACGTGTGAGGGTGGACGTTCTGACGACGGCGGGCGGTAGGTTGTACGTTGTACTTTTCCTCTACGTACCCCAAGGTTTTCTGAAAAATATTGTTAGGCGACAACACAAGTCTTCGAATAAAAAGAGTCGAGAAACGCCTATTGTATCACGTGGCGTATTCGGTTGACAACGTTCTCTAAATTTCGTCTCATCATCATCATGGTGGCCCATTGTTTATCCACACTTGTATGTAGGTCTCTTCCCTCTCCTTCCACTCCCGGCGATCCCGTGCCTGACTCATCCAGTCTCGGATGTCGTCCGAACATCGTTGTGGTGGTCTGCCGCGCCCTCTGGTGTCCGCTCTGAGTCTCCACTCGTGGACTCGCCTTGTCCATCGACTTTCGTCCACCCTCGCAAAATTAAAGTTTAGAGTTCCCACCAGAAATCCCAGATCCTCAATAAACCTTTTATTTTAAAGTCATTCGTTGACCACATTTTGACCCCTGCGTAGTCCGAGGACCTAGGTAGGTAGGTGAGGTCAATTGATTGGTTGGCACGCAGTAATACTTGTATGTACTTAGATTTGACGCATAGATATATGTACACGGCAAAAACTCAGTGTAAAATTAAACATCATTTAAAATAATATAATATAAATTACAGACGCCCCGATGGTCTAGTGGTTTAAGCATAGGCCGTGATCTCGGGGCCCTGGGTTCCATTTTCGGGTCGTCCAAAGGTATGTTTCGAAATTTTCGAACTTAGCTCGGGTCTGTGATCAACCCGCATTATGCAAGCGTGGTGATTAAAGCCTAAAGCCATCATACGAGTAGCGATGACTTGATTTCTATGATGGAGGCCTTTGCCCTGCAGTGGGACAGTAAATAGGCTGATACTTTACTATTACTAAAACTACCATAACTGCCTATTAGGGAATCAATGACCCAATAGAAAGCCCCGTGACCCGGCCTACAATGGTAAATGCACCATTTTCCGAAGACGGATGATAACTACCGATCCAAATATCAAGACATTTGGATTTCCTGCCAAATCCTTGATTTGGCAAGTATACAAGGATTCACTGCGACAGTTTTATTGGCCGTAGCTAGCGTGGTTAACATAATTCGGACATATCACTGAATATATTACGCCTAGGCCTGATTTAAGCCATCTTTTTTCTAAATTTTTTCTTTAATATTATGTCTCTACCTGAAGATATCTTGCCAATGTCAACTAACTTATTGAGAATAAGTAACAGTCGAAGTCACAGTCACTCAATCAAACGCCGGTGTTTTACGTTTTACCGACCTACGGGTTCTGCCGATACCTCTCTACATACAATCGCAGGTTTTAAGACTCTATTAGGTCCAAGCAAGTTGTCTGTGAGAACTCATTCGACACACAATCATCATCATCATCATCATCAGCCCATTTAAGTCCCCACTGCTGGGTCACGGGCCTCCCTCAATCACATGAGGGGTAATTTCCATACTCACCACGCTTGGCAGACGGGTTGGCGAGGGTTTTGATATAAAAGCAGAGTTTTCCTTCTCTGGGTGGTGATGATCATGCCAGCAGCTTTACCTTAGTCGCCTTTTACGACACCTCGGTAAGAGTGAGGGTGGCCTATTCTACTCTGCCGGGGATCACTCGACACACAATAGCAGTGTTAAAAACGATACAATTCATCGGTTCTTATTATCAGAATCACTTCGCGGTACTTCACTGTGCAAATAAACACCAAATTTGTTCACCAAAAACCGCTACATACTAATTTGAAACCTTTGAATTGCAGCAGCCCACGTGGAGTGTTTGGCTCCTACCGCCAGAAATCTCATAGATTTAGTATCGAATAAGATTAGTAGAATCCGCCTTTGATCTAGTAAGTACATAATATATTTCTTCCATTCTTTTGTTAAACCAGAAGCGATTAGTAGCGAGCGAACAGTATCGCCTGTGGTATTTCCCGAGTGACACGACCTGCAAACCTTAAAAAAAGGCGTATTCCTTACTAAAAAGCTGGCAGCGCACTTGTGACTCCTCTGGTGTTGCAGGTGTCCATGGGTGGCGATAATCACTTACCATTAGGTTATCCGTCCGCTTGTCTTTCCTCTATCTCATAAAAAAAAGATATGTGAAATGGGGTAATGCGGCAAGACCAATATTCATAACAGCAACAAATAAGTTACATTTTTTTCCACAGTAGCCAGGCTCCCTGAAGTCTAGACTATGAATGGCCTAGCCTGGAACGGAAATAGGTCGTTAGCAAGGCCGTGGGGAATATTCATTACTCCATTGTGGACTCTTACTCAACAAAGGACATTGATACTTGGTTCCAGTTAAGTGTGAATTTTTCAATAGTTTTCATTGTAAAACTTGGCTATTATGGTTCTTGAAAAATATGAGCATAGACATTTTAAAGCTGAGTCTACACTTAGCGGCAGGAAAATCTGGCCATTAGGCTTTTTAGGGTTCCGTAGCCAAATGGCAAAAAACGGAACCCTTATAGATTCGTCATGTCTGTTCGTCTGTCCATCTGACCGTCCGTCCGTATGTCACAGCCACTTTTCTCCGGAACTATAAGAACTTTACTATTGAAACTTGGTAAATAGATGTGTATTGTTAACCGCATTACGATTTTTGCACAAAAAATGGAAAAAATTAAGAAATCATTTTTTTCTTAACACAATACTTTGCTCAAGAGACTCAAAATAGTAAAGTGTCTCCCTTCCTCTAACTTCTAGAGACGCATCCAAAGCGGTAAATTGTGTGTGTGTGTGTGTGTGTCCCCCCTCTAACTTCTATAATAAATGAATTATAAAACTAAAAAAAATATATGATGTACATAATCATGAAAACAAACAAGGAAAATTGGTTTGAACTAATTATAGTGAGTAGTTTTTCTTTAATACGTTATAAACCGTAAACCGCAATATCTTACTTGCTGCTATGGAACCCTTCATAGGCGAGTCCGACTCGCACTTGGCCGGTTTTTTCATATAAACATGCTTGTCTTAACGTCTGAATATATGGGAAAATATTTGCGTCTTTCCTATTATTTTCACGTCAATCAAGAGACCAAACGCCTAATAAATAAAATCACAATATAAAGTTATAAAAATACGCAAAATTTTCTCGGCTCGCACGTCGGTTTAAACTAATTAAAAAAACACTATAATTCGTAAAAAATACAAATTTGGTACAAAATTTGAAGTTACATGTTGTTGTTTCGTACTGAGACTTTGACTGACTTCGTCTGTTGACTATCCACTTTGTCAAAATATCATTTGACCATTTTCCTTACGAGTTTTTTCACTTATTACCTAACGCCTAATATCTAAAACATGTACGAAACTGGATGAAATAATTGGTGGAAACCTAATCGTGAATTGTGCCAGCTTATACTAAGAAAATAAGTATAAAACAAAAAGGTTAGCAAAACCTGAAAACTTGTTTTGACAATGACATAAGTGACATAGAAAGATTTGACAGTGATGTATCTGTCGTAGTTTTTTTGGTCTTGATTTCCAGTTTCGGGTATAAGAAGAAGCACATCTGATTATTCGGTCTACCAGATGCTTGTATTGTTCATTTTGGACTACAACAGAATCAATCAAAGCTCGCAAATGGAGGCAATAATCACACCTGGCAGAACACGAGTGGCGGCCATCGGCTGCGGCTGTCAGTTTTGGCGCTATGCCAGCAGCCATGTTGGATTCACCTGTTGGCGCGCACTAATGAGGTTGTGTTAAGTTTTCGCCTTTTTGACAATTAACAAATGAGTACTGGTGAATTGCGACGCAAAAACTGTTTTAATATGAGCATAAAATGGAAAAAGAAAACTTTTTCATTCATTCATCATGATGGGCTTTTAGCATAATCTTTGGATGCAAAGTGAAGGGTGGCTTTTTACCTTTGGCGGTTTAATTGAGTTGTCAACAGAAATCCTTGTGGGGTTTTTAACCAAACTGAATAAAAGGAGGAGGTTCTTAATTCGACTCGTATATTTTATACAATGTTGTTTTATGATCATTAAAAATAATTTAAATGAATGAAAACAGGAGAGACTCCCACTCACTCCACTCTTCTGGCTAGGTATATCATAGAAAATTTGTAGTGCCATTATTGATATGGCATGCGTTTCGTCATCATCTCAACATGACGTCAATACCAGTCAAATACTCACCAGTGATTTTTATTCTCATACAAAAAAGTTAGAATAAAAAAGTTGACAATATTTACCGGCCAACATGTCGGCTGTATCGATATTAATTTATTGTGATTGAAGAGGCTATAACAACAATGAATGGTCATAAAATAACGAAATATTTTATGGCTACAACTTTTATCAGATGTCGCAAAACGCGTCAATTTCGGAGTACCCTTATCTAATAAAAATATGACAATACTATTATTTTAGCTGACGACAAAACCCATATCGTTATCATTCTGATTAGTTCGTAAAACAGATAAATATAGTTAGAAGCTATGGACTCAGCATATTTATACCTTAGTGGCGATGGAAAACATCGGGAGATTTATTTATTTTTATTTATTTATTTATTAAATACAATTGTTTCTTACAAACTAACAGATGTCAACATCCAAAACGCTTATAAGAATAGTCAGTCACAATTTTGATGTCAATAAAAATGCTATTACAAGAGAATCAATTTAAAAATTAAACGTCATGTGAAATTAAAATGTATACAATTACATATAAGAATAATACATAGAAAATACAGAAAACAATTACATGATTAATACATACGAATAAAATTTTCAATATAAGATGTCAGAATTGGTCCATAAACAATTTAATTATATTTACTGGAAGCATAGCTAATTGTTTTGATTAGTAATGTATTAATATGGTCGGCGAATAAGTCAATACTGAAGTCATGAGCGAGCATATCCCCTATAAAACGTAAAGCGCGATTAGTGGGTGCATGCCCAGCATATGTGGTGGAGATCGCGTTGGACGCGATAATTATAGATATGATTTAGATGTGGGTCCGTTTTTGTACGCGAAAAATTGATTCACGCTAAAAGTGGCCGCTTTTGGCGGTAATCAATTTTTCGTGTAAGCGTTGGACCCAACATACTCGTATATGCATGGTATTTAATAAATAGTATAAGTGTTTACCAAGAGGTTGTAACCCCGAAATTGTTTAAAATATATCCGGTTTAGTAGCTAAAAATTTAAAATCGATTGGCGTCGCCAGTGTGCTCTACCCATCACCTCAAGTACTTACAACTCATTTTATTTTAGACTATTGCCCCGCCTTTACTTGATTACTCTTTTCATTCTTTCTGTTTTCATCATCATCATCATCATCAGCCCATTTAAGTCCCCACTGCTGGGGCACGGGCCTCCCTCAATCACATGAGGGGTAGTTGCCATACTCACCACGCTTGGCAGACGGGTTGGCGAGGGTTTTGATATAAATGCAGAGTTTTCCTTCTCTGGGTGCTGATGATCATGCCAGCAGCTTTACCTTAGTCGCCTTTTACGACACCTCGGTAAGAGTGAGGGTGGTCTATTCTACTCTGCCTGGGACCACACGGCACTGTACTTTTTGTTTTACCATATCGTAATACCTACCTATTTCGGTACTATTTAGGTCATTTAATTAAACTGACCATTTAGTGTACATCGTTGAATATGGGAGATATTTTTATTTTCACATAACGAGCGTTTTATTGGCTATCAGCCGTGCCGTGGCGAACAATAAGATTTTATGGAGTTATTAATATATTTTTTGTGGCGTCAGCGCTATATAGCATATGCTAAATGGAGGCGATAGGTAACGTACTCATATTGGGTTACGTCATATCCTCCGCATCCTCCCCCTCTTAACGTGTAATTCCCAGTTCCCCCCCAGTGTACCCCGGTCTCCAAAGCTGTCGCTCTGGAGACCGGGGTACGCTTGAACTATGATTCAATCTTTATTATATTTGACGACACGTTTGGAACAGTGGTAGTGACCGCTGCATTTGGTCCAAGGGTTGCGAGTTCGATCACCGCACAGTACAAACATTTGTGTGCATGAACATGTTTGTTTGTATTGGTCTGGATGTTTTCTATGTATTATAAGTATGTATTTACAAAAGAAAAGTATTATATGTATATATTTGTAATCCCACTGTTGATTCTGATATCCGTAACACACCTGTGTGTGTGTGTGTGTCTGACTCCATGCTTGAGCTACCTATCTCGGAGTCAGATCAATGTATGTGATGTTGCGAAATATTTATTTATTTATATACTTTATAGCTCGGTGTCTGAAATAAATGGTTGTCCACCTATACTTATCAAACAGACGGATCACCCGATGACAAGCAACGGCCGCTGCTCATGGTCACCCGAAACACCAGTGAAGTCACAATTATGCTGACCATTTAACCTCCCTTTTCCCAGGATTGGGCTTCCCAAAGCTATAAATTCGGAAGGCTTGTGTTTTATCCATTGAGCTACCATGTCACTCTCGCTAACTGGCATTACCGTGTACTTCTTCTCTTTCATCTTAGTGTGATTCCCATTTGGGTCCAAAGCGGTCGCTCTGGAGCCCGGTGGACGCCAACCATGATTCTTGATTTGGTGAGTCTGGTAATTAAGGTACAAGCTACTGCCGTCTAACCTCCGAAACCCTTTAACAGGAGAACTAGAGCTACTGAAAAATCCAGAGTGCATTGCTCGGATTCGAACCCGGTTCCACCGTATGGAAGGCTATCACCAGCCAGCCGCAGTTGAAGAATAATCCATGATGCAATGAGTGGAAAAACAATGGAATGGAATGAGCTTCCAGCCGCGGTGTTCCCTGATCGCTACAACATGTTCTTTTTTAAACGAGGTTTCAAAAGAGTTCTTCTTTCATGGCAGGCAGCGGCATCACTGTGCTCTACTAGTTTGTTGATGTTTATCAGGTTACTATTTACCATCAGATGGGCCGCATGCTCGTCTGCCTATTATTCGTAATATAAAAAATGGCCGGTTAAATGGCCTTCATGTGCGAGTCGGACTCACCCATGAAGGGTTCCGTAGCAGCAAGTAAGATATATGGAAGGAAAATTGCGGTTTACAGTTTATAACGTATTAAAAAAAACTACTTACTATATCTAGTTCAAACCAATTTTCGTTGTTAGTTTTTATGATTATGTACATCATATATTTTTTTAGTTTTATAATTAATTTATTATAGAAGTTAGGAGGGGGGGGGGGGGAGGACACAATTTACCACTTTGGGAACGTCTCTTGCGCAAAGAATTGTGTTTAGAAAAAAATGATGTTAAAAACATCATTTTTAAAGACCTATCCATAGATACCCCCCACGTCTAGGTTTGATGAAAAAAAAAATTGAGTTTCAGTTTCAAGTATGGAGATCCCCCAACTTTTTTATTTTTCCAACTTTTGTGTAAAAACCGTAATGCGGTTAACAAAATAAATAAATAAATAATAAATAAATATTTCACAACATCACATACATTGATCTGACTCCGAGATAGGTAGCTCAAGCACCTGTGTTACGGATACCAGAACCAACAGTGGGATTACAAATATATACATATAATACTTTTCTTTTGTAAATACATACTTACTTATAATATATAGATAACGCCCAGACCAATACAAACAGATATGTTCATGCACACAAATGTTTGTACTAGTGCGGGGATCGAACCCGCAACCCTTGCACCAGAGGCAGCGTTCACTACCACTGTTCCAAACGGGTCGTCAATACATCCAAAATACATCTTTTTACAAAGTTTCAATAGTATAGTTCTTATAGTTTCGGAGAAAAGTGGCTGTGACATACGGACGGACGGACAGACGGACAGACACGAACAATCTATAAGGGTTCCGTTTTTTGCCATTTGGCTACGGCGGAAATATTGCAAACAGCGTTTGCAATATTTCCTCAAGAAAGAAAACGATTTTTTATTCCTCGCCAACGATGTAATTCTCAACTTATAACTATACACTGGCATGACAAATTAAATAAACCGCACCTCAATGGGAAGGCGTAGTGGCCTACTAGAGGAACATGGAAAGAAACTTTCTGCTACAATGGAAGGGGGCAAGCGGAAGACGTTTCCATAGAAAAGCTTTCATCATAGACAGGCATCGTAACTATAAATTACTAGCTTTCGCCCGCGACATTGCCCGCATAGCATTTGTTTTTTTATCCTACAGGGATAAAAAGCATCCTATGGTTAAGTTACATCTCCACTAATCATTTTCAGCCAAATCCGTCGAGGTATTCCTGAGTTAGAAATAGGGTAACTAACATGACTTTCCTTTATAATTATAGATAAGATTTAGATGTGGGTCACACTTTAAAGCGACGGCTACGCAAAAGGTCCCGGGTTTGATCACTGGGTCGGCCCAAACATTTCAGTAAATTCTTAGTGTCAGCCCGGAGTCTGGAAGTTGGCGGTCTTGTACCCCCGTGCCTCGGTAAGCACGTTAAGCGCCTGATCCCTCTACAGTCGTGTCACACACTGGTGTCCCATCCAATTATAAGGATAAGGAAATAGCACTTGTGTTTGCGCACACACTTGAACACTACAATATATCCCGCGTACGTGGACGATCGTTAAGATTGGCCGCCTGTAATAGGTTGGAGTATATTATGAAACGAGACAAATTATGTTATAAGTACAGACAACCACACGTTCGGCTAGATACTACGATCTGTCGAATTTCCTTAATTTATAATGAACTAAATGTGTTAAATATTAAGGTGTGAGTCAATTGAATTGAAAGATGGGATGATGACATTCGAAGGCTGGCCTGGTGTGGGCTGGATGAGAGTGGCCGGAAATCGCGAGCAGTGGCGTGCATTAGGGGAGAGCTATGTCCAGCAGTGGCCGAGTGTGGGTTGCTGATGTGTCAATTGAATTCGGTATTAAGAACATCTTCACACTCAAGGCGAGTATAAGGCCTAAGGTTTCTTGGAGACATTTTATTTCTAATATTAAGTGGATCGATTGGCGGAATAAATGACAAAATCTTATTTTATTCCGGTTCGATTTTTGGTTATTTCTTTTGAAAAGGAATATTTTCCTTTTTTTTATGAGAAAACGAGCAAGCGAATCGCCCATGGACATTAGCCACACCAGAGGGAATGGAGATGCGTTGTCGGCCTTTTAGGAAGGTATGGGCTCGTTTCTTGAAGATCTCAATGTCGTACCGGTTCGGAAATACCTGCTGCGGGAAGTTGATTCCACAATGAGGAGGTGCGTGGCTAAAAATTACGTGTAAAGCGCACGGTGGTGGACCTAGTTTCCCTCCAGGGTCCAATGTTCTTCCCCCTGTATATTGTTGATCAAAGGTAAAATTAATTATACATTAAGTATTTCATAAGTTACATAAATATTCATACAACCAACACAGTGAAAACATTTCATTTAGCTAATGGATTTTGTTGCTGTATACAATTAAATTCATTTCATTCACCAATCCCCAAAGGGCTCAGACGGTCATTTTAAAAATAGGTTTTAATTAAAAAAGACAGTTATAGATGTACAGTCAGCATCATTTTAAAAGATATGAGCGTTCAAAGTTACCAAAAATATGTAACAAAAATCACTTAAGATGTACCTACAATTATTTGTTGTCATTGGTTTTTAAACACCAAATTAAACTGCACGTTTTTTACCCGACAACGGCAAAGCTAAAAAGAAAGGGTTATGATTTTAGCAGTCTATGTATGTAAGTATGTAAATATCTACAATAGTTGATATTTTATAGCAATCTTATGCGATTTATTCTTAAGTAAATAACACACTTAAAAATTTCATCTCGTGTTCAGGCGGGACACCTGAACACGAGAAGAAATTTTTAAGTGTGTTATTTACTTAAATATCTACAATGTATCAATACGGGGTTTAACACGATATTTATTATGTGCACTCACATATTTGGCTCGACGTTTCGGCTACGTTACGGCAGCCGTGGTCACGAGCGGACGAAAAAAAATATGTTTGTATGTTCCAAGATTTTGTTTAAACTACCCAGCCGATCTTGATATCAATCGATTCCTTATTACTGTCCAGGTGACCTAGGCATATATTTTATCTGAAAATAATTATGTGATAGAAGAGCAGACGGATCACGTGACGGCAAGCGATTGCGTTGCCCATGGTCACTCGCAATACCATTTCACTTCTAAACTTTAAACCCTTTCCCCGGATTGGGGCTCCAGTACCCTCACTCATCTTGTATAGCGTTTGTTGACAATTGGCAAACAGTTGTTTTTTGTCAAATTTGGGAGCGATGGCTCATTGGATGAGAATGCACGTCTTCTAAACGGCAGGTTCGAATACGAGCATGCATCTTTAGATTTTTCTATTAAGTGCTTATTTCTACTACTTACTTAGATGTATGGGAAAACATCGTGAATTCGTGAGAAAACTTGTAAGTTTTGAATAGATTTCTAAAACGTTAACGGAACGGAAGCGTCTTCCACGGTCATAGCTTCTAATCGTATCCTGGATGAAAATTATCACCACCTGAATGAATAAAACTTTATAATAATTATGAGTTAATCGAAAAGTCACCGTCGATTTTAAGCTTGAAATAATAACTAAGTATGTTTGTCTGTTTTTATCTGGCAATTCTCAAACACCTTGAGTACTTTTTCTTTGTCATTCCAAAGAAATCGTGTAAAAGTTTTTCCCGCAACTTTTCTATAGATACCATTGTTATCTCTGGAAGTACGTAGACCAATTTATTTAAAAACTCAAATGAATTCCCTTCCCAGCCAGATAATAGGGCAATACAATAAGGAGATTACATCCAATCCAACGGCCGAGACGCCATCTTTGTTCCAATCGCGGGAAAAAGGGATATCTTAAATTTTCAATTTATTTTCCTTACGCTGTTCTAACTCTTTTGTAATCATGTTTTAGGGTTCCGTGGCCAAATGGCAAAAATTAGAACCCTTATAGATTCGCCATGTCTGTCTGTCTGTCCGTCTGCCGTCCGTATGTCACAGCCACTTTATTCCGAAACTATAAGAACTATAGAGTATTGGAACTTGGTAAATATATGTATTTTGTGAACCGGATTACGATTTTTTACACAAAAATAGAAATAAAAAGATATTTTGAGGGGTCCCCATACATAGATCTGAAACTCATTTTTTTTTTCATTAAACCCATATGTGTGGGGTATCCAAGGATAGGTCTTTAAAAATGATGTTGAGGTTTCTAATTGTAATATTTTTTCTAAACTTAATACTTTGCGCAAAAGACGCTCCCAAAGTGGTAAAATGTGTGTCGATGCACATTTGCCGGTTTTTTTTATATTAATCCTTATCCTTACTTCCTTATCCTTATCCTTACTAATATTATAAAGGCGAAAGTTTGTTTGGATGGATGTATGGATGGATGTTTGTTCCTCTTTCACGCAAAAACTACTAAACGGATTTTAATGAAACTTTACAGTAATGTAGCTTATAGATCAGAATAACACATAGGCTTAATTTATAAAGATATTGTGTGAACGCAGACGAAGTCGCGGGCAAAAGCTAGTAGTTACATACTTTGAAATCTTGAGCAATGCTAGTCCAGTGGATAAGAACGGGCCTTCCATACGGGGGGTCGCGGTTCGACTCTGAGCATACAGCTCTGGATTTTTCAAATCCATGTGCATATTTCTACCATTAGCTCAGCGGTGAGGGAAAACATTGGGAAAAAATGTTGGGTACAACGCGTACACAAAAAGTGAATCAATTTTTCACGTACAAAAACGGACCCAGCATTTGTGCATGGTTGTTTAATAAATAGTATAAGTGTTTGCCGAGAGGTTGTAACCCCGAAATTGTTTAAAATAGATCCGGTTTAGTAGCTAAAAATTAAAATCGATTGGCGTCGCTAGTGTGCCCTACCCGTCACCTTAATATATCCATTTCTCGTCGGTTCCAGTCTATTAATTTAAATAATGTCCACTCGCTTACGTAGCGCACGCTTCAATAACTTAGGTACACTAACTGCTTATTATTTATAACATTTAAACAATACGTAGCGATATGCTTAATTTATTTTTAATGCCATAGTGAGATAGAAAGTACAGCAACCAACAACCCATAGTCTAGGCAAATGAGTAGAATCAACTTCTACTCATTTACCTAGACATAAGGTCCCAATTTCATTTCATTTGATTTTATTTATTTATTTTCAAGTAACTAAAAACTCATTTACAATAATAAATAAATGAAAAATAAACGTATACAATTAAATAAAAATAAAAATCATTAGTCACATTACGTTAGATTACATTACATTAGATTACATTACATACATTAAATAATAACAAATTAATTTAGATCGAATGCGGCATATTGAGCGCGACTCTATCTTTGACATTAATCTGTTTGTAAGAATATTCCGAAGATAAATTCTCAACAAGTTCATCGGTACAACACCACATACCCCATACTAAGGTTTTCTATTATGCGGACAGCCACATGTAGAGTTATCCAAATAAGTTAAACTCTTCAACTGAATCTAAATGTCAAACACAACAGGTTATTTGACTAAGCTCGAGATTTTACAAAATATAAATATTTTATCAAAATACATTTTTTAATTGAGCATTGTTGCTATTGGCACATATTTAATGTGCCAATAGCAACAATGCTCAATTAAAAAAATAACGTCTAGTCGGTTTTATGGTCATTCAAAGATTCATGGGCAAGTCCATTTTAAAAGTATGAAATTATTAATAAATAATTATACCATTGAATAACCCACACAATTTACACCAACTATTATAATAGACATTGACATAAACGAACCATACAAAATTCAAATGAAATGCATACAAAATACTTGCGTCTGACGTCACATCTCTTATTCGCCATTTGTATGGAGCGTTTTGGGTTTGCTCAAAATAATGTGATTTTAAAGTTGTGATATCTCAGGTAGTTTAAATGAGAATCAAGTAATTCTTTCAACGATGTTTCTATCATTGAGACGTCTTTGAATTGCAAAAATAAAAAAAAAATAGTCAAATACCGTTTTATTGCTTCAATATCATTTGAATTTTTTTACAGTTTGAATGAAGTACCTAGGTAACCCAAAGCACTAGGAAACCAGAAACCACGAAGGTGCGTATGTATGTAGCCAAAAAAAAAAACAAAACAAAATGCACGTTTGAAGTACCTATATAGTAGTAACTTTATGTAGGTACCTACACCTACTCTACTTACCAGTAAACAACATCGAAATAAAAAAATAAAGTGCAAAAAAATGTGTTGGTGGAATGAAGTGACTATTTTACGTCTGTTCTGTTATAATATTATTTAGTAACTCAGCCATGTTGTTATCACAAATTGTAGTTATTAAACTGGCAAGTTAACAACATAATTCATTTTCTTCATTTATTGCTGTAGCTTTTTTTTTAATTTATTAACTATTAAAGCACACAGCGAATAAATATATATGGATGCAAACAGCGTACAAAACTGTTTGAAAAAAACATCCTATGTCAGAAAAAACCAACTATTTGTTAAAATAATCACGTCATTTCAACGTTCCAAAAAGATTTAAATAAATTAAAAAAGCATTGTATTTATATTCTGTAACAATTAGGTATTTTTTTATCACGCCTTTATGGATTAAAGTATGAAACGGCCGATGTGTATGGAGCTTTTTTGAAAGCTGTGTTGCCCATACTAACCTTTTTTTTTAATTTTCAAAGTAAATATTGATGGTTCTGTTTCATATTTAACTGTGCTTTAATGGACAACGTTTCGGTACATTTAGAATAAGTTTTCAGAAAAAAACATTGTTTGATTTTAAAGTTATGAATGCTGAAAGCGTCAATTCTACGTAACAAAAAAAGAGTCACTTTCAAGATTTTTTTTTCTGCGTCTGCACATTACACACCTTAGATAAAAATATGAGTAACAGTAACTTTTTGGGTTTTTATAGGAATTCTCAATCTTGTTGTGTCTAGAAAAAAAACGGCAATTTCATACCCTTTCACGTCACTTCAATGTTGCAAAAAGATTTGAATAAAAATTCCTACGTTCACTAACTATAAAAAAATATATCAGGAAATGCACCCTGGAAACATCCAGGACTAAATTAAAAAAGGAACTCGCCTCAATGGCGTGCGTTGCGTAACCTGATTGCTATTTTCGGTTGTCCACACGGCGCGGATCAATGAAGGGCGCCGCTAGCGCCATCTAGCGGGGGGCGACGACCTCGAGTACGGGCGACCTCCACCTCCGCCGGGTTGTGCGCGCCTGGTACTTGAGCGCGGGAACGCCGAGGCAATAATGAGGCAAGGGGAGGTTGAGCGACTGTTTGTCGCTTTTTAATTTCATAGACTCGCGTGGATTGTTTCATTTTCCCATTTTTTTTTCACTTTTCAGCTTAATTAGCAGTCTTTAAAAAGGAGGTTCTCGTTATGTTTTGAAAATGTGCCATTGTCGTTTCCTTGACTGTTTTGAATAAGTATAGAAATACGTCAGCATAATCAAAACATTGAAAAAAAAAACAGTTTTCAAATTGATTCGTTTGATAAACTATGATCACTTATTACCTTTCGTAAATTTGTCAGAGTAATACCTGTTGCACAGAAAATTATGCTTAACTGTTAGGTCAGAAAGTCCAGATTTGATTGCAACATTGGTTCCTTTTGATGTACTTAAAGGTTTAAAGAAGGTTGGCAGATCTTTTTAAAACGGTATGTTGGTATAACTAATTGAAGGTGACGAACCCTATTATTCTCTGGACCGTACATCTAAGAGTATGTGTGTAATTCATTTCATGATACGTAGAATATACATTTTTCACCGCAGGGCAAAGGACTATCCTTTTGTAACACCAGTGAAGTTACAAAAAGATAATTATCAATAAATTAAAATCTGGCCAACAACATTACAATGGAGGTTTTTATAATTTACAAAGATATCTGCGTGTCTTCTTCGTCAAAGCTTTTGTTAGATACACGAACATCACCGAAGAAAATACACAGATATTTTCCAAGCGAAAATTATTCTCACCACTCCGCCTACCCCGTCTTAAGTTTTAGTAGGCCGCAGTCTCTCAGCTCACTCTACTTTGAACTTTATTTCTAACCGCTCAAGTCTTCATGTTGTGTGCAAAGGTTTTACCGGCTTAAAAGGTAGGGGTTCTCAACAGTTCTAGTTTGAGAGGCGATGGAAAATGGCTGGAATAAAATGTTTGCGTATTCTGAGGTGTTTACTGCCGCAGTGTTTTACTACTTTTTAAGGGTGTTTTAAATGGATTGTAGTTATAGCCATTTCTAAAATGTGGGTATAATCCAATAGTTATTAGGCGCGTACGTACGTACGAACGCGTACGTAAAGTAATAGGAAGGACGACAATAATAATAAGACATCTCATACATTGACCTGATTCCGTACATACTAGTAAGTAGCTTGATCTAGAGTGATCAAGCTTGATTAGTATAGTTAAGTAAAGTAAAGTAAAGTATCAGCCTATAAACTGTCCCACTGCAGGGCAAAGGCCTTCATCATAGAAATCAAGTCATCGCTACTATGATGGGATTAGGTCATCGCTACTATGATGGGATTAGTATAGTTACTAAACGCAAATACTCGCCACAGACGATATAGTATTTCATTCATAAATGCAGCGAATCCATGCGTTTACTATAGATTATGGCTATTCGGCAACAGGAATTACAATAATAATACTTAAAACATCCAGACACTGAACAAAAACCAGTGTACCTACAACAATTCCGTAAAAAACTTCCAAAAATATTTAAAAGGTTGGTTACCTCTGAACTAAAATTCTTAATTTATTTATTGTATTGTAAATGCACAAGTTTTACATCTTTTTTTAAATCACTCTACCCGAAGATAATTCGCCAATATCAAGTAACTTATTGAGAATAAGTAGGTATTCAACAGTCGAAGTCAGTCAAAGTCACAGTCACTCAATAAAACGCCGGTGTTTTGCGTTTTATCGACCTACGGATTCAGCGGATATCCCTCTAAAAGCAATCGCGGGTTTTAAGACTATTAGGTCCAAGCAAGTTGTCACGAGACAACGCACTCGACACACAATAGCAGTGTTAAAAACGATACAATCCAACGATTCTTATTATTAGGATCACTTTGCGGCACTTCGATCAATTTGTACACTAAAACTACTAGACACTAATTTAAAACCTTTGAATTGCATCAGCCCACGCGGCTTATTTTAGCCCTACCCGCCGAATCTAAATCACTGTTAAATGAGTAAGTATTTTTTGCTGTCAAATCATACCATTGTTTTTTTTCATAATTACTGGCACATTTTTTTTTGCCACATCCGTCCGTATTATTTCATTTTCCATTTTCAAAATAGTATTTTCGAATCATCAATGTACAGGAAGGTAATATTATCCCACTGAGAAAGATGCCCACTCTTGAATCCCAAATAAAAAGAGCGAGACGCAGGACTGAGTATTTACCCAAGTACCTACTCATCCATCTCGTCTGTACCTTTCATCCCAGCTGATTATTCCCAGCGGAGTTAATGGCCGCCCCCCACTCCGGTAACAGTAGTATATAGTAGTGTGTCGTATCGATTTTACGGGTGAGGTGTGCTATACGGTCTTCGGATTATTAGGCCATGTATAGACGGTAATACGAGCGATGGTAGATCAGTGGATGTGAACTCGCCTTTCATACGGGGGATCGTGGTTTGAATCCAAGCATGTACCACTACGTTTATTAAATCTGTTATATCTTTGGAGGATATATGGTGTGCAAATAATAAGCCCAATGGACAACATTTCAAAATTGCTAAGCTCTGAAACATAAAATACCAATTATTTATTTACTTTTCCGCTGCTCGAATATATATTTATTCATTTTTTATTTTGCTTATTTACTGAGAAAAAAATTAAAAACTAAAAAACGTAAGATGACGTCATCGGATGGCAGAATAGAAAATATTTCTTTGCTTAGCACTTTATAGTTTTAAATTTACGAAATGCCAAACCCATGACATGCAACTGTTAAAAAAAAAAGACAACTTGTCAACGTTGAATGAATGAATGACGTTGACAATGTTGACACTAGTATTATTTACCTTTGACAGTAGTACCTTTTTTTATTAAAACAATGATAAGCAAAGGAATATCGCTGTATTCAGCCGTCCGATGACGTCATTTGGCGCTTACGTCTATTTAGAATATAAAGAATTTCAATAATTATTTTATGCATGAAAATGGACAAATTTTGAAAAAAGAAAAAATATGGGTCTGTTCATTTTATGTCTATTTTCATATAAAAAAACAATATGGACATGTTAAAAATATGAAATGTTGTCCATTAGGTGCTAAAATAAGTGTTTAATCAAAACGATGTTGCTTGGACGCTACCGAGGAATGAAGTGACCGAGTGACACTCGCGTATACAAAATCACGCTCTAATAGGCAGACACCGCAATTGTATAAATGAGCGCAGGCGCTTCGTAAGCCTAGACAAAATCTATGTGCTCGGCGGTGAGGGAAAACATAGTGAGGAGACCTGTACGTTTCCGATAGGTTCTGAGACGTATAACCATGATTCAATTGATCTGGTTTCCCTGTTAAAGGGTTGCGGAGATCAGACGGCAGTCGCGTTGTAATTACCAAACTCCCCAAATCCCGAATTATGGTCCAAGCGTGCCCCGGGCTCCAGAGCGAACGCTTTGGACGCAAATGTCTCTGGTGTGGCTGATGACCATGGGCGGCGGTGATCACTTACCATCAGGTGACTCGCTTGCTCGTTTGCCTCCCTTTCTCATAAAAAAATGGGAATCACATGCTTAGATGAAGAAGAAGAAGTACACGGTAATGCTATTTGGTGAGAGTGACATGGTAGCTCAATGGATAAAACACAAGCCTTCCGAATTTGTAGGTTTGGGAAGCCCAATCCGGGGAAAAGGGAGGTTAAATGGTCAGCGTAATTGTGACTCCACTGGTGTTTCGGGTGACCATGGGCAGCGGTTATTGCTTACCATCGGGTGATCCGTCTGCTTGATAAGGATAGGTGGACAACCATTTATTTCAGACACCGAGCTATAAAGTATATAAATAAATAAATATTTCACAACATCACATACATTGATCTGACTCCGAGATAGGTAGCTCAAGCACCTGTGTTACGGATATCAGAATCAACAGTGGGATTACAAATATATACATATAGTACTTTTCTTTTGTAAATACATACTTATAATACATAGAAAACAGACCAATACAAACAAACATGTTCATGCACACAAATGTTTGTACTGTGCGGGGATCGAACCCGCAACCCTTGGACTAAAGGCAGCGTTCACTACCACTGTTCCAAACGGGTCGTCAAATATAATAAAGAATATAAAAAAGAGATTCAAATTCGAGCACGAACCTCTAGATTTTTAAAATCTATTTGCGTATTTCTACCATTCGATGATAAGGAACAGACTTTCTACGTATTATATTATATTAATGTATTTGTACATCCGCATTTGTGAAATTGTTGTGGTTGATACAATAATTAACACACATCGGTATAATTTAATCGATTTGTGAATATTTATTTATAGCGCGATATAATCGGCGTCGATCGGCGCCATCTTTTGGTACCGATTGGAACTAATTCAGAAAAAGAACCGGTTGCCGCATAGTTAAATGCCGAAACGAAGTGTGGGCGGGCCACTAGTATTGAACAAATAGCCTTCATAAACCGACTTGCGAATAATGTAAACACGTTTACACCATTTAGAACATTATTACAACCCCTGACGGGGAGAGAGTGTAGGGATGGGATATTCCAATATCGATAATTTCCAAAGTTGAAAGATAAGTTAGTTATGTCCCCAGTTGAAGAGTTGCAAAGGTCAGAGGGCAGTCGCGTCATTGTAATTTATCAGACTAACCAAATTTTGGAACATGGTCCAGGCGTACTCCGAGCTCCAAAGCTACGATAAGATGATAATGACAGGATAAGTAAGTTATAATAGCAATGGGCTTTGTCACATAGTCTACGTTCTTTTGGCTACTTTTTAGATCACCTTTCCTCCTTGGTGATACTTGGTCAGATTTTTTTCTCAGAAATATTTTTTTAAACTATCGTAACATAGGCTCTGCAGCCTACATCAGACTCCAGTCTCGCACAATATTACGGTCGGATCTCAGTGAACTGTATTTTTTTATAAATACATTATGTAATAAGCCTGTTACCAACATCTTGGTATTAAACCAAACGTGTTTGACATTAATTTATTTATTTATTTTATTATTTAATTACACATTAATGTGAGAATAGATTGTAGGGATTTGACAGATTGGTATACATTGATGTATTGTATGTCTTACCGTACATTGTAAGAGATAAATAACTGGTATCTTGACATGCAATTTTGATTCGTCTTTTCGATCGGTCTGAAATGACGGAACGTTAGCGATGAATCGTACCGTTGTATAATATCGATAACATTTCCTTATCGACACCGTTACATCGCTAGGGTGCTATGCGGGTTCACCTAACCGCTTAGCAACCGCTTTATAGCCTTGATGCATAACAGGTCCACGTGAGTGTGTATTAGAGGTAAGCTGTTTTGTTTCTAAGGTGAATTATGTCATAATTTCTTCCTACAAGTGACCATAATTTTTGTAATTGCTAAAAGTGGCCACTTTAGGCAATAATAAGGATTCGGTTATTTGTACCAAGATGATAATTAAACAAGTACAATACATCAAAAAAAAATGCTTTTCTTTATGGATTCACTGTTGTACTTTTAAAAAAATGTCTCATAACAGCCACAATTAATACAAATCTCGCGGCGCTAGTTACGTCAATGCCTTATATTTATAGAGCAGTGGCGCCGCCAACCGTTTTTTATTGATTGTAATGAGATAAATAAATAAATGAAAAATTTATCTAGAAATTTTAAATAATAAAGGATTTGTGATTTGTAAGGGTTATTTTGCACACGCCATTTACTTAAGTCACAATCATTTCAAGCGATTTAAACTTTTAGTAGCCATTTTTTAAAAATCTTGCTAGAAATGATTTAACCTGAATCATCATCATCATCATCATCAGCCCATTTAAGTCCCCACTGCTGGGGCACGGGCCTCCCTCAATCACATGAGGGGTAATTGCCATACACACCACGCTTCCCAGACGGGTTGGCGAGGGTTTTGATATAAATGCAGAGTTTTCCTTCTCTGGGTGCTGATGATCATGCCAGCAGCTTTACCTTAGCCGCCTTTTACGACACCTCGGTAAGAGTGAGGGTGGCCTATTCTACTCTGCCGGGAACTACACGGCGTAACATGAATGGGATGTAAATATACAAATAAGCGAATGGCGTGTAATAAATAATAAATTATTTAACTTCCCGATTACATACTCAAAAAAAAAATCAGTCAGGTTACCCGCTCTACTATAATGTGATGATTTGTGAGTGAGGTGATTTGTGGGCCGTGTGGTCCCCGGCAGAGTAGAATAGGCCACCCTCACTCTTACCGAGGTGTCGTAAAAGGCGACTAAGGTAAAGCTGCTGGCATGATCATCCGCACCCAGAGAAGGAAAACTCTGCATTTATATCAAAACCCTCGCCAACCCGTCTGCCAAGCGTGGTGAGTATGGCAATCACCCCTCATGTGATTGAGGGAGGCCCGTGCCCCAGCAGTGGGGACTTAAATGGGCTGATGATGATGATGATGATGATTGTGAGTGAGAAGATTTGTCCTATGTCCCCTAGGTTGGGCAAAGGACGTTCACATTGCTCCGCCATCTCGAACGGTCTCGAGTTTCGCACTTTACTTCTCTCCAAGTTAGTCCTAGGGTTTTCTCTTCTACAGTGATAGTCGATCGACTGCCTTCGTTGGCGCAATGGGTAGTGCGTCGCACTTCAAAGCGACGGCTGCGCTTGGGGACCCGGGTCGGGCCAAAGTTTGTACCTGACTTTTTCTGTTAAGAAATTCTTAGAGTCAGCCCGGAGTCTGGAAGTTGGCGGTCTTGTACCCCCGTGCCTCGGAAGGCACGTAATGCCGTTGGTCCTGCGCCCGATCCCTCTCTGGTCGTGTCACACTGGTGTCCCATCGGAATATAAGGGCAAGGGAATAGAGAGTGCAATTGTGTTTGCGTAAACACTTGAGCACTATAATATATTCTGCGTACGTGGCTGATCGTTGAGATTGGCCGCCTTAGCCGAAATCTGTTGGAGGAAATTATTATTATAGTACGCCGCTAGGTTTGTTTAGGGCGGCCACGTTTCCGTTTCCCATGGGGTTCCAGTCTAGGGCTTGCCCCGGTATGTGGTCCGGTTCCCTTCGGAGCTTGTGGCCGATTCAGTTCTATTTGCAGTGTTGGATCTGCTGGTGTGAGTGAGTGGGACACATAAATAAAAGCCAATCAATACATTCGTAGAGTTTATTTTCTGATTTCTTGAACCTTAATAAAAAATCTCGCTATCGTGATTTACAATGTTTTGCCGACTTGTTTTATGTAGCGCCATCTGTTGGCGGCCGCGTACAATTATATTTTTAGAAAGAGTTTTTCTAATACATTTTACAATGGTTTATAGGAAAGCCTCGAAACACGTAACGCTTTATGCGTTTGAGTTTCGTAGCACAGCTGACGTCGTAGCACTCTTCGTAGCTACGAGTTTGTTAAAGCCGATAATTCACTGCTTATTTTATACATACTGACTGTCGATTGCTTTTGTTTTTATTTATATTTAGGTACAATTTTTTTGATTGTATTAATATATAATATATATACAAAACAGAATATCCACCCGGCAATAATGTATGGAACAGCTGAAATTTTTTTTCGATTAATTTGTTGATCTAACGTATGCTAAATGGCCTTTATTCATGATACCTATTATGTGGTTTTCGGGATGTAAACGATACAAAAATAACGGTATATACTACCCACTCATGTCAGCTGAGTCAGTGAGGGTACCGGAGACTCATTCCGGTGGGAAGGGGGGTTTGGTTACCGCAACCGCTTACTATCATGATCCGTTTGCATCATGAAATAAAACACTCAAATGATAATAATAATCTCCAAATGATTACGGGTCAATTTGTAGCTACTTTTTTCGGTAAGAAATTCTTAGTGTCAGCCTGGAAGTTGGCGGTCCTGTACCCCCGTGCCTCGGAAAAGCACGTTAAGCCGTTTGTTCCTGCGCCTGATCCCTCTCTGGTCATGTCTGGTCAGAGTAAGAGAATAGAGAGTGCACTTGTTTGCGCACACACTTGAGTACTATAATATAACCTGCATACGTGGCTGTTCGTTGGGATTGGCCGCCGTAGCCGTAATCGGTGGGTTTATTATTATTTTCATAGTTTTTCCCTACTACACTGAAAATTCCACAAAAAGTTTCATAGCGACCAAATTTCCTTGATTTGATTTCAATCAGTCATTTACACTGTAGGTACAGCAAGTACTGCAGCAAATTAAATACCCCTTGGTTCTTTAATCAATGACTTAAGGTTCAAATTTGAATGACCACATTTGTGCACGTGACGTACAAACAAACATGGCGTCGGTGGTGCAGCGGGAATCGACCCGATAACGATCTCACGTCACGCCATACGTTAACGACTGGGTTATGTGAGTTTTTGATGTGACTGCAGGGTTCCGCAAGAAGCAGAAAACACTATGCATACATATTACAAAGGTAGCCGGACAAAATCTTCTCTTTCAAACGTCTTATATAAATAATTTATTTATTTATTTATCAATTATAAGTCTTAAATTTACCAAATATTTATATAGCAATCGATATCTTATTCAAAAAAAGAAACCATTTTCAGAAACACACTATTTCATATAGCATAACAAAAAGACAGGCAAACGTATCGTCCATATTGGGGAAGTGTCATAGTGACACAATAGGCTTGTGTCATATTTTTTTTCTCTTGTTCGTAATATAAGAACCCCTCAAAAGTGAAAACATCGGTGAAAGAATTGATTGGTTAGCTTGGAAACTCTTCGAGATAGGACAATTTGAATATCACTTAAAATAGACTTGCCCAGAACGCCCCATACAAACAGCGTCGCGAGGCGTGACGTCAGCCCTCACTAGTTTGTGCGAATCGCGAGATAGCTTTGTTCGAAGGCTATATGAAATAGTGTGTTTCTGAAAATGGTTTCTTTTTTGAATAAGATATCGATTGCTATATAAATATTTGGTAAGTTTTAAGACTTAAAATTTACTTGCCTGTCTATGTCTTTGAGGGCAAACAACAAAAAAAACAAGGTTTCAAGCTGAAATTTTGTACAAAGCTCCTTTTGACCATTATTTCTCAATGCTATTTAAAAAATCTGCCAATCTCTGACCTAGTACACAAGCCTATTCTGTAACAAAACAAACAAAACTCGACAGCGTAAAGGTAAAAGTAGCTTTGTATAATTCCAGATAACATAAGGGCGGAAAATTCTAGTTAAGCGCCTGATTCATTCCTAGTATAAGCAGTGATTTACATAAACACTACAAACCTAATTCCCTATGAGTCAGTCAGTGTGACTAATGGGAAAGTAAACTAAGCTTATTTTAATGAAATAAGTATTTTTTTAACTACTGAATCATCCAACAAAACTGTGGCAGCCCACTGGTGTACATAGGCTTCTTCATATTCACGTCTCTTGTCAGCCATCTTGCCCAAATCATTCTCTCTCTCATTTTTTTTGTATTATTAGTTGGTAGACGAGCAGACAGATCACCTGATGGTAAGCGATTACCGCAGCCCATGGACACCCGCGACACCAGTGGAGTCAAAAGTGCGCTGCCAACCTTTAAACCCCTCTTTCCTCGGATCAGGGCTCCGGTACCCTCACTCACGCAGCGAAATACAGCACAGTGCTGCTTCACGCAGCGTTAATGCCCAATCGCGTCCAAAGTTGTTGCTTTGTAGTCCGTGGAAAGCTACTGAGCTAATGGACTACCAAGAGCTAGAAGTTGAGGAGTCTGTTAATTACAATGAAGCAACTGGCATCTGACCTTCATCCCTTTAACAGGGGAACCAGACCCCTTTTTCCCCACTGCTCAACTAAACTGCTCAACTAGTTGAGCAGTTGAGCAGTTGGGCATAGTTTCTATTATCAAACCACTTCTTCCCCACTGCTCAACTAGTTGAGCAGTTGAGCAGTCGGGCATAGTTTCTATTATCAAACCACTTCTTCCCCACTGCTCAACTAGTTGAGCAGTTGAGCAATCGGGCATAGTTTCTATTATCAAACCACTTCTTCCCCACTGCTCAACTAGTTGAGCAGTTGAGCAATCGGGCATAGTTTCTATTATCAAACCACTTCTTCCCCACTGCTCAACTAGTTGAGCAGTTGAGCAATTTGGCATAGTTTCTATTATCAAACCACTTCTTCCCCACTGCTCAACTAAAGAGAAAAGGTGTTACCGAAGTCGGCGCCCAATACTATCTTGTAATTTAATACAACATTCAATTATTCAACAGGGATTAGGCGCCGACTTCGGTAAAACCTTTTCTCGAGTGTACTATTATAAAATGTTATTTGAAGTGTATAAAGTGTTATAAATATTATTAAATATTATTTTACATATTTTAGTTCGTGGTGCAGGCGGGTTTTTTGTGGCAGAATTTTTTTTTAAGGTTTTTACTGTCTCATTTTTTGGCAAGCGTGGTGACTAAGCCTAATCCCATCATAGTAGCGATGACTTGATTTCTATGATGAAGGTCTTTGCACTTCAGTGGAACAGTATAAAGGCTGATACTTTACTTTAATATAGTTAACTCAAAAATGCGCAATAAGTTTCCTACTTCCTCAGTTGTACGCAACTTTATGTTACTTTATACGTAAATCGTCATAACATTAACCGCGGTAACGGTACTGCCGGCCATTATTCAATAAACAAACAAATTGCTCATAATTGGAACAGCCATTAATGAAAGTAACTATTTTCTGAATTATTGTGAATGTATAAGCTTTGAACACAGATGTAATAATTTGAACAAAAATGGTTCTGTTGTAGTCTTTGATTATATGTTGTAGTATTCAGTAGTGAAAATCGTCTTTGGCAACTGGTTGAGTATGAATGAATGAATGAATGAATGAATGAATGAATGATAACTTTATTTGGCACAATACAAAACAAGGAAACTTAATAAAAAACATAACCTAGACATAAATAATAACGAAAAGTAGGACAACATTATCCCTGTATGTGCCAAACAGGAGGCCGCTCAGCAATAGTCGATGCTGATCCATGAGACCAGCGTTTTCAGCGACTGCCATTACATTATTGCGCATTATTGATTTGAGTAGCCAGAATGTTAGTTCTTGTTCGGCAACTAGTTGTGAATCTTAGTTGCCAATATGGCCGTGGGTTAAAACGATGGTAGCTCAGTGCATAAAAACGCGCCTTCTATGCGGGAGATCGTAAGTTCGAGTCCGAGCATACACCTCTGGATTTTTCTAATCTATGTGCGTATTTCTACCATTAGATCGGGTAAAACATTTTGTAACTATGGCTCAGTTGGTGACTGCTCAACTGCTTAACTAGTTGAGCAGTGGGGAAGAAGTGGTTTGATAATTGAAACTATTAGTTAATATTAACTAACTAGTTCGTGGTTTTTGAAGGCGGTTAATTAGAAATTTGTTAATATCTATGTTCTTATAAGGCTTTTGTATTTGAATTTGTCCCTTTACAATCTTCTTTTTGATATTCAAATTTTTACACAGAAAAAAGGTGTATTCCTTCAACGTAAAGTTGATATTTTTTATGTGATAGGTGGCAGACGAGCGGTCGGATCACCTGATGGTAAGCGATTGCCGCCGCCCATAGATACCCGTGACACCAGTGGAGTCACAACCTTAAAACCCCCTCTCCACTGGAGTGGGCCTCCGGTACCCTCACTCACGCAGCGAAACCCAGCTCAGTGCTGTTTCACGCAGGTTTTCTGTAAGGCCGTAGTATTAATCCGGTCGAGCCGGCCCATTCATGCCGAAGCGTGGCTCTCCCACGGTCAAAATGAAGCTCAAAAACGATAAACGAGGCCACTAGTAAAATATAATACCGTAAAGCGACCACAGCAACAATAGAAGCATCACATCGAACTTTTGACACACAAATGTTCGTACAAACAAATAAAGGCCTTGAAGGTATCGATTCAGTGGAATTAAGGAGAAATAGGGCAAAGGGATTGGGAAGGGCGGTTAGGTTGAGAGCCCTGTGGGTAACGGAGCGGGTGTACCTATTGTTACAGGAAGAATGTAGAGTACTTTTGATCGGCTTTGCTGTAATTTTAAAGGACTGTCCCAAAAAAATTGTTATTTGAAATAATAAAAAATCATCTAAGCTAAGCTCTCTCGACTAGGCAGTCAGTCTGCCTCGGTGGCGTAGTGGTTAGTGGGTCGCACTATAAAGCGACGCCTGCGCACGAGGTCCTGGGTTCGATCCCCGGGTCGGGCCAAAACTTTGTAACTAAGTTTTCGGTAAGAAATTCCTAGTGTCAGCCCAGAGTCTGGAAGTTGGCGGTCTTCTATCCCCGTGCCTCGCCGTTGGTCCTGCGCCCAATCCCTCTCCGGTCGTGTCACACTGGTGTCCCATCGGAATATGAGGGTAAGGGTATAGAGAGTGCATTTGTGTCTGCGCACTCACTTGTGCTCTATAATATATCCTGCGTAAGTGGCTAATCGTTGAGATTGGCTGCCGTAGCCGTAATCGGTTGGAGTATATATTATTACATGATCTAATAACAAAGCTTCATTCTATACTTTGTCTGGCAATATTTAAGAAAAAAATTTGTTCCTTCCACACACGGAAGGAACAAATTTTTCGTCAACAATCGTCGTTCGAGGGTATAAAGAGTGCATTTGTGTTTGCGCACACACTTGAGCACTATAATATATCCTGCGTAGGTGACTGATCGTTAAGAATGGCCGCCGTAACCGGTTGGAGGATATTATTATTATTGTAAGCTATGTGAGCTGCTTTTTCTGGCCGATTTAGACATTTTTGATTTAGTTTTTTTCTCAACGACCCAGGTTGAGAAGACGGATGAAAGACGATTGCATGCGACAGAGATGATAATGTTTGGATGGATGTGTGACAAGAATGGACAAGATAATAATGAATTTTTTTTTTTCTCTTACAAAAGGTTACAAGATTAGACATATTGTTCTATTAAATACATAGGCCGTGTGGTCCCCGGCAGAGTAGAATAGGCCACCCTCACTCTTACCGAGGTGTCGTAAAAGGCGACTAAGGTAAAGCTGCTGGTATGATCATCAGCACCCAGAGAAGGAAAACTCTGCATTTATACCAAAACCCTCGCCAACCCGTCTGCCAAGCGTGGTGAGTATGGCAATTACCCCTCATGTGATTGAGGGAGGCCCGTGCCCCAGCAGTGGGGACTTAAATGGGTTGATGATGAAATACATAGGTAGATTTTAGGCTTAAACCCTTTTTTTATTTTGGTAACCTAGGAGAAAACGGATGGGTTATGTCGGCCTCCCCCCCCCCCCCCCCCCCCCCCCCCCGCAGAAGGCGGGGGTATACCGACTAAAACTCCTGGGACTCTCCCTCATCGTCCATAGTGGGAGAGGTCGTGGGGTGAGGTACGAAACCTGTCACCACGACCCCTCCCGGAAAGGAAGACATACTTTTTTTTTTTTTGATGACCCAGTGAAAATGCACCTTATGCACGCTGAGAGGGGCTCTCCTCCGGGTTAGGCCGGGTTAGGTCTCTGCTAATCAGAGACCGTCCGGAGGCATACCCAATAAAAACACTGGGGCGTTTCCATCCCTCGCCCAGGTAACACTCAGACCGGGGTGAGGACTGCCACGGGGGCTTCATCCGTCGGCTCGCCAGCTCGGCCTCTCTCCCACTCAACCTACGTAAGGAAGACATTCTGCACCGACCCCAGATAACCTGGTAAAAGGGCAGGAGGATGATGATGATTAAAGATTTTTGCCGCCACCAGTGGACTATGTACTGCTACAATTTATTTATTTATTTGAAAACAAACAGTCATTTACAAACTTTGCACAAAAAAAAAATGCCGCACTTACTGGCCTCTGCTTTTTGATAGTATGACTGTGAAGTAACAGTCAAACTATCAAAGATTTTTTACTTCTCTCTTTAACTTTATTATAGGAAAGTTTTGGGGTTGTACAAACCCTAGGTTGCCCAGGTCACAGTCGAGAGGAATGCTAAGTCGCTTTGCTACAAATAAAAGCCAACTTTGCAAACAACGGTTTCTTGTTTTCCGAATAGTCGTAAAAGCCGTTATCATACATCACTATTGAGCTTAAGTAGTGTTAGAAAATCGCTTTGCTGGTGCGATGTAATTATGCACAGTGACCTCTCTTGGTACTTTTATGAACTGTTCGTACCATAATACAGTTAGGATCGATCTGAACTAAGTGATCGATTGTACAGGGTAGTTCTGATTTTTTCATTCTACTACTTTGCGGTGCTGAATCCAAATCTGAGTTCTGCGGACAAAATTCGTGATTTAACATTGATAAACTGAGACAAATTTATAAATGAATTCCTACAACATCTCATATATTGATTTCTTTCTAAGTAGCTGATGGGAAAGCCACGCCAGAGAATGGGCCGGCCAGTGATACCACGGCCCAAAACCGGAGTGAAGCAGTACTGTGCTGTTTCGATGCTACCGGAGGCACAATCCGGGGGAAATGGGGGTTTAAATGTTGGCAGCGCACTTGTGACTGCAATGGTGTTGCGGGTGTCCATGGGCGGCGGCAGTCGCTTACCATCAGGTGATCCGTCTGCTCGTCTACACCTATCACATAAAAAAAACTTTAACACGTGACATGCAATGAAATAATAAATAAATAAATCCGTTGTGATACGCATATCAGACAACTGGGGAATTACAAATATAATAATCATTGTATAATAATCATTGTCAGGTAGGTTTAAGGCCGTACGCTGCGTTAAGCGGATGCACGTCGCGGACATCCGGTGCGGGCATTCGTCACGGGCATCCGCGCCGTGCTCCGTCGCGGACAAATAGCCCTTAACGCAGCGCTGCTCTCTAGAGATGACATGTAACAGCACGCCGCGCGGACCCCCGCGACGTGCACCCGCTTAACGCAGCGCACGGCCTAATAGTCCCACCTGTGTGACAAACTAATGTGGACACAACTAATAATTTACCACCAGATATTAAACATATTAATTAAGTGTTCATCAAACAAGTGATGAAAATACATTTGTTGCCAAAATGATAAATAAATATTTCACAACATCACATACATTGATCTAACTCCGAGATACCTATGTAGCTCAATCACCTGTGTCACGGATATCAGAACCAACAGCGGAATCACAAATGTATAAATAAATATAAATAAATAAATAAATATTTCACTACATCACATACATTGATCTGACTCCGAGATAGGTAGCTCAAGCACCTGTGTTACGAATATCAGAATCAACAGTGGGATTACAAATATATACATATAATATACTTTTCTTTTGTAAATACATACTTATAATACATAGGAAACACCCAGACCAATACAAACAGACATGTTCATGCACACAAATGTTTGTACTGTGCGGGGATCGAACCCGCAACCCTTGGACCAAAGGCAACGTTCACTACCATTGTTCCAAACGGGTCGTCATCTAGTGTATAACATTTAGTACTTTTCTTTTGTAAATACATACTTATAATACAAAGGAAACACCCAGACCAATATAAAGACACATATTTATGCAAATAAATGGTTGTACTGTTCTCTGTAAATGTCCATTTTAAGTGTCGAATAAATGATTTCTTATCTTATCTTATCTTACTGTGCGGGTTCCGAACCTGCTCCAAACAAAATTCATCGAAATAGAATTCATCGTTTAGAAAACGCTTAAGCTTCTCTACAAAGTGTTACTCCCTAACTGTTTATGTGGACTCACGGCGAGACTCCATACATTTTGCTTCATGACTCGAATTCAAATATCCTGGATATTGCCAAATAGCACTTTGAACAACCGATAAGAGGACAAAATGACTATGATTGGATTAGTTCCATTTATATGCCGTTTGTAGCTTGAATAGTAATGAATTGGGAGTTCCAAAGGCTGCTAACTTCGTCCAGAGAATCTAAATCGCAACTTTTTGGTTGCCAACTTCGCAAAAAAAAATAGATAAATAGAGAGACACACTCTATAGCACAAAGTTTACAGATATTATTATATGGTATCAGACTACAAAAATACAAATACAAAATAATTTATTTCAGTCACTTAGGTATAAGTAACGCCCCGTTGGTCTAGTGGTTTAAGTACCGCGCCGTGATCTCGGAGTCCTGGGTTCGATTCCTGGGTCGAGCAAAAAGTATGTTTCGAATTTTTCGGACATAGCTCGGGTTTCTGATCACAATCAAGCCTAATCCCATCTGATTAAGCCTAATCCCATCATAGTAGCGATAAATTGATTTCTATGATGGAGGCCTTTGCCCAGAGTGGGGCAGTTTATAGGCTGATACCAGGTATAAGAAATGGGTTTGGTCGCCACTAAATGTGGGAGAGCCACGCTTAGGCATGAATGGGCTGGCTCGACCGGAGTGATACCACTGCCTCACAGAAGACTGGCGTGAAGCAGCGCCTACGCTGTGTTTCGCCGCTGGTGTTACGGGTGTCTATGGGCGGCGGAATTGCTTACCATCAGGTGATCCGTCTGCTCGTTTGCCACCTCTCATATATAAAAAAAAAAACTCCGATCGATCTTCGGCTACTCACATCCCGCTCCAAGCAGCCAACTAGCGCAAAGGTGTTGTAATACTTGCCCATGTAATTCTTTCGTCGTTTTCAATGAAATTGTAAAAATCTAAGTTTTAAGTTACCATATAAATCATACTGAGGCCCGATCCAATCAAACTTTATCCGAGAACTAATTCATGGTGTAGCGCTGTCATACCATACAAATCTGACGTTATACCATAGATTTATCCTCAGATTGTATTAGTCGAATTGGGCATAAGATTCGCTAGTATACTAAATATTGTGTGAAAAAGAATATTTTAGCGTCTTCTAATAGAGTTATAGATATGTAGGATGGGGTCCTAGGATTCGGAAATAAGTATTTATATATTTATAATGCTCTTCGCCGTAGCTGAGACGTATCTTTTACTCGTCGTCCATTCGTATTCTATCTCACTCTCGCACGTCATTCTAATTCAAACATCGATCTCAATACCATAGACATGCACCCTAAACAGACTGTGCCTTTTCATAGAAAGCCATACTTGAAAAACTGCGCGAAGCTGTTAGTACTGGGGTGACGTGCTGGGCGACGTTCTTTCTCTACAGCACCCGTATAGAATCTGTGTCAGGGCTCACTGGATCTCTTTCACAATCTGTGACGTTTTCTGCAAATGGCACATTCCGCTGACTTCTACTTCCATGCTCAATACACGTTCCTTGCCATGCATCTACCGCTCACCACTCCCAAAGATATGTCTACATTCTATAGAATACACTATAGTGTCTTTTATACAGATATAAAAGTACAGTTAGATATAAAAGTACAGTGGGCAAGTCTGCCTGCCACAGCCCTATCCTCTCCCGATTTTCTCCTCAGCGTAGACCCTTGCTAGTACATGTCTAGCCAATGATTAAACTTTGATCTAAGTATAATGTTTCCTTCCGAGAAGGCACTTAGTAGAATAGATTCGTGTAATCCTTTCACACGTCCTCTAAAGTGTCTTATCGAAAATCGATGCTCAAGACAAGCAACTATCTACGACCTGTGTTTGAACCCACTCTTTGCATTTACTCTACCACTATACGAACCATTGAGAAGTTATGCTATCACGAGTGTGATAATAGCCTAAGAAGTATTCAAGTTATTGTAGCTACATTATTTATTCATCTAAATATATGATAATGCTATTCAAATATAAATAATGCTATTAAAATACGTAACGCGAGCGTTCTGGCATGCTATGTTGCGGGGTAGACCACTCTTGTAAATATTTTCAATATTGTTGATTGAATTCTATTGTGAGATGTTGACGAGGCCACAAAATTGCTAAATCTTTAACCAGAAGGGCAATTCTCGTACACTCGACATTAAGGTGATGGGTAGGGCACACTAGCGACGTCATCATCATCATCAGCCCATTTAAGTCCCCACTGCTGGGGCACGGGCCTCCCTCAATCACATGTGGGGTAATTGCCATACTCACCACGCTTGGCAGACGGGTTGGCGAGGCTAGCGACGTCAATCGATTTTAATTTTTAGCTACTAAACCGGATCTATTTTAAACAATTTCGGGGTTACAAACTTTAGACAAACACTTATACTATTTATTAAATAACCATGCACAAATGTTGGGTCCGTTTATGTACGCGAAAAATTGATTCACGCCAAAAGTGTCCGCTTTTGGCGTGAATAAATTTTTCGTGTACGCGTTGGAACCAAAATTTGTACATGGTTATTAAATAAATAGTAGAAGTGTTTGCCTAGAGGTTGTAACCCCGGAATTGTTTAAAATAGATCCGGCTTAGTAGCTAAAATTAAAATCGATTGGCGTCGCTAGTGTGCCCTACCCGTCACCTTAAAGTCGAGTTACCTATGGATAAATGAACATTCGTCCATACAAATCTATGTAGATATTTTTGTATCCTTTCGCAGTACGCCTAAGACTTAGGGACCTTCAACAGCAAAGCGTACTCTTTTTTAAAAAGGCCGGCAACACATTAGCGAACTCTCTGATTTCGCGGATGTTCATGGGCGGCGTTGATTAGATTCCATCAGGTGACCCGCTTGCTCGTTTGTCGCCTTTAGCATGAAAAACGGGAGATTCTTCCGTCAGAATTGCTCCCACTCTCTTTAGCTAATAGGTAAATACTAATATAAATACATATATATAAATAAATTTCGACAGAAAACAATCTGAAGCCCAATTCTCGTGCTCGATATTTTTAAAACATGGCGGATATGAAAATGAAAAAATGAAAGTGAAAATATATTTATTGCCAATATAACATTTCACAAAATAACACGAAACAGACCCCCACACTAGGCAATGCCTGTCCTGTGGAGGTTGATTTTACGATTACCAGAAAGAAAATGTGTTTCGGCTAACAAATCTAACAAAGTTACAATAAACTTAAAATGTATAAATTTAAATTTGGAGAATATATTATGTGTGTGTGTGTGTGTGTGAGTGTGTGTGTTTGTGTATGTGTGTGTATGTGTGCGTGCGCGCGATGGAAAGTATTTTATCTTTTTACCCTGATAAAACCTATGGATTCATCATAAGTCCAATTCAGAAGGGTCCGTAAAAACCATACAAAAGAACTATGTTTTAGTGATATATATCGAATGATAATAAATGTCACGAGCACGAGAATTGGGCTCCTGTTTTGTTGATTCTACTTTGTGGGATTTGTCGTACAATGGAGTTTTTGTTTTGTAATCGTTTAATGGATTTGTAAGGATTATTTCTAAAGATCTTTCCTTGAGATGAGTGATCCTTACCAACTATATCTTACGGTCCCCAGAAATTGTACATTAGCGACGAGATCAACTTCAACATGTCCAGGAATTATCTACTTTATAGTAGCCTTTCTGCATTAGGCAGTTTTTTACGTGCAACTTAAACTTATGCACCGGTAAATCAATAATATACATAATACCAATACAAATATATCCCAGTCCAAATTTACATGATTGATTTTAAATCGGACACTTATTTTTTAATCGAACTCTTCTCTACAAAGCCATAACAATATAATAACACGTTACAAACCAATAGTTACCCGTGACCCCCCCCGTCTAATGTTGAATAAACGAGTTTATAAGAGCGCACCCGCACTATGCATATCGACTTTTGATGACAAAACGATTACTTTGATAGGAACTTAAATGTTTTGGAATTTAAGATTTCGATTAAGCCCTGGTTTTATCACTCTATGTGTCTGATAGTCAGCTTATCTCCGAATCGTGCGCTTTACACGTCATTTTTTGCGTCGCACCTCCTCATTGTGGAATCAACTTCCCGCAGCGGTATTTCCGAACCGGTACGACATTGAGATCTTCAAGAGACGAGCCTATACCTTCCTAAAAGGCCGGCAACGCATCTCCACTCCCTCTGGTGTGACTGATGTCCATGGGCGGCGGTGATCGCTTACCATCAGGTGAATCGCTCGCTCGTTTGCCTCCCTTTCTAATAAAAAAAAATAAAAAGCGAAAAAAAAACAATGTATTTCATCTTAATATCCCATTTAAACGTCCACGAGCCAGCTCTGTTCTCTATAAGGAGCAGTAAATCTAACTTCTGCCACCACGCGCCTATTAGTAGACTTCTACGTCAGTATATATACATGGTTTCGACATTTTTTAGGACAAACCTTGGACTTGCATTTAAACGAAAAATTATTGCGTCTCTCTTAGCCACGTCTGTTTAGGTTTCGTTAAAAAATATTTTGCCTCTATTTATGTGTATAGACTTAGTTTTGGTTTTAGAGCTGATAATAGATAATTGGCAGTTATTGGTATAAACTTAAATTTCGTCAATTGGGTAACCTTTGTAACAAATGTTTTTTTTTTTAATTAGAATAGCCAGACATTTGGCCACAATCTCACCCGTTGGTTAGTGGTGACGTCGCCGAGGATGGAGCATGTCTGTCTAGTAACAGCCTATTCACTCTTTTCTTGAATATGTCCAGATCCTTTCGTTCAGGGAACACATCTTCTGGCAGAGAGTACCATTCCTTAGTCGTACGCAGCATGAATGTACTTTGGAACTGTTTGGTACGAATTGCCGGTATTTCTACGACATAAGGGTGGTAACCCCCTCTCCCCCCAGCAGTGGGGACTTAAATGGGCTGACGATGTCGATGACGATGACGCTTAATATCGAACATCTGGCAACCCTAACCAGGTTATACTTCGATATCAATGTCACCTAAATCCAACCTTACGACGTGTGTATATATTTAATTGTCACAGCCTGGTTAGAGGTGTCTAAGCTGAAATGACGCACCCCACCTCTGCAATTACGCATACAAGAAAATTTGAAATGTAATAGTATATTTATAATATAAAAAATAATTATAGGGACAATCACGCGCCACTGTCCCTTAATTAAACACTTTTACACCCGATGCGCTACTGACAACCGCAATGCAGGGGATGCTTCAGCCCCGAGGCATCAGTCACACACGTGGTCCTGGAGTGCGATGCGGCGATCAGACAACGCGAAGAAATCCTCGGATCGGCGGGGTCACTCCGCAAAGCCTGTGAAGCCCCCAGGAAGCTTCTGCGCTTCTGGACGGAGTTGGGCTGGCTAGAATAGCCAGGACCCAACACGCACAATGGACCAAATGGGAGTCTAAGTGCGGAGAAAGGAGTCCACCTTACATTACATTACAAGGTCGTTCAGTTGCTGGTTAGACTTGAACGTAGGAGTACGCATCGTTCGATTTCAAATGTACCGTCGGCATGTGTATAAAAACATCTCTCATCATCATCATCATTTCAGCCAATACTGGACATAGGCTTTTTTTTTTTTTTTTGACGCTGGGGAATGCCTCCTTATGCATACCCTCTTGCCGGGGGGCAGGCGGGTTATGTTGGGCTCTCCTCTGGAGGGGGCTTCTCCTAGCGAGAAGCCGGCCAGAGGCATACCGACTAAACCCCAGCGACGCTCCCTCATGGCCCGAGTGGGGAGGGGACATGAGTACGGGTTAAAGAACCTTACTTCACGTCCCTCCCCAGGCGGAGGGCCCACTTACACTGCGGGCCCGACACTGCCTCCCCCAGTCAAGCTGGGGGGGGGGTGGCTGGACATAGGCCTCCACCAATGTTCCCTACACAGATCGGCCCTGTGCCGCTCACATCCAATGGATTCCCGCGATCTTCACCAGATCGTCGGTCCACTTTGTGGGGGGCCTGCCACGGCTGCACCTTCCTGTACGGGCCTCCACTCGAGGACCTTTCCGCCCCAACGGCCGTCTTTTCTCTTCGTCTCACATCTCATCAAAAACATCTCTAGAGCTAGGTAATTAAGTAGTGAGACGCGTCAAATCAGCTTAGACAATCTCTAATTACCAAATGAAACATAAACAAAAAATATATAGGTACATGTCGAATTGAGAACCTCCTTTTTTGAAGTCGGTTAAAAAGGCCATATTATTAACCAATTACATTTTCTCTTTTCCAGAAACAAGCAATGCTAGTGAGGCAGCTGGAAGAGGAACTCCGACTGCGCATGCGCCAGCCGGCGCCGGAGCTGCAGCAACAGCTGGAGGCGCTCTTCGCGGAGAACGAACACCTGCAGAGGGAGATAGCGATATTAAGGGACACCATCAAGGTGAGGGAGACGACAAGGCCTGATAATCTATGCCATTTATAAAGAGGTCAATTTTATAAGACGCATGGAATTGAATTTTCGGATTACATCATGTCTGATGCGGTCCTTCATCGATACTCCGAGCATAGCCCTTTCCATAGCTCGTACAACACCGTATAAATCATGTTTATTGCATTTCATGACCTAACCTGGATTTTTGCCAGGAATAGTAAAGTTCCCGACAAAACCGGGTGGTTTTAAACTGGGACAACCTAGTTTGTCTTCTCCCTAAAGATTCAGACACAAAAGGGGTTGCTTAACTCGTTTTTACACTTTACTGGTGTACAAGGACATCGCAGTGCGGCATGGGTCATTTGGCGAATGTAGGAAATCAAAACTATTTATACCCGTGGGAGAGCCACGCTTCAGGCATGAATGGGCCGGCTCGACCGGAGTCTTATAAGATGACCACGGCCTTACAGAAAACTAGCACGAATCAGCATTGTGCTGTGTTTCGCTGCGAGAGTGAGCATAGAGGCTCAATCCGGGGGAAAAGGGGGTTATTGATTGGCAGCGCACTTGTGACTTTACTAGTGTAGCGGGTGGCGACGGCAATCACTTACCATCAGGTGATCCGTCTGCTCATTATCATTTCAGCCAATAGACGTCCACTGCTGGACATAGGCCTCCCCCAATGTTCTCCACACAGATCGGCCCTGTGCCGCCCGCATCCATGGATTCCCGCGATCTTCACCAGATCGTCGGTCCACCTTGTGGGGGGCCTGCCACGGCTGCGACTTCCTGTACGTGGCTTCCACTCGAGGACCTTTCCGCCACAACGGCCGTCTGTTCTCCTCGCTATGTGCCCTGCCCATTGCCACTTGAGGCATACAATCCTTTGAGCTATGTCTGTGACCTTAGTTCTCCTGCGGATCTCATCATTTCTGATACAATCACGCAGTGAGACTCCGAGCATAGCCCTCTCCATTGGTCTCTGGGTGACTTTGAGCCTCCTTGATTGGCACATTGTAATCGGCCTCGTTTCGGTTCCGTATGCCATCACTGGCAACACACACGCATTGAAGACTTTCGTCTTGAGACACTGCAATAGATTGGCTGAAAATATGCTGCGTAGCTTCCCGAATGCTGACCAGCCGAGTTGGATTCGTCGATCGACCTCTTTCTGGAAGTCGGACTTACCAAGCTGGACTTTTTGTCTGAGGTAGATGTACTCGTCTACAACTTTTCTTTTTTTTATGTAATAGGTAGGCAGACAAACAGACGGATCACCTGATGGTAAGCAATTGCCGCCGCCCATGGACACCCGCGACACCAGTGGAGTGGAGTGGAGTTCCAGTGTAGAGCTTCCAACCTTTACAGGAATGGGTACGACATGGGAATTCGACATGTTTTCGTCTTGTCCATGTTCATTTTCAGACCCACTTGTTGGGAGACTCTACTGAGGTCGTCAAGCATCGTGCCTAAGTCTTCCAAGGTCTCAGCCATGACTACGATATCATCTGCGAATCGAAGGTGTGTCATGTATTCGCCATTTATATCGATGCCAAGTCCATCCCAGTCCAGAAGTTTAAACACTTCCTCCAACAGAGGACGTGTTCTCGTGTCCTCCATCCGTCTGCTCATCTGCCATCTATTACATAAAAAATCCAGAGATCAGAAGAGATATGGCGCGTCATTAAAACTGTGTCACCACAACTTCTGTCAGTTTTTAAAGAAAAAAAACATATAGAAAGCGGCGACTTTTGGCGTGAATCAATCTTTCGAGTACAAAAACGGACCCTTGTTTTTACATGATTATTTAATAAATACTATAAGTGTTTGCCGAGAGTTGTAACCCCAAAATTGTTTAAAATTGATCCGGTTTAGTAGCTAAAAATTAAAATCGATTGGCATCGCTAGTGTGCCCTACCCGTCACCTTAATAAGAAAAAAGTCACCATACTTATTTTTATTTTGATTCAAGACTATATTTGAAAGGTTTAATAGATAGACATAGATAGAGATGCAAAAAATATCTTGAAAATTACCCTTTTTTTACTTGACAGAATTGAAGTTGTTATCTTTATAATAGTAGCTTTTTTTATAAAAATATTACCCTACACGTTCTTTAACGTTGTCCGTTTAAGCCCTGTTAATTATGGAGTAGTAGTATTAATACTTTGAAAATGTTAGTATGGAAAACAAAACTTCTAAGAAAGCAATTCTCCTACATAACGGCAATTTCATACTTTAAACCCCAAAAGTTTATTTTAGTTTTCTTTTACAATATAACGCGTTGACGCGGTGCGGATAAAACCATTTTTGTTTACAAAAAAGTAAAAAAAGTAAAGTATCAGCCGATAAACTGTCCCACTGCAGGGCAAAAGCCTCCATCATAGAATTCAAGTTATCGCTACATTACATTTGCCAAATGCGGATTGGTGATCACAAACCCAGGCTATGTTGGAAAAATTCGCAACAAACTTTTCGCTCGACCCGGGAATCGAACCCAGGACTCCGAGATCACGGCCCGATACTTAAACCACTAGACCAACAGGGCGTAGCGTAAAAAAATGGAAGCAAAGTACTTAAAATATCTATTCTTAAACAGGAACTAGAACTAAGGATTGAAACGCAAAAGCAGACCTTACAAGCCCGGGATGAGAGCATCAAGAAGCTACTGGAAATGCTACAGAACAAGGGGATGGGTACGTTCATTATAATTTGCTTTACAGTTTCAGACAACTGCTTCTTAGTTTCCTTTTCAACTGAATCTTTAGAGTTAGTTCTAATCAATTCACCAATTTCATAAAACATGTACGATTCCGTAAAATTAGTGGTAACAATTGTAAACCTAGTATTTCTAGAGTTTTTAGAGTTGATAGCAATACTAAAATGGTTAGCATATTTCCTATGAAAAATTAGTATATAAATATACGTCAATTTGCTAATATTTCTGTTAACGAGCGAATGCAAGAACCAATTTAAGAATAAAATTCAAACTTGTGTAAATCAAAAATCTGGAATTAACTTTTGCAAAACTACTGTACCTAAAATTTGTGAAACAAAGCTCCGTAATCCGTTGAAAATTTCTATCAAAATATCTTTGAAATGGTTTTCTCAGGTGAATGCAGTCAGAAATTTAATGCAGAACTTTTACTACATTCCAAGATGTCGGAACCGAGTTTCATTGAAGTTCAATCTCTAAGGATAAGTTAAAATTTGTAAAACTTTCAGGCAAAGAGGAAGAACGGCAAATGTTCCAACAGATGCAGGCTATGGCGCAGAAGCAGGTAATTATCCAGTTGAATGTCTGTCTCGTACTGCATGATAGCTTAAACGTTAACCAAGTCCCGAGAAACACCGATAATGGTTTTACTCGGAACTTTACTTGTGTTTCCTGCATTGTACTTAGCTAGAGTATATTGTGCACGTCACTTCGCTTCCTTATGTATCTTAGTGTTACTAATCACATGGGCGTTTTATTTTGTGATACCTTTATCATCGTCACTGTTTCTGTTAGAATTGCTCTTGATAGTTTCATTTCATTCATTGACTTGAGCGGAATGTGTCTGTCGCGAAGCCTTATGTGTTTACAGCCGACCGTCTGTCGCCTTCACAACTCTTGACAACTCTTGCTTTTCACTCCCACGGTCTTTCAAAGCCTCTGTGACACTCGAGCTTGTTCCCAAGCACTTTTCCTTTTCTTACTACCCTCCTTTCACACGTCAACAAAATCAATCAAAATTTAAGGATCAAAACGTTTATCCAATCCGGCCGAAACACACAGAGAAAAAATTAAAAAATGACACGAAACACGACTGAAATCACGACATTGCATGTTTAGCAGCTCATTATGTCCCCGTCACACGAACCTTAGACCGTCTCGTAAATTTTGTTATTGGACATTAAGTTGAGCAATCATTAAATTAGATGCAAAATTTTCTTTTGAACCGCCTTTACCTGGGGCTGCATCTACTCCACCATAGTCCGCGTAGCCATTGCAATGGTTACCATCGCTTGTTTGTGTGGTCTGATCATCATTTTGGAGTACGCGTCCCAACAATTTTCCGCCACCAAAGGGCGCCGTATTGAACTTGTATCAGTGATGCATGGTGACCAACCAACGAAGCGACCGCATCATGCGTTGCTTAAATCGCAAGAAGACCTTCAAGCTGACGAGACTAGGTTTCAATAGGGCTACATTTTTCGGAACGCTATCAAAATTAAGTAGCTAGGTAGGAATCAAAGACATTCCCGAAGGTTCAGCGTCGTGGACGCTCGCTTGCGAAGTGACCAAAGGTCAAGTCACCCTGTAGCACGCACGAGGAATATGACGCCCTGCGGTGTGGGAAATTGCCGGGACGCAGCAGCCCCAGCGTTGCGGCCGAGACGCGTCGCCTGTTGTAGGTAGGTTGTATGTTTGAGCGCCGCCGTCGGGCGCGCGGGCGGCGGCGGCGGCTGACCGTCTCGCGTGACTGGCAGGAGCTCAAGGCGACGGCGGATACGCTGCGGGCGCTGCAGACCCAGCTGGAGAGAGCGCTGGCCGCGGCGGGGCTGCCCGGGGGCAGCGCCGGCGCGACGCTCACCGCCGTGCTCGAGACGAAGGAAGCGCGCATCGCGACGCTGGAGCGACAGGTCGCCTTACTCGAGAGCGAGCTGGCCGCGCTCGTGTCGCCGCCGCCGCCCTCCCTCGCGCCCTCCCACGCCTCGCTTTATGATAAGGCCGACCCTCCCTTCAAGAGACAAGTAAGTTTTCTGCTGAACGACGTGCGTGTGATGAAGGACGGGCGCACGAGCGCGCCCCCCGCCCGCGCGCCGCGCCCCGCCATCCGCAGCGCGCGGACGTCGCCCTACTATAGTGCCACCACTCTGTGACTCTGTCACCGACGAGTTACCGTGTCAATTTCTCGCTTTAAGTCCGAACTTAGCCGAAGTCGCCGACTGTGTTGACTCGTAATATTTTTGTGTGAACTTGTTCGTTGTTAAAGCTATTTTTATTGAATAAGAGGAATTATATTCTTGAAAGATGTCGATCGAGATATTTTTGTTAAGTAGGGCCCTAGGCGATGCGAGTATATTTTAGATGTAATTGTACGGTTAGATGAAACTTGTGAGATTGACGCTGACACCAAATTGATGAATAAAGATAGACTGTTTAAAAATTAAGACTGTCGAGGTCATATGCATCGAATTAAATCTTCGAGTTATTGTTTAAACTCCTTGAAGTGTTATGATTTGATCATGTTGTGCTTTCGGTGTGATCGCAAGTCATTCCGCGCCAGCTTTGGTCCCGCGCCACCCGTCATAGCCATCATCACCGACCCGACGATCATGTAGCTCATGGTTCATCCGTTTCTCTCACAGTATCGGTAGATAAGTGTATCACAACATAGGCGCCCGTGCATCTTCCAGATGTTTCCTCAAGTTTTGATACTTAGATAAACCGAGACTGGAAAACTTTCTACCGATCATCGAGGCTTCAAACTTTTTCATATTTATTAGTATTTAGTAATAGAAAGTTTTCCAGCGACTGTCCATTTTGCTATTTGAGAAATTTTCACGATATGGTACGATTTAAAATTAAGACGACGTCGTTTAAATTTAAATGTAAAAAAGTTGTTGCATGTGAATTTTAAATGGGATGAGAGAATGTTGAAATGTCTTCCAATGGATTGGTCGAAGCTAACACGAAGGTGCTGGGAACATTAGTCGTTACCTGATACAGCAAGCTTGAGACGCTTCTCATGGTACGAGCTACCGAGGACCATTAACAAACCAGTATTGAGTAGATTAAAGTTTTTAACATCAATATCATTTCCGCCATCACTTTTGCCTAAGTAGATAGTTTCTTTTTTGATGACTTTTTCTTCTGTGGTTCTACTAATCGGAATTTTGGATTTGTCTAATTTTATACCGACTTTCGGATGGATGGTGGAATGATCAGTTGGACGAGTTCCGTCTGGAGATCCAGCGGCGGGACCAGGAGATCCTGGCGATGGCGGCGAAGATGAAGGCGTTGGAGGAGCAGCATCAGGACTACCAGCGCCACATCGCCGTGCTCAAGGAGTCGCTCTGCGCCAAGGAGGAGCATTACAGTATGCTGCAGACTGATGTGAGTTCATTTTCATTTTTTTTCTTTTTGAATCTCAGATTCTTCAGAATCTCAATTCTTCACAGTATATTAGAAATATTTTAAAACAAGAGGAAGGTAATGCTAGTATATTTATTTTAAACTCTACTTAAAATCATTTCGCTTTTTTTCGTGTAGTACTTACTGTGCTATTATTATCATTAAGAATATATGCCTATTAACACGCAGACAGTAATAAGGAATCGATCGATAGGATTTATCAAAATCGGCTGGGTAGTTAAGGCAGAATCGGGGAACATACAAACATACTAAGACTGCTAAAATCATAAGCCTTCCTTTTTGGCTTTGCCGTAGTCGGGTAAAAAGAATCCATTTTACTAATTTGCAATAAACACGATCGTATCAGAAATGATGAGATCCGCAGGAGAACTAAGGTTACAGACATAGCCCAAAGGATTGCATGCCTCAAGTGGCAATGGGCAGAGCACATAGCGAGGAGAACAGACGGCCGTTGGGGCAGAAAGGTCCTGGAGTGGAGGCCACGCACAGGAAGTCGCAGCCGTGGCAGGCCCCCCCACAAGGTGTACCGACGATCTGGTGAAGATCGCGGGAATCCATTGGATGCGGGCGGCACAGGACCGATCTGTGTGAAGAACATTGGGGGAGGCCTATGTCCAGCAGTGGACGTCTATTGGCTGAAATGATGATGATGATGAATAAACACGAAACATCAATCGATCACTTCATCGAACAGTTATTCTACTTTACTGCATACATATATTGATAAAAGCTATAATAATTTTGGTTTTGGCGACAAGCACCAGTAAATATGTACTTATGAAAGTTCGGCCATGTCTGTAAAAGGCCGTCGTTCCAGAGCCAAATAAAAATTAACTGCCCGTAAAAATATCTGGCGATAATTTGTAGAATATCAATAATGACCCTACAGCTTTGGTGCTATAGTAATAAGTACTCTGAGGTACAAATCCTACAAAATACAATAAAAACATTTTTAGGCCGCCACTTAGACCAAAATGTCGTCATTTACGAAATATTTCCTAAATCCCAAATCCCTCAGGATTCAATCAATAAATGTTATTTAGAAAGTCATATCCATATTAATCTTTGATGCTAAAGGCCGATACGACCTCTTCATCCGTGGATAATTCTATAGTGTAACGCCAAATTGTAAGAAATGACAGCGTTATACCATTGACTTTATCTCGAATTAAAATTGGTCAAATCCAGCCTAAGAAATGTGAGTTTATAGGTAGAATTCAGCTAGCCTGGGCAGCATTTGGTAAGATTCGTCAAGTCTTCTCGTCACCCATCCCTCAAAGTCTTAAGTCGAAAGTCTTCGACCAGTGCGTCCTTCCGGTCATGACTTACGGTGCCGAGATGTGGACACTCACGGCTGGACTAGTCCACCGGTTCAAAGTCGCTCAAAGAGCTATAAGAAAATATGATGCTGTATCATATAATAAAGCACTCTGAAACTAGTAGGTCTCGGATGTGGAGTCGTGGACTGACCCTAGAGAGACCTTACCATGAGACACAGGATGTCGGAAAAGCCGACAAGATAGATAGTAACTGATGACCCGTTTGGAACAGTGGTAGTGAACGCTGCCTTTGGTCCAAGGGTTGCGGGTTCGATCCCCGCACAGTACAAACATTTGTGTGTATGAACATGTCTGTTTGTATTGGTCTGGGTTTTTGTATGTATTATAAGTATGTATTTACAAAATAAAAGTATTATATGTATATATTTGTAATTCCGCTGTTGATTCTGATATCCGTAACACAGGTGCTTGAGCTACCTATCTCGGAGTCAGATGAATGTATGTGATGTTGTGTAATATAATATAAATGATAGATATTAAGTATAACATGCAACATGCAGCGGCGTAACTAGGCGTGGGCGACGTGGGCCACCGCCCACGGCCTCGTGCTTCAAGGGGGCCTGGCGAGGGATCGTGACCCTACTAAAGCAAAGCACCCGCAAGCAAAAACATAAATGCTTGCGATCCCCCTGAGAGGGCGAGGAAATACGTGGTTCTACCATTATCTAATGACCCGGTTTCACTCACGTCTATATTTCGCCACGCTACGCCACTAGCAACATGGGATGTTAATAATAAGATATCTCGCTGACAGTCGACGAACATACAAGTGATGCGTGTCACGTAACCCAAACCAAATATAAGCATATCAACAAACGATTGATATAACCGACTAAAAATAACAGCAGTTTATTTTAAAGTAAGTAAACAAAAGCTTAACTTAAAAATAACCGACAAGGTGGACCGACGATATGGTAAAGGTCGCGGGAATCCCTTGGATGTGGGTGGGCTCAGGACCGACCTGTGTGTAAAACATTGGGCCTATGTGCGCATGTATTGGCTGAAATGATGATGTTGATGATAAAAAGTAATTCCGTTAAACAGGTCCTTAACCCCGTTAATTAAACAATAAACATACACACCTTTGCTACAACTATACATATAGATCTCAAAGAAAGTTGAAGTGCAACAGGAAAGCAGACCCCGGGCTCTGAAGCAACAGCTTTGGATGCAATGGGAAAGACACGCTAAGTTAAAAATCTAGTGTGCACTATGGTTCTTTCGCTTTATTATGACATCGGTGACAGCAGGACAGAGTTATACGTAATTCACACGTTAGAAAGAGACGTAACGTGAAAAAGGTATAGATTTGACATTTGTCACCCATATCATGCTAGAGCGAAAGGAGTATGGTGTACGCATCGTGCCCTTGTAAATATAAATAATTTTTAATGATCTCACTGGTTTAAAGTTACAATTTTGTAAATGAAAATCACTCAGCCAACATTTTAATAATAACTCTGTAAAGGTTGATCTATGTATAGGCATGATCCTAGATCTCACCGCCTACATCCATTAGTAGCTAAAATGTTTTGCATACCTAGGAATTTATCTAGCTGTGAATGTTTTCTATTGAAAATATGGCTACCAGATAGCAGAATAAAATTATTTCGAGTAATGGTTCTTATTCTTATTTTATTTGTGGCAATCAACTTCTCGACTGAGAATGGACAACATTTCAAAATTGCTAAGCTCTGAAACAAAAAATACCATTTCTTTATTTACTTTTCCGCTGCGCGAATATATATTTATTAATTTTTTATATTGCTTATTTACTGAGAAAAAAAATAAAAACTAAAAAACGTAAGATGACGTCATCGGACGGCAGAATGTAAAATATTTCTTTGCTTAGCACATTATAGTTTTAAATTTACGAAATGCCAAACCCATCACATGCAACTGTCAAAAAAAAAAGACAACTTGTCAACGTTGAATGTATGAATGACGTTGACAATGTTGACACTAGTATTATTTACCTTTGACAGTAGTACCTTTTTTTTATTAAAACAATGATAAGCAAAGGAATATCGCTGTATTCAGCCGTCCGATGACGTCATTTGGCGCTTACGTCTATTTAGAATATAAATAATTTTAATAATTATTTTATGCATGAAAATGGACAAATTTTGAAAAAAGAAAAAATATGGGTCCGTTCATTTTATGTCTATTTTCATATAAAAAAACAATATGGACATGTTAAAAATATGAAATGTTGTCCATTACTCCTGCCATTATCATGTTTTAGATTTTAGGCATTATTAAGCGGGACAACCGAAGATAATTCGCAAATGTCAAGTAACTTATTGAGAACAAGTAGGTAGTCAACAGTCGAAGTCAGTCAAAGTCACAGTCACTCAATAAAACGCCGGTGTTTTGCGTTTTATCGCCCTACGGATTCAGCGGATATCACTCTAAAAGCAATCGCGGGTTTTAAGACTATTAGGTCCAAGCAAGTTGTCACGAGACAGCGCACTCGACACATAATAGCAGTGTTAAAAACGATACAATCCAACGATTCTTATTATTAGGATCACTTTGCGGCACTTCACTGCACAAATAAACACCAAACTTGCACACTAAAAACCACTAGACTCTAATTTAAAACCTTTGAATTGTATCAGCCCACGCGGCTTCTTTTAGCCCTACCCGCCGAATCCGAGTAATGGTTACAAATCGAACTATGTTAGGTAGTTTATGAAGAAAAAAACCTTCATTAAATGATTTAAAAGATTTTAGTGGAGCTGATTAGCACACCGATGTATATAAGTAACAACATAAAAACACACACACACGTACTGTGGCCTATCCATCCAACCCTAATTCATCATATTAGGGTATCAATCCCTCTTGCGTCCAAAGACATCGTTTCAAAGACCAAAGTCATCGTTTCAGCCAATAAACGTCCACTGCAGGCCAAAGGTTTCCTCCAATGATCTCTACACAGATCGGCCCTGAGCCGCCCGCATCCAAGGGATTCCCCAGATCGTCGATCCACCTTGTGGGGGACCTGCCACGGTTTCGACCTCCTATACGCGGCATCCACTCTAGATCACGGTAGTATTGGATATGATTAGGTTATCCTGGAACAAAGAAGCGAAAGCCGCTTGACTATCACAACCCTTAGACAGAAGATCTAGACCAAATAGAAAATCCATATTAAACACATGCATAACTTGAACAGATATCCTTATCTTAACTTAAGAAACGTGAAAGTTTCCTCACGATGTTTTCCCTCAACACAGAACTAGGTAATGCATATAGATTTGAAAATTCCAGATATGCATGATCGAAGCGGAACCTACAACCTTTTGGAAGGCGAACCTTACCACGCTGGCTCAGCCATTAAACATGGGTTTTAGCACCGACGTCAAAGTTCGCCATTTTGTTCAGTCCTGTACAAAATGGCGAACCAATTCCGTCTAATCGTGCACGTATGAGGTCTTCAGACGTTCTATGTCTCTCTAAACGTCCCCGTTGCTATCTCACTCTACTGAATTGTAAAATGTGACCTTAGTAAATTGTGTTCCATCTGAGTACATCTGCCGTCCTTACAAAGAGTGCAATAACTATGTTTTGACTACTTTCGAAATATTCGCGGTAAAAGATTTTATTTGTGTTTTGAGTGTTTCTTCATAACTATAAAAGCTATTGTTTTGAAACTTATCATCATCATCATCAGCCCATTTAAGTCCACACTGCTGGGGCACGGGCCTCCCTCAATCACATGAGGGGTCATTGCCATACTCACCACGCTTGGCAGACGGGTTGGCAAGGGTTTTGATATAAATGCAGAGTTTTCCTTCTCTGGGCGCTGATGGTCATGCCAGCAGCTTTACCTTAGTCGCCTTTTACGACACCTCGGTAAGAGTGTGGGTGGCCTATTCTACTCTGCCGGGGACCACACGACCATTGAAATTGAAACTTATGCTAAGCGCTATATTATATTTATACATACGTTTATACTCGTATACACACTAAAAACGCAACAATGTGTTAACCATTAGGACATATGAATTGTTTTGATATAGCATTCCTAATCATAACTGCAACAACTATACATTACTTATTGCAGTATTTGTTAGTAAACAGACATATTATTTTAAGTAACATTACAAAATATCAAAGCTATGCTTGTCATAACTGCAGATATTTCGGTTATAATTAGCTACATACTTATAAATAGTAATATTAGATATTGCAGTTATGATAACCAACAGAACTGAAACTATTGAAGATACAAAAAAGATGTCTAAGGCGAAAATATAGACCTCATTTTCCTGATTCCGGATATGCACTTAAGTCAACTTGCCCAAAAACTCGACTTATTGCACTCGTGCTAGGAAGGTAGACATATATGCATCATATTTAATTAAAGTGGATTCCTGTTTCCACACCTTGATTTGTTAGACTATAAGCCTTGACCGCATCTGAGGAATAGCGGCGATGAGACCAAGGATGGCTCTCGTTTAGAAGATGCCTGTTCACTCTTGCCTTAAAGATGTCCAGATAATAATGCTCGCTTCATTTTAATAGGTGGAAGAACTAAAAGCCAGGCTCGATGAGAAGAGCCGGCTGGTGGAGAAGAAGACCGCAGCGACCCTCGCAGCAGCACACGAGTTGGCTGAACTGAGGGATCACTCTGAGATCAAGGACAGGAAGATCAATGTGCTCCAGAGGAAGGTAAAAGAATTTGGACTCTGTGGTATCGGGTTTAGGCCTATATATTTTATGTCATAATGAGACCATGGTTAGGATTAGGAATCATATTGGGCTATTCATATGGAAGGTAAAGGAATTTGGGCTCAGGGATGTTTATTATGATCTTTTTCTGAAGGTTGCTCTTACAATTGATAGTGCTCATAGTACTCCAGAGAAAGATAAATGAAATTTGATTGTATGCTCTTTTGGGTTTATAAATAATTTTAAATTGCACTTGTGAAAAGACCCATGTGCTTCAGAGCAAGATTAAGGAATGTGGATTCTGAGATGTTGAGGATAGGTTTATTTTTGAAGGGTGCACTAATGATTTCGGTAATGAACTTAATGTAACTAAAAATGTTAACGAAATTAGATTCTACTATTGGGATTAGGCCTAGCATAATCATTCTGGACTATCTTCTGTCAATAAACTAAAGACTACGAACTCAATCTAATGGAATGGAGAAGTTGTACTGACTTTTGCAATATGAGATCAATGTTTCCCTGAGGAAGGTAAACGAATTTGCACTCTGGGCTATTAGTGACTAGGTCCTTGAAAGTTGTATCATTATAAGACCGTGGACAAATAAAATAATTATTTAATTCCGGGATGTTCCGCCTGCTCAAGAACATGGCAAACAAATCTAAGGTAGATTGGTAGTCAGTTTTCAATGAAAATATAAAGCCTTACAAATAAAAAAGTTAATATCCCAGTAGATTTGCAGAGAAAAATATTCTCTATTCGTATTTTCGTAATCTGTTGTTGCGTAAGGGTTCGTTCAAGGTTTATTTACAAAGCTCTGTTTGTCTGACTCTTGGGTATTGATTTCCTATCCGTCAAGTGTAGGCCAAACCATATGAGCACCTTGGGCCCTCGACAAAATGTATGAATCAAACGCGTTCTAATCACAGTCATATGCTCGTGTAGGTGAACGCGTGCTTGTGTATTCAAAAAAAGATACCTTATAATGTCCTTTCTCAATCACACTGATTGGGAGGAGGAGGCAGGGAGTGTCCTGACTGTACGCAGTATTCATTAGCATACTATGAAATGACTACCTAACCCAATTGAACGCCGCGATTGCGTCACCATACCACGATGGTCTAGTCTCATTATTATTTAACACCTTATTATAAAAGGCGATCTTAACCCTTTACCAGACAACTAGATATAATTTTTGAATAGATTTTGAACCTTATCTCAAGTGTACTAAGTTCCAAATCTCATGATGGTCTGGTTAAACGTACCTACTAACCCATGGCATCCTGTTCTAACACGCAATGATATAAGGAGCTGAAACGAGTTTAGGTCCCGCAACTTTTCTTAGACCGCGTTTTAAATAAGGGGATTAGGTGTTTAGTGTTCTGATCTAAAATTTAGTGCTGTGATTAAAATTTAGAAATTATTAGTACTTTTTGTCGTTATATTGTATTAGTAGAGCTATTTGTGTTTGTAAATATTTTTGCTAAATATATTTTTATTTGTATATTTTTAATTTTATTTTATTTAATTAAATAATAAATTGTTACATTCAAAAATATGCTAATGTAAAACAGAAGCTCTATATTGCTGTTCTGAATGCTAGTCTTTCCGAATGTTGATTTCGCAGATTTATGATAAAATATTTTGATGACATCATAGAAAATATCTATTATAAAAGAAGACATAGCTATATCATTTTAGATTAGGTACATGTGTGTGTAAAAAGAATAATTGTTACAGTAGTATCTTTACCTTATAACTTTTGCTGTTACAAGATCTTCTTCGAGATCTTGTCGGTCAAGTATATTTCTTCCCTTTATCACACCTATGACAAATCTATATAATACTAGAAACCTAGTTAGTAGGTTTAATTTTGCTATTCAGACCTCAGAACTGGAGCAGAAGTTCGCTCACATAGCGACGTGCTCGGGTCCAAGTTATTTCCATTCAAGCTAGTTGGATGCATCCGATGCAACGGGCTAATTGTGTCACGATATGCAGTTATTAACATCAAACGAACCGCGCCTTGTGTACTGAAGCAATGACCCCGTTGCTGTATCGATTCAGACTCAAAATAGAGTGGTTCTATTGAAAAAATATGGACCGAAATTCAATACACGCCCAAGTGGTAGAATCTTGCAATACGTTTAATTGAAGAAATATAAGAGATCCTTAGGGTGTCCATCTAAAACGAGTTACACCCGATCTGATAATCAGAGTGGTGGGGAGGACCCTATACTAGATCCTCGACTCGTGTATCAGCTGATACTTATAACTATGATAAAAGATATAATATTAAACAAAATATTAATACATAAAGAAACATCTTTTACCATTGCTGTTGCAAAAGATACACAACCTAAGGTTATAAATATAAAGGTTAAGGGTGATGTGTACATTTGTCATAAATATTCAACTTTATCTAAAGATAATATATTTTCTGTATGTGGTATTCTTCAGCTGCTATTTGTGTAGTATTAAAAAGTAAAATTTAATTATTTTTTTAGATTATTTATGCTGTTTATTCATCTGAATAGTTTTTGTTTATTGTTTTTGTTTAAGTAATAGCTATTTTATTTAGTGTTTCTGTTGGTGCTAGAAGGTTGCAGTACTAGTTGCATTTATTTGTTAGAAGGTATGTTTATTTCAAATTATTTTGTGTTTGTTCCTTATTATTATTTTTATAATTTACAAAAAAAATCTTTAAAGTGTTTATCTCAATAAAAGATTTCCTTCCAGATCGAAAATCTCGAAGATCTTCTCAAAGAGAAAGATAACCAAGTGGACATGGCCAGAGCGAGACTGAACGCAATGCAAGCACATCACTGTTCTTCCGAAGGAGCCCTCTCATCTCTTGAAGAGGTGATCGGTGACAAAGAGAAACAAATACAACAACTTCGAGAGCAAAGAGACCGAGCAGAGCATGAAAAGAACGAAGAAAGAGAGCTGCACGAGAGAGAGCTAGCAGAATACAAGATGAAGCTGCACGCACTTGAGAGCGAAGTCGAGAAACTTGGAGCGAGACTAGAAAGAGCTCAAGCGGAGAAGGACAGACTTGAAGCTAAGTTGGAAAGTTCTCAATCTGAACTTGGGAAGTCTAAAGCAGAATTAGATAAGGCGGCAAGCGAAGTCGGTAGATCTGGAGCGGACTGGGAAGCAGCCAAACAAAGGCTTGCTCGTTTGGAACTTGAGAATGAAAGACTTAAGCACGAGCTGGAGAGATCCCAGACTACATTTGGTAGAAGCACTTTAACTACGTCTCAGGAATTAGACAGGGTTCAGGAGAAAGCGGACAAGTCTGCTGCAGAGCTGAGGAGGACCCTGGCTGAGCTAAGAGTGACTCAGGCGGATGCGGAGAGAGCCAGGTCGGAGGCTAGTGCTCTTCAGGATAAGCTGGAGAAATCACAAGGAGAGGTGTATCGTCTTAAGGCTAAACTTGAAAATGCACAAACTGAGCAAGATAGCTTGAAAGAAGAATATGATCGGTGAGTTTTGTATTATACAGCTAAAATAACTTTCAATAGATAGGTATTCGTACTTACATGCTGTAATATCGGTGTATATACAGTAGACGTAGATTCTCTCTCTCATATTAGCGCGTAGTTCCCGGTCGCGTCCAAAGTTGTCGCTTTAAGGCCCAGGGTACGCTTAGACCATGATTCAGGATTTAGGTAGTCTGGCAATTACAATGAAGCGACTGCCGTCTGACCTTGGGGAACCAGACCAACTGAATCATGGTTACACGTTTCAGAAACTATCCGAAACATGCAGGTTTTCACACGATGTTTTCCTCACCGCCGAACTAAGGGTCGAAATACGCACACAAATTTTGAAAAATCCAGAAGTGCATGCTCGGATAATCGAACCACGACCCTCCGCATGGAAGGCGCGTTCTTGTCCATTGACTACCATCTACTACTACCATCGCACACGTAGGCGTAGCTACATTAGCTATCATTAATTATTTGTTTAGTATACTCATTCATCCGAGTGTTTTGGGTATTTATACCTAGGTGAATATTTTTGTTGTTTTTATGAGATAGGTGGCAAGCATACAGATCACCTACACCTGCGGAGTAAGCCATTGCCGCCGCCAATCAACCTTTTCTTACTCTCACTCACTCGGTGAAACACAGCGCCGGTGCTGCTTCACGTTCTCGCATCAATCAGCTGATCAACTTTATATGGTGATCTTTTTTTGATATTAGACCTGAGATGCCCTCAAAAAGTTTACAAAACGGTTAAAAAACCACAGTGTAACTTACCTACTCATCCCCCAGCGTCCAGTCATCCATAAGCCGCCTCCACTCCGAGAGGGACAAAGCTATCGCCGAGCTGGACAAAGCTAGAGAGGAACTTGAGCGGACCCAAGCAACTCTCGGCAAGGCACAGCTTGCAGCAAGACAAGCTGCAGGCGTCCCTGGATTCGGCACATTCCGAGATCGACAAGCTGCAAGAGAAGCTCGGATAAAGCAGCAGGAGAGAATAGGAAGGTGAGTTAAACATAGTCATTATAACATAGAAGATTTTGCGCATAATTCTCGGCTACGTGGAAATGATGTTAGAGGTCAGTGTCAAGACAGCTTACTTGCCCTTACTTACTTCCCCCTACGTCCGTGTGGTCCCCGGCAGAGTAGAATAGGCCACCCTCGCTCTTACCGAGGTGTCGTAAAAGGCGACTAAGGTAAAGCTGCTGGCATGATCATCAGCACCCAGAGAAGGAAAACTCTGCATTTATATCTAAACCCTCGCCAACCCGTCTGCCAAGCGTGGTGAGTATGGGGACTTAATTGGGCTGACGATGACGATGACTTCCCCCCTAGCTCATTCCATCACCAGACAACAAGGCGCGGCGAGGGGTTTCATCCATACGTTGTTGGCTTACCCCTAACCGCACGAAGCGATTCTCTTCCACATTCATAGTGCGGACAGCTAAGGAATGGAACTCCTTGCCAAGGTCTGTCTTTCCGTTCTTCCTAGTACTTATTTTAAACTAAGTGTAGTAATTAGGGCCTTGCCACGGTGGCGCAGTGGTTAGTGGGTCGCACTTTAAAGCGACGGCTGCGCAAGAAGTCGCATGTACGATCCCTGGGTCGAGCCAAAAATTTGTACCCAAGTTTTCGGTAAGAAATTCTTAGTGTTAACTTAGAGTCTGGAAGTTGGTGGTCTTGTACCCTCTTGCCTCTGAAAGCACTTTCAGCTGTTGGTCCTGCACCCGATCCCTTTCCGGTCGTGTCATGCTGGTTGGTATCCCATCGGAATACGGAAGTAAGGGATAAAAGATAAGATAAAAAAATCTTTATTCAATTTAGGTCCACACAGAACACTTATGAATGTCAAAATAGGTACATAATATCTACCGCTGGTTCGGAATGTCGATTTCTACTGAGAAGACACCAGCAAGAAACTCAGTAGTTACTCTTTTCAAATATTGATGATGTTACAGAGTTTCAATCGAGAAAAAAAAATACAATTATGAAAGTTAATAGACTACTATGAATAACAACTCAAAATATTAATCAATTAACTTGACCAAGAATCCTTATCATTTAAATAGTCTTGTACACTATAGTAACCTTTCTTCATTAGGCAGGTTTTAATATGAGACTTAAACTTACCAGTGATAGGTTAATGACATTTTGTGGTAGCTTATTAAATATCTTAGGGAAAAGAGAGTGCACTTGAATGAATGAATAAATATACTTTTATTGCACTCAAAATAAAGTATGAAAACTTAAAAACTAGGTATTAAGGGATATGTACAACAAAGGCCGCGGTAGCCGTAATCATTTAGGGATATGAGTAATATTGTCGTCATTTCTAAGTCACCTCCTCGTTACAGCTGCAAGTGGACCGCGAGAAGCAAGCCTACGACTTCGAGTCCCTGCAGTCCCAGCTGGACAAGGCGCTGGGACAGGCCGCTCGTCTGCAGAAGGAGCGGGACACGGCTCAGCTCGACGCCGATCGGTTCCGGGACAAGCATGATAAGGCTCAGGTATGTACACTTATTTATGATCTCCAGGTCAGAATATTAAAAAAATATTGTAACAAATAGAATCCGAATTGAATATAGTAATGATTATACTGGCCTTTTTACCCGACTACGGCGAAGCAAAAAGGAGGGTTATGATTTTGACCTATTATGTATGTATGTATGGTTGTTCATCTGTTTCCTCATGACTTCTAAACTCGTTACCATATTCAAACAAATGAGGTGTCGTTAGAAGCGTCTTGATTGTCTTCTGGTTATAGGCGATATGACGTCACTTTAAATTGACTACAGCGCCCTTTAGGGGACTTAGTAAGGAACTAAAAAAAATTTTGCTTGACGGTACCGTGTGGGGTATCAAATGAAAGAGCTTTTTAAGCATTGCAAGGCATTGCCTGTCCGCATCTAGGTACAACTTGCATTGCTGAAAAAACTTTTCTTAGCAAAGAATAATCAACCACCAATTAAATACCCGGTATATACACGTTCGGTAGCTCCTCGACGTCCACTGAGCTGCTGCAACTCGTTCAGCGAGAACAATGAATACGGTAGGTAGGCGAACATTAGGAGCCCAATGGACAACATTTCATATTTTTAACATGTCCATATTGTTTTTTTATATGAAAGTAGACATAAAATGAACAGACCCATATTTTTTCTTTTTTCAAAATTTGTCCATTTTCATGCATAAAATAATTATTGAAATTCTTTTTATTCTAAATAGACGTAAGCGCCAAATGACGTCATCGGACGGCTGAATACAGCGATATTCCTTTGCTTATCATTGTTTTAATAAAAAAAAGGTACTACTGTCAAAGGTAAATAATACTAGTGTCAACATTGTCAACGTCATTCATTCATTCAACGTTGACAAGTTGTCTTTTTTTTTGACAGTTACATATCATGGGTTTGGCATTACGTAAATTTAAAACAATAATGTGCTAAGCAAAGAAATATTTTACATTCTGCCGTCCGATGACGTCATCTTACGTTTTTTAGTTTTTAATTTTTTTCTCAGTAAATAAGCAATATAAAAAATTAATAAATATACGGAAAAGTAAACAAAGAATTGGTATTTTTTGTTTCAAAGCTTAGCAATTTTGAAATGTTGTCCATTCCCGGGCTCATGAAATTTATCTTCATACGACATATATCACTAAAACATAGTTTTTTTGTATGGATTTCATGTGACATGTTTTCAAAATATCACGAGCACGAGAACTGACTGACCGGATGGCACAATTGGTAGTGACCCTGCCTCTGACGCCAAAGGTCGTGGGTTCGATCCCCACACTGGACAAACATTCGTGCGATGAACACTTGTGTTTGTTCGGTGTCTGGGTGTTGTCTGTATGTATTCAAGTATATATTTGTGTTCCTCTGTTGTCTGATATCTGTAACACAAGTGCTTAAGCTACTTAGTACGGAATCAGGTCAACGTATGAGATGTTGTGAGAATTATTATTATTATTATTAATTGGGCTCCTAGTTATATCGTTCCTCGATTAATATATAAACTACCTACTGAATTACGGAATGAATTGACTACAAAAAATATCAAATATAAACTCAAATTACACTTTCATAATTCTCTCATTAATATTTAAGATTGAAACGAGATAAGATTGTAATCATACATCAAAATCTATTTGTCTAAGTCTTGTATGTGTCTTTTGTGGAAATGTGGATCGGCGTTAAGGCGACGGGTAGCCCTAACTAGCGACACCAATCGATTTAAATTGTTAGCTTACTAAAACGGATCTATTTTAAACAATTTCGGGGACTACTACCACTCGGCAAACACTTATACTATTTATTAAATGACCATGCACAAATGTTGGGTCCAACGCGTACGCGAAAAATTGATTCACGCCCAGAGTGGCCGCTTTTGGCGTGAATCAATTTTTCGCGTACAAAATACCAATCTCCGTACCGGAGGCCCAATCCGGGGGAAGAGGGGGTATAAAGTTCGGCAGCGCACCTGTGACTCCACTGGTGTCGCAGATGTCCATGGGTGGCGGCAATCGCTTACCATCAGGTGATCCGTCTACTTGTCTGCCACCTATCACATATATAAGATGGGTTATATATTTACGTAGCTACTTTTATCTTCTATACTATTAATAGTTTAGAAGATAAAAGAAAAAATATTTGCCTAGGGTACATAGGTAAATATTTTGTCTATGTAGTACCCTAGACAAAATATTTGCGCGATGCAATGGACACCCCGCGCCATCTATTAGGTTATTACAGTTACTTAATAGCTAACTTAAAAACCTAATAGCGAAATAAGTCACGAAACGTAGTGGGCTATCTAAAAACAGATGACTTTCTAGTAAATATACTACAGGTCGCGGCTCATCAAATACTTTTGCTGCCATAACTATCCTACTCGCATAAAAACCAAGTGGTCCAATAAAACAGATCGCATTAGACGCGTAACTTCTTCATCACAAAGCTACTGAATTATCCACTACTTACTACCCTCGTAAACGCTCAGTATTTGGCGCCATTTGCATTATTATGGCCAACTGGTATTAAAGACTAGACCGTTCTTTTCTTGATATCGTTAAATTAATAAAAGTAAAATAAAAAAAAAGTACAAAATCGAATAATATATTTTTTATACGTTTTTAAAAACCTTCCTGGCTCACACAACCAAACTGTGTAGAGTGAACTACCGCTTGCCGTATCGCAGGATTGATGCGACCTTCAAAAAGAGCGTATACCTTTTTAGCAGGTCAGAAGCACTTTTATGTCTCCAATGTTGCCCATGAAAAACTCATGAGCGACAGCAATTGCTTCCATAAAGTGATTCGTCTGCTCGCTTGTCCCTTAATTAAAAAATATTTCTTTTATTACTTTTTGTCAGCATAACTAATTAAATATGTTGAATAAATGGATATGAAAATCCATATTAAATAAATATAAAAATTATGAATAGATAAATTATAAACATTATATTATGATACTTGTAGGAACACAATGTGATAATATTATGAGTCCTACTCTCTCCAAAATGTTTGCAGTGCCCTACAGGACTGTAACTTAAAATACTTTAAACTAAGATCTTTGTTCAACATATGAGAAAGCAATAAAGATATTGAAATTGAATTGATTGAATATTATTGAAACATATAATACATTTTTAAGTACCATCTCTGATAACTTTAGGTATAATTCACAAAATACTAAGTGACTTAATAAAACTCGTGACTTCTTGAACACAGAAATGAATTGTCCACCGACGCTTCGCCACTTACTGCCCTCGTAAACGTTTAGTGCCATTTCGCGCTGTAAGCTGCTATTAGCATTAATTAATCGTCAGCTAATATCATTCTTAACTGTTGCCATTTTCCTGGCCATTTACAGCAACAAAAATTTAACTTCTTTATTTTATTGAGCCATTTATATTTTTCCTCGTTTTTAACCGACTTCAAAACCAAATGCAAGAGGTTGTCAATCCGACTATATTTCTATGTTGTATGTTTACATCGCGATTACTCTGCCAAGCATAAACCGATTTGATTTTTATTTCCTGAAAGTATGTTAAGTGCAATAAAATAATATTCATTCATTCATTTCATATGCAAATTGATTTTAATCTAGAATCGAAGCAGACACGCCTATTTTATTGTAAGCAATAAAATTACCCAACATTTAAGTACTAAATCAATAAAATAAGTAATCGATTAAAATGCCAAGTGCCCCAATGAAAACGATGGGCCTAAACTCGTAACTTTTTGATCACATAACAGCTGAATTGACCGACTCTTTGCAACTTACTGGCCTCGTAAACGCTTAGCGGCCATTGCTCGCTCGTATAGCCCGCTGTAGGACGCCATTTGCATTAATTACTCGTCAGCTGATATCAACGACTTGGCTTTCACCACAAGATTTAATTGTGTGACTTCCACAATAGGCCAGGGGCAAGTGGAGCGATGGCTGTGCTTGGGGTTCGATTCTTGGCACGGACTTAAGATATGACCATGGGATAGCCACGCTTCGGCATGAATGGGTCGGCTCGACCGGACTGATATCACGGCCTCACAGAAAACCAGCGCGAAGCAGCACTGTGCTGCTTTCGCTGCGTGAGAGAGGGTACCGGAGGCCCAATCCGGGGGAAAGGGGGTTTAAAAGGTTGGCAGTGCACTTGTGACTCTACTGGTGTCGCGGGTGTCTATGGGCGGCGGCAATCGCTTAATATCAGGCGATCCGTTTACTCGTCTGCCACCTAACACATAAAAATTCAATGTCATCCAGAGTCCTATATGATAATAGAGTAAAGGTCTACATTTTTTTTATACGCCCCATTATAATATCTGTGGCCACGCATAGAATATTTATTTATTTATTTATTATTATTAAACTTACAAATTTAGTTATACAAATTACACTTGTCCTGCAAAACTTTTAACACAGTTTGTCTGCAGGATCGGTTGAGTCTTAACACAATAATGATATGTAATTTTATGAAACGCCACAGACGTCACGCTTATGTGAGATTATTTATGAAGCGTTTTTGATCAACTTCAAACGAAGTAATTCTTTTACCAATGTTTCTGTGATTGAGAAGAAGTCTTTCAATGCCATTCAAGTAAATAGAGTCGTCATTTCTATTTATTTATAGACAATTGGTGCTACTTTTAGGTAGAGTATGGACTAATCTTATTTTATTTATTCATTAGGGGTAAGAAACAAATGTACCATACATCTTACTTTAAAATACAGTAACCACATAGTACCGTATGTATTTAAAGCTTATTTATTTTTCTAATAAAAAATCCTTACTATAAGTACCTATTCTACTATTTTAGGAATAGTTATAGTAAGTTAAAGTTAGCATAATTGACGTAAGACATGAAGTGGGCCAAGGCGGCGCCGACACGTCTGCAACGAGTGGACTATTCGAATGGAAACTTAGTATGAAGTAGTGTTGCCGGAATAATCGAGTGTATGTCGATTATTAATTTAATAATCGATTGTACTATCGATAGTGTTGATTGAATCGATTTTCATTTTTGGTCAATATAATGGATTAATCGATTATAATCGTTTAAATTGACAATACTATCGATTAAATCGATACTAGAATCAAGCCGATACTATCGATTATAATCGATTAATCTATAGTATCGATACTATCGATAGTACAATCGATTATAAAATTACTAAGGGTGAAAATAATCGATTAATCGATGGTCGATTATTCGACAACACTGCGCGGCGCCGAGGTGCAGGGCAGCGCTTATTCGGGATCTCGAGCTGTTTCGCGATCTGGTCTGACCATCGCTGGGGACTACGGCCTCTCGGTCTTCTCCCTTCTACTTTACCTGTCACAATCCCTGTCAAATTGTCACTACTCCTTCGTGCAATGTGTCCAAAGTATTGCACGATACGTCGCAATTTTAGTGACTTAAAAATTATTCATTATGATTATTTTATTCAATAATTGGACTAATTAGCTTCAAGTATTGTTATTGTCTCAAAACAATTAGAAATAAGTGAAAACATGTTTTTAACTCATGTTATCCGACCTTATTGCACCCGATTATAAAAACTACAGGTGTATCTCGAAAAAGTGTGTTTTGAGAAAGATTTGTCTCGGGCTCGTCAGCTAGCCAGTGCTAGCGCCATCTAGAGGAAAACGACCAATACTCAACTTACAGACCTATTTCACTTTCAACCATCATCTCAAAACCACTGGAGAAAATTGTAAATCGACGCTTGGTTTCTTTTCTAGAAAATAACGACCTTAAATCGGGCAAACAGTTCGGCTTCTGGCAGGGCAAATCGACAGAGGATGCAGTTGTTCTACTGACAGATATCAAGGTCATTGGATCAATTCGCTCGTTGTTTAGGTGTCTTCCTGGATCTTTCAAAGGCCTTTGATACCGTATCTGCTTTAGGTCATTTGTTTCGGAAACGCGCTTTAACTAGCGCGATGTAAAAATGCATAGTGACATCTACCGAAACAACGCCAAATCATCCGCTTGATTGCTTTTTAAAGCTATATCTGCTTTTTACAAGCTCCATGTAACGAAAACCGCTGAACTATTTTTCCCATACCTACTAAGGACAAAAGTACTAAGTAAAATGACCCTAGCTACGGCTTCGGACACATCCAGTATTATACGAGTGGAAAAGTTGGACATTGTTTCTTTTCAGTTTGGAATATTTAAAATTTCAAGTCATCTCACCGTTAAATAGTTAAATTTTTAATTAGGAAGTTCATTTACTATTCTCTCTAAGCCGGACCGACATGGAACCTTAAATAATTTATATGTAGGACTTTTACGGGTCAGTAAGTGGTAAAAAGTGGGAGTCGGGCTTACCCACCGAGGGTTCCGTACGTAACTTTTTTTATGTGATAGGTGGCAGACGAGTAAACGGATCACCTGATGGTATACGATTGCCGCCGCCCATGGACACCTGGGACACTAGTGGGTCACAAGTGCGCTGCCAACCTTTAAACCCCTATTCTCCCGGATTGGGCCTCCGGTATCCTCACTCACGCAACGAAACACCGCACAGTGCTGCTTCACGCCGGTTTTCTGTAAGGCCGTGTTATCACTCCGGTCGAGCCGGCCCCTTCATGCCGAAGCGTGACTCTCACACGGTCGAAACTATGATCTGATCTGGTTATAAATTGTTCATGAATCAAATCGCGCAATTTTACCATTATTGTTCAGATTTTCATTATGTTCTTCAGTATAAATAAGAAATGATGCGGGGTAAAAACTAAACAAAATATATTTTTTGTACATCCAGGTCCAGCCCTTTCATATATGTTTTGATTTTTACTCCAAATCTCTCCAAATATATTATAAAATTAAAGTATATCCTCTACTCCACGCCAAATGGGTCTGGCCACGAGCCTGCTCAGCATCGGGCTAACCCTCTAAATTAAAATATAACTGGGATAAAGTACTGTTTCTGTTGTTTCATTGTTCATAGCTTGGGTTCTTTTATTGGTTTGTCATATTGTTATATGCGACAAACCTAAGTAATTCAATTATTGTTTTTTTTTTATGTACATTGTTTTTGGATTGCAATCTGGTTCAAAGCTGCACTTTGTTTTTCTCACTTTGTTTATTTGCGATTGTAACGTGTTGTCTGTATATTATAAATAAATAAATAAATGAACTTGTCAAATTTGCAATTTCCATCCTCTATAAATAAAGGCCAGCTATTTTTTCGACTGTTTTGCATAACCATATCGTAAACTATTATTTACGTATTTTAACTTTATTCTTCACAAGCTAAGGGAAGCTTTATGCTCTCAACTACATTTGTTTACGCTTTCCGTGACAACCTGATTAAGGCAGCACCAACGCATGTACTTGACAATTTGTATCCCTTAGTTTTTAAGCTGTATGTTCTTGTTGGTTGTCCAAATAAATAAATAAACCGTATCGTAACTTGCTAATTTATTATTCCAAGGTCAACAGGTTTTGATTTTCTTGAGAATCTAAAAATACGTTCCTTTGGCGAATAGACGGCCAAAAGGTTTGATTTTACCACAAGTTCAAGGGCCAGTAGACCTAAGTATACGGTTTATTATCAACTCGATACCTTCATGGGTTCCAGAAATAAAGGATCTTGAAACAGACGGACAAATGGACAACAAGGTAATTCATCATCATCATCAGCCCATTTAAGTCCCCACTGCTGGGACACGGGCCTCCCTCAATCACATGAGGGGTAATTGCCATACAAACCACGCTTGGCAGACGGGTTGGCGAGGGTTTTGATATAAATGCAGAGTTTTCCTTCTCTGGGTGCTGATGATCATGCCAGCAGCTTTACCTTAGTCGCCTTTTACGACACCTCGGTAAGAGTGAGGGTGGCCTATTCTACTCTGCCGGGGACCACACGGCTAATTAATTTGACAAGGATTGTATTCTTCTGCCTTTTTATTGTAAACTATCCGTGAGTGACTAATGAACATGAATGTAATGTAATAATGTATCCTAACCTTATACTGCGTGTGGGATTAATTTCTGTTAGCTTGTAAGGTGTCTGAATAATAATTAAATAAATAAAAGGCTTCCGTTTTTCCTTCCGAGGAACGGAACACTAAAAATTATAATTTCCACAGGCAGCTCTGGACTGTGCTTCGAATTTATAATTGGACGTAAAATAAAATGGATGGAATTACCTGCGAACATTTGTATTTGTTTATCGAGGATTCATTAAAAGTAACGATTTACTTAGTTAATTACATTTTGGAGATATATTTGCGTTTCGTTTTACTGTCCATTGACATCGGCGATGCAATTAAACGTAAATCGCACCGTGATTGGTTGAACGTCATTGGAGCTATGGTAGCTTAGTGGTTTAAAACGCAGCTTCTATATCGTGGTCGTGGTTGGAATCCAAGCATGCATCTCTGGATTTTTACCAGGAGTGCAGGTATGTTTTGCCGAGAGAGTGAGGGTAGCGAGGAAAGGGGTTAAAACGTTAGAAGCATTGATGTTAAGGGTGTTTATGGGCGACGGCGGTCGCTTTTTTATGTGATATGTCCCAGACGAACAGACGGATCACCTGATGGTGAGCGATTGCCGCCGACCACCCACACCCGCGACATCATTGGAGTGCACTGCCAACCTTAAAACCCCCCTTTCCCCCGGATTGAGCCTCCGGTACCCTCACTCACGCAGCGAAAGAAAGCACAGGGCTGCTTCACGCCGGTGATCTGTGAGTACCGGATTGTTCCAACTTTCGTTACCTTGGCTCTCTTGTACAGGGCGACGGTGAAATTGATAAAGGGGATAAATATCGCATTAACTCAGCATGGATAAAATGGCGACAGGTCTCGGCAACAACATGCGATCCACGGATGCCATTAAAACTAAAGGGCAAAATTTACAACCAGTTGCTTTGTATGGATCAGAATGCTGGGCCGTTAAGAAGACGGATGAAAGACGATTGCATGCGACAAAGATGAGAATGTTAAGATGGATGTGTGGAGTGACGACAATGGACAAGATAAGGAATACTTAATAGAGGAAGTATGAAAGTGGCCCCCATCATTGATAAATTGAAGGCAAATCGTCTTTCCTAGTATGGTCATGTAATGAGAAGAGGGGAAGAACATTTAACTAAAAAAGTGATGAGTTTAAATGTAAGTGGGTGTAGGACCAGAGGACGGCCGAAAAAGAGATGGATGGATTGTGTGAAGAATGACATGATGGAAAAAGGGGTGGATGATTCGATAACGAATGACAGGGACGTATGGAGAAGGAAGATATACTGCGCCGACACCAGATAACCTGGGAAAAGGGCTGGAGGATGATGATGACACTCGAGAAAAGGTGTTACTGAAGTCGGCGCCTAATCCCTGCTGATTAATTGAATGTTGTATTGCTGTCATGATACAGTAAACTCAACATGACAGTAAACTCAAGAAAAGATGTTACCGAAAACTTCGGTAACACCTTTTCTTGAGTTTACTGTTATAAATTGTATGTGAAATCTTTGAAGTGTTAAAAATATTATTTTACACTTTTTATAAGATTTTAAACTTTCGCGTTGCATTATACAAATAATTAATGTATACGGGACGAAACGCGGCTATTATTATATGTAAGTAGTACATACTCGTAGAGCTTCACATTTCACTCACAGCTTTACATTTCGGCCGCGTTACAATGGTCGTCGTCACAAGCGGACTGGAGGTGTGAGGCGCGGCGTCGTCTGCTACGCCCGGCTTGTGAATCTTCGGATACCCTCACATTTTTGTTATTTACACTGCCACTAAATAAAAGCTGTCAAGCTGTGAGTATATGCTACTACGAGTATGTACTTACATATAATAATAACCGCGTTTCGTCCCGTGTACATTAATTACACTTTTTACTTCGTGGTTTTAAAGGCGGTTTTTTTCGTAGAGTTTTTTAACACAGTTTAGCAAAATAGGAACTATTAAATCTGCAGAAAAGCCAAGACAGTTAAAAGTGTACGTCATGTAAAGTAAACCTGAAAAACACTGAATTTATATTACAGTAGCTGAGGTCGCGCTCTGGCGCCACCTACTTTAATAAATCAGAAATACGGACTCCGTACGATTGTGCACGAATAAAATATTTACCGTCACGTCGATACTAAGGGGGGCCGGACTGAGGGCAGGTGGGGCCCACTTTATTTTGCCCACGTTTCGGCTTGAATGGGCCGGCTCGACCAGAGTGATACCACGGCCTCATAGAAAACGGGCGTGAAGCAGCACTGTGCTATTTTCCGCTGCGTGAGCGAGGGTACCGGAGGCCCTCTCCGGGAGAAAGGGGGGTTTTAAGGTTGGCAGTGCGCTTGTGACTCCACTGGTGTCACGGGTTGCCATTGGCGGCGGCAATCGCCTACCATAAGGTGTTCCGTCTGCTCATATGCCATCTATTACATAAAATATAAGGGGCCGTTTAAGTACTTATTAAGTACAGACAGCCACACTGCCGTGGTCTAGCTACAATGCAGATAAGTACCACTACAAGTCGGAGAAAAATGGACTTAAGCGGTCACTTTTCGCGTACAAAAACGGACCCAACATTTGTGCCTGGTTATTTAATAAATAGTTTAAGTGTTTGCCGAGAAAGTGTAACCCTGAAATTATTTAAAATAGATCCGGTTTAGTAGCTAAAGATTAAAATCGATTGGCATCGCTAGTGTGTCACCTTAAAGAGCGCTCTTTAAGAAGGCCATTTTTTCCGAATGTGGTTTTGGTACTTAACGGCATTATAGATAGAGCACGGCAACACACATCAGGTTACACACACTACAATCTGTCAAAATTCCACAATTGATATTAAACCGAACATGTTTGACATAAAGGTGAGAATCAACTGAGAGAATTAGATAGTTTTGTATCCTACTTTAATGTGTGGCTGTACGAAAAAAGACCACGTCACTGGTCCGCAGATAGATACACCTCACCTCTCTGGAAGTGCCTGGTGCGAAGAGTGACCACTGAAACCAGTTTCTTTGGTAACTCCTAGCAACCTCTCTCTTTTTTAATTTTATTTTATTTTGTCGATATGAACCTACTAATATAATTTTAAGTCTTTTTGTTACTACCAATCTATGGATTAAAAACTATGGTCTGAAATAATCAATTTTTATTTGTTATTTTATTTTATTTATTTTGTACGTACCTTAGCATCGAAAACAAAGGGGGCGTATGCGACAACGCAATGTCACACGAGCGAATGAAAGATAACCCTTACCTTTTCATCAACTTCGAGCCCTTAAGTGACCTTAACTCCGGACCTGCCCCTCTAAAACTGCCGAGGGAACGTACCGGATCCAGGTCGCAGGCTAAATCCGACGACAGGGCCGATCAAAATAACCTAGGTCTGTTCGATCAAACGATATTCTGCATTCCGACTCTGATATGGATAGCGAAATATATCATCTAGTTAGTATTGGAAAATGTATAGCATAGTTCTACGAGCTATGCTATACATTTTCCAAACCAAATGATTCTGGAATGAAGTTCAACTGACAAGGTGGACAGACGGTGTGATAAAAGTAGCAGAAAGCCTTTGGATGTAGGTCGTATTCAACGGGCTTTTTTTGTGATTGGTGGCAGACGAGCAAAACGGATCACCTGATGGTAAGCGATTGCCGCCGCCCATGGACACTCGCGACACCAGTGAGTCACAAGTGCGCTGCCAACCATTGTTTCGCTGCGTGAGTGAGGGCTATCAGAGGCCCAATCCGGGGGAAAGGGAAACCCCTGGATTGGGCCTCCGGTAATCCTCAGTCGCGCAGCGAAACATAGCAGTGCTGCTACACGCTGGTTTTCTGTGAGGCCGTGGTGGCACTCCGGTCGAGCCGGTCCATTCATGCCGAAGCGTGGCTCTCCCCCGGTCAACGGACTGTCATTGCTTTTTTTTTATTATTTAGTATTCCCACTTTTGAAAATGTGTCTACCTAATGAATCCAAATAAAAGAGACGCAAAACGCTTGTGAAAGTGACGTGAAGTAAAGATTCGGTTGTGCATTCTATTTCGTTGTATGCTCTCAGGCTAGTTGCGACATATGGGGAAAGTCCGTTATGTAGACTCTAAAAATTATAACGCTTTAGGTTTTGTCGTAGTCGGGAAAAAAAAGGAAATCATACCCGTAGCATGACTACGAACCTCGTAGCGCTCGTAGCACCGTACCAAGTCAAACATTTAGCCATTATTCGGTGAACTATAGTCCATTGCGCCCTGATGGTCTAGTGCAATGGTTCCCAACCAGTGGTCCGTGGACCACCAGTGGTCCGCAGAAGCCAAAATATGGTCCGCGAATGAATTCTTTAGCGGGCGCGCCCGCTAAATTCGGTGAGCCGTCGGTCGCCGCGCCGTGCACGCAGCACGGCGCGGCGACCGACGGCTAGGTCTACCGACGTCGACCGACGGCTAGGTCGTTCAGAGCCTCAAGGCTCGGTTGTCATATTCCATATATTTTCGAAGTATCTTGTGTCAGTCGATGACAGTTGACTTGACTCCAAAGTTTTTTATGTTCCAATTTGACGTTAAACAACCGACCTCGTTCCGAGCCTTTGAGCGAGTTAAAAAACAACCAAACAACTACACTTACTACCCGTGCGGTTAAAGAATGGGACTGGCAATGGCGGACCGTTGAGCCGGTACCGTCAGCATACTAATACTAAGTTATTTATTTATTAACTTATTTATTTTAAAAAAACGTATTACTGAAAAACAGTATAAATTATCGTTACCGTTGAAACTGTTTTGTTATTTTGTTAATTAAAATAACATTTATTTATGTGTATTTCACAGATTTTTTTATTTCGTAGTCTTTTTAACTGTTTATAAAAATATTATAAAAGAAATCAGATTGCGATATTTTATTTCTCCTAAAAATAAATTTTTCATAAACAATGCAGTACTTTCCCGCGTTTATGCGCCATTGTAAACAATAGCTTAAAACACTACCTTTACTTAATAAATAACTAACAAAACAATTACTCAACAAACAAATCAACAATAAACTATAACAACAAACAAATTTAATAACAAATAACAAGATTAACGAAAGGCTCAAAACCACGGTAAATCGGAGAACGCGTCTAGCTCTTGCGAAACCGGACTGATAATTTTTTTGTCAGTCAGTACGTGCGAGTATAGAGGCGATAGGTGTGCGAGCGAGAGGTAAATAGGTGCGACGCCATTTTCAATCCCATTCTTTATATCCGCACGGGCAGTAGGTTGTGAACGTGGCCCAGCGCGTTAGAGTGCGGGTGGAGGGGGCGCGGTACGCGGGGCCGGCCGCCTCCGCGCGTCTTTGCGAAGACGATACAACGTCATTTGTTTTACCTATTTCAGTGTCAGTAATAACACGTAATATTACTTAACTGTGTGAGGAAGTTAATCATTCATTTATTAGTTACCTATTACTGATCATTGTTCTTAAATTGATATCTTGAAATAGTTCGTAAATACAGGTGAGTGAATATTTTATTTCGATTAACCTTTCTCAGGGTAATAAAAATGATGATTTTCGGGTCGTTATCAAGTAAACGACGTTATCAATACGTATATGTATTATGTATATTTGTTTATTTCATTTTGCTGAATCGTACGTATGGCAAAGTAGTATATTTTTATTTATTCATTTTTGCAAAGAAGCGTAATACTAAATTAAATTTTTGAATTTTTGGTGATTCATCGCGGGCTCGCGGTATTTGAATCCTTTTGCTGGTCACTAAATTTCTTTGTAATGTAAACTAAAACTACCTTTGCTATTATTTCAAAAATATTTTTATGTAAGCTAGCTTAGCACGATCATATTATAGAACTTGATCTTACGCTTTTGTTTTTTCGGTTTGTATTCGGTTTCATTTTTTTGTATCTTATTTTCAGAACATGGCGCCTAAGAGAAAATATGACAATAATTATATAAAATTTGGATTTACCTCGATAGAAAGTAACGGGGAAATAAAACCACAGTGCGTTATATGCGCAACCGTTCTCGCAAATGAAGCGTTGAAACCAGCAAAATTGAAACGCCACTTAGAAACGGTACATCCAGATTTATCTAACCGCCCGCTTGAATTCTTTCAAGGAAAATTAGAGGTCCTAAAAAAAATGAAACTCGGGCCTAGCGGCTCGAGATTTGCAACTTCGGAAAAGTTATTAGTAGCGTCGTTTGAGATTTCTAAATTAATAGCACAATCTAAAAAGCCACACACAGTTGGAGAAACACTCGTAAAACCTTGTTTGATCAAAGCCGTCGAAGAAGTTTTGGGATTAGAGGCCAAGAAAAAAATACAAGACATACCTCTGTCCAATAACACGGTCAAAGCTCGAATTGAGCTTATGTCAAGTGATATAGAGGAGCAACTTGTGTCAAGAATAAAAAAATCGCCATTTTTCGCTTTGCAGTGTGATGAGTCGACCGACATTTCAAATTGTTGTCAACTACTTGTATTTGTTCGCTTTTTAGACGACGACAACATAATTAAAGAAGAGTTATTGATTTCACGGGAACTGGACACAACATCGAAAGGTATCGACGTCATGAACTCAATATCCGAATTTTTCGAGAAACATAATCTTATGTGGGATAAACTCGCTGCCCTCTGTACCGATGGTGCTCCAGCAATGTTGGGATCACGTTCCGGGCTGGCGACATTAGTAAAACAGAAAAATCCTAATGTAATTACAACGCACTGTATCATACATCGCCAGGCGTTGGCTTCAAAAACTCTTCCTGGATGCCTCAATGATACACTAAAAATGGCCATAAAAATTGTAAATCTTATTAAAAGCAGCGCCTTAAATACACGACTTTTCAAAAAGTTATGCACTGAAATGGACTCTGATCACGAGACACTTCTCTTTCATACCGAAGTTCGATGGCTATCGAAAGGTAATATGCTGGGAAGATTATATGAACTGAGAGCAGAGGTTGAGATTTTTCTGGGTGACAAAAAAAATAATGATTTGTTGAAACAATTTACTAATTTGGCGTGTCAGATGGACTTGGCGTATCTTGTGGATATTCACACATTTAAATAAATTAAATATACAACTGCAAGGTTCTGGAAATAAAAACTTAGAGAATGTCGCAAATATATTCATTTTTGAAGATAAACTTCGTGCTTTTATCTGCAAACTTCAATTGTGGTTACGTAAAATTGAAGAAAATAATTATTCTGCGTTTGCGACATTACAATCACTTGTGGAAGACAAAAAGTATGACGCTTTTACAGCAAATATTCAAGAAAACATTAAGACTCATTTATATATGTTGATTGATGAATTCAATCGTTACTTCCCAGAATATAACGAAGAAGCTAATCTTGATCAAAAAATGATTCGTAACCCTTTTAGCACGGACGCTAGTGAAGTTACAGAAGAAATCCAAGAAGAGCTCATTGAATTACAAAATGACAGAAACTGCAAGGATGCTTTTGAATCGAATTCACTTGAGTCATTTTGGTGTAAAAAAGCACTTTCTTATACTAAACTTCGAGGAATCGCCTTACGCTATTTTATCGTTTTCTCAACCACTTATTTATGTGAACAAGGATTTTCTGCTTTGCTGGTATTAAAAAACAAGGCGAGAAATCGTTTGAAAGTAAGTGATGATTTACGTGTGGCTCTGAGTAACAATATCAGTCCTAGGATAGCCGAACTCGTGAAGAAGATGCAAGCTCAGAAATCGCATTAATTTAAAATTACGAAAGTTTATCCTAAAATGTTATTATTTCTTTTTATGTAATTCATATTAGAGTTTGAATAAAAGTTTCAGTTTGATTATTACAGTTTATTTTACTACACTAAAATTTAGTTAATTAATAACTAAATAGTGGTCCCTGCCGAAAAAACTATGTCAAAGTGGTCCCTGACCAAGAAAACGTTGGGAACCCCTGGTCTAGTGGGTTAAGTACCGGGCCGTGATCTCGGGGTCCTGGGTTCGATTCCCGGGTCGAGCGAAAAGTATAATTCGAATTTTACGAACATAGCTCGGGTTTGTGATCACCAATCCGCATTTGGCAAGCGTGGTGATTAAGCCTAATCCCATCATAGTAGCGATAACTTGATTTCTATGATGGAGGCCTTTGCCCTGGAGTGGGACAGTTTACAGGCTGATACTTTACTATACTTTTATAGTCCATTCGGTAAGTGAAGGTTAAGACGGTTAAAACGTTACGCACCATGCATCTAACTATCTACAAATAAAAATATTAACCTGTAAAAATTATTAAATTATTTGTGTTCTCATTCTTCCAAAATAACAAGTAATAAATGAATCCGGTAGAAGTCTTCAAGATAATTCAAATTCGTTCGATAATTCAAATTCAAATTCGTATTTAAATTCGTTCTAAAATGTTGATTAAAGTTAAAAATCAAACAAATAAAAATTCGATAAGATTCCTAAAGAAAATATTCTCGATTTTTTAAAATATCGATTAGGTTTAAAAGAAGCGTCTCACTTTTAATGTCAAAATGGAACTGTCCTATTCACCTTCAGATACTGAATGGACTATAGGTACTGTACCGGCAATCCTATGCCGGCGGGATTCGGGAACGTATGTGTGGCGTTTTAATAACAAGGCAGATCTTTGTAAATAAAAATAAACTAATTTAATCCAAAAAAATATACAAGAAAACAAGCGAGGTATAAGTGACAGGAGAAGAAGTTAAATTTTCATAGAAATAACAAAAGACGAGCGACTTTTGAATATGGAACGCGCGGTCCTTCGCGCTATAAAATGAGCACAGAGGTTTCATGCTGGAGTCTCGGCGTGTGTCCAGGTACAAAATCAGATTCTCTGAATTTACCTTTACGCAAACTAATCCCTCCTAAAACAAGCATACACCATTATATTTTATCATTTGTATCCCGAAAACCTCCTTAGGTGAATGAAGTCTATTTAGCATGTTAGATCAACAAAAGAAGCGAAAAAAAAATCTGCTGTTCCATACATTATTGCCGGGTGGATATTCTATTTTGTACCCTACAGCTTTAGTGACATAGTAACAAATTTTAATCAGGGAGACAAGTTCTACAGAAATCAGCAAAAAAAACTGGCCGGCACTTGGACCAGAAAAGAGGATTTCCTATGGTATCTATAGAAATTACCTCTTAAGAATAGTAATGAAAGCTCTTGTTATACTGTTAATAGTATGGATTTCCCCTTGACATACAGATGAAATTTGGTAACTTTTAACAAAAATAAATAAAAATAATTATCAAGACATGGAATGCCCTCCCAGCTCATGTGTTTCCTCCTTCATACAATCCGGGGTGTTTTAGGCGGGGCGTGAAGCGGCATCTCAGCAGGCCATCAGGGTAAGGATGGCAGACTCAATGGGTACATTGTTAGTTCTTTTGTGCCTGTCAGCGTCATATTTGGATTTACCGGCCGCTTACCATCAGGACGGAGTGAGGTCACCCTGATTGGCCTTTCTATAAAAAAAAACAATTGAAACAAGATCACATAAATTGTCCTGGTCCCTTGTACTATGGAAACCAGGAACAACGAAGGTACCACAAACACCCAGACCCATGGTTATTATACCCATTATGGTTTACATCTTATTTTGTTTATGTTAGATCAAATGCTAAACGAACTTCATTCACGATACCTTTTATGTGGTTTTCGCGATGTATACGATCTTATCTTTTCGACGATCATTTTCATGGGGCACGTCGACCCTAAGGGATATTTTGTACCTCCACTTTCTTTTAGCGCTCTTACTCACGAAAGATTCGTTTCATCAGCATCTCGATGTCTTTCGGATTGAAGTGCCTGTAGTCTCCTGGTTTAGGATAAGCGTTACCTAGAAGACACATTCTGCCTCTGGCTAGTGAGTCGCATTCACATAAAAGATGTTCTATGGTTTCCGTCTCCTCCTTGCATGCTCTGCAGTCGCTGTTCGATGTCATGTTCATCTTCATCAGGATTTTGTTCGCTGCATAATGCCCTGTTAACGCTCCTATGAGCATCCTTGTCTGTTGTCTATTGCCTCCGAGAATATATTTTTTCCATATCTTTGTATTGTCTCCTATGAAGGCCTTTGAATGTTTCATTCCTAGTGTTTTCTTCCATTCCTTAGTTTGCTCTTCGTATACATATTGCCGGAAGGCCATACTGATGGTGCAGCTCGATGTAAACGATAATCAAGTAGCGAAAAATTACAGTGAGCTGGAATTATTCCAGACTAGTCCTAAAACAATATCTAAACTACTGGCTTCAGAGTTTTTCGGCCCCCACTCCAAATGTGCTTGAAGAACGTAATTTTGTAACGTAATTTTTCTTTTTCTTTTTTTTTACATTAAAGTGCAATGTTTCAGTTAAATGTTGCATTGTATAGCATGGTTTGTGCCGTGTGGTCCCCGGCAGAGTAGAATAGGCCACCCTCACTCTTACCGAGGTGTCGTGAAAGGCGACTAAGGTAAAGCTGCTGGCATGATCATCAGCACCCAGAGAAGGAAAACTCTGCATTTACATCAAAACCCTCGCCAACCCGTCTGCCAAGCGTGGTGAGTATGGCAATTACCCCTCATGTGATTGAGGGAGGCCCGTGCCCCAGCAGTGGGGACTTAAATGGGCTGATGATGATGATGATAGCATGGTTTACATAATTTCTATCCATATGCGAATACCTATTAATAGTTTATTAGTTATAGAAACTTTGTAACCATATGTTACGTAAATTAAGCTGTTGGTGTTCTAAATAAAATTAAATTAAATGAAATAAAAAATAACGGTGTATAAAGAGGGAACATTATTTTTTTTAATTCATCAGCCAAACAACCTTGTCGCGCTATACCTAGTCTTTGTAATAAGTATTTATAGCAGCAATACTAAACTAGTCTGGCATTGTTTCACGGAAACTCGGTACGGAACCAATATGGTATAAAGACTTAATTAATTCTTTATTGGCTATAAAGTTTGCTGGAAAACTGTCACGATATCGTTGAAAGAATTTTCAAAGTGGGACAGGCGGTCGTCAATACCTAAGACATTTAGTGTGTCGCAAACATTATTGGTATAAATATAGATAGGTACACCATGGTTTATTTATTTATCATCATGACATCAAAAGCAATGAGACTAAATAAAAATGTCTACTATTTAAAAAAAAAACAAACCTCAGATCTTAAAATAACAATTAATAATATTACAAGTAACGTGCGGCTATATTGGTCTAAATTATACACTTTTAGAGATATTTTTATTGCTGCCCGTTTGAAACTTGTCATTAAATATATCTATAGAATTATAATTATTTATTTATTTATCAGGAGTTCATTGTAGAGGCGACACATTCTAACTACAGGGTTAAAGTATGATGTGTTGTTTTTATATGTTAAAAGGGAAAAGGTATTTAGGAATAGATACCGATGTCTTGGTTTGGTGTTAAAAGTTATTAAGATTCAACCAATCTACATATTAAGATTAGTAAAGTCTAAGGAGTCACAAGAGCTCTGCCGGCCTTTTTAAAAGGGAGTAGGTACCTACGCTCTTTTCTGAAGGTTTGCAGGTCGTTTCGGTCCGCAAACATTGCAGGCGATAGTACACAAATTTGTCGTTACACCATAAATTAATCCACGGATAAAGATTGGTCAAATCGGCTCTTAGAAACATCTCGTCAGTCAGTAATATTTCCCCAAGGTATATTCGACGACCCGTTTGGAACAATGGTAATGAACGCTGCCTTTGGTCCAAGGGTTGCGCGTTCGTTCCCCGCACAGTACAAATATTTGTGTGCATGAACATGTCTGTTTGTATGTATTATAAGTATGTATTTACAAAAGAAAAGTATTATATGTATATATTTATAATTCCGCTGTTGATTCTGATATCCGTAACACAGGTGCTTGAGCTACCTATCTCGGAGTCAGATCAATGAATGTGATCTTGTGAAATATTAATTTATTTTGTTTATTCATAAGTAGGATGAGAACTCAAAAAAAATCCATATAAATTGCTTTGATCAGCTGATCAATGTTGTATGGGAAAGTTCAAAGAATCAAGTAACCTAATAAAGCCATCTTTCAAAAATTTTCAAATCCAATCAGTTTACAGTCAGTGGAAGTGGCGAAACAAAATATCATGGAACTTATTCCCGAAGCATAAGGGTCATGTCAAATCGACTTTCGTTTCCGACTGTATTTATTGCTATGGTCTTGTACTACTGGCAATGTTCCATGAAAGATCATCTTGGGCTTCAATATTGGCGATAAAACTCGGTTTTACTGCTCATAAAATAGAGAACATGAACTATGTTCTTATGGCCCATAAAATAGAAGCAATTAAAAACTATGAAGCGCTATAAACTTTTGGATGAGCACCCCTGATTGGAATAGAAAGTGTTTTTTTTTTTCAAAAGTCATCATCCACCACCATAATTTTACAAAGTAGAAAGCAGCAGTTTGCACAGTGTTTGGCGGGGTGAGTGAGGGTACTGGAGGCCCAATCTGGGGAAAGGGGAGTTTAAAGTTTGGCATCGCACTTGTGACTCCACTGGTGTTCCGGGTGTTAATGAGCGGCGGCAATCGGTTACCATCAGGTGATACGTCTGCTCGTCTGCCACGTATGATATAAAAAATTGAGTTAATTCTTCGAGAAGTCAAGGTCTGCTAATCCTCATTTTACGAATAAATATAAAAACTACCAATTAACAATATTGATCTTCTTTTCCAGGCACTAGTTGCGCGCATTCAGAAAGAAAGAGACACAGCACTCGCAGAAGCAGCCAGCTGCCGTGAGAGGGCAGAAGCGGCGGCTGCGGCAGCCAATCGTGCGGCGCGAGACAGAGACAGCGCGGCCACGGAGCTGGACGTGCTTAGAGAGAGATGGGAAAAGGCGCATCAGCAGCATCAGAAACTTACGGTAAGATTGCCTATCAAAAAAAGGTTAATGTTATACTTCGTATATTCCTCATCTCAGCGTGTAGTTTCCGGTTAAGTCAATGTGACAGCTTTGGAGCCAAGGGTACGTTTAGATCAAGATTCAGGGATTTGGAGAGTCTGGTAATTATATTGAAATGATTGGCGACTGAGCTTCGCAACCTAACCAACAGGGGAACCAGACCAACTGAATCATGGTTACACGTTTCAGAAACTATACGAAACGTGCAGGTTTCCTCATTTTATATTCCGTACGTCATATTTCGTAGATTAGCTAGTAGAATACATAAGTGTCGTAGTGAAAATATTGATTAGAGCAGAGATAGCAATTGTTAGCAAATCCGTCGTTGGTGTTCGCCTTGTATGTATACTAAGAAGTTATACAAAGTAGGCCCGCTACTATCTACTGTAAACATCCCAGCAAGGAGATGTCACAGAATGAAATATGCAGGCACCTAAAAAACGGGAATTCAATAGAATTGTTTGGTTCCGATTATGTTAAGATTATAAAATTAAAATAACAGATATCGAATCAACGAGGTTCAATCAAAAACAATTCTAAGAAGTACTAAGTAGTACAATAATAATAAAACTATAATTATTATTAATGTTTCAGATGGAACGAGACGACGCCTTGACCGAGCTTGAGATTCTGAAAGAGAAACTAGACAAGGCTCTCTACTCCACGCAGAAGACCATCGAAGAGAAGGAGACCGCGCACAAAGAATACGAGAAAATGCTCGAAAAGTATGATAGGTATATTGTGTTCTAGATGTCGTCTTGTGTTGGTGGCGATGTCATGTCCGTAGATGAAAAATACACCATGATTCTTGAACCATTAAGATTCAATTTCTCTTTGCAGGTCCCAGAACGAAATCTATCGGCTGCAAAACAAGATAGACATATTAGAGGCAGACAAAGACCGTATCGAGCTTGAATTTGAGAAACAGATGCACCTATCTACAAAATCCAGGGATGATACGAGAAAGCTACAAGACGAACTGGCTAGATTACAGGAAATGTATGACAGGTCATCTTTGCAACTTGCTAGGACGAAAGAACAGGAAGACAAAGCCAAGGAAGATATGGACAGATTATGTGTTGATATTGAAATGGTACGCGAGCGATACGAAAAGAGTCAAATTGAACTGAGAAGGCTCCAAGCCGAGAAAGAGAAGTTAGTTGCAGATAACGAACGTTTGCAATTCGAGTACGATAGAGCGATGACTCAGTGCGGGAAAGCTCAGGCGACGAATGAAAAAACTCAAGAAGAAATGGCCAGGGTACAAGTCGAGCTTGAAAAAATGTACGACAAACATGACAAAGTGTCGGCAGAGATGAGACGTGTGCAAGCTGAGCTTGATAAGGTAAAACAAGATGCGAGTGGAGCACGGGAGGAGGCGGAGAGATACGCGGCGCGGTACGGGAAGTACCACGATTCCAAAGAAGAGCATGAGAGGACTAAACTGGAGGTGGAACGACTTCGCACGCGGTTAGAGAAGACTACGCTTGAGCTGGAGCGAGCGCGGAAGTCCGATGAAGAAGTAACGCGTCTTCGCTCGGAGCTCGAGCGCGTGGAAGGCCTCCGAGGTAAATACCAATTCGAACAGGATAAATGGACCAACGAATTAAACCGAATGCAGGCGGAGATTGACAAGCTCCGTGAACGTTATGATGCGTCGCAGGCGGATATACAACGTCTGCAAGCCGAGAAGGACCAGGCCGAAACGAAACTCCACGAACTGAACATACAACTGGAGTTGTCGAAGAGCGAAGTGACTAAGTTGAGTGCAGCATTAGAAAAGCAGAGGACTGATCTTGAACGCGCTCATATTGAGTGCGAGAAGTTCAGGGATAGGTGTGAGAAATTAAAATTGCGTTCAGAACAGCTGGATAAGGATAACGAAAGGCTCAAGGGTGAACTGCAACAGATTGAGAGGATGAAACTGCAGGCAGTGGCTGGTGACAAAGCTAGGACTGAAGACAGGCTTGAGATCGAACGTCTCCGCGACAAACTGGAGAAAGCGATCCAAGCAAGAGATTCTACTGAAATGGAAGCAGGCCGACTGGCGAAGGAACTCGAAAAATCACAGATCCATCTAGTCAAGTATCAGGAGACTAATGAAACAACTCGGGTAGAATACGACAGGATGACGAACGAATTGGGTAGAATGCACGAGCGCCTTGAACGTACAATCCTTGAAATGCGACAGATCGAACAAGAAAGAGACGCGTTGAGAGCCGAAATTCAGAATACGAGACGCAATGTAGAACAGCAACAAAGAACTTTGGACCATCGAACGCAAGAGACCCTAGTGAAACTACAACAGGAATTGGCTCAGTCTGTACGAGATAGAGAGAAGATGGCATCGATATTAGAGCAGAGAGACAAACAGGCAGATGCTATAGAAAAGCAAATAGTAAAATTGGAAGCAGACACAAAACAGTTAACAATCGAACGCGATCAACTAGTAGCTCAATTAGAAAAATCCCAGGATATGTTAGTGAATTTCCAGAGGGAACTGAACGCTTCGGAAGCAGAACTGCAGAAGCAGCGTGAAGAAGTACGACGACTTAAGGAAGAACAAAGAAAGATGGCCCAAGATTCGGAACGCGGTGCTAAAGCCGTCCTTGAAAACCGTGAAAGGGAGATAGCTAAACTGCAGCAACAAGTTCAAGCTGCAACGAAAGATAGGGATATGAATAAACAGAGAGCCGAAAAAGCCGAGCAAGAAGCTAAGAAGGTTGGGGAGCTGGATAAGTGGCGGGCCGCTGTCGAGGCGGAGAAAACGAAAGCAATCGCCGCTGAAAGAGCATTGTCAGAATGCCAGCAGCGCTTACAGTCTTTGGAGAAACAGTTCCAGGCGCAGCAGCAGCAATTGCAGCAGCTTCAAGCGAGGGGCCCGTCCGACGTGCGCGAGGTTCAGAAGCAGCTTGAAGCTGCGCAAGCGGAGGCGCGGTCCCTTGCCGTGGAGAGGGAGCGATGCCAGGCGCAGTTGGAGATGCTCGTTCAAGAATTGGAAAAGAGCCAGGTCAGTTGGAGGATAGCCCGGCGACTAACGGCTGTCGGGGCGGCAATGCCAGGTTGAATCGAGTTTTGATCAGTGGAATTGAACCCAATGTTTATTTTCTTAAGAATGCATTTAAATGCTATACTCTAAAAACTCTTTAATTGTGAATGAATACAATTCTTTAAGCAAATTTTTATCTATGCATGCTGAGAATAAGTAATAAACTCGATTTAACCGCAGATCAGTCGCGTCGTTGTCTGCTTACATCATTGCACCGGTGTTAACGAGTAGATGTTTTGATTTCGATGTTCATATATTTGATTTTTGTTTCGGATCATCATCGCCGGTTGTCATGTACATTGTTGTTGTATAGTAGCATGCCACCCACAGCCCGCAGGGCATCCTCCAACCCCTCATTAAAGTTATTCGTATTTATTTTATTAGTTTCATCAAAGTGTTTTATGGCGTTGAAATAATCATGAGAATGAATGTTGTGTTGGTGAATCGAGCATATGTTGCACCTTACATTCCAATCTCACGAAGCACTTCCGAAGTCTAGTTGTCTTGAAAATTGAGATGACCGAAAATGTTGGGTGCAAACTTGCAACAAGCTTCATGTACTGAATTGAAAATATTAATTATTTTACTTGTCTTTTTCAGCCGCATTCGCTACTGTTTTGTGTATATTTGCAATATTTATCATAGTCATATAAATTAAATATGTTTTGAACTAATCACTTTTGTCATTGAATTATTTAGCTGCGACCAAATTTTTATATTTTGCAGAGTTATTTGTAAAAAGTTCGCTTTTTGTAACATTCAGCATCGATTTCAACTTTTGAGATTCTAGCTTCATGACTGAGCTTTGATGTACAGTAATTATTTAAGTATTTCGGTTTTTCGCTACTCGATATTCTAGTTTTGGTTTCAGGGATTGATTTTGATTTCTTTTGCCGGGTTCTTACGGTTTGTTTTCGATTGCAGCTCGACCTCCACGAAGCGAACAAGAAGCTACAGGCGGCTGGCGCTCAGAACGCCAAAGCTGGGGAAGATACAGCCCAAGCTAGAAGACAGTTGCAAGAAGAATTTAAGAAGTTGGAAGAGGCGAGGAAACAGTTTGAAGACCAGAGAAGAACAACTGAGAATAGAAGGAAAGAAGTGGAAGAGAAGGAGAAGTCGCTCACGGAATTAGATCGACAGTTAAAGAAGAGGAAAGAGCAAATGGACCAAATGGAAGCATCTTTGAGGAAGGTGGGTGGCAATATTGTTTTCTTTCTTGACTGGCTCGATAATTCATTTTGATAGTGACCTTACGAACAGACGCTCCAAGGGTTGAAGGTTTGATTACTACCATGAAAAATTAATCGTTTGATAAGCATGTTTGTATAGGTTATTGTGTAGTGTTTCTGTGTGACTTGGACTCCGACGTCAAAGTTCAGCCATTTTATTCGGCCCTGTGCCAATCCTGTCCAATCGAGCACATTTAGTGCCTTTAGGTCCTTGGCTCCTTCGTCACCCCAGTGATATTTTAGACGACCCACAGTAATTTCATTCATATGTTATCAAATATTGTAATATCCTATTCCTCTCAGGCCGGCGGTAGCACAGCAGCGGTGAGTGACCTGAATCGCAAGCTGACTGAATCACAGAAGGACGCTGAATCGCTCAACCAACAGCTGGAGAGCACTAAGGAGGAGGCGAAGCGCCTTACAACGGAAACCGAGCGGCTGCTGCAGCTAGTGCAGATGTCGCAAGAGGAACAGGCACAGAAGGAGAAGCAGATAATGGATTTGCAGCAGTAAGTACTAAGGTTCATTTTAACTTGGGACACAACAGAGACGGAAACACTAGTTATAGTATAATTTTGGTGATGAGAATGATTTAGTGAAGTCAAAGTTACTAAACAAATATGGGATTCTTCTTTATAGATGAATAGGCCCACAACGGAGGTAGATAAGGCTTTGAATTGCTTAACAATACTGAAGAACGAAGTATTGTAAGAAATGACAAAACTTTCGAATTTCTTATCGTTAAATGAAGAAAAACAAGATACCCCGACTAAAACCATGACAATTTTTATTTCAGATCTGTGAGGAACCTTCAAGCCAAACTGAAAAGTCAGCAACAAGCACAAGCACAAAGAGAAGAGGTAACACACGTCATATCTACTATAACGTTCTATTAAAGTAACTCTTCAATACTTGATAGTAGTATCCTTTTAGGATGGAAGGAACTTCGGCGTATATTAAACTCAGTTCTTTTCTCCGGGAGAACTCCTAGGGCATGGCAGCGAAGCTTGGTCGTATTGTTCTTCAAGAAAGGCGACAAAACTTTAGTGAAGAACTATCGATCAATTTCTCTCCTGAGTCACGTCTATAAGCTGTTCTTAAGAGTCATTTCAAATCACCTTACACAAAGACTTGACTAAGCTCAACCTGCAGAGCAGGCCGGGATCCGACGGAGTTATACCACCATAGACTATATTTACACAGTGAGACAGGGAATACAGAACACCAAAAAGTATAACCAGCCCCTGTGCATGGCGTTTGTGGACTATGAAAAAGCTTTTGACCCCGTCGAGACCTGGTCTGTTCTAGAGGCCTTGCAAAGGTGCCAAGTCAATTGGCGATATATCGAGGTATTGAGGTGTCTGTATGACGCTGCTAATATGTCCGTACTAATCCAAAATGGCCAAACCGAGCCTGTCCTGCTGCGACGTGGTGTGAGACAAGGAGATGTTATATCTCCGAAACTTTTCTCCGCTGCGATGCAGCGCGAAATCAATATTAATGGCGGGTACATGTCACACCTACGATTCGCAGACGACATTGTCATCTTGGCGGAAACCCTACAAGACCTACAGATGGTGAGCAGCTTGGCTGAATCTTCCAAACACATCGGTCTTCGGATGAACTTGGATAAAACCAAGGTCAGGTTCAACGAGCTCGTTGATTCGGGACCGGTCGCTGTTAATGGAGTTCCTCTCGAGGTTGTTCAGGAATATGTCTATCTAGGACAAAAGCTCCAATTAGGCAGAAACAACTCGAGAGAGAAGCCAATAGAAGAATTCAGCTAGGCTGGGCACCTGTGTCACCCATCCCTCAAAGTCTTAAGTCGAAAGTCTTCGACCAGTGCGTCCTTCCGGTCATGACTTACGGTGCCGAGACGAGGACACTCACGGCTGGACTAGTCCACCGGTTCAAAGTCGCTCAAAGAGCTATGGAAAGGGCTACGCTCGGAGTATCTCTGAAGGACCGGATCAGAAATGATGTAATCGGACTAAGAATCAGAGTCACCGACATAGCCCACCGAAATAGCAAACTGAAGTGGCAGTGGGCTGGTCATATTAACCGCAGAACTGACAGTCATTGGAGCAGTAAAGTCCTTGAGTGGAGACCGCGACTCGGTAAGCGTAGTGTAGGACGCCCTGCGACAAGATGGGATGATGACATTCGCTGCTGTGGGCTGGATGAGAGTGGCCGAAAATCGGGAAGCAGTGGCGTGCATTAGGGGAGACCTATGTCCAGCAGTGGACGAGTGTGGGTTGCTGATGATGATGATGATGATGAATAAAAGGATATACTACCCGAAAATGCGAAAGCCGGAACCGTATTTTCACTATCACAATACAATACAATTTGTTCTTTCGCATTTATATGTATTCCAGCAAATAACTATGGATAGTAAATAGTTTCTACTGTTACTTTGTGAGTCCATTTTTCGCTGGTTGAAGAGTACCTACTCAATTCATTACAATTATTTATTGGACTTAAGCCTATATGGATAGTAGCTAACTTAAATCTATGTAATATCCTTTATAACCTACTAACATACTACCTAATAATATTATTCTGACTCTATAAATAAAAATCTGCTTGTGACAAAGTATTTGCTAATCAGTTCACTAATCTCTTTCTCTATGTTTCAGCATTGTCTAACCTACTGCCATGTGACTAACTTACTAACTTTTGTTCCATGCAGGCCGGACCCGCTGGCTTCCTCAAAAGCTTTTTCTAAGTTAGTCCTTCGCACCAAGACTGTCATTCATTTATTTGCTCTTTTTCATTTACATTTAATTTTCTTTAACCGTCGATACATTTACAAAAATCCGTAAGCGACTACTCCAAAATCCACGTCTTTAAATTTATCAATATTAAGCTAAATCGCAATTTCGTAATAAGTAATGTTATCGATACATATTTATATTGAATATATATTGACGAAGTGTTCAGATAATAATACATTCATCTCTTATTGATAAAATCCGACGGCCACATTTACAGATGTTACTCTGAATTCGATCATGTAACCAGCACACAACTAAGATAATTTATATATTAGTTTAGCGATAATTTTTAAGTGATGTTTAAAGAAAACATTAATCGTGTTCAGCGGGAATAATTTTTTAAGTATTGATATAAAAAATAATAATGTAAAACTGTTAAGTAAACATGTATTTAGATGAAGTAAGTTGTCCACTAATTAGTCGGTGTTACCCAGCTTTCATCTTGTTATGCGAGATATCGATACTATAAAATAAAATGGAATCAATGTTGATCTTTCTCGAGTTATTTTTGCGTTGATTGTTGAATTTTGTTGTTGAAGTAAAATTTTTTCTTCGTTTTCATTTTTATTTTGTTTTCTTCCGTTAACCCCGATAGGATTTGAACAGAGCCAGGCAGAGTGAGATAATGGCTATTAACGACGTAACGCAGACGTTGAAAGAGAGGGATCACGTGAAAGCTAAACTGGAAGAGTCTAAAATGAAAGTGATAGACTTAGAAATTGAGCTGAACGAATCGTCTCTAATACTGTCGGAACTGTTGAAGATATCTAAAGGGCAAGAGCCGACTAACATACAGCGAAGCAAAAGTTTCTTCGAATTACAAAAGAGTGGTAAGGTAGCAGAGAGGCTGGATAAGTGCAGAATTACCAGAAGTGTCAACGATTTGAATGTTATGCAAGAGAAAAATCAGCAACCGAACATACAAAAGCTGACAAGGAAAATTAGCGATTTGACTAAAGAAATAGCTATTAAGAACTCTAAGATTATCGAGCAACAAAGATGCATATCGATATTAGAGGAAGCGTTAAGGGAGAATAATAATATAGCAGAATTTGAGCAATTATTAGCGGTAGTCAGGAGTAAGGATCAAAGATTAAACGAATTAGAACAAATTATTAATAAGAAATCAGGAGCGGCAATAACTGACTACAAAGATAAGAGAATATTGGAATTAGAAGATGCTCTCAAAGAATCGTTTATGATAGCAGCCGAAAGAGAAAAAGTTTTCTATATAGAAGAACAAAGGCGAATTGAAACTCTGCAAAAGGTAATTGGGTTTCCATATTATTTTATTAATAAACAATTGTGCTTCGAATAACAATCGTATCAACCCTACCTATATCAAAATTAAAAAAGAAACTATTATTTATCTCTACTTAGCAAAATATAATTTAGTAATCTGCTTAAAAACACCATTAGCACAGCGTGTCTTTCCCAGTTGTTTCCAAAGTCGTCGCTTAGGAGTCCCGGATACGCCTGGACCATAATTCAGGATTACGGAAGTCTGCTAATTACAACAAATCGACTGCCGTTTGAACTTAGCAACCCTTAGAGAAGAGTATCAGATAATCTGGTGGTTACATATTCAGAATCATTATGTCAACAATATGGTGTAGGTAGTACATACACAGTTTGAGAAACCAACCAGTCGTGCAGGTTTCCTCACGATATACTTAAGAGCCCACAATGGCCAGACTTTCGTCATTTTATAAACCTCAAATATTTTTGCAAGAACCAACGAATATAGAGATATGATTGTGTCCAAGATATCTTGATCTGGAGCTAGCTAAAATAGTAGGTACCTTCAGAAATCCAAACCATTGGCATAGCAATATCACCGTTTCTTCCCCCTACCAGACACCCCTAATGTAAACCTGGTAGTTGTTAACGGTGTTTATTTATTTACTATAGGTACACTAACAGATTACTGTCATACATGCAAAATGTTCATAATTTAATACAGTGTTATCTAGACGGTAACCTTCGAATGGTGTACACAACATGTTTAACAAATAAGACGTAAATGAAGATTAAAAAAAAATACAAATATGATTAAGCATCTACAAAAACAAACAGTAATAAATTATTTTACATCCTTATGATTCACTGTGTGGGGCTGAGGGTGACTCGGCTCCCACAATTTTTGAGATTTCCCTCTTAAAAGAAGAAAATCTATTATTAAAAACATCCATGTCTTTGTCACTGCGATTCAGTTCGTTATAGGACCGACATATGCGGGTTATTGGGCTATAGAAGGAAGTATTATTTTTGTACACCTTTAACGTGAAGGTATTGGGTGACCGGATTCGGTATAGCGTGTTTATGTTGATAGAATGGAGAAGATCTGGTGACTCGATAAAAGAGAGCATTATCTTGTGAAAGCACAACAAGTCATACCGCTTGCGAAGAGCATACAATGGGATCATTTTGAACTTGGCCAGCCTCTCGCTGTAGCCCACAAGTAAACGGCCCATGCCGTGCTTACGTTGTTGCAGACATGCACAGAAAAACATTTATAAAATGACAAAAGTCTGGCCGTCGTGTGCTCTTCCGCTATTTCATAGCTGAGCTAGCGACCGAAATTGTGAAGACATCAAACCAAAACGTTTGTACGGAATAATTGCAGATGCGTAAAATGGAACAGCGCATCCGCTCCCTGCAGAACGCGTCAGCGCTGCGCTGTGAGACGTGCGCGCCACTCCTGCGCAGGCTGAAGCGGCTTGAGGAGGTGGTGCTGGACTGCCAGGCGAAGAGGGACGGTGTGCTGCGGAATTTGTCGCGTGTCGTGTAAGTATTCTTCTTCTTTCAGTGAAATATCCTTAACGGATGTCGGCGACCACCTTTCCTATTCCTATTCCTCTGTATTCTTTGTTTTTGTCTGGTCAATTCCTTTAGAAAGTTTAGATTGTTGAGTAAAGGCCATGCTCTAGGTCCCTTCCCTCTTTTGCTCTTGTATAATAGAAGTTATAACGGGTAGTTTTCTACAAATGACAAAAATTTCTTCCCCGATGGTAGCTCCGTGGATAAGAACGTACGCTTGAATTCGAATCCACACCTCTGCATGCGTATTTCCGTATATTGAGCTTTTACAGTAATTTTATATGAGTATACTTATTTATGTTGATGAAAGACTATCTAGTCTTTCATCAACAAAAATAAGTACTAGGTATCTACCTGCCCCGGCTTCGCACGGGTACAATATTGTGCATGTGTTATATAATTATCAAACACATAAACCATCCACTTAAATTACTCTATTTAAATAAAACCGCATCAAAATCCGTTGCGTAGTTTTAAAGATATAAGCATACACAGGGATCTCTCTATATGCACTCTTTGTCGCTGTCTGCAGCGAAAGCGTCTTTGTTTTATACGATGTAGTGATTATAAATAACGGCCATCCTATTTCAGTCAAAATATCCTCGAAGAGCTTATCACGGAGAGGGATAGTCAAATTGCGGAGTTGGAGATGAAAGGAGTGCTGGACGAGAGCGAGATGGCGAAATGCGACGCACTCAAGAACGAACGAGACAGACTGCTCAATAGACTTAAGATTGAGGTCAGTAATTTTGTTTGAGGATCGAATTATAAGTAACATTGTTATAATTGATACTTTTAATAGCAAAGTTTTATCTGTTAACCTTGTTTTTTCAATCTTCATTTCAAAACTTTCAGAACGAGCGAATAGTGGAGATCGAGCGAGATGTAAACCAGGAGCCCACGCCTGCGAAGCCAGCCCTGGTGCCGGTCGACCTCACCCTGGCCGACAGCCTCATCGCCGTCTGCGAAGACAATGTAATAGTCTGGGTATTGCGCAAGTATCAATATTGAGAATGGGCTTGAGGTGTGCCGTTTGGTTAAACTTAAAAGATACATAAATAACATACAACCATTAGCAAGCTCATTCCGACCATTTTCGGAAGTCAATAAAGTCTACGTCGATGACATAACATGCTTATAGACTCATTAAACCTCATTGTTTGCAAATACATAGTTTGGATACTGTGCAAGGTAGAACACAGAGAATAGTCTCGAGATGTGCCGTTTGGCTATAAATAACACAGAAACCATTATATCAATCGAATTATTCTCATTAAAAAAAATAGAGATTTTGACTAAGTGGTTGGTTATAGAACCTTTAAACCTCATCATTTGAAAGTCATTATGTGGATACTGTAGAAGTATAAACATTGGGAATTGTCTAGAGGTGTGCCGTTTGGCTTAACATACGCGTGTAATATATAATAAAAATTATACAAAAAACTGCATCTTAATTTTTTTTTTTTATGTTATCAAACTCTTAGCTATATGGACGACATAAATTCTCAAATGTTCTAGAGCACTCGTCCAGGAATGAGTCTCTATTGAGACAAATAATAATCTTTTATTTCGGATCGGACTTAAATATCCGATTCAATTAGGTATTCGTAGTGAGATAAAGAGCAGCTATTTAGTTGTAAGTAAAATAATTTGAATCGTTAATTAGGTATATTTATTGACAATAGAAGTAATCATTATATTAAAGGTTTTCTTAAAATTATAAACGTTTCGAATTTGCCTAAAACGATATTAGATATTGCTTCATTGTGAAATCATGTAGGATCACTAACGGTGACAAGTATTTTAACACGTCATCAAAGAGACAGGCAGCAAGAAATATTGGCACAACATTAATGGAAACTGAGAAACTATATACATAATATCTACGTGGCCAAGTTTTAGCTTAGGGGGAAGGGGGCAAGATTTTAGGCTTTTTTTTATTTCAAGGGCAGTAACTGGCTCTAAACTGCTCCTTGAATATGCCTTTAAACTTTAGAATAATCAGTCCATGAGTGATAGAGTGAGGCGGACATTCGATTGCCCTCCTCCGTCTGCGCATACGCCTCTCTCATTTTCCCGTTTGCGGGATTGTGAGTTGTTTTTGAAATGATGCTATTAACATTATGCAAATAATAACCTTAATAACACACTTTAACAATAATTGACACATGATATGTTTAGTTACAGAGTTGACTATGAATGACTAGTTACAACCATTTGGATTTAGTTTGGTACCTATTAATAAGATTTACCTAATATAAAAAAGCTTTTGATGACTTTAAACTTGTGTTCATAGTAAGAGATAAACACTGATTAATAAATACGACCTACATTAAGAATTTAAGATTGGTTTGAAGTTACCATTATAGGACGTGTCCAGTCTGCCGGTTATAGCCCTTATGTATCCTGTTGTAACGATAAAGAGCACTATTCTTTCAACCACCATTTTACTCCGTGCGAAACATTTTGACAACTGGCATAAGTTTTGATTTTGTATGAATCATTCCGATATTATATCCTCGATTCTCTACAACAACAACTGCTGGTATTATTTTACGAGACTAAAATTTAACTGTGCTTATGAAAACACAATTAAATTTAAGTCCGTTTAATGCCAAAGCTCATTTTAAAGTTTTTAATTTTATTTTCGCTTACATCATCATAATCATGTAATTGATCTAATTTGAACCTTTGGTGTTTTCAGTTTGGTTTAATGTAGATAAAAGTCACAAAATCGGCTTACATATAAATAGTTATAATATAAATTATTTATTTCTGTGTTTCACTTTGATTAGGTACCTTGACGATATTAATGTTACGATCTGACTTTGAGATTCACAATTGAAGGCCTTTACACTGATACAGAAAACCGAGGCCTTCCATACAAAAAAGCGAAATACTAGCGACTTTGAAACTGTCATTTAGTTGGGCAGTTGCGGTTTACTTTGTTTGGTGTGTTGAAGGCAATCAGAGGCTTTTAAAAAATTGGAAAAGTTATTTATAATACACTTAAACAGATGCATCAATTTGTGCCAAATTTCATTAAATCTCATTTAGGTGTTTTTTTTATCATATTTAATAAAATTATGTAACGGACATCTGCTTTGTTCTTTTTAATAATTTACGTAAAATTAAAAGTTCTGACTTAACTAAAACTCGTGATACAATTTTACAAGTAAATATTATGAAAAACAAAATGAATTTTATATGATTCTAGAAGCACATCTTGTCACATCTACTTAAAATGTCCTACTTATTTCTAAATCACTTTAAGGCGACGGGTAGGGCACACTAGCAACTCCAATTGATTATAATTTTTAGCTACTAAACCATGTCTATTTTAAACAAGTTCGTGGCTCCAGTCTCTCGCCAAACACTTATACTATTTTTTTAATAGCCATACACAAATGTTGGGTCTGTTTTTGTACTCGAAATATTTATTCACGCCAAAAGTGGCCGCTATTGGCGGTAATCCAAAATTCGAGTGTAAAAGCAGACTGGAGCCCCGAAGTTATTTAAAATATATCACAAAATATGGATTATTAGGTAACAATTAAAACCAATTACCGTTGCTATTGGGTTATACCCTTCCCTTAAAATCTCTCTGATATTTCTAAATCTTCCCTTTACACTTGTAATATAAGTCTTAATTGCCTCTGTGCAGTAGTTAGTGGGTCGCAAGTTTAAAGCGACGGCTGCGCAATATGTCCCGGGTTCGATCCCCGGGTCGGGCCAAAAAATTGTAGGTAAGCACCTAAGTTTTCAATAAGAAATTCTAAGTGGCAGCCCGAAGTCTGGAAGTTGGCGGTCATGTACCCCCGTGCCTCGGAAAGCACGTTAAGCCGTTGGTCCTGCGCCCGATCTCTCTCCGTTCGTGTCACAGTAGTGTCCTATCGGAATATGAGGGTAAGGGAATAGAGAGTGCACTTGTGTTTGCGCACACACTTGAGCACTATAATATATCCTGCGTACGTTAAGATTGGCCGCCGTAGTCTTAATCGGTTGGAGGATATTATAAGTCTTAATATTTTAATTAATGTTAACATTTCAGGAGAAGGACATCCCAGCAACAGTTCTCTGAGAGACACAGCTAAGTCGAAACCTAAATGTGTTTGTGGCTTTCCTTCCGCACACTCACCCAATCACTGCTACCTTACCAACTCATCGCTTATCATCAAGCATACCGTTCTGCCAAAAATCTCCAAAAATAGTCAATAACATTCAATCCAGCTTGCAATCTGAGTACGCATTTCAGAACTTAGAACGTGCCATAAGACCAAAGATGGTTCATTTAAATGTAAATAAAATTCGTTTTAAACTTTTTTTTCTTACCTTTTTTCGTCTATGTTTCCAAAGATGCGAAGCTAAAAGAATATTTTTTTATATTATACTATAATTGAAACGGAACCAAAAATTATTTATTATCTATTTGCACTTGTTAACAAAAATGTATACCTATTTAGAGCAATAATTTAATCTAACCTGTATTCTAGTTATAGCCGCATTCGGTGTCTATTTTTATCTATTAGTCAAATATATTGAAATTTTATTCTAACACCATTATTTAAATACAATAATTTCATCGATATTATCATCATGTAATAAAATTTATTACATTTTCCACGAAAAAACGTAGATTAGATTGGTCTGTTCTTAACAAATCCATTTGTATAGAATCTCTAATAGTGAATTTAAAAACCATAGGCGTTATAATAATTTAGAAATATTCGATCTTTAATTAATTTTAGGAAAATTATTTACAAGGTTACTACAATAGCTAATGTTCTAACACTTTATTATTGTGTTCGGAGAGGTGCATTGCCTAATAACTCCTTTGCTAGCTGAATCTAAGTTGAAATTGTTTTAAAAACTTTAACATATCATGCACAAAGTAAAAGAATGGCATTACAGCTGACAGTCGGCATATCATTACATTCTATTTAATGAATAGGCTTCTTCTCGTTAAAACTTTCCTTAGGAAAATGTTGTCGGTGTTCAAACTATATTTGTGAGAAAAAAACGCTTGTACAATCAAAAAAAGCACTGCCTTACATTCTAAGTAAATTAAATAATTAATCGTTTCGTTATCAAACGCCTTGTTCGCTTGTGAAGGGACGTCCGCTCTCGTCGACTGGCCGCGACTGAGTGAGCGAATGCGCGGGAACGTTTCAATTTTGACATCCTCTTCCGTTGACGGCAGCTATTTATAACTACCCACATGTAATTTACGATTATTGTGAGCTTTTTTACAAATGTCTATACAACAGTATTGTATTTTGTGATAATAAAAATAGTCGACAGGTAACGAAATCCAATTGTGAAATGAAAATATTTTAAACTCTCTTTCTTATCATCCGATAAAATAATTTGTACATCTAGTTAAGTAATTCTTAAATCTTAAGCCACGGTATAACCATTTTGAAAGCTTATTGCTGTTTTAAGCAATTGTTTTTTAATGAAATCGCCTTCATAAATTGGATTGTCGCTCGAAATGATACCAACATCGAAAAGTTAACTATTTTAAAACGTCATTTCCTGTTTAGGGAGAGCGGTCCAATCTTGAGTTGTTTACAACGACCGTCCTCCTTTTAGTTCGTCTCTGACTTGTCAATAACATAACTTGTTATTTATTTATCTCACAAATAATAATTATATAGAGTGTTGGCAAAAAATTATGGCTTTTTATACACAGTCGCTGTATGTAGTGTGTATTTGTATGTTAGGCGGAATGTATAGCAAGCTGCAGTGTTCGGTCGAACGATTCGAATTTCGGACTTCGATGAGTTCTATTTTAAAAAGTGACTTACGAACTTTTTTAATGTTAGTTTTTTCTTTTAATTTTTTTGTTGGAATTTAAAAGAGGTTTGACTTGACACTGCAGATTCGAGCGACCTCTTTTCGTATCGACTCAAAGTGTGTAGTAAAATTGTCGATGAAGTCACAATAATTATTATGGTACCTATTAAAGTAAATGATATTAGTTACTTGTTACATAAATATAATGGTATAATTAAACAGTGGGTCGTATTGTTTCACACGTTGTATTGACCGAAATTATGCTGAAAATATAAAAATACATGTTCTTTGAAAATATAATATCTTCATATACGGAACAGTATTGTTTGTTTTATTTTATTCCTTTAAATAAATATATTCCTTGTGTTTCGACTTTTATAAATCAATATAAACCTGTCTACTGAAAAAATATAAAGTTTTATTTTCCTTGCATGGGTAGGTCCCTCAGATCATTAAATACTTACCTTATTGGAGTAAACTGGTAGGTAACTCTTTACGAATACAAACAATTAATGGCGGAAGCCAGAGAGAGACCACCACGAGCTGTAGGTAAAAGAAACGAGGGATTTCAGAAAAGAGAAAGGTAGGTAATTTTCCTTCAGAAGTGTCTTGAGAAAGACTAAAATAAATTATTTTTACCCCCATTTTTAAGATTTGCTGTCCAGACTCCGAATAGAATTCACAATGAAAGTTAAGCAAGAGCTTACAGAAAAAGGTTTTCCGCCATGTAAAGGTTTATCTCCATTGAATTATAACAAGACTAGAATGATAGTTTCCTTACTGCTATCACCTCAAATTTGGTTTTTCAAGTTGGTACTACGTAGGTGGTATCAATATAAAAATCCCAATTAATGTTACCAGTCACAACATATTTCCCTAAAACATGGGAAATGGTTTTTGTAGTAACTGTATTGTTTTAATATTACTTAGAACAACACTTACAAGTATATATCTACCTAACTGTGATTATATAATTAGGTGGCAAGTTATATTTTGATATTTATGATGCATCGACCATACAAAAATTAATAAGAAATAAATAAAGAGCTAACTACTTATTTTAATGGTTAGCAGGGTGAGTTTCCATTCGAGTTTTTTTTTATATGAGAGGTGGCAGACCTGATGGTAAGCAATTCTGCCGCCCATGGACACCAGCAACACCAGTGGAGTCACAAGTGCGCTGCCAACCTTTTCTCCTTCCCCCCATTGGGCCTCCGGTAACCTCACTCACACGGCGAAACACAGCGCAGGCGCTGCTTCACGCCGGTCTTCTGTGAGGCAGTGGTATCACTCCGGTCGAGCCGGCCCATTCATGCCTAAGCGTGGCTCTCCCACATTTAAATATGGATCCATATATTGCACTGTCAGAAACACATCAACCTACATAAATCTGTAAATTATTATTTGATGAATAAATTCTTGCTTATTTATTATTTAACATATAAAAGTTCCGGTACCCGCACTCACTCAGCGAAACACAGTAGGGACACTGCTTCACGCTGTAAACATCAGTAGCAAGCAACTGATTAAGGCGGACGGGTAGCCCTAACACCATTCGTTTTTAATTGTTAAGTGTTTAATAGTATAAGTGTTTGCCCAGAGGTTGTAACCCCGAAGTTGTTTAAAATAGATCCGGTTTAGTAGCTAAAAATTAAAATCGATTGGCGTTGCTAGTGTGCCCTACCCGTCACCTTAACTTAATCAGACGGAGTAATTTTACAATAAGGTTGAAATGGAGGAATTTTTTTTTTCATTATCAGGTAACACTGAGCATTTTAATAAATCGTTTGTATTTTTAGCATAAAAAAAACACAACATACTATGAAATATTGAAGGCTTTCATGTGAAAAGTGATGTTATTACACTTCTTATGCTTTTCCGGATAATTAATAATAATTGTGAAAATGTTACCACACAAATCGTCATAGTATATTTTTTATGGCTTTGCGACATAGTAAATTAATTTTCACGAGATGCGTTTGACAGGCGTTGATATTGACGATGTGAGCGGTCCGGGCGTTTGGAGCCGTACGGCTCCATTTGAGTTTTTGAGTTGCTTCAAATTGTGGGCGCAGACTTGGTTTCTAGTCTTGTTATAATTCTATGATTATTTCATTAAGGCGACGGGTAGTCCTAACTAGCGACATGAATTGATTTAAATTGTAGCTACTAAACCGGATCTATTTTAAACAATTTCGGAGCGGAAGTCTCTACGCAAACATACTATTTATTTAATTACTTAGCACTACTTTTTCATCTGTTTCTGCACTCGAAATTTACATTGACGCCATATGTGGCCGTTTTTTTGGTGGTAATTCAAATTTCGAGTATAAAAGCAGACTCAAAAGTTATGTATAAGTACTAAACAAATAGTATAAGTGTTTTCCGAGAGGCTGCAGCTTCGAGTTTCGTGCTTTAGTTGCTAACAAATTAAATCGATTGGCATCGTTAGTGTCGCCTTAACCTACTAAACCGGATCTATTTAAAAAAAAATCGTGATTACAACCTCCCGGCAAACACATACTATTTATTAAATAACCATGCACAACTGTTGGATCCAACGCGTACGCGAAAAATTGATTCACGCCAAAAGCGGCCACTTTTTGCGTTGATAAATTTTTCGCGTACAAAAATGGAGCCAATATTTGTGCATGGTTATTTAATAAATATTATAAGTGTTTGCCGGCAGGTTGTAATCACGAATTTGTTTAAAATAGATCCGGTTTAGTAGCTAAACGTTAAAATCGATTATCGTCGCTAGTGTGCCCTTCCCGTCACCTTAAATTAATTTAACGCCTAGTTATGAGTAAATATTCAAAGTCTGGGGGATACCCATAACCACGCTGAACTTTTTTGAAAAACGCCCATAAACATTAGTGAATTACAGAACAGCGCCATCTCTCATCAAATAGCAAAACTAGAAGCCTGCATAGTATGACCTAGAGCATGCTAAAGCAATCAAAGCCGCCACTTTTTCTACTCGCCACGAGATAGCGCTAGCAGCATTCCGATGAATTTGTGCCAACTGTTATAAAATACTCAAGCAGACCAGATAGAGAAACGATTTATTACAGTAGGTCGCCTCTAGGATTGTTTGTAAACATCACTTGGAGTTTTAAGTATTTTGAAGTGCATTCGTGACTTCGTGACATATTTTAGTAACTAGGTATCTAAATACGAGTAGGTTACGTATTACTCCTTGTTTTAGTATGGTATGGGTTTTCGTAATGGGATTCATTAATCAAGTAGGTAATGAAATGATTTAGTATGAGATCCATTTTTCCTTTTTGAACTACGGAACCCTAAAAAGTAACGTAAAATATTCATCATCATCATCAGCCCATTTAAGTCCCCACTGCTGGGGAACGGGCCTCCCTCAGTCACATGAGGGGTAATTGCCATACTCACCACGCTTGGCAGACGGGTTGGCGAGGGTTTTGATATAAATGTAGAGTTTTCCTTCTCTGGGTGCTGATGATCATGCCAGCAGCTTTACCTTAGTCGCCTTTTACGACGCCTCGGTAAGAGTGAGGGTGGCCTATTCTACTCTGCCGGGGACCACACGGCCCAAAAAACGTAAAATATTGACAGTGACAATTGAACTAGTCATATTATCTCCTTTAGAAGAGTTGTGTATTATTGGATGTCCCCCTAGTTTTTTTTTTATGTGACAGGTGGCGGACGAGCAGACGGATCACCGCCGCCCATGGACGCCTGCAACACCATAGGAATCACAAGTGCGCTGCCGACCTTTTAAAAAAGAATACACTCTTTTCTTGAGGGTTTGCAGGTCGTGTCTGTCCGGAAATACCGCAGGTTCATTCCATAGAACTTGGTAGAAACATTCTTGAGAAACGCAAAGTTGAAGACTGCCAACCATCAAGACGATGTTGATGGAACTGTTGACGAGTGGAACTATGGCGAAATGAAGCGGCAGGAATCAGTCCAGGTAAATTTAGGTAGAAACCTTTTTGTTTTTTTTAATATTATTATTTGCATTACATATGACTATATGACTAGGTATGTGGTAACATTACGCGATCAAAAGAACATATGCGCCTTGGTAGGCATCGCAAGTTGACATAGAAGAGGTTAATAGAGGTTTTATTTACTGAATTTGCAAAAAAAAAGTTAATAGCAAAGAAAAATGGATCCAATATTAAAAACATTTCAGGTAGACACTGAAATGTTTTTAATATTGGATCCATTTTTCCCTTTTGAACTACGGAACCCTAAAAAGTAGTAAATTATTGACAGTGCCATTTTGAACAAGTCTAATCTGCTTCAGAAGTGTCAACAGCTGTGATGTTGGAAACTGTCTCCACCAACGTAACTGATGGACGACCCCCTAAATGTTTTTAATGTGGCAGACGAGCAGACGGATCACCTGTAGGAAATCTATTGCCGCCGCCTAAAGACACCCGAGTCACCAGTGGAGTCACAAGTGCGCTGCTAACCATTGAACTCCCCTTTCCCCCGGATTTAGCCTCCGCTACCTTCACTCACGCAGCGAAACACAGCACAGTGCTGCTTCACGCCGGTTTTCTGTGACGCATCCATCCGGTCAAGCCGGCCCATTCATGCCGAAGCATGGCTCTCCCACAGTAAAAATATACACAGGCAGTCAGGCAGACTCATTCATACCCGCGCGTGATATTGTACCTAATCTTTGCGTGGTTCATTCATGGAAAGCATGAGACATAGAAATACTATCCTCAGCGACGTAGTGGTTAGTGGGTCGCATTCTAAAGCGACGGCTGCGCAAGAGGTCCCGGGTTCGATCCCCGGGTCGGGCCAAAAATTTGTACCTAAGTTTTCGGTACGAAATTCTTAGTGTCAGTCCGGAGTCTGGAAGTTGGCGGTCTTGTACCCCCGTGCCTCGAAAAGCACGTTAAGCCGTTAATCCTGCACCCAATACCTCTCCGGTCGTGTCATACTGGTGTCCCATTGGAATATGAGGGTAAGGGAATAGAGAGTGCACTTGTGTTTGCGCACACACTTAAGCACTGTAATATATCCTGTATACGTGGCTGATCGTTGAGATTGGCCGCCGTAGCCGTAATCGGTTGTAGGATATTATTATTATGGGAAAGTGTGCGGCAGGGACAGGTACTGCCTAGCTAGTCTACGAATTTTTTTATAGGTACCTAGGAATCTATGTCATTTTGAGCCGACCGTCTGTGTCTAAATATTTGTTTGATTATGACACACTACTATGATGACCTAAAGTCGGATTTTTAATTAGACAAAGTGATTTGACAGATCTAAATGTAAAGTCCCCATACATTTTGACATTTAGCATTTTGCAAAAGGGAATGACACATTGACATCTGTCAAATCTCTCGGTGCCATTAAATATATGACTTTAGCTACAGACAAAAACCGAAGAATAAAGATGTTCGATAATACCCCGACGAGTACTGTACTGGTGTTGAGCGGAAGTGGCGCGCCGGAAACAGGTGCGCGCGCGCCGCGACACGCACAACGCCATCTGACGGATACTTGATAAGCATTTGGGGTTCGGTTGGACACTTTAGTGTGTCGAGGTTCAGTATTTTCAACATCATCATTACTGTGACTGCATGGGTGACGCATTGGGTAGTGGCCCTGCCTCATACGCCAAAGGTTGTGGATTCGATCCCCACCCTGGACAAATATTTGTGTGATGAACACTTGTGTTTGTTCAGTTTCTGAGTGTAATATTTAAGTAACATAAGGTAAAAAAACTGTCAAATTTCTTCAATCGACTTTCGCCTTAATATCAAACACGTTCGGTTTATTTTCAATTGAGGAAATTTGACAGATTGTGAACATGATGTGTTGCAGTATGTATAAGTACATATAAAAAAGGTTACATAATATTTGAGGTGTATATCCTTGTGAGAGACTGGTATCCATACTAGGGTAATCCCTGTGTTAGGGATCGCCAGGCCCCCACCCTCAGACTTACTGTCTTAGTTGACAAGTAAAGGTTTGTATTTTAATGACTTATGGATAATATTTTTATATTATATCTTAATTTTACAAAAAAAAAAGAAAAACAAAAGACAAAAAGTGCATGCATGAAAAAAATATAAGTAGGTAATATTGGATATTCCTCTGTTGTGATGTCCGCTTAGAGCATGTTGGTCTACGGATGTCCATAACATAAGTGCTTAGTACCTACGAACGGTCAAATGAGATGTTGTTTCAATTTATTATTAACATCATCAGTAGCCCATATTCGTAAACTGTTGGGTCAGGCCTCTCTGTTGACTGATTGACCGTGGGAGAGCCACTCTTCGGCATGAATGGGCATGCTCGACCGGATTGATAACACGGCCTCACAGAAAGCCGGCGTGAAGCGTTTCGCTACCTGAGTGAGGGTCCAATCCGGGAGGATAGGGGGTTTAAAGGTTGGCAACGCACTTGTGACTCCACTGGTGTCCATGGACCATGGCAGCAATTGCTTGCTATCAGGTGATCCGTCTGTTCGTCTGCCACCTATCACATAAAAACATTTAGGGGGTCGTCCAACACTTAGTTTGTGGAGATACAGTTTCCAACATCACAGCTGTTGTCAATACTGAAGTAGATGACTAGTTCAAAATGGCACTGTTAATAATTTACTACATTTTAGGGTTCCGTAGTTCAAAAGGAAAAAAGGGATCCCATATTAAAAACATTTCATTACCTACTTGGCTGCTAACTATTTTTTTGCAAATTCAGTAAAAAAAAAACAAATAGGTTTACCTACCTAAATTACCCGGACTAATTCCTGTAGGCAGATGTGATGTAGGCAGCCGGCGTTCTGCGTCCACGTCCACATGCGACAAAATTCAGATAGCTGAATGTTTGTCGCCACCATCATGTAATTAAATGAAAAGCGGAACTATTTTGAATCACTTGGTCTTGATCAATCATTTCGTATAGGAATTTTCACTACGCCAAGCTGTTAAATGTTGAGTGATTTTAGTTCTAACAACTATCGGCCTATGCTTCCAATTGGATGCCGGCGTTTAGTGAAATCATCTTAGCGTTTGGTCCCACTTGGGTCCCAAGCTGTCGCTTCGGAACCTGGGGTCCGCTTTCCTACTTCGACTCCTCCATTCCGTGCGGAGCGCTACAGTGAAGGAAGTGAAGGAAATCTGTAAGTCGCGAACGGCCCTCGGCACCACCCAAAGCCCGGCGCCCCCTAAAGCCCGGCGCCCCCTAAAGCCCGGCGCCCCCTAAAGCCCGGCGCCCCCTAAAGCTCGGCGCCCCCTAAAGCTCAGCGCCCCCTAAAGCCCAGCGCCCCCTAAAGCCCGGCGCCCCCTAAAGTCCGGCGCCCCCTAAAGCTCGGCGCCCCCTAAAGCACGGCGGTCGGGTGAGACCCGTCCTATATTTTTTTATCCAGTATTGTTCCTGAATAAATATATTTTTTAAATTTATTTATCTGCGGTTTACCTTCAGGTCTAATGAGTCAATTTTATCTGTGGAAACTTTAGTGCTATATGTGTTGAAATGTGTGTTATGTAATTTTTCTGATGAATAAGTGTGTTTCCCTTAAAAAATAAATAAATAAAATTTTGTTATACTAAACGCAAAGACACGTGGAAGTCGGAGTCATAATTAAGTATTTCATTCATCTGGCATTTGTTCAAGAAAGTCAACTATTTCATTTTAACACCTAAAAGTATTGATATTTGCATGAATATAATGAAGATCCAAGTGGCAATGGGCAGGGCACATAGCGAGGAGAACAGACGGCCGTTGGGGCGGAAAGGTCCTCCAGTGGAGGCCACGTTCAGGAGGTCGCAGCCGTGGCGCCTCCCATTAGGTGCACCGACGATCTGGTGAAGGTCGCGGAAATCCATTGGATGCGGATGTCATAGGACCCCAAAGTTCTCCACACAGACCGGTGTGGAGAACTTTGGGGGAGGCCTATGTCCAGCAGTGGACGTTTATTGGCTTAAATGATGATGATGATGAGTGAATCCTCATCATGTCATCTACGACGAGCCGTGGGGAGGGGACAGAGCCGACATTTCCACAAAAAATCAACTTACTTAAGTAGTATAGGTAAACCTATATACTGTCCCACTGCAGGGCAAAAGCCTCAATCATAGAAATCAAATCATCGCTACTATGATGGGTTTAGGCTTAATCACCACGCTTGCCTAATGCGGATTAGTGATCACAAACCCGAGCTATTTTCGAACTATTCGAAACATACTTTTTTCTCGACCTGGGAAGCGGACCCAGGACCCCGAGATCACGCCCCAGTACTTAAACCACCAGACCAACAGGGCGTAAAAGTCTAAAAGTCCTGAGATTAGCCCAAATTTTCGAAGTCCTACCGGAATCCTTAGAGACGCTTCAAAGTCTTGAGACCCCAGGACAAATCCTGAGACATGGTAACCCTACGCCAGTTTATCATGATTACACGACGCAAATACTTTTATAGTTTTAACTTTTATGTTTCTTACTAAGTAATAGTCCTATTAAATCTAGGTCAAGTTAAAAAACGACCAGCAGAAATTCTAAAAATACGTGTATACCTAACAATTTTCTCTACAACATTTTAAATTCCTCACATATAACAAAATGCGCACTGGCAACTATGTAGATCACGCAAGGAGTAATTATGTACACTCATGCGGTCCCGCGGCGTTCCTCGCGTGATTGGGACTTCAGTGTGGAGGACCGAAAAATTACTATAATCGGTTTTTAATCCGCTGGGGGAGTCGCGGGAAGGTTGATGCGTTAGGTACTACGCTACTTAAATAAATATAAATATTTCACAACATCACATACATTCATATATCTGACTCCGAGATAGGTAGCTCAAGCACCTGTGTTACAGATATCAGAATCAACAGTGGGATAACAAATTTAAATTCACCAAACTTCACCAATAAATTCAGCAAACTTCACCAATACTACCTGGAACCAATCCCTTCCAGATCTCTTCGTTTCCAGCGCTCCTTTTTCCCGCGCTCGTGCAAACTCTGGATTGACCTTCCAGCCGCGGTGTTCCCTGATCGCTATGACATGTCCTTTTTTAAACGAGGTTTGAAAAGAGTTCTTCTCTCACGGTAGGCAACGGCACGACTGTGCTCCGGCATTGTTGATGTCTATGAGCGGCGGTTACCGTTTACCATCAGATGGGCCGCAAGCTCGTCTACCTACTATAAGCAATTAAAAAAATATATAATACATATAAAACACCCAGACAAACAGACATGTTCATGCACACAATTGTTTGTTCTGTGCAGGGATCGAACCCAATTGGGTCGTCAAAGTGGCGAAAACTTTTTCCCGCTGTCCCTACTCCGCGTGGACAGTGACGAAAATTCCGCTGTCCATGACCTTCAGTTGAAATAAATGACTTCTATCTTCAACTATCTTATTAGAGAAAATTGTGAACACCGGGATTTTTTTTAACATTTGTGTCTACTCTATCCACTTGTCCACCCGAGGTGGACAGCGAGAATAAGCCGAAAACACCTATTTTTAAGGAAGAGAGGCCCGATGGTGTATATGGTAAGTGACAAAGCCTGAAACGCTAATATTCGTGGACTTGATGACCACATACTCTGAATAATAAACATAGATAATTACGTGTAATGAACACTGAATAATATCAGCAAAATAAATGAATGGGTAGTAGGTACGATATCAGGTCAATTGTATTGTTTGAGATGGTGTATTCATGAATTTACTAGTGGCCCGCCCTCACTTCTTTTCGGGACATTAGTTCCACTTTGTGCTAATAAATGGCACTAGGTGTCGATTAGATCGCGCAAATGTTTAGTATTTTTGAATTATGTACGAATATATAACCCTTAATCAGATATTGGGTAAATAGTTCTCACTTGATTTGAACCTTGTATATCATGACATATGGCCTATTAATATCGATTGGCGTCGTTAGTGTGTGCCCTACCCGTCACTTTAAGGCGACAGGTAGCCCTAACTAGCGACTCCAATCGATTTAAATTGTTAGCTACTAAACCAATCTATTTTAAACAATTTCAGGGTTACAACCTCTCGGTAAACACTTATACTATTTATTAAATAACCATGCACAAATGTTGAGTCCGTTTTTGTACGCGAAAAATTTATTCACGCCAAAAGTGGCCGCTTTTAGCATGAATCAATTTTTCGTGTACGCGTTGGACCCAACATTCGTGCATGGTTATTTAAGAAATAGTTTAAGTGTTTGCCTAGAGGTTGTATTTCCGAAATTGTTTAAAATTGATCCGGTTTAGTAGCTAAAAATTTAAATCCATTGGCGTCACTGTCTGTGGGATTTACCTCTTTGTAAATAGTATAGATGAAAGAAACGGTTCTCAAAAAAATTTTGACACAACAATTTTGAAAAGCGAAATATGATGGCACAGATATTATAAGATGGGGAGCGCTTGAAAAAAATCTCTGAAGCGCCTAATGACTTGACAGCAACGAAACTCCCCGATCGAGATTCCCTCCGCCCGGGGCGCGGTCTGTCTGTCCGTCCGTGGCCTACTATTAGTGGTTTACCACAATTAGGATAACCATAAGATTCCAGCGAAACCATCTTATCGTTATACACGACAAAAAATTTAAGAAAATTGATACTTTTGATTCCGACGGCCAAATCGTTAAATGTTTAGAAACGTTATTAAATGACAATTAATGGTCGATAATAATTGATGGATGAATGATGTTTTGGGTTGTTGATAATTTTTGGGATTCGGTTTTGTTAACCACACGCCATTCATACCTATGATACAGAGTGTCCAAAATAAACAGCCTAGTTTCAGCCAAGTTGTCACACGGCGGGGTTAGATAGCAGATAGATAGGAAGGTTGGCAGCGCACTTGTGACTCAGTGGTGTTGCAGGTCTCAATGGGCGGCAGCAATCGCTTACCATCAGGTGATTCGTCTGCTCGTCTGCCACCTATGTCATAAAAAAATGATGTCATAATATTAAGGGCGGAGTTCACCATGTTTTCAAGCCACGGTAATCGCACTTTAATAATTTAATAATATCCTCGAACCGATTACGGTTACGGCGGCCATTCTCAAGATCAGCCACGTACGCAGGATATATTAGAGTGCTCAAGTGTGTGCGCAAACACAAGTACACTCTCTATTCCCTTTCACTCATATTTCGATGGGACACCAGCGTGACACGACCGGAGAGGGATTGGGCGCAGGACGAACGGCTTTTAACATGGAGGTACATGACCGCCGACTTCCAGACTCCGGGCTGACACTAATAATTTCTGACCGAAAACTTAGGTACACATTTTTGGCCCGACCCGGGGACCGAACCCGGGGCTTCATGCGAAGCCGTCGCTTTAAAGTGCGACCCACTAACTACTGCGCTACTGAGGCAGTCAAGTTGGTACTAAAACCACAACAGGGCGATATACCAACAGGGCGCTAGACCAACAGGGTGCCAGACTAACAGGGCACCAGACCAACAGGGCGCCTAGACCACAGGGCGCCAGACCAACAGGGCGCTAGACTAACAGGGCACCAGACCAACAGGGCGCCTAGGCCAACAGGGCGCCAGACCAACAGGGCGCCAGACCAACAAGGTGCCAGACCAACAGGGCACCAGACCAACAGGGCGCCTAGGCCAACAGGGCGCCAGACCAACAGGGCGCCAGACCAACAAGGCGCTGGTATGCACTAGTCAAATAAATACTTTGGATAAGTACGTAAGTGAAAATTACACAGTTAAGTATATAACATGCGCTTGTGACGCCAGTATATAGTATACATAGTACGGATATAATATGAAATGGACGGCGGTTCGCGGTCAGAATACGCGCTCCGACATATCTTGATACTTTCACTAGATTAAAAAAATATGCGCCAGATGATTTTTGTGGTAGGTGGGAGGTGAGCAGATGGATCACCTGATGTACACTCGTATATCAGGTGATCCAAACTATTACCGTCAACCAAAGACTCAATACTTAATATTTTATTACTTTTCATCATTGTAGTGACATTGGTTGTTAAATTAATATATTTGCTAGGATCAAAATCATGGCACAACAGAGTTTAGGACATTGAACATTTATACGGCAAGAGCGAAGATTAAATATTTTCCTAAATTGACCTAACCGGGCATCGCACCTGGGAGCTCCGCGGTTGGGTACAACACGGAGCAACTGTGAGGTCATTTAGATCAGCAGTAGTTCATATCCAGGTGATTTTCATTGGTCTTCCTAAATTATGCCAGGTTAATACTAATACTGATTTACAGAACGCATTCGACAGGGTCACCCTCAGAATCAGGGTCTCGCCTGAACACCTGATGAAATTTTTAAGTGTGTTATTTATTTAAAATAATTTGCAAAAGATTGCTATAAATAAAAATATCAACCACCCTCAGAATATTGCTTTGAAAGATGGTACCATACTAGGGCATGCACAGCTGCCTTCTTCGCTGGGTCAGCTCATAGATATTGTATCAGATTGGACTAGTGTCAAGTCGCAGCTAGTTCCTGGCAGTCTGCCACAGGGGTGACATTGGGGCCCTTTGCTGTTCCTCTCATTAATAAAAATAAATAAATGGTTTCTTATAAAATTTCTTTTTCGACCGCGTCTCTCCAGCCCTGTTGGTACTGTAGTGTGGTGTGTGTGATGTCATTGTCATGACTTTATAATATTAATTACTTGTATTGATCTTACACTAATATACAGAGTTGCACTTGATACGGTTGTTTATCTAATGCTCCCGAGCTCCCATCCCTACAGTACCTTGGATGGCCAACTGGCCTTCAGCCATTTGGTCTGGCAGTAGGCGGTGCAGGACCAACCTAGATGGAGATTCTTATTATCGGAGACCAACGCTCACTTTGGGTCGCTGAGCCAACCTAGTTATATAAAATTTTATGAAGAATTGAATCCAAAGAGGTTACGCTGCCAGCATTCTGGGCACGATGAGTAGCGGGGCAGATTTTTCATCTCATCCATCATCTCTTGTAATAGTATTCCTCTTTTTGTTTATTTTTAGCATTCTGTAAATAGGTACTTTTTTATTATTGTATATTGTTTGTGGCCAATAAATACCAAATGTCAGAATTAACTTAGACGTCTAACATACATGGGCCTGAAAAAGACCATGACGCTAGGTTGGCTCAGTCTGTTCACTTTTACCGATGGGTATAAGATGTTATATTATAAAATTTACTCAAGTATCAAGAAACTTATGTCTCCGCTTGCCTATAAAGCGACACGCGCTGCATTTTATACATATATGCACATACGTAGTACGGTCCGTCTGTCCACTTTTACTCGTATGCAGAACGCGAGCTTTAACATATTCCCAACGGGATCTCATTTCAATATAGAAAGTTTGAATCGGTTACCTTTGTAACCTAGGGACTTACAATGAAATGGAATTTAAGTACAGACGGCGTTAGGTCTAGTTTTTAAATAGGCCTTGTGGCCGTGTGGTTCCCGGCAGAGTAGAATAGGCCATCCTCACTCTTACCGAGGTGTCGTAAAAGGCGACTAAGTTAAAGCTGCTGGCATGATCATCAGCACCCAGAGAAGGAAAACTCTGCATTTATATCAAAACCCTCGCCAACCCGTCTGCCAAGCGAGGTGAGTATGGCAATTACCCCTCATGTGATTGAGGGAGGCCCGTGCCCCAGCAGTGGGGACTTAAATGGGCTGATGATGATTAAATACGCACAAACAAGAAACTATACACCGTGCTTATTAAGGTGACGGGTAAAGCACACTAGCGACGCCAATCGATTTTAATTTTTAGCTACTAAACCGGATCTATTTTAAACAATTTCGGGGTTACAACCTCTCGGCAAACACTTATACTATTAATTAAATAACCATGCACAAATGTTGGGTCCGTTTTTGTACGCGAAAAATTGATTCACGCTAAAAGTGGCCGCTTTTGGCGTGAATCAATTTTTCGCGTACGCCTGGGACTCAACATTTGTGCATGGTTCTTTAATAAATAGTATAAGTGTTTGCCGAGAGGTTGTACCCCAGAAATTGTTTAAAATAGATCCGGTTTAGTAACTAAAAATTAAAATCGATTGGCGTCGCTAGTTAGCCCTACCCGTCACCTTAACCGTCTTACTCACTTGACTGAGGACTATGAAAACAGGGGACTACGGTGCGGCGGCCTCCTCGTGTGGCCCTTTCAGTAGTATTTTTGCTCTGTTTGGAGCTGCTACCGAAAGGGTCCTGGCGTCCCTGGGCAACGGCGGGTAGTAATCGGCATCGCCCATTGCTACTCGACGGCTAACAGCTGCACACACACGGGAGGGCTCCCGGAGTCGTTCTGTCGACCCCCAGTTGAGCCCCCCCGGGGCCTAGGACCAGCCTCACGGTTTGGGGCATCGGAAACCCCTCTCCTGTGGCCTTTTTTGTTCTGGGCCCGGGGCCCTGTCCGGCGACACGCTACGCGTGATAGCGTTTTCGACGTGGGCCCCACTGGGTGGAGAGCCTTCGGGCTCAGCGGCCGTAAGGCCATGTGCTGGAGGTCCGGCGTTGGGCCGTCTAGCCAGGATGGCTCAATGTCGACCGGTGGTGCCAATTTTCTCGGCTCCGCATCCAGCGGAGTTGGGTTTTGCGGCGTTTTTCGTTTTGAAGCCTGTGGGTTTTATTTCCCCAACCCACTCTGCACTGCAGCCAGCAGTGTATGGGTGGGGAAGGGTACTCGCAGTCCTCCTCCCGGTGGTGTTTGCACTGCAGCCAGCAGTGTGGGCGCCATTGGGGGGGCGGTGTTTGGTGGGCCGTGGGAGAGGCCCTAGGTCCGTTGGACCGGAGTGTGGTAAGAGGCCGTACTGGCGAGCCTCTTTCGCCCTGAGCGGGTTCGCGGTGATAAGGTTCGTCCTATAGCCCGCGTTCCCGCTCTGAGAGTTTCTCCCGGGCGAGGGATGGAAACTGTCGCAGAGAGTTTAGTGGGTATGCCCTAGGAGCACCCCAGGGGAGAGCCCCACACTACCCGGCCGACTCCCAGCGGCCGGGTGTGCATAAGGCGGCGCCGACCAACGGTGCCGACGTCGGTTCCTTCTGAGCCGGCGGCATTCTCTCTGCGTTACCAAAAAAAAAAAAGTATTATGTAAACAAACACAAGTATTATGTAAACAAACAATTCGATCGAATCACCTTATGATACAAATGTGATCAGCTGATTGGTGCATTTTGTATCTCGAGTCCGCGCCACGAAATAAGTCCCACGATAAACACGGAACTAATATTTGAGATTCCTTAAAGTCCACGACACCATTGGAGTCACAAATGCGCTGCCAAACCTTCTAACTAATCCCCCCCTTACTCCGATTGGCCTCCGGTACCCTCACTCATCCAGCGAAACACAGCGCAAGCGGTTTACTTTGAGACCGTGGTATTACTCCGGTCGAGCTGGCCCATTCATGCAAGCGTATCTCTCCCGCTGAAAAGTTCGAACTCCGTGCCTATAGTGAGAATCTATATACCAAAACCTCAACTGTTTAAAATGACTAATCTTTTTATAAACATAAATCGGCTAAATAGTACCTACATAAAAAAAATGTTAGTAGGTAGGTACCCGTTGTAAGTACAAAACTGTTTGACAGATTCTATTGCGACTTATTAAGAAAAATAAATAATTCACATTGATCGAATCCACAAACTTCCACACAGCACAGTGGTCTTGCATTACAAATGATATGTCCAAAAAAATGCCTGATAATAAAAATCTTACATTGCTGATGACAGTTATATTAATTTTATATTTTAAAACAAAAAAGTTGTAAATGCAAATTGCAAAAGCAATCCTCTAAAATACAACGCACCAATTATTTCAATGTTACACAACTCACAATTTTCTGTATTACCTACAACTTTTATTTGTAAACGTAAGTATTTAAAAAGGGAGGAATAATTTGAAAAAGGAACCAGATGAGCGAAAAAAGAATAAACGTTCAACTCATGATGAAACACCACGTTCCATTTTTGAAAATCACAAACCGAACGTTCAGAGCGTTGTTTTTTTAATTCGCTAGACAACCAAGCCTAGGGCCAAGACGGACGTCCAAAGAAAAAACTGTATACCTACTGTACATCGCATATACACAGCGTACGAAAGTTACTGTTATCTTGGCATATCCTCTCTAGGCGAAGCGTCCATAAAGTAACCGATTTATTATCTTAACGTTCGCGAACAACGGTATACGGTACTTGATGCGCGCGCCGCTCCCCCCTTGCTGCTATTGTTACGAAGTTCCCATAAAGTATCGCATTAGAGGCGAGGAAATATTCCATCTCTGGCCTCCAATTCCATACGTAATATCTTCTCAACTATTGGATATTTTAACAAAAAATTTACATGGAATTTTTCAGCAAAAAATAACACATTTTTTGGTATATATAACTCCATGGAAAACTTTGAAATAACAGTGAATTTCGAAGCTGCTAAATAAATTCCTTATCTCTCTGGCGTCCATTTTAAACGCAGTACTTTATGGACGCGCGCGTGCATGTAGAACGGAGTTTCTGTGTTCGGCAAGCGGCGCTCGGAAACTCGGTATTTGCTCGGTCTCGGAGCAACCCTTCGTCTTATTCTCCGTCCTTGTCTTGCACGACGGTCGGCTGCGCTCCTCTACTTATAAGCTGGTAGTCCAGTCAAAGTTAGAAGATGATTTTAGTTTAATAAGTCGCGCAACTACTGTGGTTAGGCGAGCATAGTGTAACACGCTCTGTTATCCGGTGGGCTCAGGGCTGTTGACCTTATGATTACTGCCAGTCTTAGGTCTCGGAATCGGAATATGAGGGTAAGGCAATAGAGAGTGCACTTGTGTTTGCGCACACACCTGAGCACTATAATATATCCTGCGTACGTGGCTGATCATTTTGATTGGCCGTCATAGCCGTAATTGGTTGGGGGATATTATCACATAAAAAGAGCCACGAAATCACTGCATAGAGAAGGAAACTTATATTCATTGAACGGCGTTTCGGCGGAATCGGTGGTACTCACTATCCCAAACCATTCATTTATATAACGCTGCCGTGAAGTCTTAATTAAAGCCTTTTTTAGCCATTAACATCTGGATTAGTAGCTAGCACTTCCAGAAGTAGCGTCTGTAAAACACAAATAAAGAGACAGAGAAGTTTGGCTCTGGCTCACATTCATGCCGAAGAGTTCGTTGACCTACGCGCTAGGCTCTCCCGGATACGTTGGTGGTAGAGACAGACTACAACTATGTATGACTCTGTTGAGATCACTTCAGGCCCGCATATTTATGTGTATAGCCGATTTAATACACTATGTAGTTAGCCGGCGATATTTAAGTATTTTGTGGTACATAGTAGCCTCAGGCAAGATATTTTCCGCGCCACGAAAAAATTCCCGCGGCAAAACACGGATACACTGTTAACTTTAACTTTAACTTTATTCAAAGAATGTTGATGGCGACTGAAGCGCGCTTTACTACTATATCAGGGTATGGGAAAAACAGTTCAGGGTTAGATGGAGCTTGTAAAAAGCAGATGTTACTTTAAAAAGCAATCACGCAGATGGTTTGTTGTTTCGGGAGATGTCACTATACATTTTTACATCGTGATAGTTGTTCGGACCTCGGCGCCATATATTCAAATATTGAAAAATTCGTTTTAGACACTTCGTGTCACTTTGTATTTTTATTATCGATTACAAATTCCCATTGATACGAGAAACCGTATTTTCTTTATATTTATCATTTTGGACTGAAGATACTCAGTATTCCTACTACATAATTAAATGGAGGAAGAGACGTCCGTTAACTAGTAAAGCGTGTTTCCGAAACAATGACATCAAGCCACCTGCCCACATTAGCAATTTTAAAAAGTATGGGAAATAAACCATAGCATTGGGAATTTTAGCAAATAAAGTTATTTCCTTTAATAAAGGTGGCCGTACTACATAGTCGTTGAGTATTGGTCGTTTTCCTTTAGATGGCGCTAGCACTGGCCTCTATCTCAGTATATGTATGGAAGTTACTCTAAGCATGACTACTATTGTTACTATCTTTCGCTCAGCTTAGCCAGTAGGCGTGGGGCTTAGAGCCCGCGTCGTCCCGCGCCGCGCGCCTACGTAGATATAGCGCGAGCGTACTTTTGCCCACTTTGAAATATCGCGCTCCACAAACACAGGGACGCTACTTGCGAAATAATCTCGGTAGTAGAGAGACAGTGTTTATTTCCGCTGTTCATCCCTGCTTGTCCACCACGGGCACAGTGACACAAATGTTAAAAATTCTTGCCATGTAAGGAGAAAGGATGGACAGCAGGAATAAGCCGAAAGACAGTTTGGTAATCGCCAAGGTATTGTCAATGTCACAAGTCTGGCTATGCAAAGGTGGGTATTTCTTCTGTCTGTCTATATCCTTTTTTAAGCAGCCGCCTAAAGTCCGCCTCAAACAACAACACGGGGGCCTCAACATGAACACCACTCTGCCAAAATCGAAGCGACAGAGAAGGGAGACATCCAAAGACCATGTTGTTTTGAAAACAGATCAACCGGTCATTATAGATACAGTTATTGGAGCACCACATTGGTGGTGTGGAAGTGATCTAACCTCGAAACGCCGCGGGGCGTTTCGTACATTTTACTTTACATATTAAAATATCCATAAAATCTATAAAAAAATGTATGCTGTTTTATTAACCGTGACTAAGAAGTTTCACTTGAAAATGAATGAATTAGTTAGGTTTCAACAGCAAATACTTAATTTATTTCCTTCTTCTTCTTCGTCGTTTTCTTCTTTGCTGAAGGTCGTGCTTTTCTTGAAATGCCTTTACCGAGGCTTTTTTTTCTTTATGTTAATTCAAATAAAAAACACCTGATGATGGACGTAATGAAAAATAAAATAAATCCTTTCAGAGTTTTCAGTAGCATACTTCTCCCTGTGGCCACTGACGGGCTGTCTAGAAGCGGGCGCTTTTTTTACATCGAGAGCCCATCCGAGCAGCGGAAAACAAAAAGACTGGATTTATATTTTTTTATTATTTTATTTATTCCCTTTTATTTTCGTTAAATTTTTGCATATCGCCCGGCTCGTCCCGGTTATTGTTTTTATATTTTTACGTCCGCCCGCGTGTTTCGCGCGCTTTCGCCATTTTGCTTGGAATGTCAACTGTCACTTTGTTGATTTGGCGGGAGTTCGGTAAGGTTGCTTCTTTTTTTTTCGCGGCCGACGCGTGTGTGGCCAGACCGCACAATGCCCAACTTTTTTCTTTGAAAAGTTTTATGACAATAATAGTGAGGTAAACTGGTAGGAATAAAACAGAACCTACAGTTGGTGAATATTGAATTCTTTTTGTAAAACAGAGCTATACAATAATAAATATGCATATCTTATTTAAGTTATTAATAAGAATAGGTAGATGGGTACTCTATAAGAATTTAAATGTGTCTATAATTATATTCTTCACATACTTTTACAGATAACAGTACTGGTTTTGTTAAACAGCTGTTGCAAGTAACGTCAAAACACTCCATAGTCAACGGACATAATCATTGACATGGATTGATATTTTGTAGTTTTAGTGCGAAATTAATAAATGTTTTTCTATCTATTCTATTCCTTGGTGATGGCACACTGAACTTCTACAAAACACTAATTTCTACTACAAAAGATTTCTTATGACTGTGGGAGAGCTACGCATCGTCATTTGGTACTGGCCGTATCACTATGACCAATTATTTAAAAGAGTTAGTGTGCCCTACCCGTCACCTTAAGGCATTTCTTCTTAAGTTATCTCAATCATTATTGTAACTTAAATGCTGTTTGTTATCCATTACGAAATAAATAAATAAATAAAATTTAAAGGCTATATCGGTTAATAGTTAGATACATCCTGTTTGGCCCGTTTGAAACAGTGGTAGTGAACGCTGCTTGCTGTCCTGGGGTTGCGGGTTCGATCCCTGCACAATACGATTGACATTTAATTTTCTGTGGAAACTTTGCTGATTTGTGTATTATTTAATGGTGTAAATTATTTAAAATACCTAAATTGTTTGTTTCCCAAATAAATACTTAAATAAATAAATTTCAAATCCAAGATGGCCGCCGTCGGGGGTTTTATAAATTTTCAATTTATTCATACTTACACAGCATTTTGGAGGGGCAATTCTCGGGCATTTAGAGATTTCATATATTTGTCTATACAATTATCTAATTCGCTGTGTGTGTCTGTTAAGGTGACGGGTAGGGCACAATAGCGACGCCAATTGATTTTAATTTTAAGCTACTAAACCGGATCTATTTTCGAAAAGGCGTTGAACAAATGTTGTTCAGAATGGTTGGTAGAACACGTGGTTAAAGGGATGTAAATGTTCACAGATACACCCCGTATACTGTCCCACTGCAGGCCTTTGGTTACACGTTTCAGAAACTGATGGAAGTGAGTGGTGTCATATGTGATTGACGTGTCAAGACGACTTATTTGTTTGGTTATTCTTTAGGTTTCATAGAGGGCGTTGCATGTATACTGAATCGCACAGGGACTATTTTTTCCGCACATATATAGGTCACCGATGTAATTGTTAGAGTTGAGTAAAAAGTGAACAAGAAGACCGTGCGTTTTAGTATACATGCAACGCCCTCTATGAAACCTAAAGAATAACCAAACAAATAAGTTGTCTTGACACGTCAATCACATATGACACCACTCACTTCCATCAGAAACTATCCGAAACGTGCAGGTTTCCTCATGATGTTTTCCCTCACCACCGAACCAATGGTAGAAATATGCACATAGATTTAAATCCAGAGGTACGGTCAGCATCAAAAGTAGCTTAACACTTTAGTGCCATGTCAAAGTAACTGTTCTGCCTATTATAGTCAGTTTCTAAGGGGTGCGTAAAAAATGGTACTTTGACATGGTACTAAAGTATTAAGCTACTTTTGATGCTTTCTCGGGTTCGAACCACGACCCTCCGTATAGAGTTACCATCGCGCTCTGTTTTTCCAAAAATAATATCTAGATTGTCTTGAAGTAGGTACAGTCAACTCCAAAAATATATACACACTTTAGGACGTTGACACAATGTATAATATAAGAAAGCAGAACCTCTACTTTCTTATAGGTAAGTATTGGGGAGGAGTAGGTAAAACCTGCTTTTTGTCTAATCAGGCACTGGCAATATTTTGACACTGATTTGAATTTAATGTATGTACTTTGTTTATAACTATATGGGCTGCTTTTTGTCTAATCAGGCACTGGCAATATTGTGACACTGATTTGAATTTAATGTATGTACTTTGTTTATAACTATATATGTTGCTTTTTGTCTAATCAGGCACTGGCAATATTTTGACACTGATTTGAATTTAATGTATGTACTTTGTTTATAACTATATGGGCTGCTTTTTGTCTAATCAGGCACTGGCAATATTGTGACACTGATTTGAATTTAATGTATGTACTTTGTTTATAACTATATAGGCTGCTTTTTGTCTAACCAGGCACTGGCAATATTTTGACACTGATTTGAATTTAATGTATGTACTTTGTTTATAACTATATAGGCTGCTTTTTGTCTAATCAGGCACTGGCAATATTGTGACACTGATTTGAATTTAATGTATGTACTTTGTTTATAACTATATAGGCTGCTTTTTGTCTAATCAGGCACTGGCAATATTGTGACACTGATTTGAATTTAATGTATGTACTTTGTTTATAACTATATAGGCTGCTTTTTGTCTAATCAGGCACTGGCAATATTGTGACACTGATTTGAATTTAATGTATGTACTTTGTTTATAACTATATAGGCTGCTTTTTGTCTAATCAGGCACTGGCAATATTTTGACACTGATTTGAATTTAATGTATACATGTACTTTGTTTATAACTATATAGGCTGCTTTTTGTCTAATCAGACACTGGCAATATTTTGACACTGATTGGAATTTAATGTATGTACTTTGTTTATAACTATATTATCATGTTTAACTGTCCCCATGTGACCAAGATACCATGTATTTATTCCGGCTTTTTTCCACTGCATCCTTCCTCTGCATCAGAAGGTTATGGGCCCTTCTTATGGGCTCAGAAGGTTATGGGCCCTTCTTATAGTTTGATGCAGAGGAAGGACGTAGTGGAAAAAAGCCGGAATGATAGCCGCTAGAGCATCCAAATAATTAGTTGTATTTAATAGGTTTAAAAAGTATATACGGTATTTTGGTCACATGGAAACAGTCAATCATGATTATATATTTATGTATGTATTATGTAATTTGTGTTTTTTTTTACATTACTTATAGCGGACAAACGAGCAGACGGCACACCTGATGGAAAGTGATCACCGCCGCCCATGGACATCTGCAACACCTTAAGTATCACATATGCGTTGCCGGCTCTTAAGAAAGGAGTAAACCCTTTTCTTGAAGGTCACCAGGTCGTAATTCCTCTGTTTTCTGATAAAATTTTATTATTTAATTTTTTAATGTCATAGGTGTCAGACGAGCAGTCGGATCACCTGATGGTAAGCGATTGCCGCCGCCCATGGACACCCGCGCCACCCCTTCTTTCCCCAGGAATTGGCCTCCGGTACCTACCCTCACTCACGCAGCGAAACCTAGCACAGTGCTGCTTCACGCCGGTTTTCTGTGAGGCCGTGATATCACTCCGGTCGAGCCGGTATATTCATGCCGAATCGTGGCTCTCCCACGGTAAAATACATACACTTGATTTCTGAATAAAACAAGGAATTCTTTGTCAACCTATGTACACAGTATAACAGTAATGCAGTAGGTTATTATATATTGTTCTAAGCCACGCTCGTTTTAATTAAATCCCGGGCATAAAATATAAATCCCCGTGCGCACGCGGCCGACAGTTTACACACGGTACAGTTCGACGCATTAATATTTGACGATCAGATGGCAGAGTGGCTAGTTGTGGTACAGACCGCGGAAAATAAGTTTAGCGGTTTATACTAAAATTAACACCGCTAAACTTATTTTGGTATAAAAAATATTTTTCATTTTAAATTTTTTTATAAAAAATATTAGTATAAAAATAAATATCCTACACCGATATTAACAAAACCATCGTATCGTGAATGAAGACCATTTAGTAAATAAATAAATATTTCACAACGTCACATACATTGATCTGACTCCGAGATACGTACCTAGCTCAAGCACCTGTGTTACGGATATCAGAACCAACAGTGGGATTACAAATATATACATATTATACTTTTCTTTTGTAAATACATACTTATAATGCGTAGAAAACACCCAGACCAATACAAACAGACATGTTCATGCACACAAATGTTTGTACAGTGCGGGGATCGAACCCGCAACCCTTGGACCAAAGGCAGCGTTCACTACCACTGTTCCACACGGATCGTCACGTTACGTTAGTATGTTAGATCAACAAAATAAGCGAAAAAAATCAGCTGTTCCATACAAAATTAAATTTCCACCCGGCGATAATGTATGGAACCAACCAAGGGTCACCATTTTATAATCACACGACTAAACGCCTCTATAAGTTCCACCCATACTCCTCACTTTAGCGTGTGATTCGCAGTTGCGTCCAAAGCTGTCGCTTTGGAGCCCAGAGTACGCTTGAACCATGATCCACGATTGGGGAAATCTGGTAATTACAATGTAGCGACTGCATTGTGACCTTCGTAACCTTAGACAGGGGAATCAGATTAACTAGATCACGGTTACACGTTGTCGAATCATTATTAAAAATTGTGGATACCTACAACCTGTGCGGATAAAGAATGGGATCAGAAATGGCGGCGCATCTATTCACTTCTCGTTCGCACACTATTTGCGTCTATACTCGCACCCCACGAGTGCGAGTATAGACGCAAATAGTGTGCGAGCGAGAAGTGAATACAGGCGCCGCCATTTCTGATCCCATTCTTTATCCTCACAGGTTGTACAATTTTTGAGAGACTATCTGAGACGTGCAGGTTTCCTCATAATGTATTCCCTCACCGCCGAGCTAATGGTAGAAATATGAAAAAAGAAAGAAAAAAATATTATTTTGGACATCACAACACTACACACGAGTACAACTTCAGTTACAAAAGAACAAACAAAAAAAAGATACAGAAAAAAAACAAAATAAATATGCTCATAGATTTGCCGATTGGTGCCATCCATTCAAATGAATCAAGGACTCAAAGTCATACATACATACAGGTCCGACCAGGGCAAAATCATAACCCTCTTTTTAGGGTTCCGTACCTCAAAAGGAAAAAACGGAACCCTTATAGGATTACTTTGTTGTCCGTCTGTCCGTCCGTCCGTCCGTCTGTCAAGACCCTTTTTCTCAGGAACGCGTAGAGGTATGAAGCTGAAATTTATATCAATTACTCAGGTCTACTGTCCCTTGAAGCTGTGAAAAAATCAAACTTCTAAGCCAACGCAATCAAAAGATACAGCCGTTTATGCCGCAAATTTTCGACACTTGCAAGGGAATAAAAACCTACAGGGTGCTTCCCGTGAACTCAGAATCTTGAAATTTGATACGAAGCAACGTCTTATAGCATAGATAAAGGAAAAATTACGGAAACCATAAATTTTTAGTTACATCACATAATATATATTTTTTTAATAATTTTAAACTTACCTACTACCCATTTCCTCATAAACGCGTAGAGGTATTAAATTCATACCAAATACTCAGGTCTATAATACCTTTAAGCTGTAACAAAATCAAACTTCTATGTCAACGCAATCAAAACAAACTGCAATTTAAGCTGCATATTTTGAAACTCGCAACTACACGCAAGGGAATTAAAACCTAAAGACCACTTCCCGTTGACATAGAATCTCGAAATTTGGTAAGAAGCAATAGCTTACAGCACAGGTAACAGAAAAATTCCGAAAAGCTTAAAATTTTAAGTAGTTATACCACCAAAAAAATTGTGATTGTAAACATAATTGTAGTTACAGCAATGACCGCGAGGTAGTATGTATGGGGAGGGCAACATTTAAAGAAGACGAAATAGCCTTCTTCTTTATATTTCAACGTTCTTTTATCGAAATGATATGTGTTAATATAAAATAAAGGATTACTTAAACGATAAAGAGATCTTTGTCTTAAATTTATGCTCCTCCATCTTTCCCCATTGTAATGTTATGAATTTAATTTTGCAATAAAAATACCATAGTTATGACTCGATTGTCGTAATGAACGAACTTTGTAAACCTTGCAGGTTTGTACGGAACCCTCGGTGCGCGAGTCCGACTCGCACTTGGCCGGTTTTTTTTATTTCGCCGTAGTCTGCTAAAAAGTGATCAGCTGATTGGTGCAATTTGTACCGGAAGGCGTATTATAATTTCGTCGAGAACACGCTATGCGGCCGACTGTACACGTTCAATGAATAAGTAGCAACGGGCTGTGTTTATTTTGAGCAAACAAACCCGAGGCTCAACCTGTACCTAAGTACATAATGCTTAGGTACGGAATGCTCTATGAGACGGACAAAGCAAGGTAAATAGGCATAGGTTACGTGCGTGGTTTCAGATTTCAGGCTTTGTGGAGTAGAGTAGTAAGTAAATTAATAAACAATGATATAAGTAAATAAAAAAAAATAGGTAAATAAATATTTCACATCACATTGATTGGAGATCTGACTCCGAGATAGGTAGCTCAAGCACCTGTGTTACGGATATCAGAATCAACAATGAGATTACAAACATATACATACAATATCTCTTTTTTGTAAAAATATTATTATTTGACGACCCGTTTGGAACAGTGGTAGTGAACGCTGCCTCTGGTGAAGGGTTACGTGTTCGATCCCCGCACAGTACAAACATTTGTGTGCATGAACATATCTGTTTGTATTGGTCTGGGCGTTATCTATATTTTATAAGTATGTATTTATAAAAGAAAAGTATTATATGTATATATTTGTAATCCCACTGTTGATTCTGATATCCGTAACACAGGTGCTTGAGCTACCTATCTCGGAGTCAGATCAATGTATGTGATATACGTAACATATAGATAACATAGAAAACACTCAGACCAATACAAACAGACATGTTCATGCACACATATGTTTGTACTGTGCGGGGATCGAACCTGCAACCCTTGGACCAAAGGCAGCGTTCACTACCACTGTTCCAAACGGGTCGTCATATCTCATTCATTAGTTAATCTGTTTCCGTACTAAGGCTCAAACACTAGTGTTACGAATATCATACAACGGAGGAATTACAAATAAAGTATTTACCAACTTTTTTTATGTTTTAGGAGCAGACGGGTCACCTGATGGTAAGCGATTGCCGCCGCTACCAGTGGAGTGACAAGTGCGCTGCCGACCGTTATACTTTATATGTGGTCATGGGGGTCCCCCCCCCCTGAGATTTTATTTATAAGTAGGTACATACTTGAAATAAGTATTTAATCATTTTAATATACTAATACTTTGTTTGACGGGCAAACACATTATGGAAACGAACGTGTTCAAAATTTGATTTCCTCTTCTTAACCCCCGACGCAAAAACGACGGGTAACGGGTAAGTTTGTGTGTGTGTGGGTGCGTGCGTGCGTGCGTACGTGTTTGCGTGCGTGCGTGCGTAAGTGCGTGCGTGCGTACGTGCGTGCGTGCGTGTTTGCGTGCGTGCGTGCATGCGTGCGTGCGTGCGTGCATGTGTGTGTGTATGTGTGTGTGTCTGTCTGTCTGTCTATGGCATCGTCGCTCCCGAACAAATGAACCAATTTTGATATGTTTTTTTTGTTTGAAAGATGAATAAAGGGGAAGTGTTCTTAGCTACGAGTATGTTGGATTAAAATTGATCCAAGATGGCTGCTGTCACAAAGATATGAATTGTATTTTTTAACACAACTCCCACAATATGGGTATCATATAAAAGGGCTTGAGTAGCAGAATATATTTATTGTGACAAATTTCAAATCCAAGATGGCCGGCGTCGGGGGTTTTTCAAATTTTATACACGTTAAATAAACCCCCCCCAAAAAATGATGTAATCCGACAGAGAGCCAGAGTCACCGAATTAGCAAACTGAAGTGGCAGTAGGCTGGTCATATTAGCCGCAGAACTACAGCCGTTGGACTCGGTAAGCGTAGTGTAGGACGCCCTGCGACAAGATGGGATGATGACATTCGAAGGCTGGCTGGTGTGGGCTGGATGAGGGTGGCCGAAAATCGGGAGCAGTGGCGTGCATTAGGGGAGACCTATGTCCAGCAGTGGACGAGTGTGGGTTGCTGATGATGACCCTTACCATGAATTTGAAAAACTGTTCTCGCTACCGAAAACTATCGCTTTGTCCCTTTCATTGTGGTGCATGTGAAAGAGGCGGAGCAATAGTTTTGGATAGCGAGGATAGTATTTCAAACTCATGGTAAGGTCTCAGTTATCTGTTGTTATTGTTGATTGACTAGGCTCTATACCAAGAGGTACACAGTGATAGAGGCAGCCTAATACAGGTTCAGTTTGATATTGGTAAACAAGCAGTCCAGGCTGGACGTAATAACAGAGTTACGATATCACCTCTGCGGAGACAATTAAAATTACCACTTACACTGGCTTCACGAAACGACGGGGAGCTACGAAAGAGGCGATATGGCAAGTAATGACATGACTATACGAACAAGGTGAATCCGAGCATCCGCTTCGAGGTTCACGCACAAAACTTGGAAAACTCAAAAATTATTTCATCATCATCATCAGCCCATTTAAGTCCCCACTGCTGGGGCACGGGCCTCCCTCAATCACATGAGGGGTAATTGCCATACTCACCACGCTTGGCAGACGGGTTGGCGAGGGTTTTGATATAAATGCAGAGTTTTCCCTCTCTGGGTGCTGATGATCATGCCAGCAGCTTTATCTTAGTCGCCTTTTACGACACCTCGGTAAGAGTGAGGGTGGCCTATTCTACTCTGCCGGGGGCCACACGGCACAAAAAATATTTAGAGCTGGTGAAATTCAAGAAAAAGGCTTATTCCTTCCTTAAGAGCCGGTAACGTGTATATGATACCACGGTTGTTACATATATCCATTAGCAGCGGTGATCACTACCATCAGGCGTGCCGTCTGCTGATTTGTCCGCTATCGATCTTCACCGTGGACAAACACTCGTGTGTTGAACATTGGTTTTTGGTTTGGTGTCTGGGTGTAATATGTATTTGTAGTTGTGTTATATTTGTAAGACCTCTGTTGACTGATATTCTTAACAATACCGATAAAGATACTTTATGGAATCAGTCAGTCAGTCAGTGTATGAGATGTTGCATAAACATTCATCATCATCAGCCCATTTAAGTCCCCACTGCTGGGGCACGGGCCTCCCTCAATCACATAGGGGTAATTACCATACTCACCACGCTTCGCCGACGGGGTGGCGAGGGTTTTGATATAAATGCAGAGTTTTCCTTCTCTGGGTGCTGATGATCATGATAGCAGCTTTACCTTAGTCGCCTTTTACGATACATCGGTAAGAGTGGCCTATTCTACTCTGCCGGGACCACACGGCATAAACATTATTTATTTACTATACATAATACGTATTTTTGAACAACTTCGAGGACGGCACCGTGAATTGCAATCGGTTCCGGTAGAACATGTTCATTGAACATGACCTTGGTTTTGTCCAAGTTCATCCGTAGGCCGATGCATTTAGAAGAGTCAGCCAGGTCATTCAGCATCTGTTGCAGGTCCTGCAGCGTTTCTGCCATTATGACGATGTCGTCGGCAAATCGCAGGTGAGAGATGTATTCGCCATTGATGTTGATGCCGCGTCTCTTCCAGTTCAGCGTCTTGAACATATCCTCCATTGCATTTGTGAACAATTTCGGGGAGATGACGTCCCCTTGTCTCACTCCTCGATGCAATGGTATAGGACTTGTTTGCTGGTTCTGTACTTGGACGGACATAGTAGCGGCATCATAGAGACATCTCATCACCTGGATATATCGCCAATCGACTTGGCATCGCTGCAGGGACTCCAGAACAGACCAGATTTCAACCGAGTCAAAGGCTTTCTCATAATCCACAAATGCTAGACACAGGGGCTATAGACTTTGCAATTGGGTAAAAACAACTTCGAGGATGAGGTGAATAGGAGAATCCAGTTAGGTTGGGCAGCATTTGGAAAACTACGTCGTGTCTTCGTATCGTCGATACCACAGTGCCTAAAGACGAAAGTCTTCAATCAGTGCGTCCTACCCGTCATGACATACGGAGCCGAAACGTGGACACTTACGGTACGGCTGGTCCACAAGTTAAAGGTCGCTCAGCGGGCTATGGAACGAGCAATGCTCGGCGTCTCTCTCCGAGATCGAATCCGATATGAGGTGATCCGGCAGAGAACCAAAGTTATCGACATTGCTCACCGGATTAGCAAGCTTAAGTGGCAGTGGGCTGGCCATATTAGCCGCAGAACCGATAACCGATGGGGTAAACGGGTTCTGGAGTGGAGACCGCGTCTTGGAAAACGTAATGTAGGGCGCCCTCAGGCTAGGTGGGGGGACGATCTGCGCAGGATGGCTGGCAAGAGCTGGATGCGAGAAGCCATGGATAGATCACAGTGGCGAACAATTGGAGAGGCCTACGTCCAGCAGTGGACTGCGATAGGCTGATGATGATACATAATAAACTTCATTGTACACATCCTGTGATACTTGGTTTTTAAGTGTTCATACTTTATTTTGAGTGCAATAAAAGAATATTCATTCATTCATTCATTCAATAGGTATCAACCTATTTATTCAGTATTAATTAAGGCAGATTTAAATAAAGCTTCCGCGAATAAACGAACTATGCCACATTGTAAGATTTCAAAGTAAGGGCTTTATTCATAAACAGTCAATAAAGCTTTGTTGGTTAAAGCAGATTTCGCGTTCGAAAAAAAAACATACAAAATTTAGAATACTTTCGAAGGTTTAACAAACATTTATGAATAAATCCCTTTTTAACCGACTACGGCGAAGCAAAATGGAGGGTCATGATTTTGACCTGTATGTATGTATGGGTGTTGGTTGTTCATCTGTTCCCTCATAACTTCTAAAGTCTTGAAGTAATCATATTTCAACAAATGAAGTGTCGTTAGAAGCGTCTTGATTGTCTTCTGGTTATAGGCGACATGACGTCACTTTAAATGCTTGACGGTACCGTGTGGGGTATCAAATGAAAGAGCTTTTTTTTGCACATTTCAAATATGTAATTTTAGTAAGATAACTAAAAATATGTTAAATAAAAATAACCACCAAAAGTATTTTTGGTAGTCGGCTTTTAGTTTTTAAACTTTATTTTTGATTTAATCTAAGACTTCAAATGCCTCATCCACAGTTGCCTAGCTTCGCTCCCCGCTATGTCCGCGCCAAGTTTTTTGCATCGCGTGCGCTGTGACAGACAGACACCGACAGCGCAATTTATAATATGTCCTATCGCTAGATCTGAGCACGCCATGCCAGCCAGCCAGTCAGCCAGGCCTGGCTAGGGTTGAACGGAGAACACTAGCAGAAATAAGTCTTATTCATAAATGTTTGTTAAGGTGACGGGTAGGGCTCACTAGCGACGCCAAGCGATTTTAATTTTTAGCTACTAAACCGAATCTATTTTAAACCATATCGGGGTTACAACCTCTCGGCAAACACTTATACTATTTATTAAATAACAATGCACAAATGTTGGGTCCAAATAAATAGTATAAGTGTTTGCCGAGAGGTTGTAGCCCCGAAATGGTTTAAAATAGATCCGGTTTAGTAGCTAAAAATTAAAATCGATTGGCGTCGCTAGTGTACCCTACCCGCCACTATAATGTATAAATTCCACCAACTGGCACTTTCTGGTTTAGGGGGCGCCAAAATCTAAGCATCCTGGAGGGAGGGGGTGTCGAGAGGGCGTTAAAATAGTCTTCTGCCCCGGGCGGCCGCCATGCCACCATAGAGTTAAATATTAATACTGAGATAGAGAGGCATAAGTCGGCTAGCCAGTGTTAACGCCATCTAGAGGAAAACGACCAATACTCAACGGCTATGTAGTACGGGCATCTTCGAGATTCATTGCTAATGTGGGCACTGGGCAGGCGGCTTGAGGTCATTGTTTCGGGAACACGCTTTACTACCGCGATTTAAAAATGCATAGTGACATCTACCGAAACAACGCCGAATCATCTGCTTGATTGCTTTTTAAAGCTACATCTGCATTTTACAAGCTCCGTCTAACGAAAACCGCTGAACTATTTTTCCCACACTAAGAATAAAAGTACTAAGTGAAAAGACCCTTAGCGCGGACCGGACATTACGATCGAATCGGAGTTCTCCTCCCTTTTACACGCCCTGTGTGTGGATGCGACAGGTATATTTTAGCTCGTTACGGGACGCCTTCGCGCTAAGGCCCCTGTCTAGTACCAAACATTGGTATCAAATAGCAAAAAACCATTTCGACAACCCTGTATTTGAACATTAATTTCCATGGCAGAGTTTGGAGTCAAAGGCTCAAGTAACGCTGGTCCCAGCTGTCTGCAATAGCGATACCCTATTATGGCGATTTTGACGATAAGGGCAAAATTGGAAGGTAATTATTATCACGGAAGGGCTGGTCTCGTGTTTTGCAGCTTGGTGCCATGGGGATGGTGGCGAAACAACAACAGTTGAACATGTACTGGGTAAGGGAAATTCGCAGCCCTCTTCCTGGTTCGTCACTTAGGTGTCATGTCCATTTGTAGGGGATATTTTACATACCTAACACTCCCAATGCGATCGCCATTCAGCTTCCAAGGGGCAACAAGAAAGGAATGTCGCCGCCATCTGGTTCAGGTGACGGGTAGGGCACATAGCGGCGACAATTGATTTTAATTTTTAGCTACTAAACCGGATCTATTTAAAAAAATTCGGCGTTACAACCTCTCGGCAAACACCTATACTATTTATTTAATCTTATAGTTAAATGTTTGGTCTGCTCTTGCACTCGAATTTTGGATTACCGCCAAAAGTGGCCGCTTTTGGCGTGAATCAATTTTTCGCGTACAAAAACGGACCCAACATATTTTGTGCATGGTTATTTAATAAATAGCATAAGTGTTTGCCAAGAGGTTGTAACCCCGAAATTGTTTAAAATAGATCCGGTTTAGTAGCTAAAAATAACGGTTGGCGTCGCTAGTGTGCCCTACCCGTCAACTTAAATTGTTTTTGAATTTTCTACGTCACACTTTCGTAACGTTGCATCGCGGTATACCTCATCATCATCATCAGCAACCCACACTCGTCCACTGCTGGACATAGGTCTCCCCCAATGCACGCCACTGCTCCCGATTTTCGGCCACTCTCATCCAGCCCACACCAGCCAGCCTTCGAATGTCATCATCCCATCTTGTCGCAGGTATACCTACCTGTAAAATGTAAATCCTCAGACAATGATGCTGGATCTATGACGTGAATTCCGCTAGTTTTTAATATATAACAACGGGAGGGAGCCATTTTTCATTCTTCTCATTACTTGCAACCCTTTGTGATTCCACCCTTGTAACGTCGGCATAAAAGTGAGACCCTAAGTTTTTTTTTAATATAATAGCCCACGCTCTCTTCGATTTGGGAACTATTGGGAAATAGGTATACGAGCGAAAAGAAAAACTAATTTTAAAACTGAAATACGTTGAAACGTATATTTTAAATAAAACGAGGAAGGTATAATGTCTGCCTCCTATCACAGGGTGACGTCGAGAAAAAAGAAGAAGGGGTATCGGTCGATCATGGCTTTTATATCAAAAATATTTCAGTATTGCCATGTTAATAATAATACCAGTATTAAATAAACAAAATCAATAAATTTTTGCATATTAATAATCAATTATTTCCTACAGGAACTAATTCTAATACCAAGATTTGTATCTTGGTATTACAATTAGTTTCACTATTTATCGATATCGTGTCTGTCGACTACAGGCTGGCTAGGGAGCTTTTTAGAGTCCTTTTATCTTGTTTATGTTCTGTTTGGCCTCTGTCGGCTCTTCTGGTACAAACGTCATAGCGGTTGGTTTGATCTTTTTGTTCATCATCATCATCATCAGCCCATTTAAGTCCCCACTGCTGGGGCACGGGCCTCCCTCAATCACATGAGGGGTAATTGCCATACTCACCACGCTTGGCAGACGGGTTGGCGAGGGTTTTGATATAAATGCAGAGTTTTCCTTCTCTGGGTGCGGATGATCATGCCAGCAGCTTTACCTTAGTCGCCTTTTACGACACCTCGGTAAGAGTGAGGGTGGCCTATTCTACTCTGCCGGGGACCACACGGCATCATTCTCATTCATTCATTCGGGGATCATTTTGTTATTACATTTTATTTACCTATTTAAATCACTCTTTCATTCATACAGTCCATTCCTATAGCTCACAGTGTCGATTACACCGCGTTTTAAGTGTTTCGTCTATTCGCGTATAGGTCTTTTGGTCTATTGAAGATATTTCTTTAAAAATAGTATGATATTGATAAGTAAAAAATTGTACATACTCTTAGATTAAAATTATAAAGTGTTATACTAATCAGAGAACAGTACTTTATATCCTTCTAAAAATTTAGATAGGTACCCTACCCGTTATTTGAAAAAACAACTGTCTGATATTTTATTAGGGTGACGGGTAGGGCACACTAGCGACGCCAATCGATTTTATTTGTTAACTACTAAGCTGGAACTATTTTAAACAATTTCGGGGTTACAACCGCTCGGCAAATACATGTACTATTTATTAAATAACCATGCACAAATGTTGGGTCCGTTTTTGTACGCGAAATATTGATTACCGCCAAAAGTGGCTACTTTTGGCGTGAAAAAATTTTTCGCGTACGCGTTGGACCCAACATTTTTGCATGGTTATTTAATAAATATTATAAGGGTTTGCCTAAAGGTTGTAACCCCAAAATTATCTAAAATAGATTCGGTTTTGTAACTTAAAATTAAATTCCATTGGCGTCGCTAGTTGACCTACCCGTCTCCTTAAATCGTAGAAAAAAGAAATCCAGCCGTTCTGTTCCGTCAATTTGTATGGGGAAGGAAAAAACAAATATAGGTTAAGAGGAGAGATATTTTCAAACAAAAGTTGTTGTGTTTTTTTAAGTGACGAGAAGAATTTTGACTGTGGGAGAGCCATGATTCGGCATGAATGGGCCGGCTCGACCGGAGTCACCGGAGTAATACCACAGCCTTACAAAAAACCGGCGAGAAGCAGCATTGTGCTGTTTCGCTGCATAAGTGAGAGTACCGGAGGCCCAATCCGGGGTAAAGGGGTGTTTAGCGGTCGGCAGCGCACTTGTGACAATGTCGCGGTTGTCCATGAGCGGCGGCGATCGCTTACCTACCATCAGATGATCCGTCTGCTCGTCTGCCACCTAATACATAATAAAAAAAAAAAGATTACGAACGTGTTCAGAGGGATGTGTCTCATAGCAGTAAGACTTCCAACAGTGTCAAGCGAATTTCATCTAGTAAGTGGATCCGGTTTCCACTGATTCGAACCACTCTCACTTTATTAAAATGGCTTTAATAATCGACTCATAATTTTTAGCCGAACGAGGACCAATTTATGCTTGGGGGTCATCCATTTAATAAATAAAAAAATTGATTCTATTACTCAAAGAGGATCGATAAAATTAGTACGATCTGTGCTAAGGGTGTGAGATGTTTTATATGTTATGACGTCATATTTATTTATTTTCAAAATCTACAGCTCTTAAATTATACTATTTAAATTTTATATACTAATTACAGCCAATAACAGTTTTTAAATACATTGACAAACTTATATAAATACAACAGCCGAGGGGCAGCAAAAAAAGGAGAAAAAAAAAGAAAACAACCAATACAATATTCCATATCTTGTATAATATAAAGAGATAGTATAACACGAGAATTCAAACCCTCCCAACCCTCGCCAACCCGTCTGCCAAGCGTGGTGAGTATGGCAATTACCCCTCATGTGATTGAGGGAGGCCCGTGCCCCAGCAGTGGGGACTTAAATGGGCTGATGATGATGATGATAACACGAGAATTAAAATTTAAGGCGACGGGTGGCCCTACCGACGCCAATCGATTTAAATTGATAGCAACTAAACCGGATGTATTTTTAACAATTTCGAAGTTCGAGACTCGGAAAGAATATATACTATTTATTTAATACTTATTTAACTTCTTGATCTGTTTTTGCATTCGGAGTAACGCCATGAGTGGCCGTTTATGACGGTAATTCATATTTCGAGTAGGAAGTAGACCAAAAAGTTAATTATAAGTATTGAATAAATAGTATAAGTTCTTTTCGAGATGCTCGAACTTCGAAATTGTTAAAAAGATATCCGTTTTAGATGCTTACAATTTAAATGAAATGGTGTCGCTAGTGTGCCTACCCGTCACCTTAAGAATAAATTGCAAAAAGCTGCTATACCAAAAAAAATCATATTAATTAAGGGGCCGTCCATTAATCACGTGATCTTTTTTTAGCATTTTTAAGCCCCCCCTTCCCTTGGTGATACGTAGTGAGGTTTAAGACTAACCCCCCCCCCCCCCCCCCCTTTCCATACATCACGTATATTTTAGTACCTAAATACAGGTATAAACTATATTTTTTTTAAATTCTGAAATTTCTGAAATTAAGGACCAAGATAAAAATGTCTACACTAGGATGCAAGTTCTTTTTGATTGCAATAAAAATAATAATAAACGAGAGTGTAGTCATACGAAAAACGTTGGACGAATAAATAAATACAGCGGATATCTTACACCCCCCTCCCCCTTGTGTTATTTTCATGATTTTTATCAAACCCCTCTCCCCCCTTTCAAGCCTCACGTGATTAATGGACAACCCCTAAGCAGTTTTATCTTAACTGGTGTTAAAATATTTTTAACAATATTACCACTGAATATTTGTAGGTACATACAAATATTGATGAAACTATCGTCGGCTCACGGCGAAGCAAAAAGCACTTACAAAATTCGTCCAAGGTCTCTGGTAGGTTAGTCGGTAAAACAGTTGCCGATCGAAAGATCGTGAGTTCGAGTCCCACCCGAATACTGACCAAAAAATTTTAAGGGCATTATTTACTTAAGGCGACGATTAGGGTACACTAGCGACGCCAATCGATTTAAATTAAGTTACAAAACCGGATCTATTTTAAAAAATTTCGGGGTTACAACCTCTCGGTAAACACTTATTAAATAACCATGAAAAAATGTTGGGTCCAACGCGGATTTTTTTTTATTTCCGCGTTAGTGCATATATGTATAGTATAGTACTTATAATAAATAGTACGTGTTTGCCGACAGGTTGTAACCTCGAAATTGTCTAAAATAGGTCCGGCTTAATAGCTAAAAATTCGCTAGTGTATCCTACCTTAAGAATTAATTTGCAAAAGTTTGCTATACCGAAAAAAAACATACAAACTCTATGATAACTAGGTCGAGACCCGGCTTTAAAGCGTGTCTATCTCAAGTGATTACAGAAATCATGAAATTTTGGTAACATAAGTACTCGTACTTTATGTTCGACCATAACACCTTGGTAAGAAACCATATTTTTTTCAAACTATCAAAACAAATATGAAAACACAAAGCATACTCATATTTTTTGCTATCCGTACCCAGCCCCACTGCCAGGGTCCCGCAGGCATTTTTCATTCCGACTTGATTAAATCCTCCGGCTGTTAATGTACGGAACTCGCGTCATGCCACAATCGATACCACTGATATACCATACTCACTGCTACTTGTAACTATCCCTGTTATAGCGTATTTTAGTCATCTTAACCCTAAACACATAGCCCAAAGGATTGCATGCCTCAAATGGCAATGGGCAGGGCACATAGCGAGAAAAGACGGCCGTTGGGCGGAAAGGTCCTCGAGTGGACGCCACGTACAGGAAGTCGCAGCCGTGGCGCTCCCCACAAGGTGGACCGATGATCTGGTGAAGGTTCCGGGAATCCATTGGATGCGGGCGGCGCAGGACCGATCTGTGTGGAGAACATTGTGGGGAGGCCTATGTCCAGCATTGGGCGTCTATTGACTGAAATGATGATGATGAATCCTAAAGACTGCCCACAGTGTCCGAGCCAACTCCAGCGCGCGGAACTCCCGTCATGCCACCACTTCACGCCCCACCACACATACACCAATCGATACCACTTCTATACCAAACACATTTTTTTTTGTGTGAAAGGTGGCATACAAGCAGAGGGATCACCTGATAGCAAGCGAATGCCGTCGTCCATAGAGACCCGCGACACCAGTGCAGACCCAAGTGCGCTGCCAACTTTTAAACCCACCTTCCCCCCGGATTAGGCCTCCGTTACCCTCACTAACGCAGCGAAACACAGCACAGTGCTGCTTCACGCCGGTTTTCTTTGAGGCCGTGGTATCACTCCCGTCAAGCCGGCCCATACATGCCTCTCCCACGGTCGATAATGGAAAGAACGTATCAATTATGATCAAAAACACATATTTAACATTATTTTAGTTTAAGAACATAATGTGCCATATTCTTGAATATATAAATGGTTGGGTTACCATACAAAATATGAGTGTAACGGAATAGAGAGTTGACGTGACCGCGCACACACTTGTGCCAAATATCGAAGGACATTACATGCTACAATCAGACTGGAAGCTGAAAACTTGTTTCAATAATAACGGACCCGGTATTGGCAAGTTAAACAGTCACGATTTCAAGTATAAAACTCGATTCGGACATGAACTGATTTCTATAGTGTTCCCAATTTTATCGGTTTTGAAGAAACGGTGCATACAGTATGAATTTGGTGGAACGAACATTTAGAGTGGTCCGACGGCGTATTTTTTTGAGTGATTCTGTTTTTTTTTAATTAGTTGGCAGACGAGCAGACGGATCGCCTGATGGTAAGCGATTGCCGCCGCCCATAGACATCCGCGACAACAGTGGATTCACAAGTGAGCTGCCAACTTTCAAACCCCCCTTTCCCCGGATTGGGCCTCTGGTAACCTCACTCACGCAGCAAAACACAGCACAGTGCTGCTTCACGCCGGTTTTCACTTATACTAAACACTTATACTATTTATTAAATAACCATGCACAAAAGTTGGGTCCAACGCGTACGCGAAAAATTTATTCACGCCAAAAGCGGCCAAAAGTGGCCGCTTTTGGCGTGAATAAATTTTTCGTATCAGCGTATGAACTGTGCACCTGCACAACATGGGCCTTACAGATACCAAAATCTGCAGGTTCTGTCGCGAGGACGAGGAAACGATTATCCACGTCCTCGGCGATAATACTGGTCGCAGTGGCTATGAGACGCAGGGCTCACCCCATTTCTATCAAATAAAAAAAAAATGAGCTGTGCAGTAGACTGGTGAAAACAGCGTCTCTTGGCAACTCTAACCATCTGATTGCAGCGGTTCCTAACATTTTTGAAAAGTGCCCAGTCATCCTCACTTCGGGTCCGTTTGTATACGCACGGTCGCGTCTGGACATAGCGGCTCTAACAATCCGAGTGATCTAGTTTATGAAGTTAGTTACAAGAAAAAGTATCGAAAATCATATTTTTCAATCTTTCATACTTACTAACAAAATAAATAAAAACCCAAATAAATGTCACATTACATCATTCGTTCAGACTTTTGACAAAACATCTGCGCGTCGACACCCCATAACGTGGTGTAAAATATTCGAAAACATCATAGACATCGCGTAATCATTTGAAAAATAACGGTGCGGCTAATATGCCTAAACGGTTATTATACGTAATGCCTGGCAATCGTTTGTGAAGTTATCGTAAGACTAAACGTCTTTGATAGTTTCTCAAACGGATACAAGCCCCGGCACGTAACTCTAGCGGTCGTATATTTGCGCACTCTTTTTTTGTGTGATAGCTGGCAGACGAACAGACGGATCACTTGATGATAAGCGATTTACGCCGCCCATGGACATTCGCGACACCAGTGGAGTCACAAGTGCGCTGCCTACCTTTAAACCCCCCTGTCCCCCGGATTGGGCCTCTGGAAATTGCACTTGTAAAATAGATTGCATTATTTATACTATTGGGACCGTGAGAGACACGCTTCGGCATGAATGGACCGGCTCGACCGGAATGATAACACGGCCTCACAGAAAAACTGCTTGAAACAGCACTGTGCTGTGTTTCGCTGCGTGAGTGAGGGTACCGGAGGCCCAATCAGGGAGAAAGGGGGGTTTAGGGTTAGCAGCGCACTTGTGAGTCCACTGGTGTCCCGAGTGTCTATGCACGGCGGAAATCGCTTACCATCAGGCGATCCGTCTGCTCGTCTGCCACCTATCACATAAAAAAAAAACCCATTGACAAGGAAAGCAGACCAGCTGGATCAGGAGGCCTAAGATGAGTTGAGATTTTTTTTTTTTTTTGCTTCCTTTTCCTCTCACGCACTCCCACATTGGCCAAATAACTTTTTTACGCGGATCATCAAGGTTTTACTGGGGAAAGTGTATAACATAAGGCGGGTTTGCGACCGCGTGTCGAATTTCGGCCAGCAAACTACCGCGTTAAGTGGCTGCTAAAAATATACCGTGTGACATAACCCAATAGAGTATCCACTGTGAACAGATATACTTGACTGACGAGATTGGTGACTAGTGCGTTACAGTGACATTTTTAGCAATACGGTATTTGACTATTTTTTATTTATATTTGTGATCAAAACACCTCTCAATGATAGAAACATCTTTGAAAGAATTACTTGATTCTTATTTAAACTACCTGAGATATAGAGGAAAGATAAGAGCTATATAGCTTTTATCTTTCCAAAGAGCTAAATTTCTCATGGCTGGCTAGTGCGTTGATGTGCCAATACCTGCTGTTTCACAAATTAATAAACAAACAATCGATCTTAAAGCCAATGACTTATGGAAGTCGTCTCTTATTTATTAAAGGGGTAAATTCTACAGACAGCGGCCATGCTTGCGCGATGTAATCGACACCTAGCGCCATCTATTGGTATGAAGAGGAACAGCTAATGTCCCGAAACGAAGTGACGTCGGACCACTAGTATTCTATAAATATCTCTCTTAAATATGAGAGTCATCGTTTCCTTGTGTAAGCGACCTTTTATCATTCCAAGAGACGCTCTCCGCCGGACCTAGGCCTCCCCTAAAGATTACTTAAGTTTGAAGAAGAACTCTCACTCACGCAGCAAAGCAGCACTGTGCTGGTGCTGCTTCACGCTGGTTTTCAGAGGCCGTGGTATCACTCCGGTCGAGCCGGCCCATTCACGGCTCTCTCACGATCAAAACTGGTGTTTTCCTCCACAGAAAATGTTGTATGTGTATAAGCTGTTATACAACTTATTGAAAATGGGCAGTCATGCTGCATCTGAATGAACCCTACGTTACCCAAGACTATAGACCTCATTGTCGCTTTCCATCAGGTGCCATTGTGGTCAAGCGTTAGCATATTGACCAAAAAAGCTATGGACAGTCAGCCACTTTAGCCACCACTACTTACATCAGGTGAGTAGCACAAAATCCAGAGGGAAGCGTCTGGCTTCCTAGGAAACACAAAACCACGTTTCATAACGCGCGAAATCTACCAAGATTAAGTCCACCAGTCGAGTATACCCGTCCATAGCTCCCATAAAATTATTTTATTCCCGTACCTGCGCAAACGACGCCCTAAAGTGAAAAGTATTTTTACGAGCAGTTTACGATTCGGCTGTGGCGCCCGACTTTGCTGAAACCGGCTCACTTCCCGGTCAGAGCTTGAGATCACACCTGATGATAAACAATAATCTAGGATATAGACTTTATTTATCGACATGCAATTTTGCTTGAATTTTCGTTTTTAACCCCCGACGCTAAAACGACGGGGTTTTATAAGTTTGACGTGTCTGTGTGTGTCTGTCTATGGCATCGTAGCTCCCGAACAAACCGATTTTGATTTAGTTTTTTTTTTTGAAAGATGAATAAGGGGGGAGTGTGCTTAGCTATGTTGGATAAAAATCGATCCAAGATGGCCGCCGTTACAAAGATATGAATTGTATGTTTTAACACAACTCCCACAATATGGGTATCATATATAAGGGCTTGAGTAGCAGAATATATTTGTTGTGACAAATTTAAAATCCAAGATCGCCGCCGTCATAAAAAGACGAATAACCTATTTGTATTTGTCGGGAGTTTTTTTAAATTTTCAATTTAATCTGACTAAAACTAATATAAGAAATCATGTTTTGTTTATACTTACGCAGATACATACAAGCCCACTTTCGACAAATTTTTTTCATGTACATCGTTTTCGTACATGTTCACGTACATTTGTTCCGGGACTATCCTTAGTTCGCGATTTGTAATAAAGGGGTAGTAGTTCATTTTCTCTGGGAGTTCAAGTCCCTACATTCTTGCTACATAAGATTGCACCCTTACTAAAATACCGACCTAACTCAAAATTTGAATATAGATGCTAAGTGAAAATAGTATCGGCTAAAATCCAGGGATGAAAGGTCATCTAACAACAATTTTGAGTTAAGTAAATAAAAAGGTACATATGAACACATATGAACACGACATGAAATTTGAAGTGCGTTATTTACTCAAGACTACTCAAGAATAAATTGCAAAGAATTGCTATAAAAATATCAACAATTTTGAGTTAGGTCGGTATTTTACTAAGGGTGCGCTCGATGGTTGCATTTTTACACAAGTTTACATTATGCCAATTTTTATGCTAATTGGTAAACTGGAAAGTGGACCAAAAACTTGCAAAAATATCATTTTTCCCAGTATAAATAAATATTGGATTGGTAAAAATTAGTAAAAGCATTATTTGATAATTTTACCCGGTATCTCTACCGGTGGGTTCAGGCGCAGGACAATGAAAATGATTAAGGGGACGGGGTTTCCTAACTAGCGACACCAAAAGATTTAAATTGTTAGCTACGAGTACTAAACCAGATCTATTTAAAACAATTTCGGAGCGGGAGTCTCTAAGCAAACATTTATACTATTTATTTAATAATTGTGCACTACTTTTTGATCTGTTTTTCACTCGAAATTTGGATTAACGCCATAAGTGGCCGTTTTACCCGGTGCGGTGATTAAAAATTTGAGAACAAAAGCAGACCCAAAAGTTATGTTTAAGTTCTATAATAATGCCTATGTTCAGCAGTGGATGTCTATTGGCTGAATTGAATGATCATCATCATGATTGATGATTAAATAAATAGTAATAATGGTTTCCGAGAGGCTGCAGCTTCGAAATTGTTAAAATGATATCTGGTTTACCCGTCACCTTAACATGTGTCTACTACTATGAGGCACGGGGGTACTAGGTGGTACTACATTGCCAGACTCCAGGCTGACACAATATAATAAATAGTCCCTTTAAGACCCCCAATCGGTTTGGGCACGGAGGCCTAAGCCTACATGGCGGGACTAAGCCCAAGTAGGAATCTAACTACTAAGATTCACAACATAGCGAGTTCCCGTGCCGGCGACAGCGATGCCCGATACGGTACAAGTTTGTACTTATATCTATCTATCTATACTAGGTACCTACTGGGCTTGTGGTCGCTACAACGCATTCTACGAATAACGGCGCGCTCTCAAGCGTCGAATGCAGATAACTATTAAAAGGTAATGGTAAGAGAATAAAAATTAATTGAAGACATTTGGGAACATATTGTGAGGTGTTAAAATATAGGTACCTACGTACCTGTATAATCAACCACGTGTTTGCGTTATTATAGTCTGTCTATTTTTCTTTATTGATTTTGAACCAATTGAGTTAGACATTAAGATGGGAATGGGATGTATTAAGATGGTATTATGATGGAAAAAAGGTGATATTATGTATAAATACACCCTTATGGTTATCTGCTTATCTATAATCTGTAACAAACATCGAGGTCCATCTCTGGGTGAATACAAATGTGCATAAATACTGCACATTAAATCAGTGAACGTGTTAAGATATCCAATCTCAATGCGTCGGTTTTGTATGTGACAGCCCTGGCGGACACGCGGAGCGCTACAAAAAGCCGCCGCGCACTTCAAACAGCACCGGTATATAGGGGTGTGCGAACGACAATGTTTTTTTGCATTTCCAATTTTTAATATTATATTGTATCTTCTTTACTTTAAGTAACCTAACAGGACTGAACTTAAATACATACATTAAGTTCTTTTAGATGATATTCTAGTTCTCGAAATATAATTAATCGGAAAGTAGAGGTTGGTTTAGTTATTTCTGGTCATAATTGCCTACTAACTCTGTTTTTGTTTAATGTCTCAGTGTTAATACCTATAATATTATTTTATTTTTGTGGTAGGAGGAACTGACAACAACACATTGGGATACTACAATATGTTGAATACCATAATTTAATCTATTATTTGATAATCATTTAATAGCAAACTATCTGACATAAAGTGAGATATAATGTGTCACGTAAAAGTAAGATCGATCGATCGAAGTGATTGTCCGCACTTTTATTGATTCTGATCTAACACAAGTGCTCAATCTACTTTCATAGCATCGTACCCATTTAGTGCCTTTTATTGACAGCTTTCCACAAATTTCTAAAATGCGTCAACCCTAGCTATTCGCGACAAAAAGCTCAGCGCAGTTCAAACGCACCGACAGCTGAGCTTTAAGTTCGAACGGCGGGAAGCTCGAAAAAAAATCTAGCTCCTGCCTGAGCTGAACGGCCTTTAATTGCCTATGAAGACATTTCACTCCATATGGCGTTATTGATATGGCTTTCAAGAAAATTATGTTGATCCTCTATGTGGCGGTAGTGGTGGGTGTGGTGGTATGTAGACTCTAGCGGACAACGAAAATTCTGTGACGAAAGTAATGAATGGGAGAGCACGGAGAACGCTCTCACTTCGTTTCGACGCTTAATTTATTTATTTTTTACTTTGCCAATAGATGGCACTGGGCGTCTATTACATCGCGCAAGTATTTTGTATTTTTTCGGATTACTTATAATATTAGGCGTTGTTGGAAGAATTAACCTATTTATTGTAGTATAGATTTTAAACTGTGCTTTTTTCATTTATAATGTTAATAAAGTCATGTATGAGATAATTAATGTACCTACACGAGAAAAATTGCGGTTATTTTTATATGTAAGTACATACTCGTAGTAGCATCTACCTACTCACCATATATAGAAGCGTTTTGCCCCGTGTACATTAATTATTTGTATACCTACTGCATGGCGAAAGTTTCAAATCATGTATCATCATCATGATCATCATCATCAGCCCATTTAAGTCCCCACTGCTGGGGCACGGACCCCTCAATCACATGAGGGGTAATTGCCATACTCACCACGCTTGGCAGACGGGTTGGCGAGGGTTTTGATATCATGTATATGTATGAATTCATGGCTTATTCCCGCTGTCCACCCTCTGCTAGCCCACCCCGGGTCGACAGTAAAACAATTGTAAAAAAAAACCCTATTGACCAAGGAGGGGTGGACAACGGGATTTTTTTAAATACTTACTCGTTTCGATGTCCACCCGGGGTGGACTAGCAGAGGGTGGACGGCGGGATTAAACGGAATTAAGGTGACGGGTAGGGCACACTAGCGACGCCAATCGATTTTAATTTTTAGCTACTAAACCGGATGTATTTTAAACAATTTCGGTGTTACAACCTCTCGCCAAACACTTATACTATTTATTAAATAACCATTCACAAATGAGCCAACATTTGTACGCGAAAAATTTATTCACGCTAAAAGTGGCCGCTTTTGGCGGTAATCGATTTTTCGCGTACAGAAACGGACCCAACATTTGTGCATGTTATTTAATAAATAGTTTAAGTGTTTTGCGAGAGGTTGTAACCCCGAAATTGTTTAAAATACATCCGGTTTAGTAGCTAAAAATTTAAAAAAAACTGTGTCGCTAGTTAAATCTTATGCATTCTTAAGGGCTTAAGAATTCATAAGATATAACGGAGGCTGTTGCATAAGTCAAATGAAACAAAACCTTATCTTTTCACATCCTTTATATACAGCAAAGTACATCGATACAGGACTTAGAAATAAATAACATTTAGAACGAGGTTTACACATTAAGTTAACATGTAGCCACACATACCAAAGAACTCTGATAAAAAAACTATGGCACCTCTAAAAGAACGTTCTCGCTATCGAAAACTATGACTTTGTCCCTTTCATTGTGGTGCATGTGAAAGAGACAGAGCAATAAGTTTGGATAGCGAAGATAGTATTTCAAACTCATGGTAAGGCCTCTGATAGGTACAAGTTATAGAAATATAACAAGGGTGCGTTATAATAAATGGCATAGCAAACTCCAAGCATCAATACCTCCTATCTAAAATAATAAACTTAGGTGCTTATTCAGAAAATGCAATATCGCGAAAATAGCATGAAAAGCCCCTCCCTCTAAACGCCTCTACTCAGGTACCCTCACTCACACGGCGAAACACAAAGCATTCTCTATGACCGTGCCGTGGTATCACTCAGGTTCATCGTCAGCCCATTTAAGTCCCCACTGCTGGGGCACGGGCCTCCCTCAATCACATGAGGGGTAATTGCTATACTCACCACGCTTGGCAGGGTTGGCGAGGGTTTTGATATAAATGCAGAGTTTTCCTTCTCTGGGTGCTGATGATCATGCCAGCAGCTTTACCTTAGTCGCCTTTTACGACACCTCAGGTAAGAGTGAGGGTGGCCTATTCTACTCTGCCGGGACCACACAGCATCACTCAGGTTGAGCCGGCCCATTCATGGCAAAGCGTGAGTTTTCGCGATCTCGCATTTTTTGAATAGTGACATGTACCAGCATGGGTACTTAACGTGTCGGATGGTACCAAGCTATTTACGAAAAACGTATCGACATATTTTGTCATCTAGTCATCACACCGGAATGGTAGTCTCAATTATCTTAATTGGAGTTCGTATAATTAAGAGTTGAAAATGATGGGTTGCATAGCCCGTGTACTTTATTGCACTTAACAAACGGAGGGTTCAATTTTAGATAGCACACATAGTATTCTATATTTACATAAAAACTACAAATCCATATTTTTATGTCAGAGCCCTCTGGTATCGAGCTACTATAGGAATCTACGTAAGAATGCAAATAAATACAGAATTAAATAAGGTTTAAATTATTCTTCAGATTAGTACCATTTACTGTACAAGTTAGCATTCTTATTTTAAGTCATGCGATTCTCGCACCAACATAAAAACGTATTAAAATATTAAATTTTGCAAAATTATGTTGGTGTTTCGTGTTGATACAAATTGTTTGCAACACAATATTGTTGCTTAATGTGCGTCATATCACAACACAGATTTGTAATTTTTGTTTCCAGTAACAAAATATTTTACAAAATTGTCATAGTTACGTATAAAATGCATTTGTAAATTGGTGTTCGTTTTTAAATTTTATTATTTTGTAAATAGCGCAAAATCCAAAATATTTTATTAAATTTTTTCGGATTATTATGATTTATTTCTATTTTATTCTTCTTAAAGTTGCTAAAGTCTAGAGCAAATTATGTTGATCCAGAATAATCTTTTATCTAGACTTTATATTCAATTAAGTACTTTCTTTTTAACATTTAGCAGTTAATCAGTGTTTTAATACCAAAAATAGGACTCAACATTTTACTTGACTAGACTTTAGTAAAGCTAGAAGGTAATAGGAAGTATGTATTATTTTATACTCAAATTGTTTGCAAAAAACTCGCCTCAATTATTGGATTTAACATTTAAATTTCTAACACTTATTTCTGAATAAAGATTCACTCTAGCAATTCACTAATACAATTAACTGTAATTAATTCACTTAATTATTCAATCACAATGTAATTTAATTATCCACAATATCAGTACTGATTACACGCACAAAACGAATTGTAAAGTGTTACATTTGTTTTTAACCGACTTCAATAAAGGAGGAGGTTCTATGATCGACTGTATGTAATGCTTTTTTTAGTCAAGTATCTGAAACAAGGTCAACCTAATATAAATGTAAACAAACTAAAACAGCACAAAGACATTAAATGTAAATTTTGTAAAATTAAATTAATAAAATAAATAATTGCAAAAATTGTGAGATGAAAGTTTACAACTATCACTTCTGATATTATTATTATTAAATTAAAATTATTAACGAATAAATGAGTTATTCTATAAAAGTACAATATTATTAAATTAAAAATCTAACCACACGAGCTGAGAAACACAAGAGAAAACAATAAAAAAGTATTGGTCTTGGTTACTATTTACGAGTAGTTTTAGAAGCCACACGCGAGTTTTTTTTCTCTCTGTATTTCTATTCTTTGTTTCTCCAGCACATCAAACTACCATATTGTGTAAAAAAAGTGATTTTAATACATTTCCATCATCGATTCAAATAGTTTGTGGTAGTAGTGGTCTGATGTACAGACAAAGTTACCTACTCTAGGAAAATACTTAGCACTAGAAATAAATACTTAGACAACGCATGGAACACAATGTAAGGGGCCGATGTAGTTTGGTAACTTATACAAACTATGAATAGCGTTTCAGAACTGCACAATGATTTATAGTCACGAATTTGTCGATGAAAACAAAAACAAACTCACTTCAATTCCATGGAGATATTTTAGGAGAGTAAAAAAAAATAGCCTAATTATTATGGCGTTAAACATTTCAAACGATAAAATAAAATCCCCAAAGTTGAACACAAAAAACATAAAAGTAAAAAATGCACTGTCGAATTTAAATAAAGCAATAAATATTGTGAATACAAATGAAGATTAAATTGTGATGATAATTATGTATCTTAAAGCAAAATGTTTTACACAAATATTCGCCAAAAAATTATAAGTATCAATACCTTGTGATTGTAACCAAGTAAGAAACTAACCAGATCGAATACAATTGTGATTTCGAGTAAAGTGCGACAAAGATGGTTTGGCGGACGGATGACATTTGTCAATGTCAGGCGACGTACAGACAGTCACACAGTCAGTTAACCACAGTCTTTAAAAATTACTTAACTGATATTGAACCTAACGTATTTGATATTAAGGAGAAAATTGATTGCAGTAATTTGACAGACTTGTATACATTGATGTGTGGTTGTTCGTATTTACTGCATATTTTGTACAGAGATATGTAAAAAACTGTGGGACGAAAGTGATAATTCCTAAGATACGTCATTAGTTCCGATTTTCTACATTCGTCAATTTTTACGTGTATTTAATTTAACCTTGTCGAACTTTACAACGACAAATAAATACAAACCAAAAATGTTATTAATTTCTATTAAAAACAGAAGCAAGCACCAAATTAACAAGGCTGATTAAAGTTTCACGTTATGTTTTTTGTTAAATATAACACGAATGAAATATTTCAAATAATAGGATTATACATGTACGAACTAACAGCGTTGCATTATTGCAAACTGTGAAATTTCACAAACCAATTTGATGATTATTAATTTAAATGCATACCTAAACAAAAAAAAATACTCTTGAGAATCCATCTCATGGACTGAAAAGTCAGTCAAAGAATAATTTCAAAAATAAATTGTTGATTTGTTAGACCAAATATTGCAATATCATGTAACATTTCAAAATTATTAATATAAATGAACAATTTGTAATTAATATAGTGATGTCTAAATTACAAGCTCTTACTTATAAATAAATTAAAAGGAGCATCTTTTACCACTTACTGATTAAATCGACGGTCACTAAAATAATACAACCATTCAACAATTTTGCCGTCTTTAAACTTAAAGATGATTACCCCAAAATCTTCTGTTTTAATAAATTATGACAAACAAACATTTTGTTTAAAGACAGGTTCGTAAAAACTATGTTTTTGCTATATATTAATATCGAATTTCGGTAAATATCACAAGCAGGTGAATTGGGCTCCAGATGTCATATACGTATGTGATGCCAGGTGGAGTAATAAGCAAAAGTACATCATACATTCTTCAATATTCAATACAATGTTCATCATACAATGTTCAATTATTTATTTCTTCTTTGCTAACTCAATCTCAATTTTATGCATGCGACTGTTGCATAGATATGGAACAGATGCGCAATAATGTTATGGTAGTCGCTGAAAACCAGCGTCGGGGTTGGTCTCTTGGATCAGCACCGACTAATGCTGAGCGGCCGCCTCTTTGGCGCATACAGGGATAATGTTGTCCTACTTTTCGTTAATGATTTATGTCTAGGTTATGTTTCTAATTAAGTTTCCTTGTTTTGTATTGTGCCAAATAAAGTTTCATTCATTCATTCAAAACAAATCTCCAACTCAACTTTCAATGTCGAGTGCTTAAGAATAGGCCCTCTGAGCTACATGTTCGAAAAAATCTAAACATTTTTTGTTTTTACTTGAGACAAGTTTTAACTTGAGGACAGCAAAATAGAAAGAACTAACACGAAGTTTTGCTACATAATTTAATACCGTCACACCTCTATCATTTTATTGCTTTCAGTACTCATAACATTTCATCAAACAATTTTTATGTAATTTTTTACACTTTTTTCAATTACTACAAGGCTGTTTCATTAGTTTTATTTTCACCGTTCTACAAGCATGTGTTGTACGGACGTTTCGGAATACCTATATTACCAAACACTTTGTAAAAGTCAAATAAAGGGGGGCAATTCTCTAGCTTCGACTTAACTTCGATTAAGTCTAATTCGACATACTCAAAAAGTGGAAAGTCTTCATTGAGGTGAAAAAGTTATTTTCAGACTTTACTGTAATAGAACAATATACACTCTAATCCGTGGCCGTGTGGTCCCGGGCAGAGTAGAATAGGCCACCCTCACTCTTACCGAGGAGTCGTAAAAGGCTACTAAGGTAAAGCTGCTGGCATGATCATCAGCACCCAGAGAAGGAAAACTCTGCATTTATATCAAAACCCTCGCCAATCCGTCTGCCAAGCGTGGTGAGTATGGCAATTACCCCTCATGTGATTGAGGGAGGCCCGTGCCCCAGCAGATGGGCTGATGATGATGATGACACTCTAATCACTGCATTTGCATCGGTATCAATTTATCCACTGTGACATTTAGAGTAAATTATTTTTTTATGACTGCTATCCGTCGTGAAAAAGTAGTAAATTCTCCCAATGTCAATTAGATAAATAGACACGTAAGGAAAGGTTGAAAATCTTAAAAAAAAAGAGTTTATCTTTATTATTACAACACCACCTTCCACTTGATTTTTGACAATGTCGAATTTGACTTCATGTCGTAGCGCGGAAATTGCAACCCAACTCTAACAAATCTCGAATATATTAAAAATAATTATGCCGTTTTTTCCTTAAAACAGATCATTAAGTAGTGACATAAGTCAAAAGTAAAATTCAACTATCTCTGCTAGTATGAAAACCTGGCAAAAAGCTGTGTTTACGTTAGTCTATTACAGTTTACCACTCAGTACCTATAACATTTCATCACACAAATTCACAAACTCATTATTTCATATTTTTATCGCTATTATTAAATAATTATTACTATTAATTAATCTAAAAAAATCGTCGAATCCTTCCCGGGTCGTCCTGCTAATGTAGCCAGTATAAATACAGGATGTATCGGTAAACAGTTACATTGTTTAATTAAACACGCATTTGTACTGGTTATTTAGAACATTATTTTAAATATTTTTGGTATTCATTAAAATATTATGGATCCGTAAACAAACCTAACGAAAAGAACTTTCTTGATGAAGGTTTTTTTTATTCGAATTAAAAAAAAATCGGGCAGAAGTTGTTCTAAATAATTACGGGACGAAATAGAGCTAAGAATATAACTGTTTACGATTTACGAACTGTTTATATATTTACGAAGATTTGCAAATAATTTAAAACTGTTTCATTGTTTCTATTCTAACTTAGAATATACATACCTATTTAATTTAACACGTTTTATCTCTTAGTCAAGAGAAAAAGACATGTTTTCTAATAATACCAATTAATTGGCGTATCTGCCCTTTTTCTAGCCAGCTTTTGTACACACGTACATTTACATTTATTTTCGACTATCCATACAAACTAAGTAGGGTCAAGTTGTAATTTATCTGGATCAACAAAATATCAAGAATACTTTCCTTCCACAAACTATTAAGATACTTCCTTCATGTGTCGTATAAAATTTATACATTTTCGAATGAATTCTTTTTTATATTGACACAGTTTATGCTGATGATAGTGTTCCGGAAAAACTACAATAAGGAATAATTATGAATATGTATTTTGATTAAACTACATAGTTTTTTTTAAAATTGTTGAGTTGACCAGATAATTTGGTCTTATTTTAAAATTATGACTGCCCAAAAAAGGAGTAATTAGGCTCCGCGTATTATTTAAGTGCCGGATTACAAAATTCGTTTTACGTGAAAGAGGTATACATTCTTCAAAATTCTATACAACTATGTAAAAAAAATTCACCAATACACACTTGTAAAATTAATATAAATATAATGTTGATCTTTTCTAAGTAATAAAGTATCCGTGTATCTATTATTTAGGAGACTGAGAAGGGATAATTATTATGGAAATGTGTAAGATTAAATTCTATTAAATTGTACAGTTTGTATGATAGCACCTACACTTCCAATAGGAGTTTGCACATGGAGAAAACTTATATCTTACGTAAAATTATAAATTAAGATTGAAAGCTTTATTTATATGTTTATCTATTTTAATGATCTATTAATAGTTTTAGATTCATAATAATTGCTATTTAAAAATACTACCATGACGTTTCGACCATGAAAAAAGTTTATATATTGTGTTTATTTAGGTTTATCCCCCCTTTATTTAACAAGATCGTAAAGAATACAAGAAAAAGGAAAATGTTTTATTTTTTTGTACATTTTGATAGAGACTTGTGCATACTTTCCTTCAGCATCAATTAAACGCTTCGAGCGAATTTTTATTGTTTTTAAGCAAAGAATACACCGTAAATTTTTAATTCGCTCGAGCGAATTTTTATTGTTTTTAAGCAAAGAATACACCGAAAATGTTTAATTTTTACGCGACACTCCCAGAAACATTGTTTTAGCTCAAATAATAGTGTTTCGCTCGAACAATTGCTTAAGAGTTCCGTTTTTATCTTACTTTTTACATTCGCTACTCTTAAATTCTTAACCGTTCCCTCCACTTTCAATACCTATACCGCCAAAGCAACACTATATACATTTCATTTTTGGCAGTGAACGCTGGCCTTCATTGTTATTTACATTCCTTACCAATTTTATTCAATTATATGCGAAAAAATAAATTAAAAGCATTAAACAGTTAACATCCTACAAAGATCAATTTAGAAAAAAAAACTTATCTGATAAACAAAGTAATATTGGATTACACCTAACGTAGATTTTTTTACAATATTATTATAGCAACGGATTATGCCACAGCGTTACGACCCCAAATCTATTTAAAGATATTTTGAGAGTTTTAATAAATTATTAAGGCAACGCACTAGTTTATATGGTTTCAATAACAATATGTTCTTTTATACATTATTTTCTATTATTTTATTATTATTACCGACAAACCGCTGATATCATTTTATAGTGGAGTTTTTTTTATTATAATGTTTTTCATTTTACGGCAGTGTTTAGGGATCTTTGACAGTTTTTCAAATCATTTATCTCCTCTATTCATTGTACTTACATTTTTATAATGGTTGCAAAATACCATTTCAAATCGACATTGGAAAGTTTTGAACAAATCTTAATGATATTGGCAAATTAAATATTCTTTGTTACAACTTAAAAATGTGTTGACGGTGCAAAATTATTCGATATTTATGAGCGCTATTTCTCATGTCAATAAAATGTCGAATAGATTTACGAAATAAAACCTCCTGAATATTTCTATGGATATATTAAACTTATGCTCGCGATCATTTAAATGTAGTTGTGGAGCTATGAGAATCTACGCCCTTTGTTGATTTTAAGAATTCTAGTGGGCCTAAGAGACACGGATAACCCTAATGGTGTAGAATCACACTGTTCCACACTCTTGGATCATGAACTATCCTTGTTGTTAGTTAACTCTGACAAACGTGCTTGGTGGCGTTCCATACAATACAGTATTTACCAGCTTGAAGTATTATTGGGGCTAATGATAATGAAAGATGTCCAAGATCTTTAGTCGTCTATTAGTCATCTGCTATGGCGCTTCGAGCTGTAAATTATTGTCTGGCGCGCCACTAGACTCGCCCGTCCTAATATTTGATCCAATCTACATAGAGAACGTCCCAGCATTGGATACAGTAACCTGCTTGCTTAGTGTGGTAAGGATTCATGCATTAGTTAAATCACAGCATCTTAGTATTGCTGCTTCAAAACCTTTTCATGTAAAATCCACAAATATAAGTACGCAGACGCAGCTAAGGACATTTATCCACTACCTAATCCATGCTTTACAATCCACTCACATAATTCTTGAATAAATAATCATAATAATACATGTTGGTACAGATCCAAATGTAGGAAATTAAGTAATGGGACGACTGCGAGTAATGTTATACGGTTCTACAGGAATCACTTATGCCGAGATGTCTATAATACTTATACCACGAAAACGAAGATCTATGAGAGTGTACATACGGTCTACTGTTTCTTCAGCGGCTCGATCGGCAAAGGCAAAGGCGTGAGGCGAAGGATGGGAAGAAGGGGGTTGAAGGTGCATCATGGTCTCGCGTCATTGGAAGATTCGACGTCACTCGAGCTGCTCGACACCGACTTCTTCGGCTTATACTCTGTTATGACTACTGTGACCCCGCTGACTGTTACCTGGTGACAAACATTTGAGAGCTGAAATTCATCATCATCATCATCACCATCTCAGCGTTAAATCTCGTTTACGTCCCAAGCTCGTGCTTCGGAACCCAAAGTCCGTTTTTAAGCTATGTATTTTTTTGTAGTAAACGAGCAAGCGGGTCAGACGGTAAGTCATCACCACCTCCTATGATCAGAGAATGCGTTGCCTTTTAGAATGAACCGCTTACGCTCTCTTGAAGGTTCCTTAGCCGCATCCGTTAGAAAATACTGCTGCAATCAAACTTTTCCACAGAAACTGAGGTAGGTGTGTGGTAGAAAGTTCCTTTATCCTGAAAAATCAATTTTACTCATTATGTCTTTAAGTACCTCTCTCGTCTGCGCAGAGCTCCTATCAACATTGCTGAGGCGAGGCGGATGCCGTCGCTTCTTCTTGAGGGAGTTGGCAGACCTTGGCCGCTTCTGTGAGCTGGTGGGCGCCGTTCCGGCGGCCTGCGCCGCCACCAGCGCCGGGTTGATTCGGGGCTTCCGCGTCGATGTGCCTAGAGATAAAATGATTGGTTGTAAATTCTGATAATTCGTTGATGGATTTGTGATTAAACTGATGAAGAATCGAGAATCTGGTGATATATGTTGATAATTACTTTACCAAAATCTAGATGTACAGAGTGTGATAGCTCAGTCGGGGCGTCCTGGAGCATGCACCTCTGGTTTTTCAAATCTATGTGTATATTTCTACCATTAACTTGATGGTGAGAGAAAACATCGTGAGGAAACCTGCACGTCTCGGAGAATTTCTCAAAACTGTAGATACCTACATTATTTGCAATAATGATTTTGAACGTGTAAGCGTGATCCAGTTGGTCTGGTTTCCCTGTCTAAGGGTTGTGAAGGTTAAATGGCAGTAGCTTCATTGTAATTACTAGAGTTACCGAATCCTGATTCATGGTTCAAGCATACCCCGGGCTCAAAAGAGATAGTTTTGGCCGCAACTGGGAATTACACGCTAAGATGAGGAGGAATCTAGACTTACTATATACTCGGCCGTTATTTCAAATTTAAATTTTAGTTCAAAGCTCTACCCAATCTTTATATGAAAGAGAAACTACAAAAGTTTATAGAAAAAAGTTCCAAATCCCTTTTCTAGTATCCACCTTCGGTCCTAGAAACTACACGTTCATAAACTTTCAACCACAACACATCTCACCCTCGGGAAACTCGGATACCGTAGTCTATATCCCAGAACTCCCCGAGCTACTGCTCGGGGTACTCCCGTCTCCGAGAATGCTCGTGTACTAGACGAGCATTCTCATTCTTATTTCTATACAGATAAAGTTCAAAATCCATCAAGTACAGGACCATCTGTATTTTTGGTTACACGTTAACTGTAACCTTTCTTATTTGAAAAGGAATAGAGTTGAAATTTGAACAGGGAAATTTGGTCTGGATGGAAGTTGGAAACAAAAGAGCAATATCGGTAAGATATAGGGAAAGTGGTGGATAGTATACTAGTTACAGACGATAAAGAGGTGCTTTCGAAGTCACTATTGACGTTTGTATATGAACTGCTTTTCGATTTTAGTTTTGAGAATTTGTCTAAATAGAGCAAGAGCCGACAACGGCCAGATTTTCGGTATTATAAAATTTTACTGCCACTATGCGCAGTGGTTAGTGGGTCGCAATTTAAAGCTACGGCTGCGCAAGAGGTCCCGGGTCGGGCCAAAAATGTGTACCTAAGTTTTTTGGTCAGAAATTCTTAGTGGCAGTCCGGAGTCTGGAAGTTAGCGGTCTTGTACCCCCGTGCCTCCTAAAGCACGTTAAGCTGTTGGCCCTGCGCCTAATCACAGAAAACCGGCGCCGTGAAGCAGCATTGTGCTGTGTTTCGCTGCGTGAGTGAGGGTACCGGAGGAACAATCCGGGGGACAGGGGGGTTTAAAGGTTGGCAGCGCACTTGTGACTCCACTGGTGTCGCGGGTATCCATGGGCTCTGGCAATCGCTTACCATCAGGTGATCCGTCTGCTCGTCTGCCACCTATCCCATAAAAAAACAAAAAAGGCTGCTGATTACCTATACTATTGTTTCTACAAAGCTGATACCACAAAATCAATAGTTACTCTCTTAGTCCCCCAATAGATGAATAATCATAATAATGGGAGTGCCCAATTTCTGTGAAGTTTCGTCTTTCGACAATAGCCCCTAGCCTAGGGCGAGTGCTCACTAATGCAGAAACGGTGTTGACAAGGCCGACCAAGTTGTCTGTTCATGCCTAATGGCAAATGGTTTGCGGTATTATGTACTCAATAGGAGATCCCTTTGATGTTCTTGATCCATACAAATTAGTTCAACATTATCAAAGATTCTTGAACTACGAAACAAATCCTCAACGTAGCGTGTAATTCCCGGTTATTTTTTTTATGTGATAGGTGGCAGACGAGCAGACGGATCGGCTGATGGTAAGCGATTACCGTTGGCCATAGACACGCGCGACACCCAGTGGAGTCACAAGTGCGCTGCCGACCTTTAAACCCCCCTGTCCCCCGGATTCTTCCTACGGTACCCTCACTCACGCAGCGGAGCATAGCTTTTCGTGAAGCCGTAATATCACTCTGGTCGAGCCGGGCCCATTCATGCCGAAGCGTGGCTCTCCCACGGTCAGTATCCGTCAAATCCACAGATTTAATGTCAAAAATATACCACAGAGTCACAAGTGCGCTGCCAACCTTTAAACCCCCATTTCCCCCGGATTGGGCCTCTGATAACGTCACTCACACAGCGAAACAGTGTGCTGTGTTTCGGTGCTGTTTTCTGTGAGGCCAAGCGTGGCTCTCCCACAGTCAACGGTCCACGGTTGCACCTAAAGCCGTCGCTTTGGAGCCCGGGGTACGGTCTATAGACCATGATTCAGGATTTAGGGAATCCGGTAATATAATGAAGCGACTGTCGTCTGACCTTCGCAACCCAACAGATGAACCAGACAAACTGAATCATGGTTACACGTTTCAGAAACCATCCGAAACGTGCAGGGTTCCTCACGATGTTTTCCCTCACCGCCGAGATGATGGTAGAAGTATAAACGTAGACTTGAAAAATGCAGATGAGCATGCTCGGATTCGAACCACGACCCCCGTGTCGAAGGCGCGTTCTGAACCACTGAGGTCCAACTACAAAACTTGTACTACCTTATTATAAATCGCGATCTAATGTTATTACCGTACTAAAGCATGTGCTTGCCTCTAACTCCTATTCGACTCCTATCCTAACATGAGTCATTCCGTACCAATACGCAATGTTAAAAGGGGTTAAAAGGGGAAACAAATTTGTTCCGGAACCAACCTTTGTTCGCGATTTGTAATAAGGGGGTAAAGTTTGTTTTGACTATGGAAAAGTATACACAACAAAAGTATAAGATAACCATAACATACAACCTGTGCGGATAAAGAATGGGATCAGAAATGGCGACGCATCTATTCACTTCTCGCTCGCACACCCACGAGTACGAGTATAGACGCAAATAGTGTGCGAGCGAGAAGTGAATAGATGCGCCGCCATTTCTGATCCCATTCTTTATACGCACAGGTTGTAACTGCTTTAGCTTCTAGGGGCGGAGAATAAATATTGCTACGGGTCAGGTCGATGCAAGATGTTTGTCTAGGCTGGGAAACCCACGACCTTTGGCGTATGAAGCACAGTCAAAAACAAATGCGCCGTTGTAGCAGCCGAACGTCCTACAAAAAGTCGGTCAGAAATAGTATGAAAAGTCGGCGAACTTTTTGTGGAACCGATAATAATCGGTCCGACGAAAAGTCGGTCGTGTCGATCACCCTTAATGAAATAATCATAATATCCTCTAACCGATTTCGGCTGAAGGACCGCATCAGAAATGATGTTATCCGACAGAGAACCAGAGTCAACAACATAGCCCACCGAATTAGCAAACTGAAGTGGCAGTGGGCTGGTCATATTAGCCGCATGACTGACAGCCATTGGAGCCGTAAAGTCCTTGAGTGGAAACCGCGACTCGGTAAGCGTAGTGTTGGACGCCGTGCGACAAGATGGGATGATGACATTCGAAGGCTAGCTGGTGTGAGCTGGATGAGAGTGGCCAAAAATCGGGAGCAATGGCGTGCATTAGGGGAGACCTATGTCCAGCAGTGGACGAGTGTGGGTTGCTGATGATGATGATGAATTCGACTAAGGCAGCCAATCTCATATCTATTAGCCACTTACGCAGGATATATTATAGTGCTCAAGAGTGTCGCAGACAAGTGCACTCTCTATTCCCTTGCCCTCATATTCCGATGGGACACCAGTCTGACACGACCGGAGAAGGATCGGGCGCAAGACCAACGGCTTAACGTGCTTTCTGAGGCACGAGAGTACAAGACCGCCAACTTCCAGGCTCCAGACTTTCTTAACAGAAAATCTCAGGTACAATTTTGGCCTCACTCGGGGATCGTAAGGCGGGACTCCAAGCGCAGCCGTCCCCTTTAAAGTGCGACTCACTACCCACTGCGCCATCGAGGCAGTCAATCATCCTTAAGGAGATGTTGATTAGTACAATCAGAAGCATCGCAAGCCAAATAGGAGTTAGAGGCATTTCCTCTGACAATCTCCTCAAAAACCGGTATCGCGAGTGTCTATGGGCGGCGGCTAATCGCTTATCATCAGGTGACTCGTATACTCGTCTGCCACCTATCACATTAAAAAAAACAATCGTGTTATCCACCTGTATTTATCTAACGTACTCTTTCAGCGGCAGCGAATTTAAAACCAGTAACGAATGTCCGGAATGGTAACAGTAGAGGTGAAGTGCACATAACCAAACATAAGTGATAAGTATGACGTTAGTGGGGGAAACTCACTTCTCAGAAGATATTTTGTTTTTCTCTTGTGTTAGGTGGCAGACGAGCAGACGGATCACCTGATGGTGAGCGATTGCCGCCGCCCATGTACACCCACGACATCAGTGGAGTCACAAGTGTGCTGCCAACCTTTAATCCCCCTTTTTAACCCGGATTGGGCCTCCAGTACCTTCACTCACGCAGCGAACCACAGCACAGTGCTGCTTCACGCCGGTTTTCTGTTAGAGATAGTCTCTAACACCACGGCCTCACAGAAAACCGTAGTATCTATCTCCCATCTTTTTAGGGAAATATGATTTGACTGGTAACATTAATAAGGATTTTTATGTTGATACTACGTAATGTAGTGCCAACTTGAAAAACCATATTTGTGCTTCAAATTTGAGGTGACAGCAGTAAGGAAACTATCCTTCTAGTCTTGTAATAATTCTATGCACATTGTGCACTACTTTTTTATCTGTTATGCACTCGAAATTTGGATATAAGTAGCCGTTGTTGGCGGTACTTTAAATTTCGAGTACAGAAGCAGATCCAAAAGTTAAGTATAAGTAATAAATACATAGTATAAGTGTTTGCCGAGAGGCTGTAGCTTCCTACAAATATGTGACTTTACCGCAAATCGTTCTATACTTTGCCATTAGTTTATGACTGCTATAGTTGTCTCCCTTATTCCCAGCCCAGCGAGTAGCGTGCGAATGAAATAGAAAGTATTACGCGTACGGCGACGCGGCGACGACGTATGTGTGACGTCACAGAGGTCAACGAATATAACCCAACTAAATGTAGTGGACTGGTTAATTTGAATACTTAGTTCTATTCTATTTAGTCGTGTAGCATGATAGGATACTAAGGTATTGTTTCGTGTGTAAAAAATCGTCACCTTAGCATGTCATGCGTCATTCCCGGTTGCGTCCAAAGCCATCGCTTTGGAGCCCGGGGTTTCACTTGGACCATGATACAGGATTTGGGGAATCTGGTAATTACAATGAAGCGACTGACGTCTGACATTCGCAACCCTTAAGGTGACGGGTAGGGCACACTAGCGACGCCAATCGATTTTAATTTTTAGCAACTAAACCGGATCTATTTTTAACAATTTCGGGGTTACAACCTCCGGGAAAAAACTTATACCTACTATTTATTAAATAACCATGCACAAATGTTGAGTCCGTTTTTGTACGCGAAAAAAGCGGCCACTTTTAGCGTGAATCAATTTTTTGCGTTCAAAAACAGATCCAACATTTGTGCATGGTTATTTAAAAAATAGTATACGTGTTTGCCGAAAGGTTGCAAGAATACGCACATTGGAAAATAAAGAGGTTTTTTTATGTGATATGTGGCAGACGAGCATACGGATCGCCTGATGGTAAGCGACTGCCGCCGTGGTTGCTGCAGTGGAGTCACAAGTGCGCCTTTCAAACCCCGTTTCTCCCGGATTGGGCCTCCGGTAGCCTCACTCACGCTACGATACACAGCACAGTGCCGCTTCACGCCGGTTTTCTGTGAGGCCGTGGTATCACTCCGGTCGAGCCAGCCTATTCATGCCGAAGCGTGGCTCTACCATGGTACAGAATTGGGTAATCTGGTAATTACAATAAAGCGCCTGACGTCTCAAATTCGCAACCCTGTAGACAGGGGAACAAGACCAACTGAACCATGGGTACATGTTTCAGAGACTATCTAAAACATGCAGATTTCCTCACGATGTTATCTCTTACTGCGAGCCAGTGGTAAAAATATGCACATTGAACAATCCAAGGGTGGATGCTCAGACTCGAATAAAAGGTATCAAGCTGAAGCGCATAGTGAAAGCGAACTTTGCAAGTTTAAAGGTCAGCCGGCAGTCACTTCACTATAGACTAATCCTGGATCATGGTCTAAACATCATGCCTTCGGCAACTCCTCCCAACAAACTGAGTATGACACTCTCAAGTTGAGGAGTATGAGGACCTCATGAAATCCTATCCTGAGAAACAGAACTGTAACAGACAGACAACGAAGTGATTGTAAAAGGAGGTATGGTATTATTCATTAGGCAAGGCAACTTTGCCTTGCCTAATGACTAAACCATTTTAACTGCAGTTTAGTATTTTCTACCTAGGAAATTGATCAACTTATGCTTTTTATTATTTTCCATTGATATATACATTGTGTAGTCCATATTACATTATACTAGCCTTTAATATCTAATACTTGATAATAGATTACGACTTGATAATTGCTGTAAATTTTTTATTGAGATACAATAATGGCCAATTTCAAAATTTAATCTATCTTTGATTTTGCCAATAAATGCAGGTACGAGACCAGATATTGAATTTTAAAATTTGACAAATGTCTACATACATTATCCATTACCTACTTTACTTTTTTTTTATTCTATCAGATTATCATGTTCTTGGTGGGTAAAGTGGATTCCTGTTTCCCGCACTTAGACTCCTACTTGGTCCATTGTGCATATGTTCTTGATGTGTCACAAAATAAAATAAATTTTGCTATAAGCAAGTGTTAAAAAGGATATGTTAGATTATTATTTGTTAGAAATGGGGTGAGCCCTGCGTCTCATAGCCACTGCGACCAGTAGATGATCTATTGTGGCAGCCCCATAGCCCTATTACAGCACCTCATGTAGCTCCAGTTCCAGGATAAACCCGAGAATGGAGCTGATGGGGGAGCATATGTTTAAGGGGAAAGGATATGTTTCTTGCAATAGTGTTTCAGCCAGTAATTTAAACTTACTGTCTTAAATTGATTTTTAATATCTATGAGAATGTTAGGAATGATTGTTCCTAACAATATACATAGTACCTATGTTCTTGTTGAATGCCTCAAGAGATTCTTATTCATTGATAGATAAATATTCTATTCAAATCAAGCCAGAGTGAATCAATAGGTATACCTAAATAATAACAATTGTTCAATGATTAAAATGAATAAAAATAAAGTTTAATGTTGTGTTTATACAATAAGTTAAAGAATGTATAGCGTTTCTTACTGTCTAAATAGAAGTAAAATTCATAAAAATATTTGATTTCTCTTACTGAATCATTAGATTGTAAGTGCAATGTAGATAAATTATTTTCTTCTATTCTTATTCCACCCATAGACAGTATTTCTCCAAAATTCAGGAAGGAAATGCTGGTTTTTGTTCGTTTACTTTCGTAAGTCGTTTTTGACCAAAACATTTGGCTCAGACAGACCACAAAATCGATGGAAACTAAGGTATGTCTGCATATGAAAATGGGGACAAAGAAACGCGTCTAAACGCAAACTAACAACTACAATACCTTTTCTAACGTCGCACATGGAACATTTGAAGGCTTCTGCGTTATTTCTGTAAGTACAAACGCTGCAATCCCAATAATTTTCCTCCAATACTTTTGACTGCCTTTTGGCTCTTCGAATAGCATTTTTCTTGTCCATTTTAACTCACACTTATCACTAACTATATCTAATACACATTAATCATGATACTTTACAGTACACACTGAATAATTTAACGTTAATTAGTGAAATAATTCGTCTAAGAATCATTATTTATGTTTTATGTGCACAAAATTGTACACTTCAACACGCCATGACAGCTCGTCAAATTGACGTGGGTAAAACAGCAGTGGCGCCACTTTTTTTGTGCTGCTTTACCCACTTTCCTTAGTTGACAGGCGAATGCGTAGAGGGCGCTGTACATGTGCCAAAAAGTTTTTATTTCAAATCTTGACGAATAAAATTTTCCCATAATTTTTCCAATAACTTTTAACACAAAGTACTAAATAAGGCCGTGAGTGCCCGGCAGAGTAGAATAGGCCACCCTCACTCTTACCGAGGTGTCGTAAAAGGCGACTAAGGTAAACCTGCTGGCATGATCATCAGCACCCAGAGAAGGAAAACTCTGCATTTATATCAAAACCCTCGCCAACCCGTTTGCCAAGCGTGGTGAGTATGGCAATTACCCCTCATGTGATTGAGGGAGGCCCGTGCCCCAGCAGTGGGGACTTAAATGGGCTGACGATGATGATGACTAAATAATGAGTAAGAATAAAACTCAATATTCCTTGGATTTAACAGGTCTTAATCAAAAATCCTGGCAATTCTTCTCCAAAAAAAATTGTAGACGCCATTTAATTTGTACAAACCTAAAATTGACACCATTTTTTTTCATCTAATTGTAAGGCTGTAATTTTTTTATGGAGTTAAAGCTAGTACATACCTAAATATTTGTACCTACTATTAGACTCCAAAAGAAAAGACTTACATATTTGTACCTACTATTAGACTCCATCTTTTCATCGTCGTCATTTCCGTAAACCCTATCCACCTTATTATAAATCGCGTTCTAAAGTTATTACTGTACTAAAGCTCATGTCATCCCGTTCCAACACGCAATGTTAAATAGGGGTTGGCTTGAATTTTGTTCCGGACTATCCTTAGTTCACGATTTGTAATAAGGGGGTAACCACTTTATTATAAATCGTGATTTAAAGTTATTACCGTACTAAAGCTCATGTCATCCTGTTACAATACGTTAATGTTAAAACGGACTAGCACGAGTTTTGTTCCGGGGCTATCATTAATTCGCGATTTGGAATAAGGGGACTTATGTTTTTGCCTAATTTGAAATACGGACTCTGTGGTATACTCGTAGTAGGTAGCAACGGACGGCACTGAAGGCGGTTTTTACCTCCAAGAATTCCAACATTTCCAGCTCTTGAGCAGTAAAACCTAATGGCAACCGGTTGACGCATTATGCTTATGCTTATAACACAGCATTAACTGTAAGTCCGGATACCCTGATCGGTTATTACTACAACATTTTTACATGCAAATTATGAAATCATAGTAGTTGTTAAAAAGTAGGGTAGCATACCACATGGCTAGCATATTACCCTTGTACGATTAGTTCATGAACTGGATGCGAGTAACCGAGGATCGATCGAAAAGTGACGAATAATTTTTGTGAGGCCTATGACCAGAATTGACAGTGATGGTGTTTTTTGCAGCTCATACATGTTGTCTTCGTTATAAAGTTTACTGAGAAAAGAATAGCATGTTTGAGCAGCTCCTAAAGTCAAAGGTAGTTCGTTAGGTAATTAGATAAATCATGCAAATATTTTATTTGTAAGACACGTACCTTTATCTCGCCATGTTCGTTAAGTTATGGTCACATGGAAAAACAAAAAACCGGCCAAGTGCGAGTTGAACTCGCCCATGAAGGGTTCCGTAGCAGCAAGTAAGATATATGGAAGGTAAATTGCGGTTTACGGTTTATAACTTATTAAAAAAACTACTTACTAGATCTGGTCCAAACCAATTTTCGTTGTTAGTTTTCATGATTATGTACATCATATATTTTTTTTAGTTTTATAATTCATTTATTATAGAAGTTAGAGGGGGGGGGGGGGGGGGCACAATTCACCACTTTGGGAGCGTCTCTTGCCCAAAGTAGTGTGTTTGGAAAAAAAAAGATATCAAAACCTCAACATCATTTTTAATAATTTTTGAATAATGAAATTTTAATTAATCAAGACGGGAATTAACACGATATTTATTATGTGATACAACATTGTGTTCTCACATATTTTGCTCGACGTTGTTATAGTTATAATGCAACGCGAAAATCTAAAAAAACTTTACGGTTATGCATAAATCCTTAAAATTACATACTTAGGAATAAGGACGTTTTCTCCCGACGAATACAACATTGTTGGAGCGAACCTACTTTTCCTGCTTGTACTATGTCTTAAGGCTGGTGGACGTTAACCATGGCTCCTGGCAGCTAATGCTAGGATTACGGGGAATGGTAATTTTAAGAGGACCAGCCGGTGTCATTGACGCTAATGTCATGCCTTAGGCACCTGCGAGGGCTGCCAGCTACATAGGATAATACATCGAGTTCCTTTTTTTTGCTATCCCATAACTTTAAGGATAGGCTTTAATTTTTTTTATTTGATAGGTGGCAGGCGAGCAGACGGATCACCTGATGGTAAGCGATTGCCACCGCCTATGGACACCCACGACACGGAGTGGAGTCACAAGTTTGCTGCCAACCTCTAAATCCCCCTTCACCCCGGATTGGGCTTCCGGTACCTTCACTCACGCAGCGAAACCCAGCACAGTGCTGCTTCACGCCGGTTTTCTGAGAGGCTGTGGTATCACTCCGGTCGAGCCTGCCTGCCCTGGCTGCCCAAAATGTTAGGTCGGTTTTTGAACGCGAAAAATTGATTACCGCCAAAAGTAGCCGCTTTTGGCGAGAATAAATTTTTCGCGTACGCGTTAGACCCAACATTTTTGCATAGTTATTTAATAAATAGTATAAGTGTTTGCCGAGAGGTTGTAACCCCGAAATTGATTAAAATAGATTTAGTAGTAAGAACTAAAATCGATTGGCGTCGCTAGTGTGCCCTAACCGTCACCTTAAGATACTTTACGACTATAAATAAATTTACCTACGACTAAAAATATTCCACAACATCACATACATTGATTTGTCTTCGAGGTACCTCAAGCACCTGTGTTACGTTACGGATATCAGAATCAACAGTCGGATTACAAATACATTTAATACTCGCGTCGCTAGTGTGCCCTACCCGTCACCTTAAGTATTTAAATTTGTGAAAGTTTAAATCATACCCATTCTTAAAATTACAGATTCGAATTTCAAACAAAAAAACTCAGGGATAGAATAATTTCGTTTTCGAAATTCAAACTTATGAAGAATGTGAGAAAAAAGGTTGTCTATCCTTAGACGGCAAAAAAGGTTCTTACAAAATATCGTGGAGGCGTATTTCTAAGAAAAACCCACCTTTTTTTTGTGAAGTACGAGAAATTCGCTCTACCTGCTCGTCCTGCCTAAAGCAATCCCATTTTATATTATGTTGCGTTCCGATTCAAAATTACACCAAGTTTTGTGTTGAATAAATGATTTTATCTTTATAATACGGACTTATTTAGTGTAGGCGAAGGAAACGGTGTGTATACAGGCTTACTCATAGATAAAAAAAATATGTTATTTGTACAATTACATAGGTAAAAGGGTAGAGACGGAAAAAAAAATCAAAATTTTATTGTTTTCTTTTTCTATTGGTACACATCAAAAGATATATCTATATAAATAAAAATAAATTGGTGTTCGTTAGTCTGATTAAAATCCGAGAATGGTTGGACAGATTGAGCTGATTTTAGTTTAAATAAGTTGGTCGTAGTCCAGGAAAGGTCTAAAAGGTGAGAAATTATACAAAAAGTAGGCGGAACGAAGTTCGCCCGGAGCCACTAGTTATAAATAGATTTAACAATATGTTTTTAAATTTCTTAAATTTTTTCCATACTTTTTCGTATACAATTCACGTACCTGTAGTTTAACTTGTCTAAATCTAAATCCGAACGCTACGGCACCTGCGGCATGAATGGGCCCACTCTACCGGAGTGATACCTATCATAGCCTTACAGAAAACCGGCGTGAAGCATCGTCTCTGCTATGTTTCGCTGCTTGAGTGAGGGTACCGGAGGCACAATCCGTGGGAAAGGGTTTAAAGTTTTTTTTATTTATTATTAACATACAATTGCATAACATTACAGTTTTATACCAAAGCGTAATACAATTCAATAATATTTATCCATACATAAAGTTTTCCGGTAAATTAATATTCAAGAACAGAGTCTAGGTACTTACATGCGAACAGCATGCCCGAAAAATCGGGATGCCAATCAGAGTAAATAGGCAAACGCCATAACGAAAATGTACAGTCAAATAAATAAAATATTAAAAAAGTCAATAATACAATACGAATACAATGTCAAAAATATTATCTGTCAAACAAGGGAAGCTATTTAGTACTGAATAGAAGTATAGCAGATACTCTGGGATATCTAGAAATGTTTGAAGAGTTGGTGACATGGTTGAGTATTTGTAAACCATGCCAATCGGAAAATGAAATATTTTTTGATCTTGAACAGGGCAGTGAATTATTTTTGTATACAGTTAATTAAAATAGTTCGTAAAAAAAAAAAAAAGAAACAAAATTAATTATACATGTTAATAAATGTCAAAATATATTGTTACAAAAATATTTAAAAATATTGTATGTAATAGGTGGCAGACTGCCACACCTATCACCTGATGGTAAGCGGTTGCCGCCGTCCATGTACACCCGCGACACCAGTGGAGTTACAAGTGCGCTGCCAACCTATAAACCTCCCTTTCCCCGGATTGTTCCTCCGGTACCCTCACTCACGTAGCGAAACATAGCACAGTGCTGCGTGCAGGTTGGCAGCGCACTTTAGACTCTACTGATGTTGCGGGAGTCCATGGGCGTCTGCAGCCACTTATCATCAGGTGATCCGTCTGTTCATCTGCCACCTATTACCTGGAAAAAACCTTACAGCTTAGGATAATTCACTTGATATTGGCAAAACTGGAGAAGTACAGTCAGCATCAAAATTAACTAACACTTTAGTACCCTGTCAAAGTTACCGTCATCATCATCAGCCTATTTAAGTCCCCACTGCCGGGGCACGGGCCTCCCTCAATCACATGAGGGGTAATTGCCATACTCACCACGCTTGGCAAACGGGTTGGCGAGGGTTTTGATATAAATGCAGAGTTTTCCTTCTCTGGGTGCTGATGATCATGCCAGCAGCTTTACCTTAGTCTCCTTTTACGACACCTCGGTAAGAGTGAGGGTGGCCTATTCTACTCTGCCGGGACCACGCGGCTGGTTACCGTATTGCCTATTATAGTCAGTTTCTAAGGGGTACGTAGAAAATGTTATTTCGACATGGTACTAATGTGTTAAGCTACTTTTGATGCTGACCGTACCTAATCAGATTGTTAATCTATCTGTACAGTGTTTTCAGCAACGCAAAGTAAGACCAGGATCTGCTTAAAATCTGTAAACAAGAAAAAATAATGAGTTAATCGCAGTTGTCCGAGAGCCGATTGACAAGTGTCGCGATCCAGCGGGAAAATGCTGCCAGCATTTTGGGGACATTGCCACGGGGACCTAACTTTGTTTTAACTTTACTTTTTTTATGTATATAGGTGGCAGACGAGCAGACGGATCACCTGATGGTAAGCGATTACCGCCGCCCATGGACGCCAGCAACACCAGTGGTGTCACAAGTGCGCTGCTTACCTTTTAACCCCCCTTCCCCTGGATTGGGCCTCCGGTATTCTGTGAGGACATGGTATTACTCTGGTCGAGCCGGCCCATTCATGCCGAAGCGTGGCTCTCCCACTGTTAATTTTAGCTTAATTTTATTTCTCAGTTATTGTCTTAATTTTCTTGGGTTTTTGTTCTTTTGTTCAATAAATAGTGTCGCGGGTACGATTCCTGTACAATCACTAATGTTTGATGAAACCCAGAGAAATTTCCTCCCGCGAACGCTCCGGCTGTGGAATGAGCTGCCATCAAAGGTTTTCCCGGGGGAACACAGCATGAGGTTCTTCAAAAAAGGAGTGTTAAGGTGACGGGTAGGGAACACTAGCGACGCCAACCGATTTTAAGTTTAAGCTACTAAACCGGATATATTTTAAACAATTTCGGGGTTACAACCTCTCGACAAACACTTATAATATTTATTAAATAACCATGAAAAATGTGGTCATCCAAGCCGTGTGGTCCCCGGCAGAGTAGAATAGGCCACCCTCACTCTTACCGAGGTGTCGTAAAAGGCGGCTAAGGTAAAGCTGCTGGCATGATCATCAGCACCCAGAGAAGGAAAACTCTGCATTTATATCTAAACCCTCGCCAAGCCGTCTGCCAAGCGTGGTGAGTATGGCAATTACCCCTCATGTGATTGAGGGAGGCCCGTGCCCCAGCAGTGGGGACTTAAATGGGCTGATGATGAACCATGAAAAAATGTTGGGTCCAACGCGTATGCGAAAAATTGATTCACGCCAAAAGTGGCCACTTTTGGCGGTAATCCAAAATTCAAATGCAAAAGCAGACCAAACAGTTAACTATAAGTATTAAAAATTAGTATAGGTGTTTGCCGAGAGATTGTAATCCCGAAATTGTCTAAAAATCTTCTTAAGTAGGTAAAAATTAAAACCGATTGGCGTCGCTAGTGTGCCCTACCCGTCACCTTAAGGTTTTTAAGGGGTCGGCAGAGCGTATCTCCTCTGGAGTTGCAGACGTCCATAGGCCGCGGTAATAGCTTACCATTAGGCGAGCCGTGCGCTTGTTTACCACCGGCGCAGTGTAAAAAATAAAAAATGGCAGATCTTGTGTTGGGTCTGGGTGATGTGGTCTTCATAGTAAAAAAAGCTTATTAATTTGGAGTCAACAAAGTATGTAAGTACAACCTATGCGGATAAAGAATGGGATCGGAAATGGCGGCGCATCAATTCACTTCTCGCTCGCACACTATGCGCCGCCATTTCTGATCCCATTCTTTATCCGCACAGGTTGTAGTGACACTTGGATACATAAAAAAATTCGGAGAACATCTTTCCTATCAGCACATCGCGACATCTACGCCTGACCACGCTCCCGCGCCCAGCGAATCTGAGCCGGACGCCCTCGACGGTTGACGACAGAGCAACAGCCATAGATAGATAGATATACTTTATTGCAGGGGTGTTAGGGAGCTCCGTAACCGTAACCGAAACTATCGGATATCCGATATAAAAATCATCCGTAACCGTAACCGAATCCGAAATGAAAGTTTCGGATAGTATCGGATAGGTGTTTTTGATCTAAAACATCTAAAATTTAGATAATACTCAATATAATATAATTATTTATATTTATTTTTATTTTAAGTAGCTGTAATAATTACTCACAGACTGATTGTAATTCCTGCCAAAAACGAAATAAAACTACTTTATTACCTATTAGTATTTTACTTTTAAAATTCCTTAAAAATATAATATCCGTAACCGAAACTAACGGATAATCCGAAATAATTTATTATCCGTATCCGTAACCGTATCCGGTATAATAATCATTCCTATATCCGTATCCAATCCGTAACCGAAATTTCATATCCATAACATCTCTACTTTATTGCACAAAAAAAAAACACAACTTTAAAAGGCATTACAGAAACTTAATTGTACAATTTCGGCGGTCTTATATCCATCGGCATCGGTTCAATTCAAGATCCCTATTGTTAATGATAGACCCCCCTAATGTTGTGTTTCTCTCTTCTTAGAATGTAATGTTTATGTTTTGACGACCCAATTGGAACAGTGGTAGTGCACGCTGCCTCTGATACAAGGGTTGCGGGTTCGATCCCCGCACAGTACAAACATTTGTGTGCATGAACATGTTTGTTTGTATTGGTCTGGGTGTTTGCTATGTTATAATAAGTATGTTTTTTTAGATTTTCGCGTATTGATACATTATAGTATGTATTTACAAAATAAAAGTATTATATGTATATATTTGTAATCCCACTGTTGATTCTGATATCCGTAACACAGGTGCTTGAGCTACATAACTCGGAGTCAGATCAATGTATGTGATGTTGTGAAATATTTATTTATTTTATTGTAATTATAATATATTTTTAGTGTTGAATAAAGACTGCGACAATCGACATCTCTTTTAATACATTAGACATCAGTCAGCACTCACAGCATCCATCTATCAAACTTTAATTAATGTGTAGAAGACACTGTACATTATACAGTACTAGTATAATACCACAGACTAAGATCTGTAGATTTTGTGCAATAAAGTATATCTATCTATCTTTACATTTTTTATCTGGTATCAGCCTATAAACTGTCCCACTGCAGGACAAGGCTATTCCCCGCAACCCCACTCCCCCACAGGCCCCTACACGGGGTGTGCGGCCACGCCCCTCCTTAGGCTAGGAGGAGGGGGGAGACTCCCCATATCTGGAATCTTGGTCTTAGCGTACCTTGCTAACTGCACGCAAGGACACAACCTTTGGCGATTATGGACAATTACTTTCATCATCATTTCAGCCAATAGACGTCCACTGCTGGACATAGTCCTCTCCCAATGTTCTCCACACAGATCGGTCCTGTGCCGTCCACATCCAATAGATTCCCGCAACCTTCACCAGATCGTCGGTCCACCTTGTGGGGGGCCTGCCACGGCTGCGACTTCCTGTACGTTTGACACTGACATTCACTTTGACGGATACTTAAGTACTTATTATACTGATGATGATGATGATGAATCTCACCATTTCAAGAAAGTTAAATTTACTTACTGTCATGAAAGCTCTTAGATTGACGTCAGCGAAACCAGATGCCGTAAGTTTGCAAGGCTTTTGTGCTCTGAAATAGGTAAAAGATCTAATTAATAAAAAAAAATACATAATGTACCTACTTAATGGCACAGTTTATTACAAGCTCATCATCATCAGCACATTTAAGTCCTCACTGCTGGGGCACGGGCCACCCTCAATCACATGAGTAGAGGTAATTGCCATACTCACTACGCTTGGCAGACGGGTTGGCGAGGATTTGATATAAATGCAGAGTTTTCCTTCTCTGGGTGCTGATGATCATGCCAGCAGCTTTACCTTAGTCGCCTTTTACGACACCTCGGTAAGGGTGAGGGTGGCCTATTCTACTCTGCCGGGGACCACACGGCGAGTAGAATATTACAAGCTCGCCTTGGCCTAATGAAAAAAACGAGAGCCCACGTTGCAACGCCAACGGATGCGATGACATGACATCAGTTTCGTTGGCGCTGCCATACTAGTTAGTCGGAAAAATGCACCGACAGCAAATTCCATTTCTTTTTTTTATATCATAGAAGGCAGACGAGCCGACGGATGAGCGGCGGTAATCGCTTACCATCAGGTGATCACCTGATGGTAAGCGATTACTGCCGCTCATGGACACCTGCAACACCGGTGGTGTCACAAGTGCGCATGCACTGCTTCACTCCGGTTTTCTGTGAGGACGTGGTATTACTCCGGTCGAGCCGGCCCATTCTTGCCGAAGCGTGGCTCTCCCACTGTTAAATTTCCATTATGGTACGTCAGAAATAGGAACTGTCCAACTAATAAGTCCGTGATGGAATATTTTCTACGGTAACACGGTGACAAAGTTGCCTGACACGTATAGTTCTGTGACGGAAAAGGGAGGGTAGGATTTGGAGAACAGCTCTCATCATCTTAGCGTTAAATCAGGGTTACGTCCTAAGCTAGCACTTCAGAGCTCAGGGTTCGCTTTACTATCTGAAGTATCTTTTCCACTTTTCATCCTGGAGCTGGAGCTACATGAGGTGCTGTAATAGGTTCTGGGGTTGCCAGTAGATCAGATCTCAATAGAGACGCAAGGCTCACCCCATTTCTTTCAAATAATAATAATAATCTCTTCCACTATGCACGGTCTTTCGCGTCCATTGTAGTGAGGTTATTGGCACGAATGTCATCTTACGAGGTCAAGACAAACCTTTTTGGGACTCGGCGGTGGTGGCATAGCCAGATATTTGTTTGCCACGTAGCTGTCCGGTTTTCGCAGGACATGGTCGTACCAAAGTAGGCGACTCTCCAGCAGTTTGTCTACGAAGTCACGGACATGAAGGCCTCCACGTGTGAATCAGTTTCTCACGCGGTCTTTCCGCGTGCAACACATCCATTGCAGCTCAGTTCACAAAGCACTCACCATGTTAAAGCGAAAAACTACACTTAGTGACACGATGAAAGTAATTATTAATGAATGTGACTTTCTTTTGAGAATCGTTGGAGTGGAGACCATGGGTGGAAAACGTACCTGATTTGGATGAAACTCAAATCCTTAGCGGTGCTCGAGTCTGCGAAGTACCAGTTGCAGCTATAAACGGACTGACTTACTTCTATGCTCTAAAACCAATTTTAAAAAGTTAATTATATCTACGATACGAGAATATTCTAACAGTTATACCAAACTTCAAATAAAACCTATAACCATAGGACCAAAGAGAATATAATCACTTTCGACTCAAATTGATCTCGAGTCCGAGCAAGCCGAATGACCCGGATGAGCGAAACGATCCGAAAGAGCTGAATGATCTGAGTGTGCCGAATGTTCCGCATGAGCAGATCATTCAGCTCATTCGGATCATACCGCTCATCCGGGTCATTCGGCTCACTCGGATAATTCAGCTCATTCGGATCGTTCGGCTCACTCGGATTCGAGATCCATTTGAGTCGAGTTGATTGAGTCTTTGATTAAAGTATAACAGTACTTCCCTCTAAAGCTACTGACCATTTTAAACAACTGTTACTGAACTATCATATAGGTATCATTCATGAATTCCCTGTTGGTCTAGTGGTTTTAGAACCGGGCCGTGATCTCAGGGTCCTGGGTTCGATTCCTGGGTCGAGCAAAAAAAGTATGTTTCGAATTTTTCGAACATAGCTCGCGTTTGTGATCACCAATCCGCATTTGGCAAGCGTGGTGATTATGCCTAATCCCATCATAGTAGCGATGACTTGATTTCTATGATGTAGGCCTTTGCCCTGCAGTAGGACAGTATATTCATAGATAGGCTGATACTTTACTACCAATCTTATTCCGATATATATCTGCGGTATAGCGCTGTCATTCCATAGAAATCAGACCTTATTCCATAAATTGATCCTAGGATAAAGATTGGTCTAAAAAAATCGACTTACTGATTGCATCAACAGATCACCAAAGAAGCAAAGAAAAAATATTTGCAGCAAACTCATGAATAAGAATGTTAGAAATATAAACACGACGGCTGCGTCTGAGATAGTCTGTAAATATGAAACAAAACAAATTTTTAATGTCATTTTACCTTTGCGCTGCCATCCGTCCCGATTTCTCCGGATTGGTCCTACTTTGAAGGGTTTTGAAAAAAAATGTTGTCAGAGGAAATCCAATTTTTGGACGAATGGAGAAAATTGAAAGCTTGACTGACGGCGATAAGCTTTTAAGCACAATCCAGCTGTGGCTGATTGTTTTTAAAACCCGCTAGACATACACTCGGTTTCTTCTCTCTGGCATGGCGCAGTGGTTAGTGGGTCGCACTTTAAAGCGACGGTTGCGCAAGAGGTCCCGGATCATTCAGCTCATTCGGATCATTCCGCTCATCCGGGTCATTCGGCTCACTCGGATCATTCAGCTCATTCGGATCGTTCGGCTCATCCGGGTCATTCGGCTCACTCGGATCATTCAGCTCATTCGGATCATTCCGCTCATCCGGGTCATTCGGCTCACTCGGATCATTCAGCTCATTCGGATCATTCCGCTCATCCGGGTCATTCGGCTCACTCGGATCATTCAGCTCATTCGGATCATTCCGCTCATCCGGGTCATTCGGCTCACTCGGATCATTCAGCTCATTCGGATCATTCCGCTCATCCGGGTCATTCGGCTCACTCGGATCATTCAGCTCATTCGGATCATTCCGCTCATCCGGGTCATTCGGCTCACTCGGATCATTCAGCTCATTCGGATCATTCCGCTCATCCGGGTCATTCGGCTCACTCGGATCATTCAGCTCATTCGGATCATTCCGCTCATCCGGGTCATTCGGCTCACTCGGATCATTCAGCTCATTCGGATCATTCCGCTCATCCGGGTCATTCGGCTCACTCGGATCATTCAGCTCATTCGGATCATTCCGCTCATCCGGGTCATTCGGCTCACTCGGATCATTCAGCTCATTCGGATCATTCCGCTCATCCGGGTCATTCGGCTCACTCGGATCATTCAGCTCATTCGGATCATTCCGCTCATCCGGGTCATTCGGCTCACTCGGATCATTCAGCTCATTCGGATCATTCCGCTCATCCGGGTCATTCGGCTCACTCGGATCATTCAGCTCATTCGGATCATTCCGCTCATCCGGGTCATTCGGCTCACTCGGATCATTCAGCTCATTCGGATCATTCCGCTCATCCGGGTCATTCGGCTCACTCGGATCATTCAGCTCATTCGGATCATTCCGCTCATCCGGGTCATTCGGCTCACTCGGATCATTCAGCTCATTCGGATCATTCCGCTCATCCGGGTCATTCGGCTCACTCGGATCATTCAGCTCATTCGGATCATTCCGCTCATCCGGGTCATTCGGCTCACTCGGATCATTCAGCTCATTCGGATCATTCCGCTCATCCGGGTCATTCGGCTCACTCGGATCATTCAGCTCATTCGGATCATTCCGCTCATCCGGGTCATTCGGCTCACTCGGATCATTCAGCTCATTCGGATCATTCCGCTCATCCGGGTCATTCGGCTCACTCGGATCATTCAGCTCATTCGGATCATTCCGCTCATCCGGGTCATTCGGCTCACTCGGATCATTCAGCTCATTCGGATCATTCCGCTCATCCGGGTCATTCGGCTCACTCGGATCATTCAGCTCATTCGGATCATTCCGCTCATCCGGGTCATTCGGCTCACTCGGATCATTCAGCTCATTCGGATCATTCCGCTCATCCGGGTCATTCGGCTCACTCGGATCATTCAGCTCATTCGGATCATTCCGCTCATCCGGGTCATTCGGCTCACTCGGATCATTCAGCTCATTCGGATCATTCCGCTCATCCGGGTCATTCGGCTCACTCGGATCATTCAGCTCATTCGGATCATTCCGCTCATCCGGGTCATTCGGCTCACTCGGATCATTCAGCTCATTCGGATCATTCCGCTCATCCGGGTCATTCGGCTCACTCGGATCATTCAGCTCATTCGGATCATTCCGCTCATCCGGGTCATTCGGCTCACTCGGATCATTCAGCTCATTCGGATCATTCCGCTCATCCGGGTCATTCGGCTCACTCGGATCATTCAGCTCATTCGGATCATTCCGCTCATCCGGGTCATTCGGCTCACTCGGATCATTCAGCTCATTCGGATCATTCCGCTCATCCGGGTCATTCGGCTCACTCGGATCATTCAGCTCATTCGGATCATTCCGCTCATCCGGGTCATTCGGCTCACTCGGATCATTCAGCTCATTCGGATCATTCCGCTCATCCGGGTCATTCGGCTCACTCGGATCATTCAGCTCATTCGGATCATTCCGCTCATCCGGGTCATTCGGCTCACTCGGATCATTCAGCTCATTCGGATCATTCCGCTCATCCGGGTCATTCGGCTCACTCGGATCATTCAGCTCATTCGGATCATTCCGCTCATCCGGGTCATTCGGCTCACTCGGATCATTCAGCTCATTCGGATCATTCCGCTCATCCGGGTCATTCGGCTCACTCGGATCATTCAGCTCATTCGGATCATTCCGCTCATCCGGGTCATTCGGCTCACTCGGATCATTCAGCTCATTCGGATCATTCCGCTCATCCGGGTCATTCGGCTCACTCGGATCATTCAGCTCATTCGGATCATTCCGCTCATCCGGGTCATTCGGCTCACTCGGATCATTCAGCTCATTCGGATCATTCCGCTCATCCGGGTCATTCGGCTCACTCGGATCATTCAGCTCATTCGGATCATTCCGCTCATCCGGGTCATTCGGCTCACTCGGATCATTCAGCTCATTCGGATCATTCCGCTCATCCGGGTCATTCGGCTCACTCGGATCATTCAGCTCATTCGGATCATTCCGCTCATCCGGTTCTACCGACCATTCTGAGCAACATTTGTCCTACGACTTTTCGAAATTCGTCGAAATGTTTGTCGAACTCCCCTTCAAAATGACCAAGTCACGTGACCGACTTTGTATGAAAAGTTGAAATTCTTTTTTGTGAATATCCAAAAGTCATAGAACAAATGTTGTTCATAATGATTAATAGAACACGTGGTTAAAGGGATGTAAATGTTCACATATACAACCTGTATAAGAACGAAAATATACCTGTCGCATCCAAACACAAGAGACGCGCTCGTGTGAATGAAAGGAACGGGGATATATCCATATCGTTGTAGACCCTCAGGTGGAAGTACCGTCATATATGACACTAGTTACTTTGAATTCTTAAATTAGATTTTATTGACTTACTGTCACATTGAATCCGGTTAAACAAATAACAATTGAACTTGAAATAAAATTGAAAAGTGTTGATTTTGTGTATATCGTTTCCAGCATATCAGCAGCACTGAAACAAAGGTTTTTTTTTATATGGACAGTTGTGATGCGTTTCGAGGTCATCCTGCTGCACTCGTTGACTGAGTCTCCAATGGCAGACTTGATTTGGTCAGTCCAACGTTTGGGTGACCTCCCGGTCTAGTCGGTGATTTCATCATGGTACAGCAGAAATAGGAACTGCTAAACATTATTTTTTTTGTGATAGACAGACGAGCAGACGGATAACCTGATGAGAAGCGATCGCCGCCGCCCATGGACACCCGCGACACCAGTGGAGTCACAAGTGCGCTGCCAACTTTTAAACCCAGCTTTCCCCCGGATTGGGCTTCCGGTGCCCTCACTCACGCAGCGAAACACAGCACAATTCTACTTGATGCGGAAGATTTCTGGGAGATGACTGGACGCGGAAGATTTAAAGTTACAAAAGAATGACAACCCGGTTCGTAGCTTAGAAGTTCCCGATAAAAGTTTTTTTTCTATGTGATAGGTGGCAAGATGAGCAGACGGATCACCTGATGGTAAGCGAATGCCGCCGCCCATGGACACCCGCGACACCAGTCACGACAGAGCCACATGTGCGCTGCCAACCTTTAAACCACCCTTTCCCCCGGATCAGGCCTCAGGCACGCTCATCCACGCAGCGAAACACAGCACAGTGCAGCTTCACGCCGGTTTTTTGTCAGGCCGTGGTATTACTCCGGTCGAGCCGGCCCATTCATGCCGAAGCGTGGCTCTCTCACGGGTTTCTTGAAGGCAATCTGCTTTTGATACAACTTGTCACAACTCGACTATCTACGTAAGTTTTTTTGCAAAAATAGTAAGAATGAACAGGCATCTTCTAGATAAGGCGTAATATCCCAGTCCACATCGTTGCTTGCAATTTCAGCTACTAAAAATTTAGACTGTTCATTTAATAATCTCTCGAGCAAAATCTACCAGTTTCGCCCCCCTTCCAAGGCTTCCTTTGATTAGAAACGAAATATTCATGGCGTTAGCGGGGTTGCTAGTACATAGGACTACCTAACTACATTAGGTATCTATGTATCTGTTTACTGAGATAGGCAGAAATGACCTTCATTATAAGAAGGACGCTATTGTTCCTTTTTGTCCGGTACCTACTTTTATATAGAAGTTAATGAAATTGGTACGTTTATCGGTGGTCCTTTTTTTATATGGCTCTACCCGAAGATGATTTGCCAATATCAAGTAACTTATTGAGAATAAGTAGGTAGTCAACAGTCGAAGTCAGTCAAAGTCACAGTCACGCAATAAAACGCCGATGTTTTTACGTTTTATCGAACTACGGATTCGAGTACGTACGAGTGGTCTCAGCAGAATCAGTAAATCGGTGAAACGCAAAAAAGCGGCATTTTATTGAGTAATTTTGACCCTGCTAACATGCTTTGATTACCAATTTTTTTGAATAAACTACACTTTATGGCAAAAAATTGACATTGGCAAACTACCCTGATACTAGAAGAGTACAGAGGGAAGACAAATTTTAACACAACCATGTGGCAACCTATTAATATCATGCTTTACAAAGTCTAACAGTTATAAATTTGGGTTCAATCGCTCAGAGAGACGCCGAGATTAGCTTTTTCCATAGTCCGCTGAGCGACTTCTATTTCAACCTACCTTATCAAATCTTGATGCCTCTTAACAATATCGCCAACTCTGTCGCGATACTCAGATCCTGTGCTTGAATCTCTGTTGTTATCAGTACACTGCACGGTAGCACCATATCTGTGAGGAATCACCTCCTCAATGTCTCGTTGGAGCTGCTGGAACTGGATCCGGATGAACGTGCAGCAGGTGTAGAAGAGGTAGTCTGCTGCACATATTTGCAGGAGGACGATGCATTCTAGAAGGATATTTTGCTAATATTTATATTTTATATTCAATTGCTGGAGAACAGCTTGAGCGTCACCATGCCGTAGCTTTGGAGCCCAAAGTACCTACGCTTGAACTAGGATTTGGGGAGTAGTAGTTGTTACAATGAAGCGACCTTCGCAAAACTTTTTAACAAGGGAACCAGACCACTGTCGATGAATCTTGTGTTCTAACCAATATATATAAGTCCTTATCATTGGTGCTTTGAAACGAAGCCCTTACTTTCACCAAATATGTCATATTTTTCTACTCTCTGTAGCTAGAAGTATAGAGCAATTACTCACCCGACCAAATCTGATGAAAATACATAAACGGATACCACCTCAAGTCCAACGGATCAAACGGATACACGTCCAAAAACGGCATCATTAGCTCTAATTCCCCTGTCCTCAAGTATTTCATCAGCACCAACATCAATGGAGTTACCGTGAACACCATTACCATCATTATGTTAAATATATTTAGAACATTGACAACTGCATTCAAGAACTTGATTTCTTTCTTTGAATTTTCAGCTTCTTCATCTACCCTATTTCTTTCGTCATGGTTAAATATGTTATGTCCCCTATATGGAGCAGTGGGTGTCGACAGGTCGTCACCATTGCGAACGGTCTTGAGCTTCGCGCTTTCGTCATCTATGCCTTTAATATTCTCAATCAAGTCGCATATTTTGTCTTCATAGTACATATGAATGAAGGATTTCAAAGTAGCAACGAAGCTTAGTGTTGTACAAGGCATGAGATATGTAATTTCAGTGATTTTAGTTTCGTCCAAGCCCTCTGTGAACCAGAAAACTGCGAAGACTATGTCACTGTTCAACCAGATGAAGTTGAAAACAAATATAGCTCTGTCTTTGATATAGTCGATGCGTTTTCTCTTCTTGCTGCTTATACTCATTCCCGTCAAACGGAATAGGAATTGGATCTTTTTGAGTGATTTTTCGAATTGTGATTCTTGCATATTTATGCACACACACGATATCGATCGGAAATATTAACAAAAATGTCAATGAAAATCTCAGCTGAGCTATTATGATGTAGAGACGATAAAAGCAATGTCTATTAATGAGACACTTTTTAATGTTCACTCTTTATATACCTTTCTCATTTTCTCATTATTCACCGTATTTTAATGTTATTTATAAAGCCTTTTTTTATACAGGATGTATTTACTTTCTACAGATGTAAACTTTACTAGTAAAACATCTGTTAAACATATAATATGTCAAGGACCAAGGCTTACCATCAAGTGATCTATTTGCTCGTCTGCCACTTTACTACAAAGTCATCTTCACCTAAAGGTTGTTTGGAAGATATCCCTAATAACGCCGAAATCTTTGAACACTTCTTGTGATAGGTAGTTATCTACCTAATTTAAAGGTTCTCACCTCATACATATATGCCAAGTACGTTCAATAAAAATATTTTTTATTGTTTTCTTATGGTACAAATACGGTATTTGACTTTTTTTAAATTATTGTATTGTAATCAAAAGACCTGTCAATGATAGAAACAGTCATTGAAAGAATTACTTTATTCTCATTTAAACTACCTGAGATATCACTTTAAAATCACATAATTTTGGATAAACCCAAAACGCTCCATAAAAATAGCTACTTACATGTGACGTCACAAACGAGTATTTTGTATTCATTTCATTTGGATTTTGTATGGTAGCTATATCAAATGTTTCGTTTATGTCAATGGTTCTATTATAATAGTTGGTGCAAATTGTATGGGTTATTCAATGGCATAATTAATTTTCATCATTTCATACTTTTTTAAAATGGACTTGCCCGTGAATCTTTGAATGACCATAAAGCCGGCTAGACGTTATATTTTTAATTGAGAATTTTTGCTATTGGCACATATTTACCTATATCTTGATAAAATATTTAAATATGACGACCCGTTTGGTACAGTGGTAGTGAACGCTGCCTTTGGTCCAAGAGTTGCGGAACATTTGTGTGCATGAACATGTCTGTTTGTATTAGTCTGGGTGTTTTCTATGTATTATAAGTATGTATTTACAAAAGAAAAGTATTATATGTATGTATTTGTAATCCCACTGTTGATTCTGATATCTGTAACACAGGTGCTTGAGCTACCTATCTCGGAGTCAGGTCAATGTATGTGATGTTATAAAATATTTATTATTTTATTTATTTATATTTTGTAAAATCTCGAGCTTAGTCAATATATTGTCCCCCTTTTTACGAATCGCAAACTAAGGATAGTCCCGAAACAAATGTTGTGCTAGTCCCTTTGAATATTGCGTGTTCTAACGGGATCACATGAGCTTTAGTACAGTAATAACTTTAGATCGCGATGTAGGTATAAGGTGATGTAAGTTTATTGCTTTTTAATTTCGAGTTAGAAAATCCAATTTGCAACACCATGTAGACAATATTTTTTACAAAACTCATGTTTAATTTCAGCGGCGGAACATTTAAAATATAATTAGAGATATTACCTAAGCTGTAATTTAATTCAATATACTTTGTAATGTTATAGAATTATAATCCTAAGTAAGTCCTATGTATATCATTAGGTAAATTATACATTTCAGACCAAGAGATTACAGGTACCCTACCTAGTAATTTACTTAAATAGATTTGTTATTATAATAATTTAACATTATTTTGTAAATTTAAAATCTTGTAAATGTTCCTTGATTATTATATGATGTCTGTTGACTGCCTCGGTGGCGTAGTGATTAGTGGGTCGCACTATAAGCGACGGCTGCGCAAGAGGACCCGGGTTCGATCTCCGGGTCGGGCCAAAAATTTGTACCTAAATTTTCGGTAAGAAATTCTTAGTGTCAGCCCAGAGTGTGCAAGTGGGCGGTCTTGTACGCCCGTGCCTCAGAAAGTACGTTAAGCCGTTGGTCCTGCGCCGATCCCTCTCCGGTCATGTCACTCTGGTGTCCTATCGGAATATGAGGGTAAGGGAATAGAGAGTGCACTTGTGTTTGCGCACAAACTTGAGCACTATAATATATCCTGCGTACGTGGCTGATCGTTGAGATTGGCCGCCGTAGCCGTAATCGATTAGCGGCCAATCTCAATTATGATGTCTGTTATTGCCAGTATTTTAGTGAAACGTGTGTCCAACCGTTGATAAAGTATTTCGTTGTAGGTCATTTTCATTCTTGAGAAAAAATATTTATCATTAGATTACATAATATTACAAAAACTTCAAAACTCATTCATCCGATCTGAAGATTGTATGTAGAAGCTCCAGCTTGGTAACATAATGATAATGATTTGACCATTTGATCCTCACACAGAAGTAGGTAGGTCTTCTCACCACGCCAATCTATCCTCAATGTTCAACATTTTGTTTCGGCGGCCATCTTGGATCAATTTCCATCTAACATAATTAAAAACACTCCCCGATCAATTCACCTTTCAAACAAAAAAAAAACAAAATCAAAATCGGTTCATTTGTTCAAGAGCTAAGTCAGCTACGTTGCCACGGACAGACACACACCCACACAAAGACACGTTGTACTTTAAACACCCAGTCGATTTTTCGTCGGGGGTTAAAAACTAAAATTTAACAAAATATGGGGGAGAACCACTTTTCGGATTAGGCCGAAACTTCCCAACTTGCTTTTCACTCTCTCATATTTTTTTTATAGTGACAATATATTGGCTCTCCTCAGCCTGATGGTAAGCAAGAGAAGAGCCCACGTTGCAATTACAACGGAAGCGATGTCAGGCATCACCTCCGTTGGGACTGCCATATTGGCAAGCAAGATGCTTCTTCAAACTTCGTTTGAAGGAATTCATGTTGTAGAAAGGAGGAAATACATGCGTGTGATTCCCAGTAGCTTCCAAGTCCGTCGATTTTGAGTCCGGGGTTACGCTTATCGTCGATACCACATTGCCTTAAGACGAAAGTCTTCAATCAGTGCGTCCTACCCGTCATGACATACGGAGCCGAAACGTGGACACTTACGGTACGACTGGTCCACAAGTAAAGGTCGCTCAGCGGGCTATGGAACGAGCAATGCTCGGCGTCTCTCTCCGAAATCGAATCCGAAATGAGGTGATCCGGCAGAGAACCAAAGTTATCGACATTGCTCACCGGATTAGCAAGCTTGAGTGGCAGTGTAAACGAGTTCTGGAGTGGAGACCGCGTCTTGGCACACGTAATGTAGGTCGCCCTCTGGCTAGGTGGGGGGACGATCTGCGCAGGATGGCTGGCAAGAGCTGGATGCGAGAAGCCATGGATAGATCACAGTGGCGAACAATTGGAGAGGCCTACGTCCAGCAGTGGACTGCGATAGGCTGATGATGATGATGATGATGATTACGCTTATACCATGATTCAGGATTTAGGGAGTCTGGTGATTACAATGAAGCGACTGCCGTCTGACCTACGCAACCTTTTAACAGGGGAACCAGACCAACGAATCATGGTTACACGTTTCAAAAACTATCCGAAACGTGCAGGTTTCCTAAATTCCTTATTTTGACTGCCCGGTTGGCGCAATTGGTAGTGACCCTGCCACATATGCCAAAGGTCGTGGGTTCGATCCCCACCCTGGACAAACATTCGTGCGATGAACACTTGTGTTTTTTTCGGTGACTGGGTGTAATATATGTATTTCAGTATATATTTGTGTTCCTCTGTTGTCTGATATCTGTAACACAAGTGCTTAAGCTACTTAGTACGGAAACAGGTCAACGTATGAGATGTTGTGAGAATTATTCCCTCACTAATCCGAGCATGCACCGATTTTTCAAATGTGAGGCACATTTGAAAAATCGTCGCATGCTCGGATTCGGATCACTTTCTTATCCAGTGAAGTAACATCGCTCTATTTCCCAATCTCCTTATTTTTAATTTAACCGGTTGCATAATAAATAATTATAATTATTACGAAATAGCCAAACCGAGGCTTCGCCATAATAATGGCTTCCCCGTGTTTCCAATCTTCATTAACATATAATTATGATAATTTTAATCAGCGTTCTCTGTTGATTTTTATTTTATTCGAAGGAAATTAGTAATTACATTTATTATTTATCAGCACAGTTTATTTAATAAAATACCTAGTACCTATTAATTTTAATTTCATATCCGTTACATGCTTGTAGAGCGTGTATTTTATTTATAAATTTATCAAATAATGTTATTCGTTCCCTTAATAAGTGTCAAAATACACCGTGCTTTTCAACCATCTTACTGCCTTATCTAGTGCAGCATACTAATGAAAACAAACATTGTTCCCGAAGGAACATAGGACCTAATCACAAAAAAGATGATTCACCTTCTGATATAAATTCCACCAATTAGCCGTGTGGTCCCCGGCAGAGTAGAATAGGCCACCCTCATTCTTACCAAGGTGTCGTAAAAGGCGACTAAGGTAAAGCTGCTGGCATGATCATCAGCACCCAGAGAAGGAAAACTCTGCATTTATATCAAAACCCTCGCCAACCCGTCTGCCAAGCGTGGTGAGTATATAGTAGGTACCCCAGATAAGGGAGTAAGACGGTTAAAAAAGCAGGGTGTATTTTCTTAAGTAACCATTAAAGTTAATTTGACGTCTCTGAGTGCGGTAGTTAAACCATAAATAAGATATTTGTTAGGGCGTTACCAGACTGATCGATCGATCGTCGATTGACAGCATCGATCGAGGGTAGAATGGATAACTCGACGTCGACCCATATATTCTACCTGACCAATTGATCGTTTAATACAAGAGTCTATGGATCATCTTCGTAGATTGACCGATGGAATCAATCGATTGGTTTCACAGTATCGAACGGTATTCGTCGATCAATAAAAGGTATCAGACCAGTCCATCGCCGTTGACCGATGCCTTCGATCGACGATTGATCGATTTGAGCTAGTTACACTTATGCCTTGGCACTACTTAGGATAAATATGTGATAGATAAGATAAAGATAAAAAATTCTTTATTCAATTTAGGTCCACACAGAACACTTATGAATGTCAAAATAGTACCTACATATTATTTACCGCTGGTTCGGAATGTCGATTTCTACTGAGAAGACACCAGCAAGAAACTCAGTAGTTACTCTTTTCAAATATTGATGATGTTAGGTACAGAGTTTCAATTGAGAAGAGAAAAAAAATACAATTATGAAAGTTAATAGACTACTATGAATAACAACAACTCAAAAGATTAATCAATTAACATGACCAAGAATCCTTATCATTTAAATAGTAATAGAAATTGTACACAAAATTTCTGTAATGCCTAGTACTTAAGTTGTGTATTTTGTGCAATAAAGTATATATATCTATCTATCTATCTATAGTCTTGTACACTATAGTAACCTTAAACAGATTCAGGGGTAAGTTACATTGCATATTTCGGTCACACAATGCGAGGAGGAAATCTAGAAAAACTGATTGTGGTTGGGAACACCGAAGGCAGAAGATCGCGCGGTCGTTCACCAACAAGGTGGACCGATCAGTTAAAATACTCGACGTCCTCCAAATTCTACGCAGTTGTAAGAGATGCGCAAGACAGAAACCGGTGAAGGCAGATCAATCGCTCCAGATGCAGCCATGAAACTGACCACGATCCTCAAACATGAGGGACCGACTCAAGAGATAGAGAGATATAATTGAATAAAGAATTTTAAAATTTGAATTTACAATTTGATTTGGTCATTTATTCACACACATTTACAACATATTGATAAGTACAGATGGTCACACATTAGGTTACTACAATCTGTATAAAATCCTCAATTGATATTGAACTGAAAGTGTTTGACATTAAGGTGAGAATCAATAAAAAAAATGACAGCTTTGTATACTTTTATGTGCTGTACGTACAGTCACGAGCTTTAATTTGGGACCCATTTCCGTTAAATGTCGTTGGAACATACATATTGCAATGAGGTCGAAACTATAGTGCAATCATGTTGAATGTCAAGTTAAGACGTAAAATGTCTTATCTAATCGACCCTTGAAACGATAACCTCTTTGTAAAAAGCGATCAATAGGTACGGTTTTCTAATTACGAACATATGTTGTCACTCGTGTCAGTGTCAGTCAAGAAAATAGTTTATTGTTACATTTTCACATTTATTGCTATATAGATAGAACAAAGGGCCAAAAACTTATTTCCCACGTAACAATTACTCGAAAAACATCGGTAATGATCGTACGCCTCGCTCAAGTTGACGTTTTTGCATGTGCCCATGGCCCTAGAAAAGTAAAGTTGTCGATGGTAAACATTATGACTTTATCACGTTTAAAATACTAGCTCTTAATAGCGAAAGATTGCTACACGACATTTAACCTTGGGTGGGTCCCAAATTAAAGCTAGTGACTGTACGTGACATTAAATTACAAGTATGGTTCGCTGATATGATTGCTTTGTTATACCTAAATGATCTTTTCAGGGTACTAGGATATTTTTTTTAATAACAACTGTCACATTAGTCTAAGATTTGGAGCCGTAGATGGTTTGAAGCAGGGCGAAGTAGGACCATGAAGTGCTAAGTATCTGAAACAAGATTTACAGATATTTTTATGGCAAGTTGTCACTCGTCAAGAGACATGGCCAGCCAGCCCACTTCATATTTGCCTAGTGTTAAATATGGAATATTTCCCACGAAAAGAGAAGACGGTTTGGCTGCAGGAGTGTTTTCCGACGGCAACGACCTAGACACCTTCAAGAGAAGAGCGTGCTCTTTTTAAAAGGCCGGCAACGCATTAGCGATCTCACCTATTTCCTGGATGTTCATTGGCGGCTTTGATTACTTACCATCAGGCGACCCGCTGGCTCGTTTGTCGCCTCTAGCATAAAAAAATCGGTTGGTATTCGCTCGAAGACAATGATCCAGTGTACTAGGGTTCGTCATTGGTAGCGACGTCTCAATCCATTGGATGCGGGCGCGCAGGACCGATCTGTGTGGAGAACATTGGGGGAGGCCTATGTCCAGCAGTACACGTCTATTGGCTGAAATGATCAGACGTCTCAGGTCGGTTTACGAACTTGGTTTCCATGGTGTAGGTTCGTATGAGAATGGAACATATTAGCACCATCTAGGCAACTGTTGTTGGTTGGATGGTGGTACTAGTGGGAAACTTCTGACTTCAGCAAGTGTTGGTCGGTGTTGACACACAATACTTATTTATTTATTCAACAATTCAAATTCAAATTCCGAATTTAAAACCAAGACTCCGAGATCACGGGGTTTATTCCCGCTGTCCACCCTCTGCTTGTCCACCCCTGGTGGACAGCGAAACAATTGTTAAAAAAATTCCCGCTGTCCACCCCCTCTTTCAACCAAGAAGGGAACTTTTTTGACAATTGTTTCACTGTCCACCCGGGGTGGACAAGCAGAGGGTGGACAGCGGGAATAATCCGATCACGGCCCGGTACTTAAACCAACTAGACCAACACGGCGTTACGCACATAAGTAAAAAAAAAGTAAAGTTTCAGCCTATAAACTGTCCCACTGCAGGGCAAAGGCCTCTATCATGGAAATCAAGTTATCGCAACCATGATGGGATTAGGCTTAAACACCACACTTGTTGGTCTAGTGGTTTATGTCATCATCAGCCGATTTAAGTCCCCACTGCTGGGGCACGGGCCTCCCTCAATCACATGAGGGGTAATTGCCATAATCACCACGCTTGGCAGACGGGTTGGCGTGGGTTTAGATATAAATGCAGAGTTTTCCTTCTCTGGGTGCTGATGATCATGCCAGCAGCTTTACCTTAGTCGCCTCTTACGACACCTCGGTAAGAGTGAGGGTGGCCTATTCTACTCTGCCGGAGACCACACGGCAGTGGTTTATGTACCGGACTGTAATTTCGGGGTCCTGGGTTCGATTCCCGGGTTGAGCGAAAAGTATGTATCGAATTTTTCGAACAAAGCTCGGGTTTGTGATCACCAATCCGCATTTGGCATGCGTGGTGATTAAGCCTGATCCCATCATTGTAGTGATGACTTGATTTCTATGATGGAGGCCTTTGCCCTGCAGTGGGACAGTTTATAGGCTGATACTTTTACCACGCTTGCTAAATGAGGATTGGTGATCACAAACCCGAGCTATGTCCAAAAAATTGGACACATATTTTTCGCTCGACCTGGGAACCCAGGACCCCGAGATCACGGCCCGGTACTTAAACCACTAGACCAACGGGGCATTGCCTTAGTTTGAGATATATCTCAAACTATCGATCGATACTAACTATCGATAACGATAGGCTGGAAAAGTTGACCTCTATGAAGGTGTAAATTCTAATAGACAGATTTTTATAATACTTACCGTCATGTAGGCTCGAAGATTCACATCAGCAAATCCAGCTGCCGTCACTTTACAAGGTTTTTGAGCCCTGCAAAATAAAGGGTAAGATAATTCAATATTCAAATGTGGGAGAGCCACGCTTATGGGGCCGCTCGACCGGAGTGATACCACTGCCTCACAGAAGACCGGCGTGAAGCAGCGCCTGCGCTGTGTTTCGCCGTGTGAGTGAGGTAACCGGAGGCCCAATGGGGGGGAAGGGGAAAAGGTTGGCAGCGCACTTGTGACTCCACTGGTGTTGCGGGTGTCCATGGGCGGCGGAATTGCTTACCATCAGGTGATCCGTCTGCTCGTCTGCCACCTCTCATATAAAAAAAAATATGACGGTGTGTGTTCACACACAAATCACTTTGGCGACCCGTTTGGAACAGTGGTAGTGAACGCTGCCTTTACAAGGGTAACCCTTGGTCCGATCCCGGAACAGTACAAACATTTATCTGCATGAACATGTTTGCCTAATCCCATCATAGTAGCGATGACTTGATTTCTATGATGGAGGCCTTTGCCCTGCAGTGGAACAGTTTATAGGCTGATACTTTTATAAGTATGTATTTATAAAATAAAAGTATTATATGTTTATATTTGTAATCCCACTGTTGATTCTGATATCCGTAACACAGGTGCTTGAGCTACCTATCTCGGAGTCAGATCAATGTATGTGATGTTGTGAAATATTTATTGTTTTATTATGTAGTGCGCAGTAACATGTGAGACTTTTACGCCTACGGCTGCCGATCGTAACGATCAGCCACATACGCAGAATATTTATAGTGCTCAAGTGTGTGCGCAAACACAAGTGTACGCTGTATTCCCTTACCCTCGTATTCCGATGGGACACCAGCGTGACACGAACAAAGATTTGTACACAATGACAGCGCTATACCTACCATAGATTTAGTATTGGCAATAAGATTGGTCGAAACGGTCCTAAGAAGAAGAAGTTACCTACTTACTCTAGAGTAATTAGTCTAGTTTAAAGTAACCAATATACATTTACCTCGTCTGGACCAAAAGAACGTTCTTTCCCATTCCGACATCGCTCAAATACCATCTGCAGTTGTACACTGAACTTGCAACCTCCATACTCTGAAAGTTGTGAAATTGAAAATAGGAAAAAAATATTTGTGTTGTGCTCTTGTTTTTCTTGTTCGAAAATGAAATGAAAAAATTGAATATGAAAAAATATTTATTTCCAACAAAATGATGATACATGGAAAGATAAATTATTATATTGTTTGCTGTTATAGCGGCAATTGAAATACATCATACATTTTTGACCCCGAGAAAACGGCTCAGTACTTAAACCACTAGACCAACGGTGGCATTCCCTTAATTGAGAATATCTCAAACCTATCGATCTGGATAACAACTATCGGATAACGATAGGTGAAAAGTTCGACCTCTATGAAGGTTGTTAAATTCAATAGACAGATTTTTATATACTTACCGTCATGCAGGCTCGAAGATTACATCCCGCAAATCCAAGCTGCCGTCACGCTTACAAGGTTTTTTGAGCCCTGCAAAAAATAAAGGGTAAGATAATTCCAATAATTAAAATTGGGGAGCCACTGCTTAGGCAGAAGGGCCGACTCGACCGGATGATACCAATGCATCACAGAAGAACGGCCGTGAAGCAGCGCCTGCGTGTGTTTTCGCCGCGTGAGTGAGTTTTTTTTTCCCCCAGTGGGGGGGAAGGGGAAAAAGGTTGGCAGCGCACTTGTTGACGCCACTGGTGTGCGGGTGTCCATGGGCGGGCGGAATTGCTTACATCAGGTGATCCGTCTGCTCGTCTGCCACCTCTCATATAAAAAAAATATGACGGTTGTGTGTTCACACACAAATCACTTTGGCGACCCGTTTGGAACAGTTGGTAGTGAACGCTGCCTTTACAAGGGTAACCCTTGGTCCGATCCCGGAACAGTACAAACATTTATCTGCATGAACATGTTTGCCTAATCCCATCATAGTAGCGATGACTTGATTTCTATGATGGAGGCCTTTTGCCCTGCAGTGGAACAGTTTATAGGCTGATACTTTTATAAGTATGTATTTATAAATAAAAGTATTATATGTTTATATTTGTAATCCCACTGTTGATTCTGATATCCGTAACACAGGTGCTTGAGCCTACCTATCTCGGAGTCAGATCAATGCATGTGATGTTGTGAAATATTTATTATTTTATTATGTACTGCGCAGTAACATGTGAGACATTTACGCCTACGGCGTCCGATCGTAACGATGAGCCATGTACGCAGACGCAGGATAGATTATAGTGCTCAAGTGTGTGCGCAAACACAAGTGCACTCTCTATTCCCTTACATGGAACACCAGAGTGACACGAACAAAGATTTGTATAGAAAGACAGCACTATACATACTATAGATTTAGTATTGGAATAAGATTGATCGAAAGGGCCCTAAGAAGAAGAAGATACCTACTTACTCTAGAGTAATTAGTCTAGTTAAAGTAACCAATATACATTTACCTCGTTGACCCAAAAAGAACGTTCTTTCCCATTCCGAATCGCTCAAATACCATCTGCAGTTGTCACGGAACTTGCAACCTCCATACTCTGAAAAGTTGGAAATGAAATTGAAAAATAGGAAAAAAATATTTTGTGTTGTGCTTTGTTTTTCTTGGCTTCGAAAAGAAATGAAAAAATTGAATATGAAAAAATATTTTTTCCAACAAAAATGATGATACATGGAAAGTATAAATTCTAATATGTTTGCGTTATAGCGGCAATGAAATACATCACATTTTACCACGAAGGAACACGGCTTCAGTACTTAAACCACTAGACCAAACAGGGCGTTAAATTTATGCGGTTCGATTCCGGGCGGAGCAAAAAGATATTTCGAATTTTCGGATATAGGTAACACGGGCTTGTGATCAACTATCCGCATTCGGCAACAAGAGTGGTTGATAAGCCTAATCCCTTATAGTAGCGATAACTTGATTTCTATGATGGAGGCTTTTACCCTGCCAGTGCGACAGGTTAGCCAGCTGATACTTTATATCATTTTTAATGGACAGACCAAATAACGGAGTCTAAGTGATAGGGTCCTGTTTTTCCCTTTCGGTACGTAACCTCAAAAGTAGGGCAAGCAAAAGCGTCACTTATAAAATCTCATAAAATAATGAACCAAAACATAAATATTTCAAATTATAGTCCTTTCGCCGTATCATGATATCGGTGACAGCAGGACAGAGTTATACGTGAGTCGCACGTTAAAAAGAGACTGAACGTGAAAAATGTATAGATTTTGACATCTGTCACCCAGATCATGACCCTAAAGCGAAAGAAGTATAGTATCTTAAATTGGCCTACATTTAAAAAAAAATACATAGCGTCCAAAATTCTGGCCTCGCCCTTTGCACACCTAAAGCCCGATTCGACTAATCTTTGGATAAATCTATGGTATAACGTCAGATTTGTATAGAATAACAGCGCTACACCATAGATTTAGTATCGGATTAAGATTGGTCGAATCGGCCACTAACCCGATCCCTGGTAACGACATTTTTTTTAATGACATAGGTGGCAGACGAGCAGACGGATCACCTGATGATAAGCGATTGCCGCCGCCCATAGACACTCGCAACACCAGTGTGCAGTAGAGTCAAAAGTGTGCTGCCAACCTTAAAACTCTCTTTCCCCCTGGATCATCCTCTTTGGGAATGACTCGCCTGATGTAACATCTACATGTTTAATGTTTACCCGCACACAAACAAACGGACGCCACCTGACCTATGTTTGTGGCTTGCATATACTGATCTCTGATTACAACCACAAACAACGAAACATTCCGATACAATATGGACATCATTTTTAAAATATGCATTGATTGATACTGATTTTCGGAAATAGAGGTTATATTTCTGCGGATTTAAGGTTGACTGCGAGATTGCTAGCGATAAGACCGTATATTCTGGGTAAAGCTATAATAAATGACTGTACAACCTGTGCGGATAAAGAATGGGATCAGAAATGGCGGCCAATCTATCCACTTCTCGCTCGCACACTATTTGCGTCTATACTCGCACTCGTGGGGTGCGAGTATAGACGCAAATAGTGTGCGAGCGAGAAGTAAATAGATGCGCCGCCATTTCTGATCCCATTCTTTATCCGCACAGGTTGTAATTATATAATATTTAAACAAATAGAAAAAGAAATAAATACAAACGAAAACAGCAAACGAAACGAATTAGGTATATACCATGTCATAAATGTGTTAGAGAATCCTCAGCTATATGTTTTGTCTCCTGATGTGAACAGACAAGCTGATCTGTGGCTGTCTTTACATATCAGGAGTCCAATTCTCGTGCTCGTGACATTTTGAAAACATGGCAGATGTCACATGAAATCGAAACAAAAAAACCTAGCTTTAGTGAAATAATATGTCGTATGATAATACCTAAATGTCACGAGCACGAGAATTGGGCTCCAGGAGACGAATGGTTACTACAATCTGTCTCCTCAATTGAGATTGTACCAAGTGATGAGTATCCATTAAAGATTAGTGTGGTTTACATTGATGATTTTCTATACCTTTACTTATTTAGGCCCGATTCGACCGATCTTTATCCGAAAATAATCTATAGTATAACAGACTCTATGAATCGTATGTAATGTAAGTACCAAAAATTTATTCTTGGATAAAGATTGGTCGAATTGACCCCTACAATGGTACCTACATTAAAAATATAGGTGTAATTTAATGGGCTTACCGAACTCATAAGAATATCTCCAAATAAGCAAAGAAAGAAAACTTGCAGCAAACTCATGAACAAGAAGATTATGAAGGTTATAACAAACGTTTTGTCATTTATCGTCTGGAAATAAACAAAGTATAAGTAGTTATACAAACTATTCTATGATTCTATGACGACCCGTATGGAACAGTGGTAGTGAACGCTGGCTTTGGTCCAAGGGTTGCGGGTTCGATTCCCGCACAGTACAAACATGTCTGTTTGAATTGGTCTGGGTGTTTCTATGTATTATACGTATGTATTTACAAAAGAAAAGTATTATATGTATATATTTGTAATTCCGCTGTTGGTTCTGATATCCGTAACACAGGTGCTTGAGCTACCTATCTCGGAGTCAGATCAATGTATGTGATGTTGTGAAATATTTATTTATTTATTCTTGCCCAACATTCATCATTTCAGCCAATAGACGTCCACTGCTGGACATAAGCCTTGCCTAATGTTCTCCACACAGATCGTCCTAATCCAAGGGATTCCCGCGACCTTCACCAGATCGTCGGTCCACCTTGTAGGGGGCCTGCCACGGCTGCGACTTCCTGTACGTGGCCTCCACTCGAGGACCTTTCTGCCCCAACAGCTAGTCTGTTCTCCTCATAATGTGTCCTGCCCATTGCCACTGGAAGCATGCAATCCATTGGGCTATGTCTGTGACCTTAGTTCTCCGGGGGATCTCATCATTTCTGATACGATCTAACCAGGGGCGGCTCTAGCCCAAGAAGCGCCCGGGTGCAATTAATAACTTGGCGCCCTCTTGTTTCAAAATGCGTGAGAAAAACGGAATACTTACAACATGTTCGACTACTTATGGGCAGTCGCTTCATTGTAATTATCAGACATCCCGAATCCTGTATCATGGTCTAAGCGTACTTCGGGCTTCGAAGCGACAGCATTAGATGCAACTGGGAATCACACGCTAAGATGAGGAGAAAGATCAGTACTTGCGCCTGCTCCTTGCGGAGCGTTATAATGGAGGCTCTATGTGTCTCTCGATCGAGGGCGCGAGGGACTCTCGGCGCCCTCTAACTTCCGGCGCCCGAGTGCACCGCACCCCCTGCACTATAGGTAAAGACGCCCCTGGATCTAACATTGACAGAAATTAATTATAATCAAATACCTTCTTTATGTTAAAGCAATAACAGAATGGTGATGGTCATCACGTGCTCAATGGTATAGAGCGACAAGGAGTTTCGTCTGCTGTCAGTCCCCCAAAAAGCATCTGGCAAAACATACTATACAATACCCATTACCCGAAACACTGCAGTCCATAGCCACATCTTAGTTATGTTGCATTAAAATAAAAAAATCAAGTTAGTCAATGCCTCAAAGAGGATTACCGTAACATTGAATCCAGTCAGACAAATGACGAAGGAACTAGTCAAGAAGTTAAACAGGGTCGAATGTGAGTAAACTCCTTCAAGCATACTCGCTGTGCTGTAATCAAATTAAATCAATAAAATACTTAGAAGTAATTAAAAACATACGAGTAGATGTGATTGTATAGAAACTTAAAGCACGTGTGTTCAATACACCTCACATTGTACAGTCAATGAACGAAAAAAGTTCGTCAGTTTTCAAATTGATTCGTTTGATATGCTATTAGCACTTATTACCTTTCGTAAATTTGTCAGAGCAATACCTGTTGCACAGAAAGTTATGCTCAACTGTTGGATCAGAAAGTTCAGATTTGCTTGTAGCAACATTGGTTCCTTTTGATGTAAAGAAAATTTGTCGTGCAAGCGAAAATTTACCTTAAGGTGACGAACCTTTTTATTCTCTGTACCGTACTTCATAATATACAATTGGTTACGTCTAATGTAACTTGTTCTCATATTCAACAAAATTGTTAGAGCAAAATGTTTCTTTTTTAGGCAGTTTAGAAAAGACAATCAATCCACTTAGAATATAATATAATATAAAAAAGATATAAATTACTTAAGTGTGCAGAGCAAACAAGCTTTTTAGGAATGGAAACCGTGGATATTATACAGATGAAGGCGGGTGGTTACGTACATATTTGTGATCTCAAAAGGTGTAAGGTAAACTATTGAAATGCACATTCAATGAAGACTTTGACCAAATTACCTGAAGAAGGCATGATATTAGAATGCGTGAATAACCAATGAGGGTTTCATACATATGTTTATTAACTTAGAACAACTTAGAGGGATCAAAAAATCTAATATTCACCTTATTATATCTTGGTGCCACTTAAGCAGCTCTTTGAACTTGTTCTTCACCTCGTCAATGTCAGTTATGTCTATCGCTGAGATACTCCTAGGAGCAATGACTTCTTGGAACTGATGCTGCAGCAGTTTGTACTGGATCCTAAGGTGGACGCAGCATGTGAAGAAGAGGTAGTCGGTGGCGCAAATGTCTAGTAAGACTATGCATTCTAAAAGAAGTTTAGTGTTAAAGTTTTAAAGCATTACTAAACTAAACTAGCAAAAAATATTATTTTTTAAAGATGGTAAGTACCCAGAGAAGAAAAATTCTGCATTTATATCAAAACCCTCGCCAATCCGTCTGCCAAGCGTAGTGAGTATAGCAACTACCCCTCATGTGATTGAGGGAGGCCCGTGCCCCAGCAGTGGGGACTTAAATGGGCTGACGATGACGATGACGATGAAGATGGTAAGTCATATATTCGAAAAGGTAGTAGCGAGTTATTCTAAAGTGGAGAGCATATGAGGGATAACACCGATATCTTCCAATCTTAGACTAACAATGCAAAAATACTTACTTGCTATTTAATCTATCAAAATGCTCCCTTGTCCTAATAAAAAATGATCATTATAGAAACGGATATGATTAATTAACAAAGTTTTAAAGAGCAACTAGCTGTGTATAATACGGCAGCCAAGCTGCAATTAATTGACTATTGGTGTTTAATACATTAAATAAAATTAGAAATATGCTAGTGAAATTCTTCATATACATACCTGACCATATCTGATGAGCATATGCCCAAGGCCAATATCTAAGATCAAAACCATCAAATGGGTATACATCCATAAATGGCAGCATCAGTTCCAACTCCCCTCTCGTAAAGTACTTCACTGCTATCAGTATCAGAGGACTTAGGTCAAAAACAACTATCATCAGGCAATTCAGAACATTCAATACTTTGATGACAATATTCAAAAACTTTATTTCAGGTTTCGTCAAATTATCTTGCTCAGAATTCGCAAAACCATTTGCCTTTTTCTCCAAAACCCGCATATTTTCGACCAAGTTGAGTACTTTCTTCTCATTTAGTAGCAAATAAATTGCTTTCACATCTCCTAGAACACTCAAAGTGAGACATGGACCAACGAATGTGAGTTCTGTAAAATTTGTGCCATTTAAGATTCCCTCGAAGACCCAGGATAACGCTCCAACGATGTCAGTGTTGAGCCAAAGGAAGTTGAATAAGTAAATGCAGTTTTGTTTCTTTGTCCTTTTCTGGTTTTGTATGTTCAGTCCTGTGAGGCGAAACGCGAAGTTTATCTTCTTTAGTGACTCATCGAACTGGGACACTTTTCCTGAGTCAGGTATGTCCTCGATGTCCGTGGATTGAGTTAAATTATTATTGTATGTATTATTAATATTGTCATCTAAATTATGAGCAACAGTTGCCATTGTGCCTTCACAATTATTACTGTACAATCATCTCACTTTATTGTAATCTGAACTGCTTGCTAAGTCGAAACTTTTGCCGTCTAATTTTGACCTACTTTTGGTAAATCACTAAGTTTATTTATTAATTATTTATTTATTTTATTTTTGGTAATTTCGGACTTTATTATTATGACGGAAGGCTTTTTTTTTAGCTTTTACTGTAGGCAATAACATCAATAAATGAAATTTTACATATCATTGCATTTTATTTTTTCTTCATTTATTAAATAAAAAAAATTGAGTCACTTTATGTACATCATTAGAAGTTTTAATTTAGGTAATCTATTTCACTTCAAGTTGACCTATTTAGCAGAAATCTGTAATTCTTTCTTTTTATATGGATTAGAAAATCCTGGAGTCAGTTATTAACAATCAATAGACCTGGATAGATCTCTAAAAGCCGTGGTAGAATAACGACCACTTTCTTAGTAACTAGTAGCTAATATACCCGTTGCATGGAATCGTCAATGAAAATATTGAAGATGTTTATATTTTTTTTATTGAAAATGGATTTTTTACTGTTTCGCGTTTACACCTCAAGGTTACTGTTCTACTGATTCTGACTGCACAAAGCGACACTTCTTGAAGCACTGCGTGGGTTCTGCGCTGTATGTGTAATTTTTGTGTGGAATGAGCAATTAACCCGTCAAAAGCGGTGTTTATGTAGAACTAGTCACTAGTAGAAATGTCACAGAGATCTACACATGTGCAAGAGACGGTAAACGAGCAAGCTGGTCATCTAATGGTAAGAATCATCGCCTCCAATGAACAACTGCGAAACGAAAGATGCCGGCCTTTTATAAAGGAGTCCGCTCTTGATGGAACATCTATCTGCATGAGCAGGATTCACTTTTCTTCTTGAAGGTCGGTAAAGTCTTAGTAGTCAGGAAATATCACTGCATTTTGATGCACTGCTACTTTGACTACGAGTTTTGACTCGTAGTAAAAGTAGCAATCTCATCCAGGCTAAGTACGACAAGTACTTATAATTAAAAAGGGTAGGTGTTGGTATACCTATCTCATCATCAGCCCATTTAAGTCCCCACTGCTGGGGCACGGGCCTCCCTCAATCACATAACGGGTAGTTGCCATACTCAACACGCTTGGCAGACGGGTTGGCGATTTTGATATAAATGAAGACTTTTCCTTCTATGGGTGCTGATGATGATTAGTCTTAGTCGCCTTTTACGACACCTCGGTAAGAGTGAGGGTGGCCTATTCTACTCTGCCGGGGACCACACGGCAGACACCTATCTATTGCAGTGTAAAAAAAAGATATATTTTTGTTGTGTATTTCTTTTTATTATTGCTGACAAATCGTAAAAGCTATAGCTCTATGGTATTAAACCAACAACCCCTCCCACAGCCTGCCTGTGCCTGGCATTTTTAACGACACTTTCAGCATAAAAAATACTAAAAAATAAACGTGGCTGGAAAATGACAACTGCCAATCAAACTGAAAGGTGCGAGAAATGTGTATAATTTGATATCATGACAAGGACTTCCTCGAGGATTCGGCGGGTAGAGCTAAAACAAGCCGCATGGGCTGATGCAATTCAAAGGTTTTAGTGTTCAAATTTGGTGTTTATTTGTGCAGTGAAGTGCCGAAAGTGCCGAAAGTGCCGAAAAGTGATCCTAATTATGAGAATCGTTGGATTGAACCGTTTTCAACACTGCAATTGTGTGTCGAGTCGAGTGAGTTGTCTCGTGACAACTTGCTTGGACCAAATAGAGTCTTAAAACCTGTGATTGCTTTTAGAGTGACATCTGCTGAATCTGTAGGTCGATAAAACGTAAACCACCGGCGTTTTATTGAGTGACTGTGACTTTGACTGGTTTCGACTACTGACTACCTACTTATTCTCAATAAGTTACTTGACATTGGCGAATTATCTTCCATTTCCCCGTTCTGAGGAAGTCCTTTTTTTTTATTATGGCTCTAATAATAAAAACAGGACTTCCTCAGAACGGGGAATTGGCCTTCATCTCACCTGATAGGTACATGTATATGTCCAGTAGACATCCCTACAGCATGTTTCGACTAGACCAGCTTGGTAAACCTTGTAAAAGAAAACTGAGGTTGCATTTCTTCATTGATTTTAAGTTCCTCTTCTCTAATTGGCCTTGCCCTAAAGATGTTGTAAAGTAAAGTATCAGCCTACATGTCCCACTACAGGGCAAAAGCCTTGTTCATAGATCGCCACTATGATAGGGTTAGGCTTAATCACCACGCTTGCTCAATGCGAATTGGTGATCATAATCCCGAGCTCTGTTCGAAAAATTCGTAACACACGGTCCGGTACTTAAACCACTAGACCAACAGCACCCTGTTGGTCAGCGGAGGGGTAGTGCTAGAATAGTGCGTAGGGGTAGCACTACTTACTTGCTCCAATGGTTCAGCCACCCATAATGAGTCTTGGCATCCGATATGAGATGTCGCCATTTGTCGCGGTCTTCTGCAGCTTGACGCCAATCTCATGTCTCCAATTCTTGAAGTTCCGCGTTCTCTACATCCCGCTAGCGGTAGCGTGGATATTCAATTAGTTGACGACCGAGATAAGCCTTCTTGGCGGCCCGATTTGATGTCATCCTTAGCGTTATGAGTACCGTGGACTGATTATAGTATCAAGGGAAACTCATTTCGTACTCTTCTCGATCAAAGTGTACTGCGAGAACTCGGCATCAACCAGCGTTTTTCGTCTTTGGTACTTGTCTTGTATCCTCTCTTTTGTGTCACGTATACCGCTAAGGGAAGGTGGCTGTCGAGTACAGACTCCTTGGGTCTCTTTAGTTTTTTATAATGTTTTTGTTGGATAACATTAAAAATAACTTAAATTCGTCCCATGCTAATCTGTACTTAATTGCATAGTAATAGACTCCCTCTTATTGACTTGTTAATAAGGTTCATTATACGAATATTTCGAGGTTGAATCCTGAGGGATGCCTCTGTCAGTTCAGTCTTATAACTCTATGAGTCCAGTCGTGACCATTATCGTATGTTGTCGTTTGTAGACTCTGCTCATTGTGTAAACATTCGTACTCTCCTATAAACGATTAATAAACATATCGTTTAGTAACAGTAAATAAGTGTATTATTGACTCCCATAAACCCAACAGTTTTTACTTATATTGACAGAAGTTGTCATTGCTTTTTTGTTTCCTTCTTGTCGTTAAAATCTTGCTTGGAAATTTGGTTTGTGTTTTTTATTCATTTATTTTAATATATTCTTCTACTATTTTTATGCGCGTTTTCTTTCGTCTGCCACAGTGGCTATGGAGCCACTTGCTGTTCAGAGGAAGGTTGAGAGCACCATGCCACGGGGAAGATCGCCTGTGAGAGGACTGATCAAATAAATGCGGCAGTAAATGTAAGTAAAACTTAAATCGTGTTGCTTAAACGTTGCCCAACAGAATGTAACGATGCTTCCAACCATAGGGCAGTTACTTTTGTTTATTTATTTATTTAGTACAGCCACATGATACATATTATTACAATAAGGTCACGCTTATGAGAAAAACATTTGTTTCGATTCCTTATGTTTCTTAATTAAATTAAATTAGACTACTAAAAAAAACTTAGTGCTAGGCGTGACAGTAAAGACAGAACTAAGAGCATCCATCAGGCTAGTGGCCTGATAGATACTCTGTCACCAACGATTTGAATTTAGAAAACACATTGTCGAATATGTCTAAATCAGGAACAGTTTTACTTATGCTATTATATCTGGAACAAACACGTGCCAAAGGAGACTAACTACCTAGATTGGTTCTGGCAAAAGGAATGGCGAATAACTTGGCAATGCGCTGTCTAGGATATTGTGCGGGACTGATAGGGATAATCGTGTTAAAAGATCAGCGGAGTATAGATGTCCATTTAAAACTTTGAAGATAAAACACATATCCATAACCTGTCGTCTGTTGTAGAGGCTGATCATATTGAACTTACTTAGACGTTCATAATAGGTTCATAATTTTGTTGATGAATGTTTTAGATTGTTATTGTTATTGACAAACAATCAAACAGAAAAAAGAATATATTTGTTAGTAAATGTTGTCGTGTTGATCAAACTGGCGGTAGGGACGAGGTAAAAATCAACAGTTAAACGACAAAAGTTATGTTATGTTACTGGATGTTACTGTGGTGCGAAGTGTTAACTAAAAAAACCGGCCAAGTGCGAGTCGGACTCGCCCATGAAGGGTTCCGTAGCAGCAAGTAAGATATAATATGGAAGGTAAATTGCGGTTTTCAAATATTATCAACAATTTAGATAGCAATACCAGCACCGGTCTAAACGAAATAAGCACTAAAACAGTAAAATGCCTAAAAGACATAATCATAGTTAGATTAAGAAATTGTATAAATGAATGTTTAGCCCGCGGTGTCTTCCCGGGTGCTTTAAAGATGGCAAAGGGCACCCCTATATACAAATCAGGCATTAAATTAGACCCGGGAAACTATAGACCAGTATCGGTGTTACCTGTAGTATCCAAGGTATTCGAGGGAATTTTGTATGACCGATTGAATTCGCATTTGAGTGAAAATAACATTCTTAACAACCGGCAGTACGGATTTCGCGCTAAATCGAATACCCTATCCGCGACAATAGACTTAATTACCAAAATAAAACTGAATATAGATCAGGAAAACATTGAATTGGGGGTGTTTATTGACCTAAAAAAAGCGTTCGACACCGTTAGTCATCAAAAGCTCATACAAAAGTTATCCGACATAGGAATTGCGGGAACAGCCCTCAACGTGTTCAGGTCGTACTTACACAATAGATACCAGGTAGTCAAAATCGGCCGTTTCACTAGTCCAAAGGAAAATGTATCTTACGGCAATGCTCAAGGTTCCAAAATCGACCCAGTTATGTTTTAATATACATAAATAACATAGTTAACATAGGATTAAAAGGACACTTAACATTATACGCAGATGATACCTGTCTTTTCTATTTCGGCAAATGTATTACAAATCTCATCAATGACGCTCAAAAAGATCTGGATATTCTAAATGAATGGTTCAAATACAATTTATTAACAATTAATGTATCGAAAACGTCTTTTATGATTTTTGCAGCAAAAAATAAACGCAACCACAGTATCCTCCCCTCACTATAAATAACGAAATAATACAGATTTCACATCAAGAAAAATACCTCGGACTAACTTGATGACAAATTAACATGGAAGTCGCATATTAAACATCTCAAAACAAAACTAATACCATTACTAGGAGCATTACGTAGAGTATCAAACTGCATTCCTTAAAGAGTGAGTACTATCATATATAACTCCTTAGTAAAATCACATCATGAATATTTAGTTGAAGTGTGGGGCTCGGCCGCGCAAACCAACCTGATTCCGTTTCAAAGAATTCAAAATAAAATCATAAAAGTATTATTTCATTACCCCTATTTAACCCCAACAAAAGAGCTATATAAAAAAACCGAAATATTAAATCTTAAACAAAAAAAAATCGCAACGCATCACCTACGACAACAAAACAAACTCAAATTAATAAACCCGCGTGCTAATTACGGCAGGAGCACTGAAACGTTTCGAGGGATCACAGCTGTTCAATGCTTTACCAATGGAAATAAAACAAATAGATAACATGTTTAAAGCCAAACTCAAACATAACATTCGCAATACAATTATATAATTTTTGTGGGCAAGCCATAGAGGCAGAACCAGATCAATGACCATAGTTTGTCTAGATTTTACATTATTTAACTGTTTAATTTAATATACATATTTCGTCTTTAATATTACTTTAATTCATTACAATTCAAATTGTGTCATTCAAATCAATTTAATTGCATGATAATTAAATATCAATAAATATTAATAAAATTTATATAATGATTTAGAATATTGGAATTAGTTGTATTTTATTTCATTGTAAGTGAACTATTTTAAGTTTTTATGAGAAATAAAATATCTTTAACCTCAAACTGTAACTTCAGTGTGGATGCACTCGCTCAGTGGTGAGCGAGATGTGAATGCAGATCAAACAGAACATCGAAGTTATCTCACACATCCATCAGCGCGCGCAAACATGGCGGTATTCCCGCGTTTTCCGCGATCCGACGCGAACGGTGGTTTTTGTTGTCGTGTCTTTAAGGGCAGTTCTAGTGACGCAATAAGGTTCCGTTTCTCGTTTATTTAGTTTTAAATAATTTTATGAAAGATAATGAAAGACCATAAAAAATGGAGACTAGGCATTTATTAAGACTCTTACCGAGGTGTCGTAAAAGGCGACTAAGGTAAAGCTGCTGGCATGATCATCAGCACCCAGATAAGGAAAACTCTGCATTTATACCAAAACCCTCGCCAACCCGTCTGCCAAGCGTGGTGAGTATGGCAATTACCCCTCATGTGATTGAGGGAGGCCCGTGCCCCAGCAGTGGGGACTTAAATGGGCTGACGATGACGATGATATACGTTACGATATTTTTATGTTACGACTCTGGAAAGTCGGGCTGACTATAGGTACCTACCTTATCTTTGTTTTTATCCAACTCCTTCATTTAACACCAAAATGTATGTTTCATATTCATTGAAGAAAGACAATTAAATAAATAATTCAAATAAATATTTCATTACATCACATACAACCTGTGCGGATAAAGAATGGGATCAGAAATGGCGGCGCATCTATTCACTTCTCGCTCGCACACCCACGAGTGCGAGTATAAACGCAAATAGTGTGCGAGCGAGAAGTGAATAGATGCGCCGCCATTTCTGATCCCATTCTTTATCCGCACAGGTTGTACATGTTGATCTGACTCCGAGATAGGTAACTCAAGCACCTGTGTTACGGATATCAGAACCAACAGCGGAATTACAAATATGTTCATATCATAGGTAATTTTCTTTTGTAAATACATACTTATGATACATAGGAAACGCCCAGACCAATACAAATAATTATACTAAAACCTTCTCATAGTACGTTACATTAGGATAACTTTTTTTAAGAAAGACGTTTAAATTGTTAGCCAGTTTTTTTTTAATATGCCTTGACAAAAAAAAATACAGATACCTATTTGATCCTGTCACCGGCTTCCAAGTAGGGAAATTATAATATCAAAAACATAAAATATTCTTTTAACTTTTTTGTTTAACTAAAGTGCTACATTAGATCTAATTGAATTAGTGCGTAAAAGTATCTTTGGTGTTACTATTTATAGACATGGCTTTAATCTTTAGTCAGCATGGTATTCAATAAAGCGAAGTAAGACCAGGCATTGCTGAGTATCTGAAAAAAAAAACGAATAAAAAATAGATTTTTTTTTTAACAAGAAAAAAAATGTTTTAAAAATAAATTACTTACTTTTGTAAACGCCATCAAGTTGACATCAGCGAATGAGTAAGCAGTTAGTTTGCTGGCCTTTTGAGACCTAAAAGTAAAAATAATAAACGTTACTCCTTAGTCCAAAAAACTTGTAAAATATAATAAAGTAGTGGCATGCCCTCACTTTGTTATAGAACATTAGTTCCACTTTATACCAATAGATGATGCCAGGTGTCGATTACATCGCGCAAGCGTTTTATATTTTCGGATTACCCTTTAGCGTTGCCGCTGTTTGTAGGATTTACCTCAGAGATGTGCAGAATAATTGTTTAATAAGATAAAAGAGATACACATTTTACATATTATAATGATTTTGCACTCTATTCCAACAGCAGTAAGGTTTGATTTAATTGCGTGTTTTCTATCAATCTCGCTGATTCACTATCTCTTTTTGACCTACAATCCCAAAATGGCCATTTCGCTCTACATCTTTTTGGACGTAGTCAGTGGCCGCAAGGCCCACGTTTGGGGACCTGTGCCACAAGGTCGCAGCCAGCGGATTGTGGTGGTAGGTCGGAGTTGTTTGCGTCGCGGATTTCCCCGGCTCCGCAGCCAGCGGAGTCGGTTTCTGCGACGCGTTATTATGTTGAAAGCCTGCGGGTTTGTCCCTAACTCGCACTGCACTGCAACCAGCAGTGTATGTGCGGGAGGGGTGCCCGCAGTCCTCCTCTCGGTGGTGCTTGCACTGCATCCAGCAGCGTGGGTGCTACCCGGGAGGTTGAGTGGGAGAGAGGCCGAGCTGGCGAGCCTCTTCGCCCTGACCGGGTGACGGATGAAGCCTCCGCGGCAGTCCTCACCCCAGTCTGAGTATTTCCTGGGCGAGGGATGGAAACGCCCCAGTGTTTTTATTGGGTATGCCTCCGGACGGTCTCTGATTATCAGAGACCTAACCCGGAGGAGAGCCCCTCTCAGCGTGCATAAGGTGCATTTTCACTGGGTCATCAAAAATAAAAAAAGGACATGGCGAAAGGCCGTACGATGTGGAGGTGATGTTGCAAGGAAGTGGACGGGCTCAGAAGCGCCAGCTTGGGACGCAACCGGGACTAAAAAATGGGGAAGGAGAAAAGGATCATGATGCTGATAATATAGACGCAGGAATATTAGATGGCAGACGAGCAGAATCTAACCTTGTTTGTATCAGTAGCAAGGCTTTACCATAAGATGCATCTTTTATGTACCAAAGACTTTTGTAAGCACCATTGCCCACATTGACGCTCTGAAACGTAATAAAAATAAAATAAGGCATCAAAAAACATTTTGAAAGAGGACAACAAGAGGTCTTAGCAGGATGTATATTTATATTTGATGTATAAAGCTTTTTATGTAATATTTGGCGGACAAACAGGTCGAGCGCCTGATGGTAAGCGATAGCTGCCGCCCATGGACACCATGGACATCTGAAACACCAGTAGAGTCACAAGTGCGCAGTCAACCTTTTAACTCCCTTTTCTCCGATGAGCACCCAGTTTTTATCATACTGCACACGGCACTGCATCTGTGTCACGAGGTTTTTGGCCTCACAAAAACGGCATGACACAGACGCAGTGCCAGTTTGACCGAATGATACCAATCATTCCGGTCAAGCTGAATGCTGAATGTGGGTATGCCGAAGGCTCTCCTGATTGGTAATAGTGATGTAACTGTTTACCGATACATCCTGCATGAAGAAAGCTTATTTACCTATTTCACTAAGATCGGCAAATTGATAAGAAAAAACAGAACCTACCGATCTCATTATAATATCACCGAAGAAGCAAAAGAAGAATATCTGGAATAGATTTGCGAAAAGAAAAAACACGAAGGACATAACCATTATGATGTCTGAATTCATCTGAAAGTAAATAAAATACAAAGTTAATACCTTTTCTTATTGTGGCTCAATATCAATGGAAAATAAGAGCTCTTCTTAAAATTGTACAATTTGTAACGCGTTTCGTTTGTCTAGAAGATGCCTTTTCAAGATAACCAGAATAATGACCAGGGAACACTCACTTCGGCTAGGAATTCCACTCCATTTCCACTCAGTTGTCCGCATTAAAACGAGGATCCGCTTCCTGGTTTTAATAAGTTCTTAATTCGCATATTTTTGAGTAATAAAGTGTTATTATCTTACCAAAACATCAAATCCAGTGAGGCAAATCAGAATGGAGCTCGACACAAAGTTGCAAAGAGTGCTCTTGGCGAATATTTCCTCCAAAATATGGGTGCAACTGGGGACAAAAGTTGTTGAAATTATTTATCACTAGAGAAGTCTACCTTCACTTCGTTTTGGGACTTTATTCGTTCCAAATTATACCATTAGATGGCGCTGAAAGTCGTCTTTGCCATAAGCCTCGTCATTGTCTATAGTATTTACCTATTTGTACCTTTGGGTTGAGCCAACAAGACATCCACAAAAACTCATTGGTGTTCTTGTTTCGAAAAAAATTTAAGAAAATGTCCAACCTCTTGGCAAACACTTAACTATTTATTAAATAACCAAGCACAAATGTTGGGTCCGTGCACAAACGCGAAAAATTGATTCACGCTAAAAGTAGCCGCTTTTGGCGGGAATCAATTTTTCGCGTACAAAATCGGATCCAACGTTTATGCATGGTTATTTAATAAATAGTATGAGTGTTTGTCAAGAGATTGTAACCCCGAAATTGCTTAAAATAGAACTGGTTTAGTAGCTAAAAATTAAAATCGATTGGCGTCGCTAGTGTGCCCTACCCGTCACCATAAAGCGCGCGTTGTCTAGTTCTATGCCGTCGTTCTATAAAAATCTGACATTATACCTACCATAGGTTTATCTACAGATAAAGATTGGTCGAATGGGGCCTAAAAGGCTTACTTGATCAATTCCTGATGCCATTGAACGATATCCCGGAATTTTCTTTTAAATTCTTCTTTCGTCATATTTTTAGTTATTAAGTGCTCTATTTCATACTCGAGAAGACGGAACTGAATCTGAAGGTAGGAGCAGCAAATATAGAAGATATAATCCACAGTGCACACCCAACCCACTACGACGATTTCTGGAAGCAGGAAAATATTGATCTCAAAGCTACAAAAATAAACTAACTACAAGTAGGTACCACTGCGATCAGAAGACACTTCGGTGTCATTGACAGCATTAGTTCCGAATTTCGCTACGTGCAAAAAACCGTAGTCCGAATATATTATGCAATTCAACTTATACAACCATGGTTGTACCAACCTGACCAAATTTGATGCAAGTAGACCCACGGCCAGAACCTCAAGTCAAAGGAATCAAACGGATACTTGACGAAGAACGGCAACCTCAAGACCACCTCGCCAGTCTTCCGATACTGGTAGAAGGTCACTGCCATCGGGTTCCCTGCGAACGCCATTAACAACACTGTGTAGGATATATTCAATACTTTTATGAGGGTATGCAGAAATTTTACATCCTCTTGAACAATTTGTTCCTTTATGTCATTCTTTTTTTCGTATATTCTTTTAATTCCTACGTCAATGTTTTTCCTTTCTTCGTCTATATTTTTCACTGCTCCGTCTATGTTTTTTTCTTCGCCGTCTATGTGTTTCTCTTCTCCAAATACATGTTTCCTTTCCAGATCCTTCAGAATTGCAAATATATTCTGAAGCTTATCTCCATTGAACATGATTGCAAACGACTTGAAGTTTGCCAGTATAGTCATGGTAACGCAAGGCCAGGCATGCGTTATCATTAGGAAGTCCTTACCATGCACAATACCTTCGATTATGAACCATACTCCACCTAACATGTCACGGTTAAACCAAAAGCAGTTGAAAAAGAAAAAAAACAATTGCTTGTAATTCTTTTTTCTGTTTTCAATGTCTAGACCTAAAACAGTGCACATGAATTTTAGTTTTTTCATTGATTCGTCCAATAGTCCTACTTTGGACGCCATTTTATGAGGAATAGATATGATTTGAAATGGAAATGAGACTAAATAAGTAAAAGTTACCTCATTACAAGTTATTATATGTTTGGTCATTATAAAAACTTCACAAGAAGAAACATTAATTGGTTTTAATCAAGCTTGAAAATATACAGGATGTAAACAGTATACCTACAGTGGTTTCATTGTTTTAATATCTACAAGAATGGCACTTTTTTATTTATAAACTTATTTTTTATGAAGCAGATGAGCAGACGGATTACCTGATGGTATGCGATTGCGCCGCTCATGAACATCCGCAACACCAGTGGAGTCACAAGTATTTAAGTTAAAAAAATATATAGATAGATATGATAAATAGATAGAAACATTTATTGACTGAAAATACATATACATGTATAGGTTGTTTTACCAGTTTGACGTCTGTAACAAAATAAACATACAACATTTTCGAAAAAAATTTGAAAACTTTATCCGGATTACTGTGATAAAACGGTGTTCCGTTTTAGCACAGTATAACAAGAGCTTTCAAAAGTTTAAAGTTTAGCAAGCATTTATGAATAAGAACCTAAAAACGCTTCTACATAATAAAGTTTTTTTTTTAAATTACCTTTAATATTTTTATGCCTGAATGGCGAAAAATGTAGATCTAAGTTAAATATTTTTCCAACTTATGTACCGAATGTAAGTAAGTAAGTAAGTTAGTATTTACTAACCAAAAATTGCACATACCTACATATAAAATTTTGCTGGTCCCCACACTAGGCAAGCCTGTCCTGTGGGGAACAGTAAACGATTAACAGGGTAAATTTACGGCATTTGTGGAGAAAAAAACAAGAAAATATATATATGTTATTAGGAACGTAAGGTAAGGTATTTAACATAATATGTGAGAAACAAAACATCCAACAAAAATACAAGAGATCTGTTCATTACAGAAGGCAAGGTTTAATATGTGGGTGTGTTTTGTGTGGTGAGTGTATGTGTGTGTTTTGTGTTGAGTGTATGTGCGTGGTTGTTTGTGTGTGGAAGCTGTAATAATAGCAAATATAAAACTATTAGAATTATTTTGTAACTCTCATGATCTTTTCTGCATCGTCGTAAGACCATCACAAAAGAAGCCTAGTTACAGTTACTTTGAGCTCAGAGACTGTTGAATTTTTTAAATCTATAACAGTTGACATTTTATTGTAGATGTGAGGCATGGGAAATCTAGAGAAACGGTGCGCAGAAACGCACAGAAAAACGCAGAAATCTAGAGAAATTTAGGTACTCATGTTTTTTTACAAATAAAGGTGTTTTTCTAAATGTTATTATCTTTTTTTATTTTATAAATTTTGGATTGCTAAAATCTTAACTATCTCCTTTTCTCATTCCCGTACCGGACAATCGTCACCCTCCCAGTCCCACTCGCAAAACTCCGGTCCCCGCAAGAACATCCCGCACCCTTCCACCTGTTGCGCGGCTTGTGGCGGCTTGCTCTCGGAATGTTTCGCTGTCGTTTCGACGTCTTTTTGCCGGCCAGGAGCTCTATTTTTGAATTACTCGCCTCGAGACGAGCGCACGATTTCTACTGATTTTCCTCTATACGATATTTCGCATTTTTGAATCATTCGTCTGTAATGAGTGACCCCACCCACTAGTTAGTCGAGTATTTTTTTTTGGCTGCTACGTATTGTGTTTGCTTATGCTGAACACATTTTTAACTCTGCCAATGTCGAGTGAGTTTAAGCGAGCGGTAGAAGCAAGGTCAAACGTTTTGACAGTTGACGCAATAATTCATAGTTTTTTTTTGACAAAAAAGCAAAGATTTTCATATTTAGCCAATAATCTGTGGTTTTTGCGTTTCGTTTGCAATGCAGAAGTTTGTAAAATTCTGCATGGAAGGGTTAGAGCGTCATATTTACCGTATTATATTGGCAACATCGAAATCGAATGATTCAAAAACATAAAAAATATATATACATGTCGAAATGAGAACCTCCTCCTTTTTTTTAAGTCGGTTAAAAATAGGGAAAATCGGCTTCATACGACTTAGAAGGCGAATGTGACATACGTCATACGTAATCTCTTCTACTTAGTTTGTACGGTCAGCATCAAAAGTTGCTTAACACTTTAGTACCATGTCGAAGTAACATTTTTACGAACCCCTTAGAAAGTGCCTATAATAGGCAGAACAGTTACTTTGACATAGTACTAAAGTGTTAAGCCACTTTTGATGCTGACTGTACATACGTCGCATGCGACGACGATGAGTCATGCGAGTAAATCAAAAATAGGTCTCCAGTGTCGAGTTGTATCGAATGTGACGTCACTGGGATAGCGTGAATAGGTGAAAGATCGTCGTTTGTTTTGGAACTTGAAATTGAAACGAGTGCTCTGGAAATATTTTTGTTTTTGACGCTGTAGAGTCAGCAGCAGAAGTAGCTGCACATACTGAGGCACGTGGTTACACAACCATTCACCGCAGAACCCTCCTGGAACCTAATCAAAGATAGGGTTTATTGGGATAACCTCTAGGTCACCTTTCTGGAGGAAGTCTGGACACTCCCGCCAAGTAGATGGGTCTCGGGACGGTGAGAGACGCATTTTCCTTTCGTGTCCGAACAAAACGCCTGTGGCTTGGAAAATGTACCTAAGGGGTAAACCCTTTCCACCTTGTTTTAAATCGAGATCTAGAGTTATTACAGAACTCAAGCTCATGTCATCCCGTTCCGATACACAATGTTAAAAGGGGCTGGAATGGATATAGTTCCGGGACTATCTTAGTTTGCTATTCGTAATATCCTCCAACCGATTTCGGCTAAGGCGGCCAATCTCAGCCACTTACGCAGGATATATTATAACGATTAAGTGTATGCGCAAACACAAGTGCACTCTCTATTCCCTTCCTCTCATATTCCGATGGGACACCAGCGTGACACTACCGGAGAGGGAATGGGCGCAGGACCAACGGCTTAACGTGCTTTCCGAGGTACGGGGGTACAAGACCGCCCACTTCCAGACATAGCCGTCGCTCATAGTGCGACCCACTACGCCCTAGGCAGTCAACAGACATCCTATAATAATAAACAAATTTACAAACATTTACAAAATAATGTTAAATTATGTATTAATAATTATTAGGGACACCAGTGTGACATGACCGGAGAAAGATCGGGCGCAGGACCAACGGCCTAACGTGATTTCCGAGGCACGAGGGTACAAGACCACCAACTTCCAGGCTCCGGGCTAACACTGAAAATTTCTTAACAGAAAAACTCAGGAACAAATGGCCCAACCCGGGGATCGAACCCGGGATTCCAAGCGCAGCCGTCGCGACGCTTTAAAGTGCGACGCACTACCCACTACGCCAACGAGGTGGCGTGTAGGTGTATATCAAGAATTTAGGTGTGCTCACTTTATATCACTCTTACGCCATTATATCACTCTTCACTCACATGAGTGAAGAGTGATATAATGGCGAAAACCAACATTGTGAGCTATGGGAATGGACTGAATGAATAAAAGAGTGATTAAAATAAGTAAATAAACAAATATTGAGATATTATCAAAATAATAACCACCGCTAAGCCCTGACAGCAAACAAACAGGACGCAAGAGACAAAGACAGCTAGCTATATACAAAAATGTTTCTTCTAAAAAAGGCTTCCTAGCCAGCCTGCAGTCGACAAACATTTAGTTCCTTTTTTGAAAAACTTGATTCATGTAGGCGAACAATTTCCACTCAGCCGGTTGTTTTTAAAAATCAGATAAAGTTCATCTAGTTTCCACTATCCATAGACCGTTTGAGAAAGTTTCTCGATTTTTCATCTGTTATCTGCGGCGCTCTGTGATAAACGGCTGCAGTTTTCTTTTTTATCGCCAGCCAGCAACAAGTTGTTTTCGTTCGGAAAGTCGGAACGTAGCGTAGTGTAGGGGACAAAAGACATAGATGTTTGAAATATACAGAACAGACACGCCTCAGCCTGAATGGGCCAATTGACTGGAATGATACCTCGGCCTAAAAAAAACTGGCCTAAGGACCCTACGCTGTATTTCGCCGAGTCAAAGAGCAGTTAATAAGAGTGCCAGAGGTCGAATCCGAGAGGAAAGGGGAGTTTAAAGGTTGGCAGTTCAGCTTCTCTAGTGCTGTATGTGTCTATGAGCGGCGTCCATCGTTGAAGATGATGATGATCTGATAGATATGTGGTTATAATAGGTACCTAATGTAAAATGTTTTGAATGGCCTATAATATTGAATAGCTGTACATCCCAAAATAAACAGTGGGTACCCTATCTCCAAGACTACACGCGATTTGTTTTTTACCAACAACTGTTTCCTGCACTACTGGCCAGCATTCACGGTCGGACAAGTTACGTTCCGTTACACGTTTCCAGGGAACATGTTACAACAATGGATCGTTACGCGGTTCCTAGTATCGGAACGTCGTCATTGTTGATGCGCTTACGCATGAGTGTGGTACCGCAAGAGTTTGAAATATAGCTGACTTCGTTTGTGAGATATTTAGCATTTTAACGGTGGGAGTTTCCCTTCGACATATATGAGCTAGCGCGACCGAGTGATACCACAGTCTTACAGAAAACAGGCATAAATGTTATGTCCCTCATGCGCAGGGGCAGGGTTAGCTCCAATTCCCTCCTGCAGATGATTGCACTGTGGCGCATTGCATGCGAAATAGATTACTAATACTTAGGATTAAGATGTTACTAACAAAGTTTTGAGTTATTGACTTGAAATAAATGATTACTATACCATAAAGCAGAGCGCTTAGTTTCGCCAAGTGAGTGAGTGAGGGTACAATGGTCGACTCACGAAAGATGACCACGAATGGCCAGCGTTTATGCATGTAATCTCATGAAGAAAAGACTTAAGTAAAAAAAAAACAATTAAATATAGAATGTGTTTAGTCAAAGCCCTTATAATGTGTCAAATTGAGAATGAGCCATTTCTTCATGAGATTACATGCGTAGACGGTCGTCATTAGTGGTCAATCGATCTACAAACCCAATCCGAGAAGAGGGGAGTTTAAAGTTATGCAGCGCCATGGTGAATGCCATGGACTACCTATTAGAACCCATCAATAGGTGGCGGCAATCACTTACCGTTAGGTGATCCCACTTTCCTCTCCAGCAGTTTCTCCGGGACATAGCAGAGGAACTGATGGAGAGTCGCCTACGTTAGTACGGCCATGTCCTGCGAAAACCGGACAGCTACGTGGGAAACAAATGTCTGGCCATGCCACCAACACCGGGACCTTAAAAGGTGTGGCTTGACGGCGTAAGAGATGACGTGCGTGCCAATAAATTGACCACATTGGATGCACAAGATCGTGCGAAGTGGAGGAGTAGAAGCAGGAAAGCAAACCCGGGGCTCCAAAGCGACAGCTTGCGACGCAACCTGGACAAAACGCTAAGATGATGATAACTCTGCTCTTCGACCTATCACATAAAAATATCTTGAAATTGAGACAAAGTATCAGCATAAACTGTCCCACTGCAGGGCAAAGGCCTCCATCATAGAAATCAAGTCATTGCTACTATGAGGGATAAGGCTTAATCATAATGCGGATTGGTGATCACAAACCCGAGCTATGTTCGATGAACTCGAAACATACTTTTTGTTCGACCCAGGAATCGAACCCAGGACCCCGAGATCATGGCCCGGTTCTTAAACCATTAGACTAACAGGGCGTCAAATTAAGACAAGATATTCGCAAAATGATCTTATAATAAGGAATTGTGATGTGTTATGTATTTATACTATAAATTTACTTAATCAATATTCAAAATCAAAAGGATTGCACCACCCTCCCCCTCTTCTATCTAATGTCTTTTACCTGAAGGTTGTCTGGTAGAGATCGCTCCCAGCGATAAGACCGCCTAAATTGTACATTGTATCTCTGTATACCTAGCTTTTAAGTTTTGTATGTTGTGCAATAAAGAGTATCTATCTATCTATCTACACCCTTTAGATGTACCATGTCTTACGTTAGTTTAATTTATTTACAAGTTTGTGTCCCTGTGCTGATGTTATAATAAGCAAATACCTACTTATCAAATTACTGTTTCGTAATAAAATCACAATCAATTTGAAAAACTTGAAAACCTGTAAAGAAACTTTCATACAATTAAAACTACTTTCCCGTTCATTTTAATTAATCAAATTTTAAGTACATAAATTTCAGTACTAATGTACTCAATATTTATTTACTTTTTTTTACTTATGGCGCAGTGGGTATGGTCTCTAGAATAGAAAGTGCACTAATCTTGTGTCTGCACAAACACTTGTGCACTATAATAAAATGTCCTGCGTAGATGGCTAATCGAGATTGGCCGCCATAACCGAAATATCGTTTTGGAAGACATGATTATGAATAGATTTTCTTTCATCACAAATATAATAAATAATACCTGATCTCTATTTTATACAAACCTTAAAATACAGTTTATATCACTATAAAATTGTAGTATGGTGATTTTTTAACATTAGGGGAGTCCTATGTCCAGCAGTGGACGTCTATTGGCTGAAATGATGATGATGAGAAGTAAATAATTAGATACAAACAAGTTGCCTAATGCCTAGATTTTAAAGTTGTGTTTTTTTTGTGCAATAAAGTACCTATATCTATCTAACTAAGTAATTTGTTAATTTTAAATTTTTCGTGTGTAGTTTTTTTATTTTTTTTTTAATATATATTTTGTTAATTTTAGATTTATCAATGTAACTAAGACTACAGATTGTTGTCATAACAACACCATTAGCGCGACTGCTGAATACCGTAGCCCTTGATACTTTTTGTACCATCTACCTATGTATCAAATGTGTATTATGCAAATAAATAATGTTTCTGTTTCTGAAGGTCCTCCAACTTGCCGCCCAAAGGCATCCCGCCTAGGAGACTCGTGCATAGGAGGCAAATCTCTCGATGGCCAAACCTACTTACATGTAGGACCAGAAATATGCTGCACATGTGTGCAGTGGCAACCCCCGCTACGTATATACCGGAGCAGTGTTCTAGGACACCAGTTAGCACAGAAAGTAGAAAAACACATGAACCTGCAAGGTTTGAGCATGGCCTCCACTTGCCCCGCCAGACGACACATTACCCCACATGTGTGCGGCGACAACCCCCGCTGCGCACCCAAGCACCAGTTGTCCCCAACTCGCTAGGGTTAGCAAAAATTAAAATAATACATAAATATTAAATAAATAAATATTTCACAAAATCACATAGATTGATCTGACTCCGAGATAGGTAGCTCAAGCATCTGTGTTACGGATATCAGAATCAACAGCGGGATTACAATAATACTTTTCTTTTGTAAATACATACTTATAATACATACATATTTATGTTCATGCACACAAATGTTTGTACTGTGCAGGGATCGGACTCGCAACCCGTGGACCAAAGGCAGTGTTCACTGCCACTGTTCCAATCGGGTCGGCAAAGATAGATATATAGATAGATATTCTTTACTGAACAAAACAAAAGTATAATACAACAACAATAGACAGTACAATAAGGTGGTCTGATCGCTTGTAGCGATTTTTTCCAGACAACCTTTGGGTAGAGGAAAGAAATAACGTATTCGTAATGGGGGAAGGCAATGCAAAATAGTTTAATAAATGAAAATTTTAAATGGCAGAAATATACATACTTATATAATAATAATATTACATAACATACCTAAATAATAACAAACAATACATACATATATGTATAATAATACAGGATGTATCTGTGAACATTTACATCCCTTTAACTACGTGTTCTACTAACCACTATGAACAAGATTTGTATTATTACTTTTGGAAATTCGCATGAAAAAATTTAACTTTTCATACAAAGTCGGTCACATGACTTGATAATATGAATTTCGAAAAGTCGTTGAACAAATGTTGTTCAGAATGGTTGATTAAAGTGAGGTAAATGTTCACAGATACACCCTGTATACAGATAATGTTAGTTTCTAATGGATAGGTATATTGGAACAATGTTAGTTTTCGACAAATAATCGACGGCGAATGAAACAATCGGGAGTAAACCTGCAAGTGATCTATGATTCTTACGTAATCATGATCGAGTTGGTCTGATTCTTCTGTCTTAAATTGGGCTCCACAGGTCAGACGGCCGTCGACCACTTTTTTTTTTGTAATAGGGTTGTACGGCTCTGAGTTCTAGCCCATTTGAGCCTAACGTTTGTTTTTTTTTTCAAACTTCCAATAGGACACTTTTCCACCTTGAGTATTTTAGAGTCAGAGTTACATTAATATTCGACCAAAGCTCGCCAGCGTTATCAGGTCCTGGGCCAATTTCTCCTAATCGTGTAGCCACATTTAGTCTTTTGAAGTCCTTAGCGATTTCTCCGTATAGAAATACTAAGCCGAAGACTTTTTCACAGCTTACAATTTATTTATTTATTGCTAGTATACTTGCAGCTCACAAAAAATCCAAAAAAGAAGATATTGGAAGAGACACATACGATTTCTTACAGAATGACTTCGCCAAGAAACTTGTTCCACAACTATAGCGCATTCGCAGGAAGGGCATAACGTGGAATAAAGGGTTTTATTTAATAATACCTGGGGTCAGCCCTAGCAATTAGCTCACGCACACCCTCTGGCGCAGCCCCCCGGCGTGTTTGGCAAGTGAACCCACACACACATACATATCTACAATAGTACAGCACACACGCAATTTATTTCATTCAATAAAATGACATTGTAAAATTGAGAAAAGTATTTCAAGTTGTTTCAACTTTTCAAATTTTCAACCTAGTAGAAATACAAAATTTTGTTGATTTTTTAATTTCATGAAATATTATTTCCTTAAAAATTATATTCGGCCCTAACAGGTAGTTCAGCTGTTGCTGTTATATCTAGATGTAGTATCTACTAGATTCTAGATACTTTCTTAATTATCTTTCTTCAACTAATAATAAATCATTTATTATTATACATTCAAAAATCCTCGTAAAGTCCTTGAGTGGAGACCGCGACTCGGTAAGCGTAGTGTTGGACGCCCTGCGACAAGATGGGATGATGACATTCGAAGGCTGGCTGATGTGGGCTGGATGAGAGTGGCCGAAAATCGGGAGCAGTGGCGTGCATTAGGGGAGACCTATGTCCAGCAGTGGACGAGTGTGGGTTGCTGATGATTATTCAAAAATATTTCACTGGCTCAAATAATAAATACCTTACAGTCTAACATACATATAATACAATAAAATTCACATTTTTTACACATTTCAACGTGCGGCGCGTAGAGTCAGCTGGTAGCCGTCCTCGAAACTTCCGAAAGACGACTCCCTGCGGCCATAAGTCCTCCCTAATAAAGGTCGCCAGGGAATGGATCGGTACTCTCACCACAAACTAAACCATTGCGAACTAAACCACGTAAGCTAGTCCCAAAATTAATAAGCATTGGAGTATTCGCCGTAATTTACTTAAGATCTTAACTTATCTGTAAGGGACCATTATTTTCATGGAGCCAATAGAATCATTTGTGCAGACAGCGACAAGTCAAGTTTCAAGCAGGGCAAAGTACCACTTGTGCTGTGTTTCAGACATAGGAAATAGGAACGATCCAAAGTTCAAAAAAGGTAAATTCAAACGCCGCCGTGTGTACCTACTCTATGCTTGGCAGACCTACTCACGCTAGATTCCTCTTGTAGACGTTAAGTTGTCTTACTTTCCTCTTTTACTACGACCGTACACCACGCATGCCGTTAAATACGCTGCATAAAAATTGTGACACGCCATAAATTATAGAGAAACCTGCTCCTCGGGTGATGCGTGTGGCTTGAGACAGGAGTGCATTTATAAATAATTAAAAATGTGCCAGGGAAAGCAACGGGTGAGACAGGGTAGTCAGCCAGACTATAGAAGACTTCGATTAGTCTAGGTCTGGAGGAGATTTTTAATAGATTCCAGATTTCTTTGCTTTTAAGGTACCTATATATTTTTTCTGCATAGTATTTTATAGTGGGATTACTGTCATAGTACATACCTATTTGTAAGTTTCCGACCCGATATTACGTCGCTCTGTGGGTGTAAGTATGTTTAGCCATTGGAGATTCTAGCTTTGGCATGAACTCGACCAAAATTGTGTCCTCTACTGTCATGACTTGCATGTGGTGGAAATAAACCATTTTTTTTATGTGATAGATTTCAGACGAGCAGACGGATCACCTGATGGTAAGCGATTGCCGCCGCCTTTGGACACCCACGACACCAGTGGAGTCGCAAGTGCGCTGCCAACCTTCAAACCCCCTTTCCCCTGGATTGGGCCTCCGTTACCCCCACTAACGCAGCAAAGTGCTGTTTGACGCCGGTTTGCTGTGAGGCCGTGGTATCAGTCCGGTCGAGCCGGCCCATTCATGCCAAAGCGTGATTCTTCCATGGTGACTGCTCTCGTTTTGCAATGTTCTATCTGCTTGTCTGCCTATCACAATAAAATTCAAACAACTAACCTAATAGAGATCAGAATGACAAACACATGAAACTATTATTATTTTCTCAAATCCTTTTCGTTCCTATTTTCTTTCGTTTTTTCTACTAGGTTTCTACTAAGTTTAAGTTTCTAGAACAACCAAAGTTAAAACTGGTTTACGTGCGAGCTGGCTAGCAGCAGACAGTTACCTTGACTTGTCATGCCAAGCTACTTCTAGCTCGCTCGTGCGAGTTACTCGTAACTTGTAAGTGACATCCAAATAGTGCGAGTATTATTCGTACTCTTCGCTCTCACTATTATTAACCAATCTATATCATATGTGATAAAGATTTTACCTGTGCATTGCGCTTTTAGCAAATAAATAGCCAATTTTACTGGGCCCACTAAAATTCCTAACAACAATACATCTCAATTGACTGCACAATACACAGTCTCCCATTGTGGATCGCGCGAAACCGGGATAGGCACTCAATCATCCCGGACAAAACGGGATTCGGGCAAATTGACGTCTACATCGGAATCTCCCGTAGATACATCACACGTAGGGAGACTTTTGTTGGCAACATGAACGTTTTGTCCGGTGGCATGTAGGTAGGTACTTTTGGTCATGGTGACATGTTTTCTAAGAATTTCGACTGTTACGGAATTCTTGTTAATGTATGTGGACGATATGGTTCTTGGAGTTACTTACCTATTGTGAAATATTTATTTATTTATTTATTTACTTTACTTTTACTTTACTTTATTCAGAAATGTTATTGGAATAAACCAAAAAAAGATAAAGCTGGAATTCAGTGTGACGTGGATCTTTCAGAGCGTTAACAACGACGACGAATTTTTTGTAACTTTTTTTGTGTTATATCCCAGACGAGTAGACGGATCACCTGATGGTTTGATATTTCCGTTGCAATAACAATAAAGCCACAAGTATGCACCTCTGGATCCAGAAATGGAATTAATTTAATTATTTCATTTGCTGTTCTTCCCACCAGCACTTTTAATAAATGATTAGTCATGGCAGATCTATTTACCTAGGTTTCCAACTAATTTTAAGATCAATTTTCCGTATAAAGTGATATTTTCCATTAACTTCATGAGATAAGTAGACATGTAGTGGTTGCCCAGGCCATCTTGACTGTGCTGGGACTATCCTTAGTTGGCGATTTATAATAAGAGGAAATCACTTTAGTATCTACGAGTATGTATTCGGTTTTGACCAGGTTCTGCTTAAGGTGACGGGTAGCCCTAACTAGCGACACCATTCATTTTTAATTATTAGCTACTAAACCGGATCTATTTTAAACAATTTCGGGGTTACAACCTCTCGACAAACACTTATACTAGTTATTAAATAACCATGTACAAATGTTGTGTCCGTTTTTGTACGGGAAAAATTGATTACCGCCAAAAGCGGCCACTTTTAGCGTGAATCAATTTTTCGCGTACAAAATGTTGGGTCCGCATTTGTGCATGGTTATTTAATAAATAGTATAAGAGTTTGCCGAGAGGTTGTAATCCTGAAATTGTTTAAAATAGATCCGGTTTAGTAGCTAAAAAATAAAATCGATTGGCGTCGCTAGTGTGCCCTACCCGTCACCTTAAGCAGAACCTGGTCAAAACCGAATACATACTCGTAGATTGTGAAGAGAAGTGATTTCCTCTTATTATAAATCGCGAACTAAGGATAGTCCCAGCACAAAATTCGTGCCAGCCCCTTTTAACATTGCGTGTTGGAACGGGATGATATGTGCTTTAGTACGGTATCAACATTAGATCGCGATTCATAATGAAGTGGTCTGTGTCTACCCCTATTACAGGGACTCGGCCGGTGCTTGTACGACCAGACATTTGTTGCCCACGTAACTGTCCTATTTGCGTACAAGATGGCCGTACCGTAGGCGACCCTTTTACAGCTTGTCTGCTATATCACGAAAGGCTGCCCCGTATGCGAGAGTTTCCCACGTCCGTACATAATAAAACAGATATTATTTCACTGGTCGTGGCACTCAAATGGAATACCGAACAGATCTTAATATTGCCATAACTTAATTTCAATATCAATAGTGCAGCCCACAACAAATTCTCCCTATCAATTTCAACAACACTATCACAACCAGTTTCCGCAGCAACTGTTGATAAACAACTGCATTGTTTCAAACACTGGCTCCCAACCTTTAAGTTGACCGGGAATCAATTTTCCATCAACTGTAGAACTAGATAAATTGTCAGATTGTAATTGATATGATGTGGCTGGACGTAGTAAAGGGATGACATGCGTGCCAATGAACTGACCACAATGAATACACATCATCATCATCAGCCCATTTAAGTCCCCACTGCTGGGGCACGGGCCACCATAAGGGGTAATTGCCATACTCACCACGCCTGGTAGACGGGTTGGCGAGGGTTTTGATATAAATGCAGAGTTTTCCTTCTCTGGGTGCTGATGATCATGCCAGCAGCTTTACCTTTGTCGCCTTTTACGACACCTTGGTAAGAGTGAGGGTGGCCTATTCTACTCTGCCGGGGACCACACGGCCTACATGACCGTGTAATGAATACACAAGACCGTGTGAAGTGGAAGAGTCGAAGCAGGAAAGCAGACTCCGGGCTCCGAGGCGACAACTCGGGACGCAACCGGGGCAAAACGCTAAAATGTTGATGGATCTATATGGTAGAGAGATGGGAGCTTAGTGGATAAGAATACGCCTTCCTTGTGGGAGGTCATAGGTTCGAATCCGAGCGTGCTCCTCTGGATTTTTTCACATAGTCTCATCAATAAATCTTTCCCAACTTCCTAAAATACCTTCCCATATAAAAGTGATCAACTGATTGATGCCTAGTAAAGAAATTTCTTTTTGTGATAAGATTGATGCCTAGTAAAGAAATTTCTTTTTGTGATAAGACTTTCATTGGGGGCAATTTTATACTACCCTCGAGAAGATTCTCGGGTATTCAAAAAGTCACGGTATATAATAGCGAAAATTACATTTTATATCATCATTTCAGCCAATAGATGTCCATTGCTGGACCAGGCCTCCCCCAATGTTCTCCACACAGATTGGTCCTGTACCGCTCGCATCCAATGGATTCCCGCGACCTTCACCAGATCGTCGGTCCACCTTGTGCGGGGCCTGCCATGGCTGTAGTCGCAGTATGCGTGTACGTGGCCTCCACTCGTGGTCCTTTGCGACCTTTGTATCATTGCTTACTGCCTCGATGGCTTAGTGGTTAGTGGGTCGCGCTTTAAAGCGACGGCTGCGCAAGAGATCACGGGTTCGATCCCCGGGTCGGACCAAAAATTTGTACCTAAGTTTTCGGTAACAAATTCTTAGTGTTAGCCCGGAGTCTGCAAGTTGGCGGTCTTGTACCTCCGTGCCTCGGAAAGCACGTTAAGCCGATGGTCCTGCGCCCGATCCCGCTCCAGTCGTGTCACCCTGGTGTCCCATCGGAATATGAGGGTAAGGGAATAAAGAGTGCACTTGTGTTTGCGCACACACTTGAGCACTATAATATATCCTGCGTACGTGGCTGATCGTTGAGATTAGCCGCCGTAGCCGTAATTATCATCATCATCATTTCAGCCAATAGACGTCCACTGCTGGATATAGGACTCCCCCAATGTTCTCCACACAGATCGGTCCTGTGCCGCCCGCATCCAAAGGATTCCTGCGATCTTCACCAGATTGTTGGGGCGGAAAGGTCCTCGAATGGAGGCCACGTACAGGAAGTCGCAGCTGTGGCAGGCCCCCCACAAGGTGAGCCGTACTCGGTTGAAGGATATTATTATTATTATCATTGCTAGCACATAATCCAAATTGTCTATTTATAAGTAACGCCTGAGCGTTCTAAACCTTGGTTCATGTATAATAGTGGAACCGATAGTACATAGACCTCTGCAGCACCAGTTGGGAACCATCGGTATAAACAATAGCCTCACGCGCATCACGCTCCAGTCGTGTCACCCTGGTGTCCCATCGGAATATGAGGGTAAGGGAATAAAGAGTGCACTTGTGTTTGCGCACACACTTGAGCACTATAATATATCCTGCGTACGTGGCTGATCGTTGAGATTAGCCGCCCGTAGCCGTAATTATCATCATCATCATTTCAGCCAATAGACGTCCACTGCTGGACTATAGGACTCCCCCAATGTTTCTCCACACAGATCGGTTCCTGTGCCGCCCGCATCCAAGGAATTCCTGCGATCTTCACCAGATTGTTGGGGCGGAAAGGTCCTCGAATGGAGGCCACGTACAGGAAGTCGCAGCTGTGGCAGGCCCCCCACAAGGTGAGCCGTACTCGGTTGAAGGATATTATTATTATTATCATTGCTAGCACATAATCCAAATTGTCTATTTATAAGTAACGCCTGAGCGTTCTAAACCTTGGTTCATGTATAATAGTGGAACCGATAGTACATAGACCTCTGCAGCACCAGTTGGGAACCATCGGTATAAACAATAGCCTCACGCGCATTGTTCGAACAAACAAAAGAGCGCAAATTAATAAAACCACGCGCAATTGTTCGCAACATGAATATTTACGCGCATTTGCATATAATTGTGACACAAGCAATTATTTCAAAACATACTTGTTTTTTTGTGGGGAGGTTTTTGTCCAGCCAGCTTCCGTCTGTATGGAAAGTAGAGGTGTGTTACCTTTTTTATTCACCTTCTGATTCCAAAGTTAACATAACAATAGGTAGATAGACACGGCGATACACGGACATACCCTGTTGTGGACTGTCGGATGGCGTATTTGGTAGTGACCCTGCCTCATACGCAAAAGGTCGTGATTTCGATCCAGGGACCCTGGACAAAAAAATGTGTGTCGAATACTTTTTGTTTATTTTTTTTTTGTTCAGTGTCTGGGTTTTATTTATAAATGTATTTAAATATTATATTTATTTATTTATTATTTATTGCACAAAGTATAATTGGCGGACTTAATGCCTAACAGCATTCTCTACCAGTCAACCATTGGGCGAAGCAGAAAATTTGTGGCGGCAAAATATGATATTATATAATAAATATTAATAACTACTTATATTGTATTTCCTCTGTTGT